>OZ024741.1:78047216-78197216 GCA_964016885.1 Eledone cirrhosa | reverse complement strand
GGTAGTATAATAAGTAAGGCAATCAAAAATATGAAGACGGGTAAGGCGGCTGGGCCTTTGGAAATAGTTGCTGAGATGCTGAAAGCCTCTGGAACGGTGGGACACACCATGGTCACCCGGATAGTAAACCAAGTCATACAGAATGGGGTTGTTCCGAAGGACTGGCGTAGCAGCATCATCATTAACTGTTACAAGGGTAAAGGAGATGCCCTAGATAGGAGTAACTATAGAGGCATTAAATTAATCGACCAGGTCATGAAGGTCACGGAAAAAGTAATAGCGCAACTAATCAGAGAGAGAATTGAACTAGATGAAATGCAGTTCGGGTTTGTGTCAGGCAAAAGTACCACAGACGCTCTTTTCATTGTACGACAACTACAGGAGAAGTACCTAGCTAAAAGTAAACCCCTATACTTAGCTTTTGTCGACTTGGAGAACGCCTTCGACAGAGTCCGCTGCTCCATTATCTGGTGGGCTCTTAGAAAACTAGGTGTTGATGAATGGCTTGTGAGAGCTATACAAGCCATGTATAAAGAAACAGTCAGCAAGGTTAGAATTAACAACGAATATAGTGAAGAGTTTAGCGTAAAAGTTGGTGTTCATCAGGGCTCCGTTCTTAGCCCCCTCCTATTTATTATCACCCTTCAGGCTATAACAGTGGAGTTCAAGACCGGCTGCCCATGGGAACTCCTATACGCAGATGATCTAATGCTCATAGCTGAATCAATGGCCGAGCTAGAGAAGAAATTCCAAACATGGAAGCACGGCCTAGAATCAAAAGGCCTTAAAATTAACCTGGCTAAGACTAAAGTTCTAGTTTGTAGGAAAGAAAATAAGGCGCCGGTCCCTTCTGGGAAATGGCCATGCTCAGTGTGTAGGAAAGGCGTAGGTAGAAACTCCATTTTATGTCCCAAATGCAAAGTATGGGTGCATAAAAGATGTAGTGGGATCACAGGTAAGCTAACTAAGAACATAGATTTTACATGTGGCCGGTGCTCTGGTGCAATAGGTAGCAAGTGTCCAATGGAAACTAGCTCCTTCTATTGCCCAGATGGTTCTATAGAAATAGTAGACACTTTCCGTTACCTGGGTGACGAAATCAGCAGTGGTGGAGAGTGTTCTGAAAGTACAGTAGCCAGAGTCAGAACGGGATGGAAAAAGTTCAGAGAGCTTATACCGCTGTTGGCCACTAAGGGTTTCTCTCTAAAAATAAAAGGCAGGTTGTATGATTCCTGTATACGAACAGCAATGCTACATGGCAGTGAGACCTGGGCATTACGTGCAGAGGACCTGCGTAAACTGGAAAGGAACGAAGCATGCATGCTCCGTTGGATGTGTAATAGTAATATACGTGAACGGCAAAGCATAAATGAACTAAGTGAGAAATTAGGAATAAGGGATCAGATGCTGTTTACTTGAGAGAAGACTATGTTGGTATGGTCACGTGATGCGCATGAAAGACAACAGCTGCATAAAAAAGTGCAGGGCGATCAAAATTGATGGTAGTTACGGAGTAGGTAGACCCAGAAAAACCTGGGATGATCTGATAAATTCCGACCTCACACACTTACATCTCTCTAAGACAATGTCTCTGGACCGAGATCTTTGGCGCTACGCAGTAATACAGAAAACCCGCCTTGCCTATGTACAAAGCGAAACCTACAGTCAGTAGGCACCTCTTAACCAAATATACACCCCAATGCACTACCCCTACCCTATCCTCCCACTCCCACCAACAGCACGAGAAAAAGAGATCGAGATCGTGTAGGTGTCACGACAAAACACACACACAGTCCACGCTGTAATGTGACCGTGTAGGTAACACGGTAAAAAGTTCCCAGTTACACACTGTAAATGTGGTTGGTGTTAGGAAAGGTATCCAGCCGTAGAAAACCTGCCAGATAGTCCTATATGAGCGAGACACGGTCACCCGACCAGCCTTGCCTCAACTGGGACAACTCCCGTCTAACCCATACTAGCGTGGAAAATGGACGTTAAACGAAGATGATGATGATGATATGTATATCATCATCATCATCAGGTTTAGCGTCCGTGTTCCACGCTTGCATGGGTTTGGACGGGGGTTTTCCCACTTGAGGCAAGAGTGGTTGTCTTGCTCGCATAGGACTGTCTGGCAGGTTTTCTACAGTTGGATGCCCTTCCTAACACCAACCACATTTACAGTGTGGGGCTGGGAGGTTTTTACCGTGTTCCCTACACGGCCACATTACAGCGTGGACTGTCTGGCGGGTTTTCTACAGCTGGATGCCCTTCCTAACACCAACCACATTTACAGTGTGGGTCTGGGAGGTTTTTACCGTGTTGCCTACACGGCCACATTTACAGCGTGGACTGTGTGTTTTTTGTCGTGACACCTACACGATCTCATTTGTTTCGGCCTGGATGTTGTGGGACCAACATAACTTTACATTGAAAGGGGCGGTGTGGGTGGGGTGGAGGGACGGGGGTGTGTTTTGATAGAGGTGACTACTGACTGTAGTAGGTTTTTACTTTGTATTTAGGTAAGGCGGGTCTTCTCTATTACTGAGTATCGCCAAAGGTCTCGGTCCAGTGACATTGTCTTGGAGAGGTGTAAGCGTGTGAGGTCGGAATTTATCAGCTCGTCCCATGTTTTTCTGGGTCTGCCTACTCCGTGGCTACCGTCTATCTTTATTGCCCTGCACTTTGTTATACAGCTGTCGTCTTTCATGCGCATCACGTGACCGTACCAACGTAGCCTTCTCTCGAGTAAACAACATCTGATCCCTCTTATTTCTAATTTTTTCCTTAGTTCGTTTATGCTTTGCCGTTCGCGTATATTACTATTGCACATCCAGCGGAGCATGCAAGCTTCGTTCCTCTCTAGTCTGCGTATATCCTCTGCACACAATGCCCAGGTCTCACTGCCATGCAGCATTGCTGTTCGTATGCAGGCATCGTATAACCTGCCTTTCATTTTTAGGGAGAACCCTCTAGCGGCTAATAGTGGTATAAGCTCTCTGAACTTTTTCCATCCAGTTCTGACTCTAGCTACTGTACTTTCAGAGCACCCTCCCCCACTGCTGATTTTGTCACCCAGATAACGGAAGCTGTCCACTATTTCTATAGAACCCTCTGCGCAGTTGAAGGAGCTAGTATTTTGTGGGCACTTGCTGCTACTTATTGCACCAGAGCACCGGCCACATGTAAAATCTATGTTCTTAGTTAGCTTACCTGTGATCCCACTACATCTTTTATGCACCCATACTTTGCATTTGGGACATAAAATGGAGTTTCTACCTACGCCTTTCCTACACACTGAGCATGGCCATTTCCCCGATGGGACCGCCGCCTTATTTTCTTTCCTACAAACTAGAACTTTAGTCTTAGCCAGGTTAATTTTAAGGCCTTTTGATTCTAGGCCGTGCTTCCACGTTTGGAATTTCTTCTCTAGTTCGGTCATTGATTCAGCTATGAGCGTTAGATCATCTGCGTATAGGAGTTCCCATGGGCAGCCGGTCTTGAACTCCTCTGTTATAGCCTGAAGGGCAATAATAAATAGTAGGGGGCTAAGTACAGAGCCCTGATGGACACCAACTTTTACGCTAAATTCTTCACTATATTCGTTGTTAATTCTAACCTTACTGACTGTTTCTTTATACATGGCTTGTATAGCTCTCACAAGCCATTCGTCAACACCTAGTTTTCTAAGAGACCACCAGATAATGGAACGGGGGACTCTGTCGAAGGCTTTCTCCAAGTCGACAAAAGCTAAGTATAGGGGTTTACTTTTAGCTAGGTACTTCTCCTGTAGTTGTCGTACAATGAAAAGAGCGTCTGTGGTACTTTTGCCTGACACAAACCCGAACTGCATTTCATCTAGATCAATTCTCTCTCTGATTAGTTGCGCTATTACTTTTTCCGTGACCTTCATGACCTGGTCGATTAATTTAATGCCTCTATAGTTACTCCTATCTAGGGCATCTCCTTTTCCCTTATAGCAGTTAACGATGATGCTGCTACGCCATTCCTTCGGAACAACCCCATTCTGTACGACTTGGTTAACTATCCGGGTGACCATGGTGTGTCCCACCGAACCAGATGCCTTCAGCATCTCAGCAACTATTTCCGAAGGCCCAGCCGCCTTACCCGTCTTCATATCTTTGATTGCCTTACTTATTATACTACCTTCAACTAACACTGCTGGTCCCTCTATTGGATCGATCTGGGGGAGACTGTCTTTCTCCCATTTGTTCTCCTCATTTAGAAGCCTTTCGTAGTGACACTTCCAAGCTACCTTCTTATCAGCGTCGGTGATGGCAAGTATGCCATCATCGTTAAGTACACACTTCTCCCCGACAATATCACGGTTTTCCTTGACACATTGCCTGGCAATCCTGAACACCTCACGTTTTTGGTCCTCACGTTGTAGAATATGCTTGAACTTTCTTTCTTCTGCTTCCCTTCTTGCGAAGTACACTTGTCTCCTAGCTTCCCTCCTGGCCACTTGATAGTCTTCTCTACTTCCCCCATCCCGCCATACTTTCCAAGCCTGCTTTTTGGCCTTAATTGACTCCTATATATATATATATATATATACATATATGTATATATATATGTATATATATATATGTATATATCTATATATACACCCAAAATATATGACAACTCGTCTAACCCATGCAAGTATGGAAAATTGACATTGATGATGATGATGTATATATATATATATATATATACAGTGAAGAACTCATAAGGAAATAAGAAAATACTTTAATAAGATAAAACCAGAACGGTCATGATTCCTATGTTCCCCATATAAACACATACACATACATATATTTATACTGCAGCATGAATGCAGTCTGCTGTTTCACTGCTCTGCCATTCACATTTCTTCACCGTCTTATAGCTACATAATTGCCACCACCACCATATCACTGTCACCACTGCTGCCACCACCACCACCATTGTACTCCCCATCAACACCAGTATCCTGTAACTACTACCTCTACAATTATTGCTATCACCACTACCAAAATCATCACTCTCACTATCACTACTATCTCTACCACCACCAATACTTTATCCCACCCCAACCTCATGACCACCAGTATCAATATACTACTCATCACTGCCACTCCTATTATTCCCTCCACTACCACCACTATCAAGTCAAACCCACACTATTACCACACTTTGGTGTCCCCACTGGAGGTGGGCAAATTCCCAAGTAAGTTCTCTGCAGAGGCCACCATTGGAATTTACAGACATATAGAAGAACCCAGTAGGGCACCATTATGTGGTCAGTCAACCTGTGAGAAATAATATCAAGATCCGTCTCAAATCACACTCTGCTGTCCTAAACCTTTTGATACCAACCAGACTAAAACAAGCTCTACCCGTTTTAAAGGATCCCTATTTAAATTAAAATCTTCCAACAATTTTATATAAGAACCATATGTTAAGTTACTATTTTAATAATGAAATAATAAATAATGTTAATAAATCCCTCAAAATTCTTCATTAATTAATCGAAATATAGTGTATTTCATGAGAAATAGTCAGGAAAGGGTTGAACATATTGAATAATGTAATCCTGAAAAAAACATACAAACAAACAGGATGGTTAAAGTTAGCAAATTTTGATCTGGAACTATTTGATCAAGGTTGATCTAAGGTTAAATAACAACAACAATAACAACCAGCCTTCTTCAAAACCAATGCCCACAACTCCAATGAGCAAAAACACAGCCTACAACACCTGAAGGAAATCACCTACCCCGCACCATCATCAGGTGAGAGGTTATTCACCACCAACATCACAACCATCAGGTGTGATGCTTTTCCCGACCATGTGAGTGGCTTTTTACCACCACCATCATCATCTAGTGTGAAGCTCTTCACTACCATGACCATTATATGGTGGAGGGGGGGGGGGGGGGGGGCTCTTCACCATCACGATCATCCTAAATTAGATGATCAATACTCAGATGATCAAGTAATGGGTCTCTACTTAGTTTTTCGAAATCCCTATAGTTTCTGGTTGTGGCCTCAACATAGGCGAGTACATGGTACTTGCCCACATCCAAAATTAAGGCAAAGTAGCTTAGTGGTTAAGATTTTGCACTCACAATCATAAGATCATATGTTCAATTCCTGTACCAGGCAGTGCATTGTGTTCTTCAGCAAGTCACCTCATATCATGTTGCTTTATGATAAAACTGGTGTCCCTATAATTAAAACACTTCCTATGAGATATGAGGTTACATTAAATAATGTAGTCCTATATATTCCTAAAAAGATGTGATAGTCATGGTTGGGATTATTTTTTATCTAAATTTTTGAGCTAAAACAACAAATTAAACAAGTATATAGAATGCCTAAGTTGATGCACTGTACTCCATAAAATTAACTCTTAACATCCTGTACTGCATGAAATTACATCTTTACTTCAAATTTCCACAATGATCTCTCCATTTGTAAAGATACTATAATCATTTAAATTAAGAAACCTGTCATGAGAAGGAAGAGTTCTAATTTGGAGCAAAGGGGAAAATCAATTATACTAACCCTAGTACTTGACTGGTACTTATTTAACAAATAACAGCATATTAAATCAACCCATCCTATTCATGGAAATAAAACAGGATGGCTATGGCTAGAGTGGTAAACAACAACCTATCCAATCATCAAGGAACCTTTCATGTGATCTGCTAGGAACAGTCAAATACACTTCAAATTATGCTCTCCCATGTTTAGGGAAAGTCCTTGAATAATACTATCACATATGCAATGCTCGAGAAGGACTAGGCACTCTTGATCATGTCCATATTATTGTGTTGTTGTGTATGTGCTCTATGGGCGATGTCTCTGTACAATCCATTATGATGCACATAGCAATATTTTGTGTACTTTGTAGTTTATTGGGAAGAGACAGCCGTGTATATCTGGTTCAGAATAGGTACACCATATCCCAGTGTGTTGTGACTAAAAAGCTTTGTCAGCAAAGGCATCTGGCTGTAAAACATTGCATCAAAATGACCTGTCCAACCCACCATGGAAAAGTCAATGTAAAAACAATATTGATGATGATAATGATGAAATTGACAGCCCATTGTAGACTGATATAATCTATAATGCAGCTAACATAGTGTTTATGTAGCATTGCAGTTTCTTTCTGTTGGCCAAATGTGGTACCTGTGATTGCTCTAAATATGATTTGTGCAATGTTTTGCATTCTTTACTGTATTCTATGTGTATAATGAATGTTGTGAAAATATTATATGTAACTTCTAGTAGTTTTGTCTTAGTATGTTTATGTTGCTATGTGTGATAGTTGATTGTATTTGATGTTCACTAATGTTGTTGGCAGGAAAGAAGACCAGTGGATTTGCTTGATGCTAGAGTTTGTTGTTGTAGAATGAAGTTTCTGGTGAAATAAAAAAATTTTCAACATGCTGACGCGTATGTGTATATTTGTGTGCATGTGTGTATGTGCATATGCATTCATTTATAGAAGTATATAAATATAAATGCACAAACACAGACACACTTACAAAAATACACACAGACACATTCACATGAACACACACATACACTCACACAGCATAGCAAATAGAACGCCAGCTGCTGTTTTCTATAATCTTTTCACCATCCCCTTCCTTCATTTTATACACACATACATTCACACAAACACACACATTGTGTGACTGACGGACGTCACTCAAATTTATATATAGATGGTGTAACATTTGAGAAAATTGTGTAGCAGTGTCTACAGAATGGTGTAAGTTAAGTATGCCATCATCTGTATATAAGGCTGTCTGTATTTGATGGGGGAGATTCAAGGAAGTTGTGCAGGTAAAAGGTGAAAAGAATGGGTGATGACATATCATAAAGCTGGCCAGGTTTTCTCTTTAGCTGTGTATGCAGAGGACAATGGGGTAGCACTTTTGGTTTGTCGTATATATTTGATGGAGGGGGGGGGGGGTCCAGGGCTACATCACTGGGATTGTGACAAGTGGAACAATACTGTGAAATCCATTCAATCCATGCCATCATGGAAAAACATATAAAACAATGACAAATATATTTTTGGTTTCTTCAAGTCACAGTATTGATTATCTCATCTCTGAATAGTGGTAACCATACAAGTGGTGATTATTGTATTTAAGAGAAAGCAGTGAAAACTATGTCTACGAATTATTACATAATATATACACATTCAGGCATAACCAGTAGTGTAGTTAGAGTGAGGGGTACGACACTTTTGTGTCTGTTGTCTATATTTGCGTATGTGGAGGGGGGGGGGGGGGGTCAAGGACTGCCCGGGCGGCACACACTCGAGCTACGCCATTATTCCATAAACTTTCTTAAGGAATGGGGTGGGGGTGAACACTCGGTAAACCCCCTCCATCAGGTTGTCTTTCTTTAATAATACCTTTTCGTCTATCAAATTTTACTATGATCGGCTCGTGACTCAAATTTCATCATAGACAACTCGAGACAGAATAGAATACAGTAAGTCTCGTGTGAAATTTGATAGACGAGAAGGAAGCTCGTCGCATACACATACACAAATACACCTATATACACATGTACATACGTGTACAATGGTGTGAGGGTCGACAAAACAGATATACCTTGCGGTATTTGGCTACCAACATTCCTTTACGTTTTTGGTTTAAATTCCATCAAGGACCTAAAAACACCGAGGTCGATATTTAATCAACCATACCCATGAAAGCGGTGCCTTCGTATGATCACAGTATAACTGAAACTGAGAGAGAGAGAGAGAGAGAGAGAGAGAAAGAGAGAGAGAGAGAGAGAGAGAGAGAGAGAGAGAGAGAGAGAGAGAGAGAGAGAGAGAGAGAGAGAGAGAGAGAGCAGACCCAAACAGTCGATAATGCGGAACATAGTGTAAAAATGGTTTTGTTATTAACTCTACGTTATATATTGAATACCCTTCCCTGGTGTGTGTGTAGCATACACATACATCTGTGTAATGAAGGACTTTCCATAATTTGGTACGCTTCCCCCTGAAGGACGACTGTCCTTAATTATTAAGTGAGCAATGACGTTTATCTGTTGTGTGGGGAAGATAGAGAAAGAGAAAAACGATTATATAAAACATAACGAAAAAGAAAATAAGAAGAAATGAATACACAAAGAAGAAATAAGTAAAAAGAGAAAGAGGAAATAAAGTAGAATCAGAAGAAAATAGGTCGAAAAAGAAGACAAGACGAAACGTTAGTTTTTTAGCGTAGGAAGGGAAAACAAATCCGATTCAAGTCATTGATATATTGTTGTGTATTTATATGATTATGTGCATGTTAGTGTGAGTGATTTTAAAGTAGTAGAGATGGTGTCAATCTGGAAGAATTGTTCATCATCATCACCGTTTTACGTCCGTTCTTCCACGCTAGCATGGGTTAGACGGGTTGTCCTGTTGTGGGCAGTGTCTGATCGGCTGACCATGCCTTGCTCATACAGGAACTGATTTGGCTTGATTTCTACAGCTGGATGCCCTTCCTAACACCAACCTCATTTACAGCGAGTGCTGGGTGCTTTTTCGTGGCGCCTACACGTCCACTTTACAGTGTGGGCTGGGTGCTTTTTTGACGTGGCACCTCCACGACCACCTTGCAGTGGGGGGTGTGGGGGCATATTGTCTATATGCTTCAGCTTATACCCATGGGAGGTCGGGTACTCTGTATTACTGTGTGACGCCAGAGGTCACGGTCGTGTGTCATCGTCTTTGAGAGGTGTAATTGGGTAAGGTCGGCTTTTATCACCTCATCCCAGGTCATCTTGGGTCTCCCCACTCCGCGGTTTCCATCGACTTCTAGTGCTCTGCACCTTTTTATGCAGTTGTCATCCTTCATACACATGACATGTCCATACCAACGCAACCGCCTCTCCTGCATACAGCATTTGATTCCTCTTATGCTCAGTCTCTCTCTCAATTCATTTATGCTTTGTCGGTCGCGTATATTACTATTACACATCCATCGGAGCATGCAGGCTTCATTTCTCTCCAATCTACGTAAGTCTTCCACCTTCAGCGCCCAGGTCTCACTACCATGCAACATCGCTGTTCGGATACACGCATCATACAGTCTGCCTTGCATTTTGAGGGAGAAGCCTTTTGCAGCTAGCAGTGGTACTAGTTCCCTAAACTTCTTCCATCCTGTTCTTACCCTAGTTATTGTACTTTCTGAACACCCACCTCCGCTGCTAATTCGGTCACCTAGGTAGCAGAAGCTGTCTACTGTTTCTACAGAGCCCTCCCAGAGATTGGTGGTACTTGTTTTCTGTGGCTGTTTGCTGCATGTGAAGCCTATATTCTTAATTAAGCTTCCTGAGATCCCGCTACATCTCTTGTGTACCCATTGTTTGCATTTGGGGCAGAGAATGGAGTTCCTACCTACACCTTTCCTACATACTAAGCAAGGCCATTTCCCTGAGCGGATCTGGGTTCTGTCTTCTCGTCTACTTACAAGGACTTTAGTCTTTGTCATGTTGACTTTGAGACCCTTTCTTTCTAGTCCCTGCTTCCAAGTTTGGAAGTTCTTCTCTAGTTCTACCATAGATTCAGCTATAAGTGCGAGGTCATCAGCATACAGGAGTTCCCATGGGCATCCGGTCTTAAACTCCTCCGTTATTGCCTGCAGGACTATGATGAACAGGAGGGGGCTAAGAACAGAGCGCTGGTGGATACCGACCTGTACGCTAAATTCCTCGCTATACTCATTGCTAATCCTAACTTTGCTGACTGCTCCCCTATACATGGCTTGTACAGCTTTCACAAGCCATTCATCTACTCATAGTTTTCTAAGAGCCCACCAGATTACAGCACGTGGAACTCTGTCAAAGGCTTTCTCAAGATCGACGAATGCCAGGTAGAGTGGCTTACTTTTAGCTAGGTACTTTTCCTGTAACTGCCTCACAAGGAAGAGGGCATTAGTGGTGCCTCTTCCTGGTACAAACCCAAATTGCATCTCATCTAGTTTCACCCGGTCCCTAATCAACTGTGCTATAACTCTTTCTGTTACTTTCATGACCTGGTCCATCAGCTTTATACCTCTATAGTTTCCTCTATCGAGTGCATCACCTTTACCTTTGTAGCAGTTGACAATGATGCTACTGCACCAATCTTTTGGTATGACACCTTCTAGTATTACCTGGTTAACAATACGTGTGGTTATAGTGTGACTTACAGACCCAGATGCCTTCAGCATCTCGGCAGCTATACCCGATGGACCGGTTGCCTTCCCCATCTTCATATCTTTGATTGCCTTACTTACTACGCTGCTGCTGACTTGTACTGCTGGCCCCTCTATAGGGTCTACTTGGGGTAGGGTCTCTTCTTCCCATGCATTCTCCTCATTTAGTAATCTATCATAATGACTCTTCCATGCATCTTTCTTCTCAGCACTTGTGAGGGCAAGCTCACCTTTATCATTCCGGATACACTTCTCTCCAATGACATCACAATTCTCTCTGACACACTGCCTCGCAATCTTGAACACCTCCTGTTTCAGGTCCTTACGTTGCAAAACATGCTTGAATTTTCTATCCTCTGCTTCCCTCCTAGCTAATTATACTTGTCACCTAGCTTCCCTCTTGGTCTCTATGTAATGTACCCTGCTCCCCACGTTCTTCCATTCTTTCCATGCCTGTCTCTTGGCCTTAACTGCCTCATTGTTCCACCACCAAGTCACTCTCCTCCTGCTTGTGGTCTTACTCCAGCCACAGACCTCATCCGTCGCCTCTAGTAAGTTATTTTTTAGGAACTCCCAGTGATCTACATTGAATGTCTCTATCTGTTCTTCTTTACTGTCGTAGGCATTGAGTAAAATATCTTTAAATCTGTTACTGCTTGAGGGGGTCTTTCAGCTTCCAGATCTTTCTTCTCCAGGTTGGCCTCTGTTTCCAGGTTCGTCTAGTTCTAACTGTGAGGTCGCTGACAACTAAGCTATGTTGGGATGTACATTCCTCACTAGGGAAGGCTTTTGTGTTTACGACCGTCCATCTGTCACGTCCTCTGATGAGGATAAAATCTATCTGACTAGAATGCTCCCCTGATCTATAGGTGATCAGGTGGTTTTGTAGCATTTATTTTTTATCTATTTATGAGAGTGAATGAGAGAAGGGTAACGAGGAAAACCTGATTAGTAATTTTCTGGAGTTCATAACTAGGCCAGTTGCTGTTGTTTAGAACAGGTCAAGACATCTTAATGTGCCGATTCCTAACGAGTGAGTCAGATCAGTTAGTGGTCATTTAGCTCAAAGGAGCAGAATCCTCAATTTTTCTTTGAAGGAAACCAGAGTTGGTGTATTTATGATATCATTTGGTAAAAGAGTTCCAGGATTATACCACTTCCAGTGCAAAGAAATTAGATTTGGCAATGGTATATGAATACTGCTTCATCAACCTGAGTGAGTGTCCATATTCGACAATGTGAAAAATTTAATTTCAGTGATACATATTCGTGATTCGTCTAAACGACAATAGCCCTTGGGGGGGGGGGGGGGTTCAATTGATTGGACAGAGTCTTTAAACTCTTCACCTATATATTTTCCACCAGCCATGAGGAAAATCCCAGTTTTGCTTCATGTTCCATTTTAGTTCTGTCTGTCTACATTCGCCTCATTTCTGATCTTCGGAGCTTTTTTCGGTAGTTTTTTCTTACATTCAATATCTTCCAATTTTACCCTAACAGGTCTGTGGTACCCAGTTTGTTGGACTGTTGCCATTATGTTTTGTTGTCTAGATCAGCTGGGTTAATTACATTGGGTTTATTACCTAGATTTCTTTGCCCTTGTCCTTCTTGGGGTCCAAGATAGTGGTCAGTTGATATAATTTTAACAGACTCACCAATAAAAGCTGATTCAAGTACTTTATCTTCTTCTCCTGCTAGTTATCCCCGGGTGACAATTTATTTTGTAGAATATTTGTTTGTTTTTTACATATTCTTGGATAGTCCAGCAATGTCATTTTCAAGTTGTTTGATTTTGGTATTAATACCATCAAGAATAGTCTTGTCAGCTTTCTGAGACATTACAGTTTCCAAGTTAGCCAGTCTTGTCTTAACCTTTTAACAGTATGTTTTGCTCTTTGCTTCAATTTCTATATTGATTTTGATAACAGCAGCTAAGTTACAGTTATCACAGAAGTGCAAGTTCGCAATAGACAACAATGCACACTGGGTATCATCAATGCCTAAACATTTCTGACATAGAAATTCATCACATCTTTCACATTCTGAGATGATCTTTGTCATCATCAAATATCTCTTCACATTTTTTGCAAGTCCTTATTTCTTCCTCAACAGCATTTAACTGAGTAGAAGAGGCCCCCATATTGCTTTTGACATTTTTTGCCTTTAGCTTCTAGGGTTGCTTGTTTTTTATCGAGTTATACATCTTGTGACTAACTAGCCAAAATCAATCCAAGTAACCCCAGACAGAACATTCCCCTCAATAGTCTCACAAAACATTATCAACTCGATACCTCCATCAGTCCTTTTACAGAGTCAACAAGAGGGTCTCTAGATAGTCACATAACCTACATAAAAAAACAGCCAAAGCAACCATAAAATCAAACTCTACCCTCTTAAAAAAATGAAAGACACTTTGGATAATGTGGACTCTGGATATACAAACAGATTGGATTGTCAAGGAAAGACGGTTTTTGTTCAATCCGGATTATGTTGAAGCTAAACAACAGCCAAGAGGAGTGGTTTCTTATCTTTCTGTCCAACACTGACAGTGGATCTGCACAGGTCATATGCTCTTCTAAGCCATAAAAAAGGCTTAGTTATAATCTGTAGCAGACCAGTTTAGAAGAAAATTCTTAAATCAATCATATTCTAAATTCTCATTATACCAAGCAAATCACATTTTGCTGATAACCTGGAGTGTAATCGAGGAAAATACTCACAAGATACATTCCACAATATAGGCTTCAATGGAAACAGTATTAGTCATTGACTAATATCAGTTTTATATATCAGTGAGAAAATTGTTTATTTTCTCACTGCATAATGATTTATAGTTAATAGAACAATCTTTTGGGGAAAATAGCTATGTTCTGTTTGGCAGAAAACAGAGCCACCAAGAGACATTTTGCAAGGCGGAACAAGAGTGTTTTCAAGCCCCAGATAAGGGGTGGACAGCTACTCACAAAATTCAAGGTTTAGGAGTTCTTTTTTTTTTTCATTTTAGGAAAAGAGCATCAGATGTTCACAGACCCATCCTTAGTTTTCCAAGCCCTGGACCTATTTTCCAACTGAACCTCTCTCTACATATGTGTGTGTGTGTGTGTGTGTGTGTCATCATCATCATTATCATCAACACTTAATGTCTTATTTTCCATGCTTGCAAGGATCAGACTATGAAGTCTGGCCAGCTCACGGCGCTGAACCTTGCTCAAATGGAGCTGCATTTTAGCCCTTTTTTTTACAGCTTATAGATTTGGGGTGTGTGGGGAGACAACTATAACATGAAAAATTTATTAGGTGCAAAGATAATAAAATGCACTCAGCCCACACTGTAAAGTGGTAGTGTTTGGCCATGATAAATGCACCAAGCCCACTCTGTAAAGTGATAGTGCTGATGCCACTAAAAAAGCACCCAGTCAGACCTCAGAATGTGACAACCCATCTAACCCATGTAAGAATGGAAAATAGATGTAAAAAAAATAGTAATGATGATGCATGACATGGGATATTAGTCAGCAATATGACAGCTGCACAAATAATTTTCATGACTCCAAAGATGAAATTACAGGGGTTATAGCAGAAATCACTTAAGTTGGTTTATGCCTGTCAAAGTGTAGAATAGATAGCAGTACTGCTGCACTGGTATTGTGTGGACTCAAATGATGGAGACTTATTAAATTAAGAACAGCAATGTACATGTGATGAAGATAATGACCAAAGTAGAACTGATGATGCTGGAATGTAAAGAAAGGAATTTTCTATTAAAGAACTTGATGCTGTTTTTAGAATTTTTGAAAATGGATGCATATCCAAATGTAGTTAGAAAGTGACATGTCAGGGGTCAAGGTGCAGCTGTATAGAGTTATGAAAAAAAAATTAAAACAAACACCTGTTTTATAATATTTAAAACAAAAATAAAAAATGACATTTATTTTGTTGTATATTTTAATGCAAATCAATAAGCTCACAAAACATCCTATACATTCATTTCCTTCATTGTTTGTATTGATCTTCATATTCTTTTTCTCCATAAAGTATCTTAGAAACAGATATATCTAATATTTTTCAAAGTATCAACATCAATCAGTTATTTTACATGTATTTATATATATGAAGGCTAAAGTTTTGAATCCTGCAGTGACCTTCACAAGCACGCCACCCCAGCCCATACAACCCTCCCCTGACCAGTGAGACTGATATGGTTAATGTTCTTCACAAACAGCAGCAAATTGACAGTAAATACTTGTGCACTGGTGATGAAGAGAGGAACAATATAAGTGACAAGTGATGAGTGAGTGGAGGTGACACAAAACCAGTCAGTTCTAAGGAACAAAAGCTACTGCCATAGTGGTAAGAAAAGGCTGAGAACAGAGACAGTAAGTCTGTGGGCCCAAGGCTGAAATGTGTGGGTAAGTGACTTCAAGCTAATAAATAAAATGACCTTTCTTTGGGTGCAGTTAAGGGTGTCTTTTTGTGTAGCAGTAGCACTATCCAAAATATATGAGCAGAACTATATTGCAGATTTTGCCCGAGATTTGTAGAGGATTAATAACTATTGGAGTTAAGGTATATTTGCTGTGTATGGCATGTATTTTGTTTTGTTTTTGTTTTACATGAGGACACCTTTCTTGAATAATTCTCAGTGTAGACAAAGTGCATTTTATTGTGTTGATGTATTTTATAGAATGGAGATTTGAACTACTGTAAACGAGAAGCCCTTACTATACAATTACTTAACCTGCACAAAATAACAAATTTTCCTAAAATCATACCCCATCAATTTAAAATGGACACAATAGTAAGTGTAGTCTTAGATACATAACATCTGAAAAAAGACAAGATAGTCAAGTTAGAGTGCTCACAGATCTAATTGGTCAGGGCTGTAACCAGCCACTCATACTGATGTTAAGGTATTGTCCTCAAAATAAATAATATTAAAATCTCATAGATTCGATATTATGTGAGGTAAAACCTTTTATGTGAAAATACAATAGTAAATATAGAGTAATGTGAAAGGATTAAATCACAAACTACCCTTGAAAATTAAAGAACACATTGAAAAATTTAGTCCTAGATATAAAAAAAAAGATGGGATAGTCATGGTTGAAATGCTTGTGTCCTTAGATGAACCTGATCAGAACCAACCTGTGGCTAAACAGCAACAACTGCTTCAAGACAGGGTCAGGAAAATTCCATGGCTATTCATATACCTGTTCCTCAGTCTCCATGCTAATAACCTCACCATATCAGAGGTTAACAAAAAAATACAATAATCCAAAACATTACTGATAGGAAATATGACAACGATGCAAGGATCTAAAGACACAGTTTTCAACAATGTAAAAGTACTGACAAAATATGTTAACTTAGATTAGCTGTATGAGAGACCATTAGATGTAGGTTTGACATACCAACCTCACCTTTTCTCTCACACCTACATGTGTTTTGTGCCTAAGAAATGTATGTATGTATGTACATAAATACACACACACACACACACACGTGTGCATATATATATATATATATATATATATATGATGATGATGATGATATATATGCAGTATTTCAACACGTAAATGTACATACATTGTTTTAAGTGTCTACTCAGATTCTGTGAAAGAAATATTCAACAACTTCACTATCCGGTTTGACAGCTAATAGATACCAAAGAGAACTGAGGGGGGGGGGGGGGGTCCTGTAAGTTCAATAAAATAGGGAAGTGGGGGAGAGGGACAAAGTAATTTATATCTTTAGAACAGAGTTTTATTTATATCCTTTATCTGTCTAAACATTCCATACCCCCCTTGCACCATACACATGTATTTCAGATGACAACACAAAATTAGTGATAGCCTTGAAATAAAATGAGGATGACAAATACAGATCAACTGGAAATTTTCTTTTCATAGTAACTGACTCTGCATAAGAACAGTTGTTCTTCATTGCCCACTTATTCCTGGGAAGGTCATAGGGGTAGAGTCCTCAAATACTCCTTCCAGCAGGTCCTGTCAGAAACAATTGTCTTCAATTGATCTGGCTGGATCCCCAAGTGAGACAAGCCAAGTTCATAGATGTTATCCAACCATCTTGCTTGGGGTCTTCCTCTGGGTTTCCTGCTGGTTGGTTTTGCCTGTAAAATCTGTCCAGTAATTCTTTCCTTAGACATCCTGACCACATGTCCGTAGTATCAAAGCTGTGATCTCTCAATTCTCGGCACAGCTGTTCTGAGAATGGATCACAGGTGGCACATAGTGATAAGAACAGTTAATTTCAGGCTTCCATATTATCAGTCCAAATTTTCGTTGGGTGGCTGTTGGGTGGTGTATAACAAGCCATCGTCCAGGGGAATGCTTTTGCCGTCTTTTCAGCGGGACGCAACACTTCTGCTCTCTTGCCCTAGGCCCAAAGCCCAATCACCCTCATCCTCTCTTCTGCGATCTCCTCCCCTTCCCATTCTTTTTCTTCATTCTTTCTCTTTTATTTTTTTCTATATTTCCCTATTCTTTCTTTCCTTTTGTTTCCCCTTTTTTTTATTATTTCTATATTGCAAATAAAAATTTCATCTTTTGTATTCTTGGGCTGATAAAACAAAGTACTGATCAGGTTCTAAGGTTGAAATATTCAACTGCTTCCTCCCCTCACATTTCAGGCATTGTGACTATGTTGGAAAACTAATAAAGGGATCCCAAAATATCAAAAGCCACATCTCATAAAATCATAAATATACACTGAAAAAACTTGAGGAGTGAAGGAATCACTGCATTTATGTAGTCATTCAACTGGCAAGAAACAACAACCAATATCCCTCAAATTACATACTCCACTTGAGAAAAAAGAAAGGACACACATTAAATATTGTAGCTGAAGATACCTCTAGAAAGACTGAATGGTCATGGCTGGAATGTCTTTCTTCATAGATCTGCTCAACCAAGGTTGACTTGGAGATAAATAACATCAACAACTTATACTATCAACTGCATCTGGAAGCTGGATATAAAAATAATGTTGTCTTCATCTTTCTGCAGTCAATATAATTGACTACCTGTTACTAAAATTGCTGGCCTTGTGCCTAAATTAGAAAACTATTGTAAAGAACTGGGATCAATTTAATCGACTTTCCCTTCTCTAAAATTGTTGACCTTGTGCCTAAATCAGAAACCATTATAAAGCCTTTAAAACTGTGCTGACACTTCATTCATTTACACATGCTCTCAAAACTTCTATTTCAGTAAAACTAAACACTGACATCACTATCTCAAACATTCCTCTTTTCAAATTAAAACACAGATTCAGGCCACAACACTCACCTCCTGTACTACACAACATTCATCTCCCACACAACCAAAGAAAGAACCTCTGTATTACTTGTTCTCAAATTAGTGCACTGAAGATCAAATATACATTACTAGCACACTTTGTAGGAAAGCTTTAAAAAGAAAAAATCTAAGTTTAAAATTCAAAAGAAAATATAGAAACCTATAGCTTATCAACTTTTTGCCATATTTCTAATGAAAACACTGTCAATGATTTTCAATTAATTTTCAAAATAATCAAAGATTTGGAAGGATTTAATAATATAACTTTCTCATTATTAAGTTGACATTTGGAACATAACTTAATCGTTCTTAAATAAAACTATGAAAGATTTTAGATAAATATTAACACTTTAAAACAGTTTTATATAATAAAACCCTGAGCGATTTAGTATCAAAAAGGTTAATTAATCATACATATGTATAACATTATGAAAAACATATCTTTCAAGGCAGTAAAGCATGAATACAGATTTTCTTAAAATTTTAAATTACATTATTTAAAATTTGCAATGCACCTTTGTGGCACATCGTTTAAGAATTACAACTCGACCTGCTAGAAATAACTGCCAAATCTTCATCAAATTAAACAGTACTTGCATAAAGCTTAATTAATTACAATTAACTCAACATCCTGTACCCAATGAAACCACATTAGCAACACATTCTCACAAAGTAAAAAACAGCACTATGACTGCATCACATTAAAAATTAAAATCTTTACGCTTACACTACAGATTTTCACAACAATCTGTCCACTTGTAAAGATACTATAAACATTTGAATTAAACTTGTTTCTAAATATTTTTTGCTGAATCATTACAGGTTGTTAAGAGTTAACTAACAAAAAAAATAAGCATAGTAAGGATGAAAAAAAATCACTATGATATTAATGAGTTAAAAGGAGGAAAGACAGGCACATTAGCAAAAGGAGTTTTGGACTCCTCTATAAAGATGAGATGGTCATACCTGGAAAGATTTTTGTCATAGGTTTGCTCAATCAAGATTACCTGAGACTAAACAACAAACACACTACTAACAAACCTCACACAAACAATGCATGATGCTTTCAACAACACAAAAATTTACTCACACCTCCCTTACAACCATCAACATATCATTTGATTCAATTTCCTGCAGCTGCCAACCTATTCATTTATATAAATTTATATTGTCAATTCATGAACAATAGTGTTGTTTGTTATAGGTTTCACTGTTTCAGGCATCGGGACTAGTAAGGGAGTGTCTATAACTTGCTGCAGTACATATATCTCAAGGGACTTTTATCAAAGTGCACTAGGTTTACGGATTTCTCGTGGATGTTTACATTCTGTACTTATGCACATATACATACATATGTATGGATGTATGAACGTATGCATGTATTTAAGTCCAGTATTGAGCTTATGTACATATATATGCAAGTCAAGTATTGAACTTAAGTACTTAGCTACTGATAAAATAATAACTGACTGAAATAAATACTGATGTTAATGTAATCAATTGAAACTCCATACAAATATAACAGCAACAGCAGGGGGGAACTCCAAACACTGTATGATGCACACCACTAACTGCTGTGCTCCAATACCACATTGCTTATCTTTGTTTTGGCTACTTTTACAACTTATGGATATACAACAGTGATGGCAAATCGTTTCAGCCCAATGTATTGAAATTTTAAAACAACTTACAGCCAAAGATATTCCAGTAACGACTATCCTACCCATCTGTTATTTAGGCAGTTTATTCATACCTATACTATCTAATGGTTTTTAACACCACTTTTTTTTTTTGTAAAGCCTATTTCAGGGTGAATTAGATGCTATTTCAAAAAGGTTGAGTAACTGAATAGACTTCATTTGTTTGTTAAACAATCAGTAGAAGTAATAAATAAGTGTAGTAGGTTCCACGGCTGATTGAGAATCAATGGGGTATGAATGAAGGTTAAAAACACAGTGTTAGAGAGACTAACAATGGGATAACTCATGTTGAGTTAGATATCAGTGTCTGATACTGAAGTGACCTATTTAGTACTAGAGATAACTCATGTTGAGCTAGATATCGGTGTCTGATACTGAAGTGACCTATTTAGCACTGGATATAACACATGTTAAGCTGGATATCATAGCGTCTGATACTGAAGTGACCCATTTAGTACTGGAGATAACTCATGTTGAGCTGGATATCATAGTGACCTATTTAGTACTGGATATAACTCCTGTTGATTTGGATATCAGTGTCTGATACTGAAGTGACCTATTTAGTACAGGAGATAACTCATGTTAAGCTGGATATCATAGCGTCTGACACTATATCATAAACAACTTCTCTGCGTCAACTTCTTGCAGAGATATGAATTTATTCCCAAATGTGGCATTTTGGGTGCACTGTGCTTCTCCCACCACTAACTTATCCTTCAAAGTCCAAAAGCTTGTATAGTACAACAGCACTTCACTTACAAACTGTTATCTATAAAGTATCAATCAATTAAATAACTCTAATATTAGTACCAAAAATTCTAAAACAGACATTATGTTCTGAATTCAAATCCTGTCATGGCCTACTAGTGTAGTAGATTTAATTCATTGCCCAGTTTAACACCATCATTTGGTCCTTGGGTACTTTTAGTGGAACCCACTTCATTACAAGCATTTGGGCCAAATCTCCAGTTTGAAGATGCCTTCCTCTCTCCCTCCTTCCATTCCAACAATTTTAGAAGCTCTGAGAATGGTTCATGGATACTATCTTTTCTTCTGATTAAGTAGTAAAAATGTAGTAGAATGGTGGAGTGAATGATAGAATAATTACCACTCAAGTGCTGATGATAACTAACCACAATCCTACATGAAAAGTCATTATTATTAGTATTATTGCAGCAGCAAACACCTGGTGTTTAGATCTACTTGTTTCACAGTCCTTGCAATACAGTTTCTTCATTACTCTATTAATGTAAGTTAAGCCAAGTAGAAGGCAGTAAATTGGTAGTCGTTAGACAATTGGATAGAATGCTTTCCAGTATTTGTTCCAACTCACTGCATTTTGAGTTCATATCTCATCAAAAACAACTTTGTCTTTCATCCTTTCTAGAGTTAACCTTCTCTTTCTCAATTGGCTATGCTATGCCACAAGAAAAGTTGCAGGAGATCATTCAAAGCATGTATTTCCCCATGGAAAAAGGTTGAGTAAAGGACCAGCAACCTCTTCCCCTAAGAACTTACCTGTTATTAGAACAGTCTAAGGACAGACAAATTTGTAGTGCAGCACAGAGGGGAAATAAAGAAAAACAACCTAGTAAGGTAAAATTATAAAGAGTTTTGTTTTTGTTTTTTCTGTTAATGCTAAAATATGAAGAGGTGTTAACCATCTCAACTAACTTCAACACTTTTGACACTGGTCCATATGAGACTGCTTCTGACTCAATACAGAATTACACATTTTAAAATGTCCACATCTAAATTAAAACCTTCCATCATATTTCACTCTGTAAAGCAGTCATCCTGGTGTTACAACTAAAAGCACCCAATTTACCCAGTACACACTGTAACATGGTTGACATTAGAAAGAGCATCAAGCTGTAGAAAACCAAGCCAAAAATCAAGTGTGTGGCCTCAAAACATGACAGCCTGCCTAACCCATGCAAGCATAGAAAATAGATGTTAAATGCTGATGGTAATGATGATGAATCTTTTCATTAAGTTACATTCTAAATAGTAGCTTAATAATGACAAAATTCTTGATTATTTTCAAAATTAATTGCAATGCAGGGGCAGCGTATTTTGCAAAAATTATGGTCACAAAAAGATTAGGAAAGGCTCTTTTTTACAATAAAAAGTATTCTGTCAAGGTACTATTACTTCTCATAAAAGTAAGGTAACAGATTACAGTTTAATGGAAATATGAGGCATTTATGATGACAACTAGAAAACAGCAGCTTGCAAACAAAAGCATTAATCCCTACTTTGGAAGAAAGTCACTATGCCTGGGACCCCCAAAGTGGTCAATATCAACATCTAGGGGTTAGAGGGACTACACAGAGGGCCAGTTGAACTTTGGAGTAAAAACCTGACATTTGAATAAGAAATGAAAATACATAAAATAATTCAATAAAATATAACTTGCTTATACAAATTTCTGATTTATATATAATTATCCTTTCTTGTCTATATAAGTATTATTTACTGATATATTCATTTACTTATTTGTTTGTATACATGCCTGGGGTCGATGTGTGGTCAAAGATTCCATGATAGGATGGGGTGGGTGGGGGGACCCAAAGTCTAAAACGTTTGGAGAGATCACTTTTCCATGTTGATTGACTTGCAAGAAATAGCAGCCAAATCTCCCTTATAAGCATTGGATGCACCACACCTAAAGAAAATACAGGATAGTCAAGGCTGGTATGCTGCTGATGAGGGATGCCACATCAGAACTGATATTGGCTGGGGTTAAACAACAACCTAGTTCTGTCAGGTAGCCTTAAATGTTACAAAAATCACTCTTAGTGTAATAGCTAACAAGTGTAGTCACTTGAACTATTAGAAATAGCAGCCAAATCTCCTTCAAATTAAAACTTTTAAAAAGACACAGTGAATAATATAGTCCTAGATACTACACAATGTTTGAATAAAAGATGAGATGGTCACAGTTAGAACACTTTTGATCTGCTTGATGTGGTCTACTTGAGATACTAAACCACACCTGTTTCTATGAAAAATGTTTATATTTATCTAAAAGCCTTTCCACATACTTTTATGCAAAACCTTTAAGTTATGTTCAAAACACCAGCTTAACGATGAAAAAAATCATATAGATAAATTCTTCAAAAATGTTTATTTTGAAAATTAATTGAAATATATTGACAGTATATTTCATTAAAAATATGAACAACTTGACTATAAACCAAGAGAGCCTCTATGCAGTCACTTGAGATGCTCAAAATAGGACCCAAATCTCCCTCAAATTACACCTTACAATTTTTTAAAAAGGAAGAACAGAAGTTAGATAATATAGTCTGGTGTAATCTTAAAAAGACAAGAATGGCTGTGGCTAGAATGGCTTTGATTATAGGTTTGATCTGGGGCTTGATAACAATAAAAGAAAGAACACATTAGATAATGCAATCCTAAATAATCCTTTTAAAGACTGGGACACTTCTCAACATACAGCTACTCAATAAGGGCTGATTTGTGGCTAGAAAACAGCATGAGACTTTGGCTCTACCTTGTAGCAGCACAGCTAGCAGTGGTACAACCAGAAGCTCAGAAGCCTTATGGCAACACAAACCAATCATTCTTTTAAATCATATACCACAAAGAGGATATTATTGTGACTACAACTTCGATTCATACCTTTACCTATATATATATATATATAAAGGGCAAAAGACTCACTTCGGTCAAGAATGACCATAGGGTTTGTACCTAGAAGCCTCCTCCCCATCCTCAAGGCAGAAGTCTAAGCAAGATTGCTTGTGGAAGACCAGCAGTCACCCATGCATACCATTCTCCTCTCTCCATGCCATTGATGTTGTCCAAAGAAAAGGCAATGGCCGATACAGCTTGGCACCAGTGACATTGCAACTCATTTCTATAGCTGAGTAAACTGGAGCAACGTGAAGGACACAATGCATCACCCTATCCGAGAATCAAACTCACAACCTCCTGATTGCAATCCCAACACTCTAACCACTAAGCCATACGCCTTCAGAGAGAGAGAGAGAGAGAGAGTTGGACTTATGATCATAAGACCATGGGTCCCATTCCAGGACTGGGTATCACAGTGAATTCTTTATTTCATGCTTTTCTTGATAAGATTAAAATCCTGATCACTAAAATACCCAAGAAACTTCCTATGAGATGCAACCTCATAGAAGGCCACCTAAACCTACATAGACGTGAATCGTACATTTATTTATTTTTTTTTTACATATGACTGCAGCATGGATGAATGATTAAGCAAGAAGTTTGCTTTATAATCCCGAAGATCCAGGTTCAATCATGCTGCATAACATGTTGGATAAGTATCATTTACCATAGACACAGCTTAACTCAAGTATTGAGAGTGAATTTGGGTAGTCAGAAACTGTATGGAAGCCTATTGGACGGATTGTACTTGTAGTTTTAAAGGCAAGCTATGTCTCACTGAATCCCCCTAGGATTTACGCCAACGGTAGATGTCCCTGAAATATTAAGCCACTTACACTACACTAATTTAACAAATAGATTATTTCATTGATCAAATAATTGGGACACCCATCAAAACAGACAGAGATCCAGTGGCTGATGGCAACATATTTTTCTGTTTTTAAGGGACTTCATATTTTATAAGCTATTTTATAGCATCTGCGTACATAAGCACACCATTCTTTATATATATATATTGAAACTAATACACTTCATGTTCTTCATACTCTTGTTTATTCTTTTCGTGTTTCCTATATATGTGTTGTCTGATAAATACACAGGCAAAACTCCAGAGTAACAGGACTGACTTGAACTTAAAGAAAATATCCCTACTATGGCATTGAGTATTCGTTCTCGCGCGCGCGCGTGTGCGTGTGCGTGAAAAATCAACAAGGGAAACAACACGAGAGAACAATACAGTACAATGATGATATATATTAGTTTAACGCTTGATATATTTGGAAATAGTCTTGACATTTTGGACGTTAATTCTCCATCGGAGAATAGAATGAGAGAGAGAAGAAAAGTAAGATAAACGAAGGTAAGAAAAGTTGATTATTATTGACCTGTGGTAAATAAAAAGAAGATTGACTTTGGAGGGATTTGGACTCAGAATGTAAAAAGCAGGAAGAAATACCGCAAAGTATTTTGTTTGACACTAACAATTCTGCTAATGCATCCGTACCTGAAAATAAACAACAATAATGATCCCAACTGGTTAACAAAATATAGCTTTCTAATCTTGCTGAAATACTTAGAAGCCAGTCAACTATGCGTCGGAGGGTCAAATATCTCAAATTAAAATCAAGGAAATTTGATGTTATTGTTGTTTATCACCCCCACACCAGATCAACACCTATGATGAAATATGTTTCAGCTATGAACATCCTGCTTTTCTTAAGACTATATTACTCAATGAATCCTTCCTTTTGGATTTTAAAATACTAGGGTATGATTTTAGGAAGATTTGATTGTTATTTCTAACAAATCGATTGACTACGTAGAAATTTGCCAAAACCTGACATTTTAAAAAACGTGTAATTGATAAGGCAAGAAGAAAAAAACAATGTCAGTGGAGGAGGACATCACATGTGTTAGTAATAGATATCTACGGGGGCGAGTAATCGATATTCAAGAACACAAGAGTGCATGATGCTAACCAAACTGAGCATGCGCTTTCTAGTAATTACAATTAACTTCCTGCAAAATAAGAAAAAGGTGTCAAGATCGAACCAACAAAAATCACAGACATTCCACACCGGTCTAATATAAATGCTGACAGGACAGTTGCCCGGAACAAAAAGTATTTATACATCTGACAGTCAATATTGAGACACTGTAAATTGGAGAGAGAGAGATAGCATATTCAGCAATAAATTGCATCTTATCAACTGGTTTCAAAGGAATTTAGACAAGAGAAGGCAGTGGCTAATGTAGTCCGGACACAACTCTTTGATTGGGCGAAACAACCTAACAAAAAGACTAGATAAAAAAAAAACTAAGGTTACTTTTGTTAATAGTAATTTGTAAGCTAATCTGGTGTGCATATATTTTTACTGGTTAATTTTCTAAAGATTCAGTTTGCTTAACTATCAATAGTTATTTTACGATAGTACATTTACATGAGGTACTACAGAAGTTTTAAAGTTTGTTTTATTTTGTTGTTCGGGGTTAATTAAAAAGAGATGAGTATCGATTAAAAATAAAGCCCTAACTACACTGGAAGTTGATCGAAGCGATTATAATAATCTGCAAGGTCCTCTTCAACATGATGGATGAGTGGGTAGATGGATAGATACATAAGATCTTACATCCTAAACCCTTCAGGATAGACTGAGTTTATTTATATATAGATCATTAGAGTTACCGGAAAACGATTTGTTGTTATTGTTTAACCACAGGTCAGTCCTATTGAATAGGAGCTATGATCAAAGTAAATCACCTTTGAGCATACAATATTTTTTATTGTATATATATATATATTTTTTTTTTTTTTTTTTTCAGGACATTGTCTAATGTACCATTTCATTTAAAGTACAATAAATAATAGTTGTATAAAGATGTGTGACTGCTACTTCTAGCATGGCAAGAGATTACACTCAAACTATCTCGTTGGAAGCGAAAATGCGAACGAAGTGGAAAAAGTCAAACAGTCAACAGAGAAAAATCGATGTGGAGTTTATACATCACAATAACAAGAGAAACAAAAATATTAAATTAGAAATAACATTACAAAAAAAAAAACGATGGGAAAAATACAGAAACTAGGCAAGATAAGATTTTATATGAAAATTATTTTTGTAATATAAAACAAGCATTCCTGAGAAACAGGAAGTAAACTGATTATTTTTTTCTTTTTAATATCGACCTTTAGGTTTTGATTTTATGAGACAGAGAGGAAATATAAGAGGTTGTAATGTAACATTTATTTCTCAAGGACATTAACGAAACCGCAGCACCAAATTATATATTATATATATAGTTTTGTTGTTATTATTATCTCTATTTATGATTGTTTTAGTTGTCATGGTCAATAATATATTACTATATGGTGAGCCAAACAAGCGTGGGGAGCTAGTTTCTACATGATCACCAGGGTTGCTAGAAATAGCAGCCAAATCTCCCCACTCTCAAAAAAGAAGTAAATGATAAAAAATGTAGTCCTAGATGTACTATGCCTGGAAAGAAAAAAATAGGTTGGTCACAAACAAGACCTTTAATCGTGGATGTTTTTAATAAAGGATTAAACAACAACTATAAAAAGATTCATGGTTGAAAAAAAAAGGATAGAGTAATTAATGTCATATACATTGTCTGGAAAAAAAAGGACGGGGTGGTCACGGTTCGACAAGTGTGCGTTATCAGGGCTGATCTGGGGTTAAACAACATCAATCAATGGGTGGATTGGTTGAGAGTGGAAAACATGACAGCATAGAACGAAGAATAAAATGCTGCTTGTGGAACCAGCAATATGGCCGGTGTAGGATATGAAAGGTCACCGCTACCGCAACTAGTGAGGAAAACAAGGAGCCTGTCTCTAGAGGACAAGCTAATAGTTAAACAGAAGAAAGGAAAGTGTGAGGTGAGGTGAGCATACTTAGGAATTCGGTGAAGAGAGGATAGTGTAGTTAGAAATATAGTACGTTTGTTGATCGTGTTACGAGAAGCGGCGAGGAGAAGGCAGAAATCCCAAAGGAGAAACTAAGTGAAAACAATTTTTTTTAAAATAAAGTGAATCATAATAATAATAATTTCTTTATTAACTACAAAGTGTTTATAAAAAGAAAACAGTGAAGACAACAGAGGACGGTACAACTGGGGGGGGGGGGGGGGTCATATAAAAAGGGTGATGACAGAAAACAAGACAACTAAAAAAATTAAAACAAAAGAAAATTCCCCAAAAGGAGGAAAATTTCAATAATAATGACCACTTTGTTTTTGTATATGTTGACGGTAATTATAATTCAAAGAACGTGAAGGGCGTTATTTAAAAAGTTGTGTGGGGGTAGTTAGACAGACATGAAGACAAGCCGAGTAAGACAACGGTTTCTATTAGTTTATATCTTTTTTTAATGCGTTCATCCTGATACAGCTGAGTTAGTATTAAAGGATAGTGCGTTTATCAATTATATATAACATACAGATATAGATATGATGATTTCTCCTGAATGAAACAGTTCTAGCCCTGTAGAAGCCATTTCTATTATATTTATATATATATATATATATATATATATATATATATATATATATATATATATATATAGTAACAGTTTAACTTATATATGCATTACTAGCGGTTTCATAGGCGGGGTCACGTCTACCGCCAAATAGTTTAAAATTATTAAAAGCATTTGAGGTAAAAAAAATATATATATTTCTCAACTTGCACATTGTGATGACTGATCCTTCAGTTGTACACATACATACTCTCGGGCAGGGAGTACTCTTTACTTTGATTGTAACACAAATGTAATATAGTAGTTACCACATATGTGTCTATGTGTTACATTTTTCATAACGGAGATTGGAAGTGGAGAGAGAATAATATTGATTTCTAATTCAGTAAATTTGGAAAAGGGCAAAAGTTGATTAAATCAACCCTAATACTTGACTGGTACTTATTTTATTGACGCCGGAAGGATGAAAAGCAATGTTGACCTTGGCGGTATTTGAACTCAGAATGTAAACAGCCAGAACAAATACCGCAATGCCATTTTATACGACGCTCTACCAATTCTGATAACACACCACCCACGATGTGTTACTTGAAATGAAGGACAAGGGAAAACAAATATTTAACAAAAACAAAGACGGGGTGCTACAAACTATTGATGGTCTATTTGTAACGGTAATTAGTTTACAAAAAAATTGTATAACACTATATCAACACTTATTAAACAGATCAACAATGAAAAGGAAAAACGTTCCGGTGGTGACCATCCCATCTGTTTTCTTTTTCCAGATGTATCAGTGTCTCGACAACTTCTCAACCAATGGGTTCGAGCTCATTGTGCGATAGTATCTTCCACTATAGACTAGGTGTTGCTGTTGTTTAGCCCCAGGTCAAACCTGATCAAGCAGGCTTTAAAATAAAGGCAATACAGCCGTGACTATTTCTTCCTGTGTGTAGGCAACATTATCCATTGTGTCCATTTTTTTAATACGGTAGGGTGGGGTTTTAGGGAAACTAATAGGGTGGGGTTTTAGGGAAACTAATAGGGTGGGGTTTTAGGGAAACTAATAGGTTGGGAGACCATATAGAGGCTTTCGTTTGCTCGGGCCAGTCGTATACCATTACTAGGCATCACGGTTTAATGTGTACTTCCTTTTTTAAGACGGTCAGATGTGATTTGAAAAAAATTTGGTTACAATTTCTAAGAGGTCAAGCGTTTAGCCCATTTTACTAAAAGTACTTGTCATTGCTGAATGGGGTGAAGGGAGAAGAGATTGATTAGAGTGAGCATAAAGGCAATTAGAGAGAGAGAGAGAAACAGGAAATTGAAAAGTCAGCAGTTTTAGAGAAACGTTGTGTGGACAATTGCAATGATTACAAGTATCTTAACAATTATCGATGATGTTGCTGTTGCTTTTTGTAGATAGTGTAACTAGGACTATGCGTTGTTGTTGTTGATGTTCACCCCAGATCAATGATATTCCAGCCGTAACCATCCCGTCATTTTTAGATAGTGTAATTAGGACTGTGCATCCTCGTAGTTGCTGCTGTTTATACCAAGACCAGAGGTATTCCAGCTTTGGCCATCCCGTCTTTTTAGATAATAGTAACCATAATATTCATATTCCTTTGTTGCTTAGTAGTAGTGCGATGCTTTAAAGCTTATCTGTCAACTTTGATGGAGCAGACTTAGCATGAAAGGCGTTCCAGTTGTGACTATCCTTTAATTTTCAGACAATTATGTATCCAAGTTGACATTATCCGATGCGTCTTTTCTTTTTTTATGACTATGTGGAATTTGACTGCTATTTCCAGTAAGGCTGAACGACTAAGAGAGAGGCTCTCTCGATTGCTAGACTTATCAGCAGTTAGTTTGATCATGAAACAAGATTAGAACCACCCTTCTCTCTATTCAAGTGTTTCAAAATAAACCATATACCATCATTATATAGATGTTTATTTACAATTGTGATATAATGCAAAATGTTATCGTAGATAGCAAATGACAAATGACAGAAAAATCGTTATATAATCTAGCTTAACCGTTCGCTTCGATCATCGTTTAAACACCAGAACTCGTTACATCCATCCCATTCAAGAGTAATTGAAAAATATTATGATTATATATATACGTGTGTGTGTGTGTGTGTGTGCGTGTGCGTTTGGATGGAGAAAACGGAGAGAAAAGTGCACACAATTCAAGTAGTAGAGTTTTTTCATTCATTCACAGTTGAAGCCTCGTAGCGACGGATAGTCTCAGCTTGGAATAACCATACGAACATGTATATATATGTGTGTGTACGGACGTATTTATGTATATACAAACATGCTGCGGCTGCTTTCATTTACAGCATTTCGCTCTATGCCCCAAAACGATACCGCAAAACAGTTAATACCCTACCCTGTCCAACATTTAAAAAATATTTGGTACTAAAAAGATATGTAAATTTTTTTTAAGTTATCAAAATAGTTTCATCTGCCACCCCCCTTTCTTGTTAGGAATGCACCCACATTCAGAATCCCTGAGCTACAGAAATAGGCAACTGAAGTCAATCATCTGACTTTCTCCCATCCACTGCTCAGCATACCATGTAGATCGCCGGTCGTTCTTACACACAAACATAATCTATTTATTTTTCTATCTACATATTTAAAAATCCATAAAACAGCTGAATTAATCTTTCTTTTATGATTGTCAAGGCATATTTTTTTTACTGTGCTCGAGTACAGATATTTTGTAAACAAATTCTGATGTCTATTTTGAGAGGCTTTGTATATATTTAGTTGGCTATATACACCACACTTCATGTGCATATATATATATATATACAAACACGGAGTGAAAAAGAAGACAGGCGGTTAATAACATGTGTTTAAGTGCAAGGTAAAGGTAAATAAGGAAGTATTTGTTATCGTACGTGTTGAAGAATATAGTTAATCCGACAATTTAATCGCGTTACTAATCATTTCAGTAAAACAATTTTCATTATTAACAAGACGTTGTCAAGTCACTGTTCCTTTTCCGTTTTATTTTGTTTTGTTTTTTTATATTATGAAAATGCTGTTCTCTTCCAGTCTCTTTATTTCTTTCAATCAGTTTTGTTGTCAAGAAGAAAAATAGATGATGTAAAAAAGTAAAACAATGTGAGAGAGTAACATACATACATATATGTCAGGCAAGCTGACTGATACGTACTAACAAAAATCGACTTACTTGCCCATATCTTTTTGTCCTGAAGATCCATAGTATTCGTGAAAAACCCGATGTTAGAGAAGGTGTGTGTATATATATATGTGTGTATGAGTTTTTCGTTATCTTCCAATGGTAATATATATTGCTTCCCTCTCTCTCCTCTGGTAAAAACGACGAATTACGAGTCCATGTGTATACTGTAAGGTAATGTTCAGGTGCCCTATAGTGGCGCCACCTCTTCAACAATGATGAATATACGGGTAGACAATTTATGGCAGGAGCAGATAACTCGAACAGATGTTTTGCTCAGTTTTATCTCTTCGTGAAAGGTTTTTTGTTTTTTTTGTCTTTATGTCTTTTAGGCCTATGATGCACAACGTGGACCATACGAACCATCGATGATCTATGGCGAGTTTTATTAGACCAAGAAAGTCGGTGATTTTCTTTTATATTTCTAAGTAAATTTATATGTATCTTATATAAAGGACTAGCAGAGATACCCGGCTTAAGTGAAGACAGATAAAAGAGAAAACGACTGTATTGTATGTGTTGTCTGGTATGAGGTGAGAACGTAATGTGTGTGTTTGTGAGAGAGAGACATAAAAAAAAGAATCATAAAACTTCCTTATTAGGCTGGGAGAGTAAACTGCCAATTAAATGGTAGCATTCGCCTTTGATTTTAAATGTGAAATAACCATAGTCAGTACGATATTTTTCAGCTCCAAAGGACATCATCTGAAACGCAGCAATATACCTCATAACATTGCTTCTGAAGTGTTTAGCTTCGTTAGTACGGTCTGTAAGTAGTATATGGATAAAACCTGGAGGGTAGATTAATTTCAAATAGTATCAATTTTTCTTTGTTCTGTAAAATCAAAAACTATAAAACTATTTAACCTTCAATTGATATACTTTGATCTATAGTTTAAGTCGATTCTAGACTTTTGTGGGACCTCTCTCTATATATATATATATATAACGAAGGAACCAGATGGACCATAACGCACCAGAGTACTCAATACTTAGGGTAGTAGAGTGGGAAATAGGAAAAAGTATGACCCCGACGGCAGAGCTCAAGCCGTTTCGACGGCTATTTCAGTCCAGAAATAGCCGTCGAAACGGCTTGAGCTCTGCCGTCGGGGTCATACTTTTTCCTATATATATATATAGAGAGAGAGAGATACAATTAAAGTGTTATATATATATATATATAACACTTTAATTGTATCTCTCTCTGTATAACGGCCTATCTCTCTCTATAGATGTGTGTGTATGTATTTGTGTATGTGTGTGTGGTTTTTGTGTGATTCAAACAGCCAACCAATAAACATCTCCCTTTTATATTATATATAGACAATTAATTTTTTTTTTATTTAAACTATTAATATCCTACTGTGACACATAATGTAATTAGAAGTAACTTTATATTCCTTGTGAATTTTAAGAAAAAGTTTGCATATTGGTTTAGGCACCACACAAAATACTCTGCCTTCTAGAAAACCCATCAACACAAACGAACACATATCAAAGAACACTACTAACACCATCACTCTGATAACACTGTCTTTCCAACTATGTTTAATGGGACATTTAAAAAAAAAGAGCAGCAGCTGCTGAGGAAGTCACAATCGGGTTAAAACATATCCGAGAGAAATTGTATAACATTTTTATATGTATATATATCTTGTAGTCATAGGTGGAAGGATAGTTTCCATGACCCTTTATTTTCTTCAGAGCCTCTGAGACTGGTGGAAGTGGGGAGGGAGATATTCTTAAAATGGAGATCTGGCTCAAATGCTCCTGAAGATCAGACAATGGGCTAAGTCTCTCATCTAATAATATTAGTGGGGAACTTTGAGTTTTCTTTCATCACATATTTAATTTTACTTTAACTTTTTAATGTTCTAGGTATTAAATATACTCACAGCCACTGAAATATTATAACTTCATACTTCATAGCCTGAAAATATTTCAGCCTTGTTCAGTTGCTGGCCTACTACAGAACACAAGGATATAGGAATACCTTATAACTGAGAAAGATATGCCCCTGGGTGTGATGAGTTACATCTGGGGTGACCTGTTGTGCACACCAGCCATAACACAGAGCTTTTAATCAAAACCTGAGTCTAAGTTTAAAGGCAAAGTGAGACAGGAAGATTGGTGAGTTAATTTCTGAGTATGATAATGTCCAGATATTTTCACAACTAGGTGAATGGAGGCAACAATAGAAAGTATTTTTCCAGAAATATAACAAAACACCCGCAGCAGATTCAAACGCATGATCTACATAAATAAACAATCCAATACCTAATACACTAGGCAATCTGACCCCTACACTAGATCACAACTAACTTTCTTTCTACCTTATACACACACACAATAACATAACACACTAAAATAGTCACAAAGCCAATTTCTTCTGTAAACCTAAAGTCTTTGCTAGGTTATCAAGACTCTTATTAATATAGACACTGCACTTTCACAACATAGTAAGATTGTATCTCTATGCTGTCCCAAACTAAACCACATATAACATAGCTAGATTTCCACACTGCACTCCATGCAATATTCTCAGCTAACTGCACTATACTGAACACAGCATACCCAGATTACTGTGCTGCACGTCACAATATTCTGTGATACTATACTCCACACAGTGTGCCTGTATTGCCATACTACACCACATACAACAAACACATACCTCCACATTGAACTTAGAACATTCCCAAATTATCACAATACATCCCACGCAACATGTCAGACTACTTTGCCAAACACCGCACAAGATGCCCAGACAACTAGACACTGGTCTAAGGCTCAGTATCTGCAGGTTGATCTGGTACATATTCTTGATAGTTAGGTGAACTGTACCAATGTATCACAATTAAGTATTCTTCCCCAGAATCACAACAAAATGGCAATAGGCGATTTGAACACCCATATTCTAATATCTCATTTACTCAATTATTTTATAAAATACATCTGGATGCAGGCATGGATGAGTGGTTAAGAAGTTCACTTTGCAATCGTGTGGCTCTGAATTCAATCACACTGCTTCACACTTTAGATAAGTGTATTCTACCATAGTCTCAAATTAATCAAAGCCTTATTAATATTTGGAGGACAGAAAGTGTGTGGAAGCCCCTTGAACCATTCCAATTCTTGGGTGGTTGACTTAATCCATTGCTCAATTTAATACCAACACCTAACCTTTGGGTCAAGTTTCTGCTCATAGAATAACTTCATCTTTTCCTCCACCAGTCAGGGAGGCCCTGAAAAAAATGTAGAACATTGCCTTTCCTCTTATGAGTAAACCAATAAAAAAAATAAAATGCTATTAATACAACATTGTATATTTAGAAGAAAATTACAGCAACTACTGTACGATATTGTACATTAACTTAGTTATTATCACATCAATAGTTCAGTAAGTACGGTGAAGATTTTGTTTTGCTGAGACATGTCTTGAGTTGTTTCCCATACTTGCTGAAAGCATTTAAATGATATTAGTCAATGGGTAATAGTAGGTCTTCCTAGGGTGGTGGTTTGGCTGAATTGGTAGAGTGTTCAATAAAATGCCTTTGCGATATTTATGCCTCTTTATGTTCTGAGTTCAAATCCTGCCAATTTTGATGAATAAGGGAATAGGCTATGTAGCTGGTCCTGGCAAAATAGACAAACCTGCTTTTTTAAGCTTATTTTACCAGTAAACCCTAAAAGACACAACTCTAGCCAGGATGCCGGCAGCTTATCTTACCACTAAATAATAAGTTGTGTTTTAAAACCCAGATAGTGACTCCTATCTTTAACCCAGGTCGTGACTTTCTGCTAAAATACTTAATTTCGAAAATATTTGGCTTTCTGCTAAAATTCTTAACCCATGGAACTCAGTAGATGTGTGTGTATGTAACTAAAGCGTAACATATGTTACAAATGGACAAAACACAAGCAGGATTATAATAAGATGATGACTAAATGATTTTAACTTGTTTTTTAACAATTGATGATGGAAAAGATTTCAAATTATCTTAACTCGGCCAGCAACTCATGGTGTCTGACACTCTTACCGGCTAAATAGCCTGGGAGTCTATTTTACTGGGACCAGCTACATAACCTCTTCCATAAAAAAGGTACTAGATGAGTACTGAGGTTGATTTCATCAACTTTACACTCCCCCAAATTTGCTGGCCTTGTATCTAAATTGTAAATCAATATTGGTTCTTCCTTACAACATAATATTTTTCTAATTAACTTTTCATGTCCCTCGCTTGAAATATGTGAGCACAAACCATGTGCATCCTGGTTTTAGAAGAAATACATTGCTTCCCTACATGTAAATAAATGTCTTTTAAAAACTTTTGTTATTATTTCCTTCTATATTTTTTCTCAATATTTATTCCATATTTTAATGTAAAGAATTTGTTTGCCACATAAATACCCAATTTAAAACTATGATATGTCTTTTAAGAACATTTTTTTAAATTACTTTCCCTTAAAACTAAATAAACATCTTTTAAGAATGTTTTTTGATTATTTTTTCCTGAAATAAATATTTGGTCTCTTGAGTTTTTTTGTTTTTTTTAAGCTGTAGGTGGTGTTCTCACTTTTTTATCTTAAAATTTGCTCATATAAGCGTTTGTGATCAACATTTAGTGCTATAATTGGCACCCTGTGTGTTTCCATGTCCTTGTATGTGTTTATGTTGTATCCCTTTATGTCCCCGTAACTTAGCTGTTCGATAAATCCAGATCGATAGAATAGGTTTTAAAAAATGGAATAGATATTAGGATTGGCTAAATAAAACCCTTAAAGATGGTGCCCTAGCATGATTTTAGTTCAATGACTGAAACCAGTAAAAGAATATATAAATAAGTAAACAAAAGATTATAAAAACTACAGAAAAATATAAACAAACAAAAAACTCCAACTTTTTGGAAGAGGTTCCAAAACTATCTGTAAATAATTCTAGGAGTGTTTGTGGCTTCCAGATTTTTACCTGTATTAATCATATATAGGAATAATAAAGGATGGGTCCCTTCCAGCAAGAAGTAATCTATCAACAAAATTACAAGATATAGAAGCCAATGGTGAAGCTTATATTCGGTTAATCAACATGCTAGAAATAGCAACCAAATCACTTCTTACAGCAGTGACTCAGCATGCACTACAGGGAATAAAATGTGTATATTTTAGAGGCATGTTTCAAAATGTTTAAAATGCAACAATAATTATAATTTTACGTAATATTGTAAATTTAAAGTGATCTTATTAATTAAACATTTTTATGTGTGTGTGGGGATCTCTAATGTTTACATTATATCTTTTTAACGCCTCAGATGTTTTTATATTGAAGCGGGGTGGAGGTGGCATAAAGCTTTTTTATGTCATTTTTTATGTGGAGCAAAAAAGGTTAAGAAACACTGCCCTACAGTCTTTTTTAAAAGGGTTACATTGGATAATATAATCCCAGATACACTATGACTCAATAAAAGCAGTTTATGGCCAAGGTTGTAAGTGCTATTGACCATAAGTCTGCTTGATCAAGGTTCACCTAGAGTTGAATAATTCCAACTAAAAATACTACTACAGGAAATAAGATAGTTCCGGTCAACACTCACTTTGGCACACTATTATCTACTGATTCATCTGTTGTTGTTGTTATTGTTGTTAATAATAATAAAAATAATTATTATTATTATTTATAATTTAGGCACAAGGCCAACAATTTATGGGGAGGAGGAATATGCAAAAAGATAGAAAAACAAGCAATTTTAAGAAAAACGTGCAAATATCACTTTCATATCTGGAAAATAACATCTAGCTTTAACATCTATTTGGAATATGTCCCCTTACCCAAATTATTGGTCTTGTGCCTAAATCAGAAACTTATTTTCCAGATATCATAAAATTGGTATATTTGGACATTTTTCATAGCTCTAGCATCACTCTTTTATAGTCAGCCTATGAACTTTTTAACCCACCCTTGTATATATATACTGTCAGAAATTGGTAAAATGTCATTACATAATGGAGTTGTGAAACAAAAACTATATTCTAAATGATGCGTAAGACATTTTAAACATCAAAATATTAAAACTTCATAAATATATTCTCCATTCATGACAATTTCAAAACCATGCCAGCTAAACAAAGTGTTAATTACCTGCCTCAGCTTTTAAACAAGGTTTGGATTTTTGCCAATTTCTCAGACATAAAATAGGGGTCCAGTTCTGCTATGAGTATGGTATAGTGTGGCCAACAGGTCTCGGACTTGTCTCATACAGTGCCACCCAGTTCCACACTGTAAATATGGTTGATATTAAGAAGGTGCATCCAGCAACCATAAAAAAATCCAGCTAAAACATGGTCATGCTATGAGCAAGGTACGGCATGGCCGACTGGCCAGATCATCCTCATAATGAGACTACCCAACTCCCAAAATACAGTTCCGCTATGAGTAGGGTATAGCATGGCCAACTGGTCAGACCATCCTCATAATGAGACCACCCAGTTCCTAAAATACAGTTCCGCTATGAGTGGGGTACAGTGTGGCCAATTGGTCAGACTTGTCACATAACAGGATCACCCAGTTCCACACAGTAAACATGGTTGGGGGTTGGGAAGGGCATCGAACAGCCATAAAAACTCAGCCTAAATGCTGTCCCATTATGAGCAAGGTTCAGCACAGCCCAATGGTCATCCCTGTCTCATAACAGTGCCACACTGTAAACATGGTTGGTATTACGAAGGGCATCCAACTGAAAAAAAAAAAAAAAAAATACAGTTCCATTTAAGCAAGGTACAGTGTGGCTAACTGGCCAGACTTGTATCATAAAATGGACGACCCATCTAACCAATGCAAGCATGGAAAAATAGATGTTAAACGGTGATGATGATGATGATATACATATATATATATGCACACACACACACATATATATATACATATATCATTGTTATCATCATCAACGTCATCAAATTTTTTTTCTTCTTATTTTCATGCTCACATTGGTTAGATGAGTCCTCTCCAGTATACTTTGCCAACAGAGGCAGTATCTCCCTGTTCTTATTCTTGATACTATGCTTTCAGAGCAACCTCCTCTGCTGTTAATTACGTCACCTAAGTAACAATCTATCAACTACTTCTATGGAACCTTCCTGGGATTGGAGAAGTTTGTTTCACTATGGTCTTACCAACTGTTCCTATGCATCTGCAATATACAAATTCTACCTTCTCTGTTAGCCTTCTTATAATCTCATTATATATCTTTATATATCCATATTTTACATCTACATGTGAGCTTGGCCATTTCCCTGATAGTATCAGGGTCTTGTCTTCTTTGATCTATGCTAAGTTTATTCCAAACCTTTTTGATTCTGGGTGTTATTACCACAACTGGAATTTCTTCAAATCTTCCACAAATTTGATTATTTGAACTAGGACATCAACATACAGAAGTTGCCATGAACAATCAGTTGTAAACTCCTCTGTAATGGCCTGGGGCACTATAATAAACAGAAGGGGACTGAGTACTGAGCCTTGATACACACCTTACATCTTAAATTCTTCACTGAACTCATTGCCAATTTTCACTCTACTAACCGTATCTGTATGCATGGCTTGTGAAAATATCTTGTAGGATACTGAAGAGTTGAAAGCCCCTAAAATCTCTTTACTTATGCCCCTGTTGGTGAAACCAAAAATATTGTGCATCCTAAGGTGCTGCCATGACTGTTCAGAAATCCTGAGGTTGTGATAGTTATAGATTTCATGTCATAAAACTAGGATTCATTATAATTCTTAATGTAATTTCTTTATTGTTTCAAGTATTGCATCTGAACAGTTCTAATATTTGGTTGTGTGGTTTACAGCTGGACCTGTTATAAGAACGATTATATTTACATTTGTGGTTTACCACACGACTAAAGGGTTAAAAGAAGTATTTTAAAAGTCTTGACATTTCTCGTGCTATTCTTTCATTGGATAGAAAGAAGAGGGTATAGTTTTGGCGAATAAAGAAAAAGGTGGACAAACAAAAAAGAAAAGAAAAAACACAGTCACTTCTTAGCCCTCATAGAAAAAGGAAGTGGTAGGAAGCTGAAAAAAGATTTAGACCCAGGAGAGGTTGGGAAAGGGAAACAAATGAGATGAAAAAGTAATGAGTTTGAAAATATATATTTGTGTATGTGCATGCATACATATGTATATGTGCATGCATGCAAGTGTACACGTGTGTGAGTGTGCCTGTATATATAAGCTAAGTATGTACTTGTATGAGGATGACAAAATGAGAGAATTATGATAAACAAAAAGTAAAATAGATGAATGTTAATTCCAAACATCTACCCTTATGTCCTAACTATATCTGTTGTTTTGTAGATTAATTGTTTAACTTTTATAGAAGTGTACAATAACAATTCTTTGGGGATTTCACTCAATATTTGACAGATTGTGATGAAATATATGCACTTATAAAATACATCATACATAGCTGCATCTTTGACCTTTTTCTTATACATGAGTGGCACAAACTTGACTTTTGAACCCTTCCAAAGATTTAGATTCCTTTCTGTATATTCTTGCAGGGAAAAGAAAAAGAAAAAACCGTCCTCACACAACACATATGGAAGTCATTTAGATCAAGTGAAGAAAGACCCTGTACTAGACCAATCCCACTGTGACAGGTATCCAAAATAAGAGCAGGTCAACATCTTTGGCTGCCATAGGGTTGCAGGTTTTACATCAGAGTTTTCCTTCTAGAATGATGTCCTAATAAAGACTAGAGGTTTCTCAGCTGGCTAACCTCTTGCTTAGGCACAAAACCAATTATTTTCATGTCCCCGCACATACATACAAAAGCATCTTTTGGAGTGACAACTTGTCAGTGCTTCTCTTTGTCCACTCGTTAAACCTCATATCACACTATCATACCTGATTACAAAACATAGAAATATCTCCTATTTTTTTGTCGATGAACTGAAATTATATGAGCCACATCAAAAATGAATTAGACCTCATTACCCAATTTCCTACAAACATTGGAATGAAATTTGATAAGTCCAAATGTGTATTTTTTATAATAAAATATGGAAAAGTTGCGCCCTCCTCTGAAAATGAATCTCTTGACGATACAACCGCTACAGTCAGGTGACAACTATAGGATTCTGAGTCAGTAATCATGCAGGGCTACTGACATCTCAGATTGAGTGAGGGCCTGCATCTTCATGCAATTCCACATACTACTGAGTGCATTTTATTGTGAGATATAAGGAGATTGTTATATCTTTGACACAACTGAAGGGTTCTTTCAACACTTTGTTTGGCAAACTTTCTATGGATAGATGCTCTTCCTATCATCAACCACTTTATAGCATGTACTGGGTGTTTTTATCATGTAGATCAATAACACAAGAGAAGTTGTTGCACCATTGACACACACAAACACTATCCAATGGTGTTCAAACTATATGGCAAGATCAGCCATCTATGAAGATATCTACCCACTTTGTGAACAAAGCCCTCCACTATGGTAATGGAGACTTCATAGATGAATAGGTGCCAGAGGACACTAGAAGCATCCCATGTTGATAGACTAAACCCTTGAATTTTCCTGCAACCCAGACCTGTCTACAGCTTTCAACAAACCCATCAGGTCAGTACTGGTCGCCTTGATAGAGTTTATATCCTTCACACTACAATTGAAGGCCTTCCCAAGATTTCTCATCGTTTTTTTTCTGTAACTAATGGGATCAGATCTTCTCCCAGCTTGAAGCAGAACTTGTCAGTCACCTTTCCTCTTTTCAAAACAAAAAAATTTACAGGTTTGAACCTTATGCTTACCCATAACAAAAGCTTCTCTGAACCCTAGAGAATCTTCCTGGCTCCTAGCACAGATATTAGAAGTTGTCTTTGATAGCTCTGATGAATGGTTACCTTTATTTATGTATAAAGATCTATTATTAATGTTTGTAATATGTAAAGTATATAAGGGTGGTGGATTGTCAGAATTGGTAGAGTATTAAATAAAATGCCATTGTGGTATTTGTTCTGGCTCTTTACATTCAAATCTCACCAAGGTCAACTTTGCCTTTTGTGCTTTTAGGTTAATAAAATAAAGTACAAGTCAAGTACTGGAGTTGATTTAATCAACTTTGCCCTCTTCATAAAATGTTCTGGCCTTGTGCTTAAATCAGAAATGAATATGTAAAACATATACTAAATTGTATATGTTACTACAAACTACAACTACATTATGATATTATCATCATCATTTTACATGCATTTTTCTAAGCATATGTTTGTATATATATATATTTAATATATGTATATATATATTTAAACGAATAATGCTCCTTATCCAGTTCGGTGGTTTATGATGTAATGGAGAACAGAGGCCTTTTCACCGATGCGAGACCATTACCACCATGGGATTGATACCATACTAGTAGGATTTTGTCTGCCGAAAACAAGCCTGCCTCACAACTTGGGCCACACCCTGAATTAATAGATATTCACACTTGGAACAATAAAAACTCTGTAGAACTTTGTTAATTCTTTGAAGCATCCGCACGACATTTCTCTTCCTGACACCCTATACCTTACACTGACTGAATTTTACCTTTATAGTTCTTGGTTTCTAGGTATTTACATAAACACTTACTACTCAGACCATACACTGCATCTCACCTGATATCACCTCTATTCATATATCTATTCTTTTCAATGTATGCTCTTCAAACTATATATCTTTCAAACTATATTATTTTTAGCTTAATTTTTAATTTTTAAACTTCACTGTTTTTAAACTTTACTATTTGTTAAGCTCTGCTGTTTATTTGTTTATCTGTTACACCCAATTTGTTATTTTTTATTCCTATATCTTATATTTTATATCTTTTTATTTTCTATTTTTTATTTTATATATTCTTTACTCTTGACTACCATTCTTTATATGATTGCGATTAGATTTTTTATAGACATTTCACTCATCCTTTACCTAAATTCTTTTACTTTCTATGTCCCCGATACATTATACTTTCCTTTAATTAAATACTTTTCACTATCTCTTCTGCATATTTACCATTAACTATATGTATATTTATTCAATTAATTATCCCCCTACCCCTTTGGGATACATTTGCTATATAATATACGGATAGTGTCTTCATATTATAGTGATAACTTTGTTTGATGTATGTACCTTGCCTATGTGGATTACATCCAATATGAATCTAAGACTGACCAGCGCATGGAACCTAGGGATTGTGTATAGGTTTTACTGTCTCATTAAATCCTGTGTTGCTTCAGTTTTGATACTTCTCAATTTTATCATTAACTTCCCTAGTATGGATAACTAGGAATATATGGCATATATTACAACACCTGCTGGCAGTGAACACCCTTCTAGCTGCGCTTGGGATACTGGATCTGTCAACCCTCCTTCAGTGCTTTCCCTTTTCTACGGTATACCGTAATACTCGGCACAGTCAGTGGGACTTTGTGCCCTGGGTGTATTGGGGTGGGGTCACCATTTTCAGTTGTTGTTAACTGCCATACCATACTACTTATATAGTATAGTGCGAGACTATCTCACACTCCATAGGAATATAACATTGAACTACAAGAGGAACCCAAAGCTGATTGTGACTTGGCTTCTCAATATGTTATTTGTTTATTAGGTCCCTGATTTACACAACTCTATAATTAGAATCATTAACATAACTGGTCTTTATAATTGGTGATTGCCTAGCATACAGTAATTCACCGGCCAACTATACGGACTCTACTTATTTAATTAAATTTTAAACATTCAATTTTAATTTTCAATACCTAAAATTAACCTCAACTAAACAATTTTAACCTGTAATTTCTTTTAAGCTCTGAATTTTCTCAACTTGATATGTTCCTACATTCGTCTGTTATATACTTTCCGTGTCTGTATAGACCTTAGCTTGAGCCAAGCAAATTATCATTCTCTGTAACACAATATTCTTCACCCCTACCCCTTTTCTGGCCTGCTGTCCGAAGGTTGTTTGAATTGAGAGGTAGTAGTGATTCACCCAATAAGCAATATATCTCCCTACCCGCTTAGCAAACTAATAACATGCTGCTTGTGGGTCTCTGGATCAAAAATATAAGCACACTTTTTTCTTCTCTGTTTTTTTCTTTCCTTTTTCCTTAGAGCCTCTCTGAATGTGTTTACCATCATTCCATTAGTATACATCTATTATGCAATATACACCTGAAGATCTCACCAAGTTCTTACGCAACCTGGCCACTGAAAGGTGCATAGTGTTTGCAGAAATAAATAAGGGAATTCAACCTATTTGGCCTCCTGTCATTTTACTTTATAATATATATATATATATATATATATATATATATATATATATATATATACTGTATGTGTGTAAATAGTAATACACACAAACAGCAAAACATAAATGAACTAAGTTAGAAATTAGGAATAAGAGGGATCAGATGCTGTTTACTTGAGAGAAGATTATGTTGGTATGGTCACATGATGCACATGAAAGATGACAGCTGTATAAAAAAGTGCAGGGCAATCAAAATTGATGGAAGTTACAGAGTAGGTAGACCTAGAAAAACCTGGGACGACATGATAAATTCTGACCTTACACACTTGCACCTCTCTAAGACAATGTCACTGGATCAAGATCTTTGGCACTACGCAGTATTACAGAAGACCCGCCTTCACTACGTGCAAAGTTAATCTACAGTCAGTAGGCCTCTCCAAACCAAACATACACCCCAACCCACTACCCCTACTCCATCCTTCCACTCCCGCCAACACCACCTCTTTCTCTATAAATTTATGTTGGTACCACAACATCCAGTCCAAACTAATGAGGTCATGTAGGTGTCACGACAAAAGAAACACACAGTCCACGCTGTAATGTGGTCGTGTAGGTAACATGGTAAAAAGATAGACATTAAACGATGATGATGATGATGATATACACACACATACAGGTATGTTTATATATATATACGCACATATACAGGTATGTATATACACACACACGTACAAGTATGCATATATATAAACATACATACACGCACACACACTTATGCAAAATCAAATTTGACAGATTTGACAGCTATCATTGTTTTTGACAGCACCTATTGTTTTCTCTTTCCTTCTCACTATCTATCTATTTTCCCTTTCTTTCATCCTCTCTCTCTAGCTCTCTAGCTCTGTTGCCCTCTTTCTTCTGTCATTACACTCAGTCAGCTCCTTGATTTAGTCATGTTAAAAATACTGTTGTTCATCTTTACCAGCTTGGTTCTTACAATTAATCTCACAAGGTAAGGGTATTATAATTACTATCATTCTTGTTGCTGTTGCTCATGTTCCATTTCCAACAAATGGCCTTGTGCCTAAATTAGAAACCACTACCACCACCACTACTACCACCACCACCACCATCATCATCATCATTATTAGTAGTAGTAGAAGTATCCTGTTATAGGTACACTCATTGCCTGAGTAGTCAAGTCAGACCCCTTGTAGAAATATTAGCGTATCATGTATCACCACAAAATTCACTGAATGTAGAAAGTGAGTTTGTATTGTATTATGTATAGGACAACTCCCTGTTATGCACACACAAACACACAACCTATACCACAACCTATACCACTTCTAATCTAGAATTGTGTTTTTGGTAATTCAATATGTTTTGTAGTTGTTTTAACCATTTTCATAACTTTGCTTGAAACCAACCCTGGCTCTGTGATAGAAAACTGCCTGTTTAAAGTGTTTATTATCATCATCATCATCGTCATCGTCATCATCATCATCATTTTTGACATCATTTTATGTCTGCTTGCATGGGTTGGACGAGTCTTTTCGAGCATAGTATCCCTCCACTTGTTGCTGTCTTTCATCATCTCCTTTGTCAGTTTCAGTGATTTAAGATCAACTCTTACAATTTCTGCTCAGGTCTTTCTTGGTCTTCTTCTACTGCAGCTTCCTTCCACTGAGATTTCTTGGCATTTCTTCACCCAATGGTTATCATTCATACACAGTAGTCTTCTCTCTTGCACTCTTATACTCAGCTTTTCTCTCTGTCCATCCATGCTTACCTTCTATCATAATATTACGTAAGAACTTTTGTTATATTCCAAAATCAAAATAAAATTCATAACTGCATTACTGAGTGCAGCTCTGTGTACCTTGGGTATATGCAGTGTGTTTTTTAGTGATGTTTCTAGTGTATTGAGAGTACTCTTCGTAATATATGTGCAGTGCCTAGTAGTGCTATCTTTTGTATGTTGTATATATTTATAAGTCCTGGGATTTTGGTTATGTATCTGTCTGTGTTTTTTTATTATTCCGAGAGCACCTATTATTATAGGTATTGTTTCTGTTTTCATTTTCCGCAATCAAGTTATTTCTATCTCTAGATCTTTATATTTGGAGAGTTCCTCTATTTACATGAAAGATATATTATCGTCTGTGGGTATTGGTACATCTATTAGAGGGCATTTTTCCCCCTTTGTGGTCTTTGACTATAATATCTGGCTGGTTGGCTTCAATCTTTCTGTCTGTATGTATTGGCATATCTCAGAGAATGGTTGCTTTGTCATTCTCTGACACTTTTTCTGGTGTGCGTTTGTACAATATTTTTCTGTTGGTATTTTATATTATTATTAACACAGCTGATATCACAAGTATTCATATTGGTCCTCCACCGTTGAGTTTTTCCCAAACTTTATTTGCTTGTACCAACTATGGCTGACCATAATTGTTGTCATTATTTTCTGTAGGTGACCAGGCAAGCCCTGAAGAGGTCACCTACATTTATGTTCACGAAACAGGCACATGTTGCCTATTTCAAAATGTTCCTCTGCTAAAATTTTCCTCTTCTAAAATCTGCAAGATTTTCTAAAAATGACTAGTTTAAATTTCGAAAAGAGAGTTGCAGTAATAGGAGTTATCTTGACTGTCATTCCCCATGTCTTTTCATAGATCAAAACAGTATCATCCTTATTTCTAAGGAGAAAGCTACTAACTTCATGTCTATGCCACCAACAAACAACAACTTGGAAGAATTGGCAAAAATGCCAATCCCACTTCAACAGCTACAGAAGGTAACCCAGAAAGCAAAAATAAGATGAAAAAAAAACAATAAAAAGTAAAATAATGGTTCCAAAAATAACAAAACTAACATCAACAGCAGCTGCAAAAAAAAAAACAATAACAACATTGGAACAATCCTAGGTGACCCATTTTGAGTAGCTTCTCTGGAGGATTTTCAGGTGCGGTATTATGGATAATTTTCCATAAGTCCCTGGCCTGGTAGTGCTAGTCAGGAAAACAGATGTTAAATGATGGTGATGATGATGATATATATATATATATATATATATATATATATATATATTGGCCGGTGCTCTGGTGCAATAAGTAGCAGCAAGTGCCCACAAAATACTAGCTCTTTCAATTGCGCAGAGGGTTCTATAGAAATAGTGGACAGCTTCCGTTACCTGGGCGATAAAATCAGCAGTGGGGGAGGGTGCTCTGAAAGTACTGTAGCTAGAGTCAGAACTGGTTGGAAAAAGTTCAGAGAGCTTATACCACTATTAGCTGCTAAAGGGTTCTCACTAAAAATGAAAGGCAGGTTGTACGATGCCTGCATACGAACAGCAATGCTGCATGGCAGTGAGACCTGGGCATTGTGTGCAGAGGATATACGCAGACTAGAGAGGAACGAAGCTTGCATGCTCCGCTGGATGTGTAACAGTAATATACGTGAACGGCAAAGCATAAACGAACTAAGGAAAAAATTAGAGATAAGAGGGATCAGATGTTGTTTACTCGAGAGAAGGCTACGTTGGTATGGACACGTGATGCGCATGAAAGTCGATAGCTGTATAACAAAGTGCAGGGCAATAAAGATAGACGGTAGTCACGGAATAGGCAGACCTAGAAAAACCTGGGACGAGCTGATAAACTCCGACATCACACACTTACACCTCTCCAAGACAATGTCACTGGACCGAGACCTTTGGCGGTACTCAGTAACAGAGAAGACCCGCCTTACCTAAATATATAGTAAAACCTACTCCAGCCAGTAGGCATCTCTAACAAAATACACCCCGTCCCACCACCCCCACCCCCACCCCATCCACACCACCCCGTTCTATGTAAAGTTATGTTGGTGCCGCACCATCGAGGCCGAAACAAATGAGATCGTGTAGGTGTCACGACAAAAAAACACACAGTCCACGCTGTAATGTGGCCGTGTAGGCAACACGGTAAAAACCTCCCAGACCCACACTGTAAATGTGGTTGGTGTTAGGAAGGGCATCCAACTGTAGAAAACCTGCCAGACAGTCCTATGCGAGCAAGACAATCACTCTTGCCTCAAGTGGGACTACCCCCGTCCAAACCCATGCAAGCGTGGAACACGGACGTTAAACGTTGATGATGATGATGATGATGATGATATATATATATATATATATATATATACTTTTTCAATAAGGCAAGAAAATTCAGGTTACTAAGGCATTGAATAATCAGCTTTAAATTAATAAAATCCACCAGATGTATTGTATAAAAGATTTATTTGATCAGCATCCCCACCCAATCCCACAATATAGAACAAAAATATGTCTACAAATTTGGGGAGGAAGGAAATGGAACAATCACTTATATATTCAACCACTGTAGTTAACATATTCTTTATTTTATTGCCCCCACCCGACCAATGCACACACACTCACTCACTCACACATACCTCAGAAAACTAAAAGGCAAATTTGTTCACAGGGATACTTAAAATTCAGAAAGTAGAGGTATGAAACTAAGGTACTTTATGAACTCTGCTATCCTGCCCTTCTGTCCTTTTGGATTGCCAATTAAATTGCACCTGGTCCTTTACTCTAGAAGGTGAAGTTGGCAGATTTGAATTGAGAATGTGCAGCAATGTAACTAAACACTAAGATGACAATGATGATTTCTAACTTTTAAATATCTAATATTATTGAATATTACTTTGAAAATAGAGTGAAGTGATTTGTAGACACATTATTGCAATATTGATCAAATGTTGTCCAGGATTTAAAGAAACATTATCTCAAAACCAAAGTGTGGCATCATTAGGGACAAGTGGGTGGTACACTGGTTTTCCTCTGACACTCATGTCTGGCTCAGTGAAATAATTAGCCACACACAGGTAACTGCTTTGGCTGGCAAGCTAAACTTAATGAAGGACTGGATGCTTAGAGAGGAGATGGGTACTGCCAAGCTTTCTAAGGCTCACTGAAATGCAATTATGAACACACAGTCAAATGTCTAGAGTGGTACCCCAATGACTGCCTGCATCAGTTGCAGAAACCTGGTTGATTGAACTTCATAGAAACAAGATCACAGTATTTGAATTTGAACAGCCCCCTGAATGATGAAAGGCAAAGCCCCCACTGTTTAAAATTTTAACTTTAAATGTAAGGGAATGTAATTAAATGTTACAAAATATTTCATCTGCCACTCTTACTCTGCCAAACCTTGTTAGAGGAACTGGATAGATGGAAATTGTGTAGAAGCCCATCATGTGTGTGTGTTATCTCTGTTCATTTATAATTCTAAGGGTGTTGGCATGACTGAGTAGTTAAGAAATTAATTTTGTAATCATGAGATCCTGGCTTTGATCCATTTGAGCAAATGTCTTCTACCATAGCCTAGGGTCAATTCAAGCCTTATGACTGAAATTGGGGTCAATATGAGTGTCTAAAACCCTTGAAAGTAGTGGTCTTGCATAGTTGCAAGTCAACGACAGAAACCAGTAATAGAATAAATGTATATCATTGCAAATAATAATTATTTCTATCATTGGCACAAGGCCAGAAATTTTAGGGAAGGAATTAGTTGATTAAATTGGTACTCATTTTATTGACTCTGGAAGGATGAAAGGCAAAGTTGATCTTAAGATGGTTTGAACAGAGCTAGAAAAATGTTTTAATGTTTCTACAAATCTACTACCCTCCCATTACAAATAATTGTTACTAACATAGGCCAACAATTTAGGGGGAAGACAAAAGACGATTATATCGACCCCAGTACATAACTGATATCTTATTTCATCAACCCCTGAAGGATGAAAGGCAAAGTTGATCTCAGTGGGGTTTGAAATCTGAATGTAGAATTCTGTAACTAAATACCATAAAGCATTTTATCTGATGCTCAGCCAATACTACCAATCTACCACCCTGCCATTACAAATAATAATGATTTCTAATTTAGACACAAGGCTAGCAATTTGTGGAGAAGCAAAAATCGATTATATTGACCAAAGTACTTAACTGGTAGTTTATTTTATTGAGCCACGAATGCTGAAAAGCAAAGTTGACTTTGGCGTGATTTAGAACAATTCTTTAACGTTTCTGCCAATCTACCATACTGCCATTACAATTATAAATCATTCCTTTATTTATTATATAAAGAAATAATCATTATTAATAAAGAAATAATTATTATTTGTAACGGCAGTGTGGTTGATTGGCCGAAACATTAAAGAATTGTTCTAAATCTGACTAAATCACATCAAGGCCAACTTTGCTTTTCAGCCTTTAGAGGTTCAATAATAATATTTCTGATGTTAGCTGTCAAACAATGGTTTATAGACTCTCTTCAAAGAGAAATTGTTTAGTCAACAAATTCCAATTACATTATATAATGTTTACAGTAAAAGAGAAAAAATGTTGATGTTGATGAATGCAGTCTGTTATTGTGTTTGTGGTGGTTGTTGTTGCAGTTGTGGTGTTTGGCTGCTTCTATATATGTGTGTGTGTGCATATGTGTGTGTATAGTTGCTCTTTCTCTGTGTGAATGTATGTGTGTGTTTAGGTGTTTGTGTGCTTTTGTATGTGTCTGCATTTGTATGTCAGTATATGTCTGTGCATATGTGTGCATCTAAGGATCTTTGTGTATGTGTTTGTGTGCATATGTGAGTGTGTGTGTATGTGTATGTCTATGTTTTGTGTGTGTCTATGTTTTGTGCGTGTATGTGTTTGTCTGTCTGTGTTTATGTGTAATGAGCACGTTAGTGTATTTATGCATATTGTCTGCTTATGTGTCCATGTTATGTCTGTGTGAGTATGTATGAATGTACATGTGTGTGTGTGTGTGTGTGCATGTGTATATGTAAGTGTACACATACACCAAGACACAGAGCCAGCAATGGATGCTGTTACTGAATTAAATTAATCACACATTTAAAAAAAATTTATAATAATGCATTCCAACATTAGCACAAGGCCAGCAGGAAAGTTGATTATGTCAACCCTAGTATTTAACTGGTATTTTATTATATTGACCTAAGGAAGATGAAAGGCAAAGTTGACTTTAGCAGGCTTTAGACTTAAAACATAAAGAGCTGGAACAAATACAGCTAAGCATTCATCCAACATGCTTTTTGTTGTGAGCAAACTGAGGACATTGAGACATAGTGAAGATTGTTCAGCTCAGCAGTTTCTGCTTCAGCTGTTAAATGCTGTGGGAAAAAGAGGCTTGGTGTGGTGCCAGATTGCAAGAGGACCCCTTAGTTCAATCAGGAGGTCAAAGATGCCATCCAAGCAAAGAAGGAGGCTTACAAAGCTTGTCTTGGAAATATATCCTTTTTCTTGCACTTACGGTACAAGCAAGCATATAGCAAATAAAGTGGTCTGGCAGACCATTGGCCGACTTCATAATAAGAAGCCCTCCTGCACACCTGCTATCAAGAATGTGTCTGGAGTTCTCCTCTCTTCAGAGAAGTGCATCCTCACAAGATGGAGAAAATACTTTGCTGATCTCCTAAACCCGATTACAACCACATCATCTGATGTACATGAGTTGCATCTGGGAGTAGTGACTAATCTCTCAGAGGCTGTGATCACAAAAACAGTTAAAGAGCTCAAATGTGGCAAGGCCACTGGGGAAGATGAAATCCAGCCTGAGATGTTAAATAGAGAAGGTATTCGCTGGCTGACTTGTGTGTGCCGGGTGGCCTGGATCTCTGAAAAGGCACCTAAGTAATGGCAATCAGGAGTGATAATCCTAATTTTCAAAAAGGAAGACAAAAGAGACTGTTCCAATTACAGAGAAATCTCCTAGCTAAGCCTCCCCAGTAAAATATATGCTAAGTGTCTGGCAAAGAGATGCAGGGAGATTGTTGAGTCCAAGCTAGCTGAGAAACAGTATGGGTTTTTGCCCCAGACACAACACAGCTGACCAACTATTCACACTGCGGCAGGTCTTTGAGAAATCGTGGGAGTATTACTAAGAGGTATATTCTTGTTTTGTCGACCTTGAAAAGTCATATGACCATGTTCCTTGGGACCTGCTGTGGGAGGTTCTGCAGGAGATGGGATCGATGGTCAGCTTCTTGCTACTCTGATGTCTCTATACAAAGACCTAAGTATTTTTGTTTGGATAAATGGTACTAAATCAAAACCATTCAATGTGGGAGTCAGATTCCATCAAGGGTGCATAATGTCACCTCTCCTGTTCGTTATTTACATGAACAGGATTGACATGCGCAGCCGGGTTGGAAGTAGTATGATTGGCGGGTGTAAAATCAGTCAGCTGGAATTTGCAGACAATGTGGTGTTACTTAACTTGACAGAAGGTGATCTCCACTTGATAGGTTTGCTGCTGAGTGCTGCATGGCTGGAATGAAAATCAGTGCTGCGAAAACTGAGACGATTGTCCTCTCAAGGAAGCCTGCACAGTGCACTCTATATGTGAATGGATTTCCCTGAAGCAGGTAGAGAAGTTCAAGTATCTCGGGGGCCGTGTTCATGAGAAATGGAAGGCAGGAGGCTGAATTAAGTGCAAGAATTGCAGAAGCTGGTGCAGTAATATGCCAGCTACAGCATTTGGTAATCAGAAGAAGGAAGGTAGGTGTAAAAGCCAAACTCGCTATCTTCAATTCGGTATTCATGCCAACCCTTACCCATGGAGTGTTTGAGGGACTCTGCCCCCACGACCCTCTCAGAAATAAATGGGCGAAGAAAAAGAAGAAGAAGAGGTAACAAAAGTTGTCAACTATGTCTATGGAACCATCTAAGAATTTGATAGAGCTTGTTTTCTGTGAGCACTTACTGCTTACTGCTCCTGTGCATCAACCACATGTGGTGAATCATATCTCATGCAACCCACCTTATGATGAGCCATATCTCATGTGATCCACTGCCCGTAAAATGTTGTCCATGCCTGCTCTACCAGCCATTAGATTTGCTAGAAATAGCAGCCAAGTTTCCCTAAAATCACACATTTATTTTTGAAAAAATAGGATGGGTACATTGAATAATAAAATCCTAGCTACATCATGTCTCAATAAATAAATGAAAAATAATGGTATAGACACAGCTCAAACAACTTCCACTACAGATCTGCTGGATCAAGGCTGACTTTAACAACTGAAATGTAGAGACAGGTCAGTAATCCTAGATATAGATGTGAAGGGAGTACACAATTTCCTTTCGCCTATCATATCTGTTGATTAAAGGGTAGTTTGCCAAACATGTCTTTATCCCACTTGGCACTAAGAACCCTGGCTTTGCCAGTGGACATGTGGCTAAATCACCAATAAATCATTGAGTGAACCAACTGATATTGGTGTTGTTGTTTTAGTTGTTTTAGTTTTAATCCTTATCCAACAGAGCATTCTAACCTTGTCTATTTTGACTACATTATTGAATGTGCCCTCTTCTAAGGTGCTAGGGTTGTAATTTGTGAGAGATTTGGCTGCTATTTTTTGCAAGTCAAGTAACCACATAGAGGATCCCTCGTTGGCGCTTATTGGTCTTGTGTTTGGTCAAAAGACATTTTAAAATATTACATAGTAACAACATCATTTTTTTTTTTCGCATATTTATTTGTTTTATTATTTTCTTTGACCCACTGAGGTTAACTTTGCCTTTCATCCTTACGGGGTCGATAAAATAAAGCACTAGTAACGTACTGGGGACGATTTAATTGACTTTCCCTTCCCCTCAAATTGTTGGCCTTGTGACTAAAGTAGAAACAATTATTTTCTTTGACTGTCAAGGGCAGTGGATTGGCAGAGATGTTAGAGTCAGACAAATACATGGCAATATTTGTTGTGGCTTTTTACATTCTGAGTTCAAATCGCACTGAGGTCAACTTTACCTTTCATTCTCTCAGGGTCAAGAAATTTAAGTACTGGGGTTGATTTAATCGACTTTCCTCTCCCCCAAATTACTGGTCTCATACCTAAATTAGAAATCACAATATTCTCTAACCATCATTTTATTTCTTCATTAATACAGCAGCACCCGAAACTGTACCAACAAATGCCGCTGCAGGACCTGGTTTGGGTTGAATGCCTGCAAATATAGGTATTTCTTCTTCTTCTTCTTCTTCTTCTTCTTCTTCTTCTTTAGATATTAAAAGACAGGATATTCATGAATGGAAGGTTTTTAACTATAGATCTGCTCAATAGGGGTCAACATTGGACTAAATATCCCCAACATCTCATTTCTCAACAATGTTCTGCTTAATATATTGAGTAATATATTTGTAGATACTCAGGAGCTGTTATTATTTAGCTCAAAGTTAGCCATAATCAAGCAGATATGTGTTCAAATGCATTCAAGTCACTACAATCTTGTCTTATTTTCAGATATAGTATATCCTGGGTGACATCATCCAATGTCTCCTTTCTATTTTTAAGATAGTAGGCTGTGATATTAGGCCTGTAAAGTCTCCACCAGTGGCTTCAGTACTCAGTAGTGCATGAATGATGTAACAAGTGGATATTTGATACTGACCACAGAGTGCCACTTAAATTTATATTAAATATTGTATTCACACAGTAAATCAGATTTATACAGAATACTGTGGTAAGAATGTAACTCAACACCTGTTGAGACTTTATACAACATAGAGTAGAATTCAACACTTATGAGGACGTGTGTGTGTGTGTGTGTGTGTGTGTGTGTGTGTGTGTGTGTGTTTGTGTGTGTGTTTGCTTGTTTTTTTTTTGTGTGTGTAGGACCTGTTAATTTCGACTGTGAGTGTTCCAGTTGTTTGTTTAATAGAATAGCCTGCTCATGAAATTAACATGCAAGTAGCTGAACATTCTACAGACACATGTGCATTTAACATGTTCTCAGGGAGATTCCATATGACAATGTGTAACAAGGCTGGTCCTTTGAATTACAGGTAAAACTCATTTTTGCCAGCTGAGTGGACTGGAGCAATATGAAATAAAGTGCCTTGCTCAAGGATACAACATGCTACTATGAATTGAGTTTAAGACCTTATAGTCATGAGTTGAACACCTTAACCACTAAGCCATGTGCCTTCGGTGTGGAGACATAGTTCAACTCAGAGTCGAACTCATCCATTGTGAAGACAACACAGAGTGTAACTCAACATTTGTATGGACACGTAACTCCTGATGGAGTCATAGGGGCACCATAGTGTCATACATGTCTTGAGCATTTTAAACCTGGCAGATTCCTTCACCTTTCAAAGTCTGAATACAGTCAATTTCTTCTAGAGAAGAAAAGAGAGAATGAGAGAGAGGAAGTGAGAAAGAGATATAGATGAAGAGTCAACTCCAGTACTGGACTGGTACCTTTTTTTATCAACCTCAAAAGGATAAAAGGCAAAGTTGATCTGAGCAGGATTTGCTGCCTTGTGAACAATATATACAACAATAAAATATAAATCAACACTGTTGCAAGATGTATAACCCTTTAGCATTACATTATTTTATATATACTATTATATTGTCATGGTAAAGGCTTTACCGCACATAATTATCTCACATAATATCGAATCTATGAGATTTTGAAAGTATTTATTTTGAGAACAATACCTTAACATCAGTTTGAGTGACCAGTTACAGCCAGTTTCAACAGAAAGAGGTAGAGAATTCTGGCGGTTTGAACACTAAAGGGTTAAATGAGAGAATAATATGCTACATTGAACATGTTAATGACTCCATAGAAGTTCAGTCTGTGAACAACTTCCTCCATTCTTGCCACTCGGTAACACTGAAAAGGATCTTGGGTACTACTCCTCCTCCTCTAACATATAACAACAGGATCTTGGATACTACTCCTCCCCCTCTAACATATAACAACAGGATCTTGGATACTACTCCTCCTCCTCTAACATATAACAACAGGATCTTGGATACTACTCCTCCTCCTCTAACATATAACAACAGGATCTTGGATACTACTCCTCCTCCTCTAACATATAACAACAGGATCTTGGATACTACTCCTCCCCCTCTAACATATAACAACAGGATCTTGGATACTACTCCTCCTCCTCTAACATATAACAACAGGATCTTGGATACTACTCCTCCTCCTCTAACATATAACAACAGGATCTTGGATACTACTCCTCCTCCTCTAACATATAACAACAGGATCTTGGATACTACTCTTCCTCCTCTAACATATAACAACAGGATCTTGGATACTACTCTTCCTCCTCTAACATATAACAACAGGATCTTGGGTACTACTCCTCCCCCTCTAACATATAACAACAGGATCTTGGATACTACTCCTCCCCCTCTAACATATAACAACAGGATCTTGGATACTACTCTTCCTCCTCTAACATATAACAACAGGATCTTGGGTACTACTCCTCCTCCTCTAACATATAACAACAGGATCTTGGATACTACTCCTCCCCCTCTAACATATAACAACAGGATCTTGGGTACTACTCCTCCCCCTCTAACATATAACAACAGGATCTTGGGTACTACTCCTCCCCCTCTAACATATAACAACAGGATCTTGGATACTACTCCTCCCCCTCTAACATATAACAACAGGATCTTGGGTACTACTCCTCCCCCTCTAACATATAACAACAGGATCTTGGATACTACTCCTCCCCCTCTAACATATAACAACAGGATCTTGGATACTACTCCTCCCCCTCTAACATATAACAACAGGATCTTGGGTACTACTCCTCCCCCTCTAACATATAACAACAGGATCTTGGATACTACTCCTCCCCCTCTAACATATAACAACAAAACATAAACAAAATGTCCTTTGATTCTTTGTTTAATTTTACAGATTAGATATGAGAAAGAAATGCAAATGTTGTCCAGGCTATTATATCTCAGCTGATTTTACTTGTGAAGGTTTGTACACTTTCCTGCAATTTTACCCTTTTACAAATTCTAGTTGTTACACTGTGACCCTGCCGGGACACAGCTTTCTTGTGTGTAAGGTGATAACATTGACCTATCACTTTCATGGTGTTATTTTCATTGACATCTCTAGTGTTTGATGATCTTCATGGTAAATGCACCCAGTACAGGCTGTAAAGTGGTTAGTGATAAGAAGGGTATCCAGCAGTAGAAAACTGGCCAAACAAAGGGTTGGGAGGAGCTTTCAGTTGTGTCAAGAACATGATAATCTCCCCTATGCACTTGGTAGAACATGAGACCATACTTAAGTGAGACAACAGATCCATGGCTTATCTGGGAGATCAGTAGCCCCACTTCAGTATTGACTTGGTTTATGTAGACCCATCCAACCCTTGCTAGCAAAAAAAAGGGATGTTAAAACAACAATGATAATGATGTGCATACTTATTTTTTCAAACTCTGAAGAATGGAAAGCAAATTTAGCCTGAGCAGAATTGTGAACTCAGAATATAAAGGAACACAACCAGATTTCACAAAGTATTTTGCCTGATTGTTTGATTCTGCAATTGATGTTCCTTTCAGTTTTATTTATTTATTAATACTACTGTTTACTATGAAATGTCAAAAAGTGCTGTTGCTCAATTGCAGCCTAATCACTGGCACAATTTCACAACATATACTTCACCCTCTTCATCTATTTCCCATTATTCCCCTCTCTGCTACCTTCTCACTCCAAGCACTCTGTTTCTTTCATCATACTCTCACTCCTTTCACCCATTGACCTTGACATTTTCTGTCATATCACCCCATTTCACTTTCTTGGTCATGTTACCTTGAATGAATAGGGCGGGGCAATGTAGAAAAGTGTAGTTTTTTCTTGTGTGATACAAGACAACCCCACTAATGCTGGTGCCATAATATATGCAGCCAGTACATTCTGTAAGGTGGTTAGTGATTGAACAGATGCAGTATAGGGTTTAGAGGTCCCTTTAGTCTTGCCAAGAACATAAACTCTCTAGTGCTGGTGCTATGAAAGTACAGTAGGAGAGGGTGCTCTGAAAGTACAGTAGCTAGAGTCAGAACTGGTTGGAAAAAGTTCAGAGAGCTTATACCACTATTAGCTGCTAAAGGGTTCTCCCTAAAAATGAAAGGCAGGTTGTACGATGCCTGCATACGAACAGCAATGTTGCATGGCAGTGAGACCTGGGCATTGTGTGCAGAGGATATACGCAGACTAGAGAGGAACGAAGCTTGCATGCTCCGCTGGATGTGTAACAGTAATATACGTGAACGGCAAAGCATAAACGAACTAAGGAAAAAATTAGAGATAAGAGGGATCAGATGTTGTTTACTCGAGAGAAGGCTACGTTGGTATGGACACGTGATGCGCATGAAAGTCGATAGCTGTATAACAAAGTGCAGGGCAATAAAGATAGACGGTAGCCACGGAGTAGGCAGACCTAGAAAAACCTGGGACGAGCTGATAAACTCCGACCTCACACACTTACACCTCTCCAAGACAATGTCACTGGACCGAGACCTTTGGCGGTACTCAGTAACAGAGAAGACCCGCCTTGCCAGTAGGCATCTCTAACAAAATACACCCCGTCCCACCACCACCACCCCCACCCCATCCACACCACCCCGTTCTATGTAAAGTTATGTTGGTGCCGCGCCATCCAGGCCGAAACAAATGAGATCGTGTAGGTGTCACGACAAAAAAACACACAGTCCACTCTGTAATGTGGCCGTGTAGGCAACATGGTAAAAACCTCCCAGACCCACACTGTAAATGTGGTTGGTGTTAGGAAGGGCATCCAACTGTAGAAAACCTGCCAGACAGTCCTATGCGAGCAAGACAATCACTCTTGCCTCAAGTGGGACTACCCCCGTCCAAACCCATGCAAGCGTGGAACACGGACGTTAAACGTTGATGATGATGATGATGATGATATATACAATAAAGTATGTCCATAGAATCATTTGATAAAATATATACACCATTTCCTCTCCCAATCAGCATAATCAACCACACAAAAAAAACAATTAAACCAGGCTATAAGATTAAAAGACACCTATGAAGAAATAATAGATAAATAAACGACAGCTATCTATTTGCGATCAACAGCCATAGAATATTTACCCAGCATTTCCAATAGCACGTGGGAATCGATTAAATATATCATCAACCATACAAAATTAGGTATAAAATCAAAGTTAGAAGAAAAAATGTATATATATATATATATATATATATATATATATATATATATATATATATATATATAGAAGAGCTTCTACAGGACTAGAACTGTTTCATTTGGGTGAAATCATCAGGAAGCTTTCTGACAAACTTAAACCTTGTTTGTATATAACATTATTCTTTCTGCACCTTCTGTTTAACATGTGCGACGCGACACTAATACATTTCACTATCATTTGATAATGCATATAAATGCTGAAACCAGTAATAGACAATAATTAAATATATAAATAGATAAATAAATGCCAATGTTAAATAATAAATAAATCAACTAATACCTTAACACTTCACACAAAGTAAAACATTTCGTTTTAATCATTTTTTAACCCAGAAAAAGGAGAGAGAGAAACAAAAAAGGAAAAAAATATATTTTTCTTCCTCATAATCGTCTCTTTCTCCCTGTTTTCACATATATATATATATATATATATATATATGGACCTGTAACTTCTTATGGTGTTGTAGTGATATATGGCATGTCTTAGGCAGTTTAAACCTGGTGGAGTCAATCTCGCCTGGTTAAGAGGAAGTGAGAAAGAGATATGGAGGAAGAATTGACTCCCAGTACTCGACTGGTACTTGAGTTATTGACTTCTAAAGGCAGAAAAGCAAAGCTGACCTCAGCAGGATATGAACTGAGAGCACAGAGAGCCAAAACCAAATACTGCAAAGCCTTCTACCTGACATTCTAATGACTCAGTCAATTCACTGCCATGGTGTCATGATAGAATTCACTCAGTACACTGTATAAAGTAGTTGGCATTAGGAAGGGTATACAACTGTAGAAACAATGACAATAAATGAAATATACAAGCAAAACATGGTCCTCCAACCCATCGAGGCAAGAACTGATTTCAGCCATGGCAACCAATCCAACTTATACCAGCATGGAAAAGGAAAGTATAGTGATGATAATGACAACAAAGATGGTGAGTTGGGTGGGGAGTTATATATATATTTCAGAGTTGTATTTCATTTGAGATTGTGAGTTGAAACTGAAACAATTACATCATGAAAAAGTAATTTTTTACCCATTTATGACTAGAAAAATTGTAATGTTCACTTTCATTTATTTCTTAATGGTGCCATCTACTATGAAGTGCTAATAAGTTTCATTGCACTCTTGCATTAATTTAATGAAATCTATGAAATCCATTTATTAAGCATCTTTTCCATAGATATAAATGAATGTAAGAATGTAACAGGAATTTGTCAACACATATGTACAAATACTCTGGGAAGTTATTACTGCTCTTGCAAGGAAGGATTTTACATGGAAGAAGATAAATACACCTGTAAATGTAAGTTTGATTTTATCTTTATTTCACTATAGCACATTGGTAGTGTGATGGAATAGCAGAATTGGTAGAGTATTAGTTTAAAATGCAATTGTGATATTTGTACTGACTCTTTATATTCTAATCTCAAATCCCACCAAGGTCAACTTTACTTTGCATTCTTAAAAAAAAAAGTAAAGACCCCCCCCCCCCCCTTCCCTGGTCCCGAATGACCATGGGTTATGCATCTAAAACTTCCTCTCTGAAGCACAAGCCCAAACAAGGTGTTTTTTGGAAGACCAGCAGTCACCCATGCATGCCAGTCTTCCCTCTCCACACCACCATATGCATAATTACTGTTGCATACTAGATAAGAAGCTGAACTCACATCTACTTATTAAAAGAAAGGGACATGTTGAGGTGTTCTCTGATGACCCTCTCAAAACACAATGTGGCCAATTCTGAGTAATTAAGAATAGGAGAGAGAGAAGAATCATCCCCAGTTCTGGTGTATTGTTTAATTGGATGAAAGGCAAAGTTGACTTCAGTAGAGTTTAAACTCAGAATGCAAAGAATCGGAATAATTATGGCAAGACATTTGCCTAAGGATTTTGCCAATCCACCAATTTAGATATAACTAGAACCCAATAATGTACATTCTTCTACATACTCCATGTTTCTGGTGACTGATTGCCTTATTGTTGTTATTGTTTATCCCCACACTAGGATCAGTAGCATAGCATTTTGAACAATGTAATTTGTCATAGTGTTTGGTTGATCTTTGCCTTGTAAATGAAATAGGGTAGATGGAAACTGTTTGTAATTCCATTGGATGGATAGTACCTGTAATTCAAAAGACCAGCCTTTCCACACAATGTGTCACATTTAATCACCCTGAGAATCACCTTAAGAGTATATGTGGCTGTGAAATGTTCAGCCACTTACTCATTAATTTGATGAGCAAGCTCTTCCATTGATCAAACAACTGGAACACTCATCATTCGACTATGATAAAAGGAAAGTGTTCTTGTGGAAACCATCACAATTGTTTTCTAGACATGTTGTTATCTAGGACTACATTATCCAGTCTTCATTTTGTTGTTGTTGTTTATAACTCCAGGTTAGTCCTGATCTAATAAACCTCTAGTCAAAGGCACTCCAACTGTGACTAATATATCTATGGCTACAATTGTTGTTTGATAATTTGAGCAAGATTTAGCATGCTTTCTAACAGGTTGAGCATTTAGTAACATCACCAAATACTTAAACAATTACAGATACAAATATAAATGTATAAAGTAGTTTTTCATAATTTGTTTCATTCATAGGTATATATATCTATGATCAAGATAATGTTTCTGAAATAATATTACTATCTCTGTCTATACAGGTCTGTGCAAAGCAGATAATAGATCCAGGTCAGATGGCTGTTCATTAACTAATTTAGTAATCATTGCTAAATACATATGATTTATGTATTGGTTGTGGATATATAAAGAACTACTGCCCTCTCCCTCAAACACATAAGCCCATGTCAACTGGCATAACTGGTGTCCCTCTATTTTGGTCTGGATGTTTATTAATGTGATGTTATCTAAATATGGTGAAATGTCTTCTATTTCTGCACAACACAGATAAAACCAACTGTACAAACATGTACCCCCAATGTGAACACTTTTGCAAGGACCTAAGTATGGGACCAGTCTGTGAATGTAAGCAAGGTTATAAGCTTTCCCGTGATGGACATTCTTGTAATTGTAAGTACAATCAGTTTTCTCATAATACCAAAGTTTTATTTGTCTTGTTTTATTTGCCAAATATGTTTGAGTTGCCATTAAAATGTTTTAGAAGGAAATAACAGTATTCTCTGGTGTAGTGTGTATGCCAACAGGAATGAGGGAATAAATTTGCCTTTTTGGCTTATTTTTGTCAATAACTTTTTTTTTCTTTTGCGAATTATAGACTTTTTTTTAAAACTACAGAATCATTAAAACACAAAATTTATTATGATTGACAAGACCCATTGCAGACAAGGATTATGTATATATCATTATCATCATCATCATCATCATCATCATATATATGTGTGTGTGTGAGTATGAGTGTGTGTGTGTATGAGTTATGAGTGTGTATGTGTGGGGGGGGGGCACGCGTGTGTGTCGCAAATCTAAGCAGAAGGATTTGAATTTTTGTTCCCAAGTTAGCTACATAGGTCATTACGACCACACACACTGACCTTTTGGCCTCATAGATATTTAATCCCTTTGTTAGGAACTTGTTTTGTCAAATTGTCTAGAGAAATGGTTCTCTAGAGGCCATTTGTTTATTGTCATAAGATAACAGCATCCTCTTAAGTTAACAAAAGTCATCAGAACAATATAGTTGTCAATAGATTTACTCCAATCTTTTGGTCTTGGCCTTTAGGCCAGTGTGCTAAGACAGTCATTCCATCAACAAAGGTTAGTTATATACAAATTTTAACACATTTACTATGGAAGATGTGTGTCTGTGTATATTTGACATGTATACCAGCCGAAAAATACCCAGTTATGCCTATTTACATTTTATGTACAAATTCTGCTACCATATTCATTTTTGCCTTTCACTCATCTGATATTGATAAAATAATCAGTAGTAAATAATATAAGTTGTAAAGTCAATATAATTCAATTTAACCCTGAATGATGTATCCCAACATCACCACAGTCAAATGCCTGAAATTAGCAAAAGAACAAAATATAAATACAGTAGTACATATATATATAGCAACACTATCAACTGCTTTACAATAATGATTTCTAGTATAGGCACAAGGCCAGTAATTTGGGGAGAGGGGAAAGTCGATTAAATCGACCCCAGTATGTTACTGGTGCTTTATTTTATCGACCCCGTAAGGATGAATGGCAAAATTAACCTCGGCGGGATTTGAACTCAGACCATAAAGGACTGTAACTCTATGCTGCAAAGCATGGCGCCCGACCCTCTACTGATACTGCCAATCCAACGCCCTACTACTTTACAATAATGAAAATATATATAAGAGGATGTTGTTTGTTTGAAGTATTATGTAAAGTATTTAAAATAGCGTGTTTTATTAGAGGATCCAATTCAATACAGGGCCTTCTCACTCCTGTTGGAAGAATCCCTCACTGGTTGACCTCCACCGCTTTTGGTTTTGGTTATGTCTTCAGCGGTGTAGCCGTACTCATCACACAGGCTGGTAAGGTTATTTAACCCATAGTTGGGATGGATGGCTGTTGACTCTGAGGAGTTCATCCACCTTTTTAACAGTTCTTTTTTTTTGTGCTGCTGGAGTTCCACATACGCTACCGGGGTCTGGTGTGGGCAACTGGTTTAGTTGCTGACCACTTAACCACGAAGCAGGTTGTACTGAGTTACATGGTTCCAGTAACAGGCATTAAATGTTCCATTTGCATTGGTGTATGTCGGGTCATAAGAACAGCACAAGATATCCTGCTCTGAATTAGTTTCCTCAATTTTTTTAAAGAAGAAATTTTATCCCCAAATATTAAGGACTATTAAACAACTGTAAGCTAAAATTCCAACATCTTGTTATCATTATTTTTAACATTTAATGTGCCATTTGCATTGCTGTGGCCTTCTAATAAAACACACTCTTTGAAAATATATATAATTATGACTGCTTTAACATGAATGCAAAACCTACATGAAATCAATGCTCTCCAGGAGCTCAAGCAAATGCAATTCATAAACTTATATTCAACTCTATTCATCTAGCACATATTGAACAAGACTTAAAGTAAATTTTAATCATGTCTTTCATAACCATATCTCAACCCTCACAACATAACAATAACCATATGGTGGAGGGGGAGACAGATGTCATCAGGCTTCAGCCATCATACTACAGTTTCTATTTTACTCTATGTATTTATTCTAGATGGAAGAAAGTGCAAACCTCATGAAGATATCTATGACAGTATATGGCATTAAATACAAATATGGAGATGGCTATAAGCTTGGACATGATGGTTACTACAGTTGTACAAGTAAGTATTTCATATTGTTTATTAACATTTTAGTGATTGATTTAATTTTTATACCTCATGCTGCATTTTTTGAATTCCTATCCCATATAGGAGCAGGTATAGCTGTGTGGTTAAGACGTTTGCTACATGTTTCCTGATTTGATCCCATTGCATGGCACCTTGGCCAAGTAGTGTCTACTATTGGTTCAGATTAACGAATTACTTGTGAGTAGAATTTGGTTCACAGCAAAAAATATGTAGGAAGGGGCTTTATTTCAGGTATTGATAATTGTTTCATTGATCAGGTGAGTCTAGAGGTCGCTAATCGCTTGAAGTTGCATCATTTGACTCCATTACATTATTTACCTCTGATCAACACATCAGAATACATAGATATAAAAATAATTCACTCGAGGCAAGATATATATAGAAGAGTAGCGTATAATCAAAACAATAACATCAATAATAAAATATATATGGTAAAAACACACAGTCCACGCTGTAAATGTGGCCGTGTAGGCAACACGGTAAAAACCTCCCAGCCCCACACTGTAAATGTGGTTAGTGTTAGGAAGGGCATCCAGCTGTAGAAAACCCGCCAGACAGTCCACGCTGTAATGTGGCCATGTAGGCAACACGGTAAAAACCTCCCAGCCCCACACTGTAAATGTGGTTGGTGTTAGGAAGGGCATCCAACTGTAGAAAACCCGCCAGACAGTCCTATGCGAGCAAGACAACCACTCTTGCCTCAAGTGGGAAAACCCCCGTCCAAACCCATGCAAGCGTGGAACACGGACGCTAAACCTGATGATGATGATGATGATATGGTAAATAGGTAGAGAAGTTACAGATGTAAAAAGTAAAAAGTAAAAGATAAGAAAAGATACATTAAAAAAGTAAGAAAATAAGAAAATGGAAAATATAAAGAAATAAATAAGGATAAGTGAGAGCATGTAAGTACAGAGTATGCTTGTGGTGGTGGTGAGTAAGTGTTCTTATAAGGATTCTTTGGTGGGTTTAGTGCTAACATGAAAAGTCAAATTCGAAACATACATAGATACGTGTAGGGAGTCTGATGCAGTGACAGATAAAAGAAAAAAGAAATGCAGTAAATTAGAGATTAATTGGGGGATACAGATATGAGATTTAAGGGCTAGGGGTGGATGGTGAAGGGAGGTTTGACAAACATGTGTGGTAAATGTTATGCTGATTGTCTTGTCTTAATGGGGTTGATGCTGTTTCAGGGAAAGAGGGTGAAAGAGATGTTCAGAGATTTATGATCCAGTGACCAGTTGGCCGTTTGACACCTAATAGCAGTGTGATGGTGTGTATTCCATATGCTAAAATCCAGGTGATTCAGTTCAAATTTTGGGATTGCTGATTCGAATCACTGTGGTTTGAAGTTTGTGAATCTGGTAGCTATTTTATGCCTACAGAAAATTGATCTTTCTATTTTGCTGTTAAGCAGCATCTTATCGTACCTTAAAATATGGAGTAGTTCTAAATTACAAAGTGCGCAGTGGGACATTCCGTTGCTGTAGACCCTTGCTACCGATTATTTTGACCAACTAATCTTATATTCTTGGTTTGTGTTTTTAAGCTGCCAGATTTTATTGGCGAGCGTCGTAGAGTTCTCCAGTTTACGGTTCTTCATGGAGTGTCTGTGGACGTACCACCTTTTCTTGAACTCCCCAGCCGTGGAACCTATGTAGTGCCAAGTAGAGTTGCCTGAATTTACAGTACACAAGTACACCATACTCGTCCAGGCATCTATTTTGTAGTGGGCACTTATCCAGTAGGTGGCAATTACAATTTGAGGTTTTTCTGTGTGCAGGTTCTCCGTTGGGTTTTTGTAAGTTGTTGTGGGTGGGTTGCGATTTAGGCCTATTAGTGTTTTGTTGTGATGCGCTCTGATGTGTTTGTGGTTGTGATGTTGTTATGTGTTTGTGTTTTGTATTTGGTGCTATGGTGTATGTTGGTAGGTTAATTTCTTTAGAGATATTTTTGTGGTTGATTTTACGTATGTGTGATTCTATGTTGGCTGCAGTAGAGTAAGATAGTTTTATAGTTTTTCTATTAAAGATACTATGGTTCAATCCAATATTCAACTCCTCTATAAAAACTAAACTACCTTCTACATTCTTTAAGCAAATAGACAAGCACTTCCCTAAACTACACAAATACCATAGTACGATAAGTACAATAAGATGCTGCTTAACAGCAAAATAGAAAGATCAATTTTCTGTAGGCATAAAATAGCTACCAGATTCACAAACTTCAAACCACCGTGATTCGAATCAGCAATCCCAAAATTTGAACTGAATCACCTGGTTTTTAGCATATGGAATACACACCATCACACTGCTATTAGGTGTCAAACGGCCAACTGGTCACTAGATCATAAATCTCTGAACATCTCTTTCTCTGAAACAGCATCAACCCCATTAAGACAAGACAATCAGCATAACATTTACCACATACGTTTGTCAAACCTCCCTTCACCATCCACCCCTAGCCCTTAAATCTCATATCTGTATCCCCCAATTAATCTCTAATTTACTGCTTTTTCTTTTTTCTTTTATCTGTCACTACATCAGACTCCCTACACGTATCTATGTATTGTTTCGAATTTGACTTTTCATGTTAGCACTAAACCCACCAAAGAATCCTTATAAGAACACTTACTCACCACCACCACAAGCATACTCTGTACTTACATGCTCTCACTTATCCTTATTTATTTCTTTATATTTTCCATTTTCTTATTTTCTTACTTTCTTAATGTATCTTTTCTTATCTTTTACTTTTTACTTTTTACATCTGTAACTTCTCTACCTATTTACCATATATATTTTATTATTGATGTTATTGTTTTGATTATACGCTACTCTTCTATATATATCTTGCCTCGAGTGAATTATTTTTATATCTATGTATTCTGATGTGTTGATCAGAGGTAAATAATGTAATGGAGTCAAATGATGCAACTTCGAGTGATTAGCGACCTCTAGACTCACCTGATCAATGAAACAATTATCAATACCTGAAATAAAGCCCCTTGTTGTACAGCTAACCATTTACTCTTCATTCTTTCACTATTATTACTCCAAGTATAACCTGCATAGGAATTACTGCGAACTCGCTGCCTAACTATGGAAACATCTTGTTGAGTCAAACAAAGCCGTACGTTAAAACTATCCACTACGCAGAGTACTCACAACCTCTAACTGGATTACCTATAATGATAACTTGTTATCCCATATATATATATATATATATAGCCAATCCACCCTATCAAATGGCAGTACTAGGAAAAACAAACCGGATACACATCATGAAGAGGTTGGTATTAGAAAGAGCATCCAGCTGTAAAAGCCATGCCAAAATGGAACATATGAGCAAGACATAGTCATCTAATCTGCCTGTCTAGCCTCGGTGAGTAACACCCTGTCTAACCCATGCAAGCATGGAGAATAGATGTAAACCATAAATATTTATATATATATATATATGAGAGTATTGAAGTTTGCTTGAAGCATTGTGGAATAATAAGGTAAATTTCTTTAAGTCATTTGGAAGCCTCGACAATGCAGATGGGTAAATCTCCGGGTAACAAGATCCGGTGGTGGTGGTGGAGAGAGAGATGTAAGTGGGTGTACGTTGAGATGCATGGTGTGTATAAGACTGTAGCGTGTAGAGGAATGAAGGAAAGAGCGTAAAGGATAAAAATAAAAATAACAACACGAGATAGAGTTACCTTGGGAGAGATTTAATTGTCCCTATATATTTCGGATTCACATCCATCAACTGGGGGTTTTTTTCGGGGGGGGGGGGGGGGGGGGGGGGTTGTCTGTCGGAAAGGTGCGAAACGTGTCCTCCGCTGTTCGTTGTTTATATATATATATGAGGGTCAGCTGAACAGTTCATAGGCTGACTAAGATATTCTCATGAAATGTGACCAAATGAGGTTTATTTTTCAATATAGTCCCGCTTGAAGGCCACACACTTCTCCCATCGATGTTGCAGTGCTTGGATCCCATTGGTGAAGAAGCTTTCATCCTGTTGGTCAAAAGTCATCAACAGCAGATATGATGTCATTATCATTGTGATACTGGTTCCCAGCCAAGTGTTTTTTTCATGTTGGGGAACAGATGATAGTCAGATGGGGCCAAATCAGGAGAATAGGGAGAGTGATCAACCTGTTCAAAGCCACAGCCACACACACAGCAGCTATTGACACCAAGGATTTGTGTGCTGGAACACCATCCTGATGAAACAAGACCTCGTTCATCAGTTTTCCTGAGTGTTTTGTCTTGATAGCTTTTCGTAACTGCCTCAGCAAGATGTCAAGGTACTCTCCATTGATAGTATCGCTCTTTTGAAGATAGTCAATAAACACAATGGCTTTTGCATTCTCCAAAACCTGAAGCCATTACCTTCCCTGCGGTTAAAACTATCTTAGCCTTCTTTGGAGCAGATGAGGGGGGCTGTTTCCACTGCATGGATTGTCTCTTCGTCTCAAAGTGATGAACTCAAACAATGTCAGATTTACCCATGATATGATCAGTTTGGTGAACTTTTGATCATGTGTCAGAAGACATGGCACCTACTGAGCAAAACCTTCATTGTTCCAAGTTCATTGTGCAGAATATTCTCAACTCTCTCACAGGATATGCTGATAGCATTGGTTACTTGATTTATAGTCATTCGTCTGTCATCCATCACCACATGGTGAACACAATCAATGTTTTCCTTGGTGGTTGCAGTTACAGGATATCCAGACCTTGGGTCATCTTTAAGACTCTCCCTTCCCTTCTTAAATTCAGCTGCCCAATTTTGCACAATTGATAAAGCTAAAGCATCATCATCCCTTAATATAGCAGCCATGTCAACATGAATGTCCTTGGGAGCTAAACCTTTTTTCTGTAGGTACTTGATGACACCACAATGCCAAATTTTGTCCATTTTCAAGAGAAGTCGCTACTAGTTACTTCTAAAGTTTTCTTTGAACAGTCAGATGTCAGTTCACTTGGAAAGAAACAATGCAATTATTAATAAGAAGAGTTGAAATTAAGGCATCACTCTTTCATAGTCAGCCTATGAACTTTTCAGCTCACCCTCGTATATATATATATATATATATATATATATATATATATATATATATATGCATGTATGTATATGTGAGTATGTTTGTATGATGTATGTATTTGTGTGCATGTATGTATGTTTTTATGTTGCATTCCTTTATATATCATAATTTAGTACTTGGCAAATAAGAGATTGATGAATAGTACTATTGGTAGATGCAACATGGCCAAATAGTAAAGGAGTTTTCTTCACAATCATTAAGCCCTGGGTTTGATCCCACTGTGTGGTATCTTGAGCAAATGTCAACCTTTACCTCGGGAAGACAGAAACTTTTTGGAAGCCCATCAGATGGTCTGTATTTGTAATTCAAATGCACTAGAGAGGGAAAATTACAGAAACATCAATCTGTTAGATCATGAAGGTCACTGAGAGAGTAATTGCACAATTGATTAGGGACAGAATTTTGATGAGATACAGTTTGGCTTGGTGTCGACAAGAAGCATTAACAATGACATATTCCTAGTAAGACAACTGCAGAAATACTTAGCTAAAAGTATAAAAGTAAGGCCATATGTTTAATATTTGTTGACCTGGAAAAGATCTGACAAAATAGCATGCTCTGTGATTTAGAAAGCTAAGGATAGAAGAATGGCTTGTGAGAACTATACAGGCTATGTACAGAATTGCAACTAGCAGGGTGAGAGTTAGCAACGACTTTGCAAGTGGGTGTTCACCTAGGCAAAGTCCTCAGCCACATCCTCTTTATTATATTATTATAGTCCTTCAAGTCATAACAGAGGAACTAAAGACTGATTGTCCATGGGAAATCCTGTATGCTAATGATTTAGCGCTTATAGCAAAAGCTGGAATATAATTAGATGTCCCAAATATGGAAGCAAAATCTGAAATTGAAGGGCCTCAAAGTAAACCTAGCAAAGACTAAAGTTTTAGTAAGTAGGAAAGAAGATAAGACCCTGCTAGTATCAAAGAAATGGCCATGCCAACATACAGAAATGGTGTAGGTAGGAATTCCATATGGTGAACCCAGTGTATGGACACAGAAGAGGTGTAGTAGGATCAAAGGTAGGCTGACACAGAAGATAAACTTCATATGTGACAGTTGCACAGCAGTAGACAACAGTAAGTTTACTCATGAAATAAAATCCCTCAAATACCCAGAAGAATCATAAGAAGTGGTAAATAGCTTTTACAACTTCATTAGCAATGAAGGTGGCTGTATTGAAAGTGTTGTAGCTAGAGTGAGAACAGGAAGGAAACAAATTCAGAAAGCTGCTTCTTCTGGTGTAAACAAAGGGCTTCTCTCCCAAAGTGAAATTGGAAATGCTGTGCTGCATAGTTGCAATATGTAGGCCATGAGTGCAGAAGATTTTTGCTGACTGGAGAGGAATGAAGCTTGCATGTTCCACTGGTGTTTAATATTAGTGTGCATGAACAACAGAGCAAGAGGTAACTGAGAGAAAAGCTGAGTGTAAGAGAAATCAGATGAAGTGTGCCAGAGAGATGACCATTTAGTTTGAAAACTTTTACTGAATCTGTGATTGTATAAATTTTAAAAGGCTTTGAATTGGCAGAGTTGGTAGAATGTGAGATAGAATGCTTTGTAGTATTCATTCAGGCTCTCAGCACTCTGCATTCAAAATCTGAGGTCAACCTTTTTTTCATCCTTTTAAGGTCCATAAAAAAGTACCAGTCCAGTACTAGAGTTGAATATATATGTAAATCTCTTTCTCACTTCCTCTTTCTTTGGAAGAAATTGCCTGTGTTCCAACCAGGTAAAGGGATGGGCTGCACCAAGTTGAAAATACCAAAATCATGTCACATATAACTATAGTGCCCTTATGACACAATCAGAAGTTACAGGTACACACACACACACACACACATACACATACATACATTCATAACTTTAAATGCTATTCTCATTTCAGAAGTGACAGGTATAGAAATACACTGATCTTTTTACAGATATGCAGAGATATAGTAAACCGACAACATACATTCCACCATGACTATCATGATGACAAAGACCACCAACAACAAGAACAACAATCACAAGTCTCTATTGCTCTCCTAAATTATTAATTAAAAATTAATTGAAATATATACATAATGAATATTTATGCACACATTATTTATATTAGAAAATTCTTGCTAAATTACACACATATATAAAATAGATTATAAAGAAATGAATGTATTTAGAATTGATTACTAAGAGAATAAAGAATACAATAACATGAAATGATTATCTTTTTCGTTGTTTCTTTTATTTGTCCCTATAGTATAAAAGTGTTGTGGTGAACACCCTTTTGAAATAGACTGGGTGGACTGTTATAAATAAGCAACGTTGTCTCGTTGTCAGCGTTTGAAGGTCTCACGTTTTGTAGTTGATGCATGAGATAAAATTGTTAGTACCTCTGCATCGTAGAAAATATAACCAGTTCAAAGGGTTATAAAAAAAAGAATGACTCATATGTCTTCTTCTCCACCCACTTATTCCTAAGAGGGTTATGAAGGCAGAGCCCTCAAACACTCCTTCCAGTGGGTCCTGTCTGAAGCACCCATCTCCAACTGATCTGGCTGGATGTCCAGGCAAGACCGCTCATGGATGTTATCCAATCATCTTGCTCAGGGTCTACCTCTGGGTCTCCCTGCCAGTTGGTATTGCCTGTAAAATCTGTCCAGCAATTCTTTCCTGAGACATTCTAACCACATACCCATAGTATCATAGCTGTGATCTCTCAATTTGGTGAAGTAGCAGTTCTACCTAGAGTGACTCTCTGATCTCCGAGCTACGCAGTCTATCAAGTAACGTTACTCTGCAGATCCTTTGGGAGAACCCCTTTTCGGCCATTTGTATTCACGGTCATACTCTTTTGGTCATTACCCAAGATTCGTGACCATAGGTAAGGGTTGGCATGAATATCGAATTGAAGATAGCGAGTTTGGCTTCTTCTGATTACCAAATGCTGAAGCTGGCGCATTACTGCACCAGCTCCTGAAAATTATGTAAACTGGATAAATCAGGTAGGTGGTGATGTATTGAATGGCATATACAAAAAATTTTCAATGTATTATAATTTGCCTCTAAGTTGAAGAAAGAAAATAAATCTTTGCAGCAATTGTTAACGACTTTCAAATAAGAGGGAAGATAATTACAAAAATTTAAGAATAAATTTCATGGAAAATTATCAATTGTTATACCTAATGGATAATCTGCATCCATCATAACAAACCAGCTGCAGCTGATGCAGTTGTAATCACTGCAACTCTGCAACAATTATTTAAGTATTTATTTTTGCTCCCAGCTAATGTCTTTCTCTCATATACCTCTACCATATTTGTGATGGAATTTCTCTGCTTCTTTCTCCAGTTCATGAATTGCTGCTCTGCTCTATTTTCTAATTCCAAAGCTAGTCTGGTTGAAAATAGTGGATCTAGCAACAAAACTAATGTGCTCAGCATGCCCAAATGTTTAGGGTCTGGGTTCAATCCCACTGTGTGACATCTTGAGCTAGTGTCATTTACCATACATAGCCTTGGGCCAACCCATTCCTTGTGAGTAAAACTAGGTAGACGGAAATCATTTGGAAACCCTTCAAATGGACTGTACATGTAATTCAAAGGGCCAGCCTTGTCACACACTATGTCATGCTGAATCTCCCAGAGAATTACATGAAGCATGCAGCACATGTCTGTAGAATGCTCAGTCATTTACACTTAAAGTTCATGAGCAAGCTGGAACACTCAGTCAAAACTGACTATGTGGAGAATTAGAATGTTGATGTGGCACACCCCTTGATTCCATGGGTTCTCATGAATTGTCTTATCTAAATGCAGGCTGCTTCACTCATTATACCAAGTTGAACCTAATAATTAAGCAGATTCTAGCCAGAATTAATATCAAGGGTCAATGTGAAAAGGACTGATGGTCTTGTCTTACCTCTTCCTCTTGGGTTAGAGGTAAATGTCACATTTCGGATGCCACTGTCAGCTACTCTTTCACAAATTTTGAAAACTTAGGCAAAGGTGAGGGTTGCTGCATCTATAGCTGAATGGAATAAAATACTGAAATCCCATGAATTATCAGTTAAATAATTTTTTCAGACTGTGGCATTCAAGACGTTAAAAGAAACTGGGTTGCAGACAAGGTTCTGGTCATTGTCAGCAGCTTGCTTTACTGAAATATCAGGTGATGCTCATTGTGGTACTTGGTTATTCCCTTACCTTAGACTCTCTATCACCTACAGCAATGCCATGTATGTCTTGAAAATGTTTAGAAGGAAACACTAGCATTCCCTGCAGCATCCTGTCAACCTCTAAAAACCCAAACAGAGTACTACAAAAAAAAATGCCCCAAAACGGGGAAAAATTAGGCAAAATGGGGAGATTTTACATAATGAAAGCTATACCCATTTTCGCAAGAGAAGACATCTCTCATCCACCCCAAAGTGTGTGGAGAGGAGTATCTCCCCGTCTGGCGGGGACAGTTGACAGGTCTGTTGCAGTGGTGTGTAATTGAGTGTGTGTGTTTTCTCGTTTTTTTTTTTGGTTTTTATTTATTGTCTTTCATTTTTTTTATCTGTTTAATTTCTTTTGTAAATCGTATTCAGCTAAACTACTAATTAACCCTCATTAAAGCTATATGGTTTTCGGCAAAATGTCGTAATGGATGTTCATACACTTTGGCAGAATGGGTAGAACATCGGACAAAGTGCCCTGTTTAATTACAATCGTTTACGTTCTGAGTTCAAATCCTGCCGAGACCAACTTTGCCTTTCAGCCTTCTGGGGTGGATAAAATAAAGTACCAATCAAGTTCTGGGTCGACTTATATCCCTAAAATGAACAGATGTGATTCAGATCATATAATACACGACTACGGCCTTCTGGTCGGTCAGAAAGAGAAAGAGAGATAGAGAGATTGTGTGTCAGGGAAGACGACCTTTGTACGGGGAGTTGTTGCACTTAGAGGTGGGAGAGTGGCATTATTATATAAGGCTTATGAAGAAAGAAAACAGAAAGTGAAATAGAGAGATAAAGTGTAAAAAAGAGTTTAAAGCGTTTTCAGTTTTCTCAGAAAGAACTCGTAACAGAGTCTCGTACAAATGGAAAACATCAGCGATGTGAGTTTATCGACATTCGACAAATCGAAGTATATTAAACCTACCAGGATACATTACAAGCAGGTAAACAAGAGAATATTGTAATCTATTATTTGATAATGCTCGTTGTCACAGTCTCTATATTACTTTCTCCATTCCACACGCCTCTCTCTCTCTCATATATGTTTGTTTGATCGACTAGATATTTTTCTTAATGTTCGTGTATATAAATGCAACATCAACCATGTCTTTCTCTGTTTGTATCTATGTCATCTGTCACTCCCATCTTTCGACAATCCACATCTCTCTCTCACACACACACACACACGTATATATTTCTTTTTTCTCTGAATCTATTACTCTTACGCTTATCTATCCCTTGCTCGTGTTATCTTTAATTTCTCGCGACTACGCATATATATATAGTCTTAACCGTAGCATAAAAACTATCCCTAAACGAGGAAAAAAGTTGATTACAAGCATTTAAGAGGTCCAGAAAAAAAAAACAAGGAAAGATAATTATTTCCCACTAAACGCGAAGTGTGTAGATCTGCGAAACTCCGATGGTCTTTTTGCCTGCTTTACTCTACCTTTTCTACAAATCTAGTCGTGTCTGACTGGTTTGGAGGTCCTATTCGTTGATAACTCGCGAAAAAAAAAAATCCGTAGGGAAAACTCCGAGTGGACCCCCCCCCCCCCCCCCCCCCACACACCTTTTTGTCCAATATTGTTTTTTCGGTGTCTGTTCAATTATTATCCTGTTTAATTTCACACATGAATCGCGTGTTGTCCGAACGGTGAAGGACAAAACATTTAGCTCTCAAAACCTCAGTTCGTCTAGCCGACAAAAGAATGCGAATCATCTTTAAGCAAGTCCAAAATGAATACAGATGGGAAGATAGAAATTATATTCTCGATTTTAATGGGGTTTTTTTCACTTATTAAAGATAACATAGTGTTAATTCAAGACATGTTTGTGTAGTGCGCGTGTTAATGTAAATTTTTACTGTTCATGTTAATTTCTATTGAGTGTATGTGTGTTTTCTCAGGTATTTGGTGTAAAAAGTATCTAGACATATATACTTAAATACCCTGTCTAATAACTGTCTACCATTCTATAACATCCATGTGTACACACATACATGGCAGTCGATTTAGCAGTGTCTTTAGAGTGTTCGATATTTGTTCTCTGCATTCCATGTTCAAGTCACACTGATGTCCACGTTGCTTTCTATCCTTTCAGGGCCGATAAAGAAAACACCAGCTCAGTACGCTAGCATGTGTTGAACATGTCATGGTCCGCCTCACTTATTCGGTGTTACTGTTCTTCTTGACTGGTCGTCGGACCACGTCTTGCTCCTACATTCCATTTTTTGGCATGGTTTCTACGACTGGATGCCCTTCCTAACACCAATCATTTTACAGAGTTTACTGGATGCATTATATTGTGGCTCCTGTACTATCGTATATGCATGCATATTAATTACTCAGATACCTGTAATAGTTTAGGATGAGGTGTCGTGTCCAATGTCAATAGTTTGCATATACTTGAAATGTGTTTCTAAGGTTACGTGTAATATGCTGCAGATCATTTGTAAATCAAGTTGAATGTATTTAATTATTAAAATTAAATAATTACTAGATATATGATGAAAGATATTTAAAAAAACTAAGTTTAAATTGAATCTATGAACAAGAAATGTTCTGGATTGAAGTTTACAATATGTAACACACATGCATATATACACGTATACACACACATATATACACGTATACACACACACATACATGGTTTGGGGCTTAACCCCACTGCGTGGCATCTTGGACAAATGTCTTCTACTAGAAATTCGGGCTGACTAATCCTTTATGAGTGAATTTGGTTGATAGAAACTAAGGAAGCCTATCGTATATGTGTGTGTGTGTATGTTTGTCCCTTCTGTTGGCATTCGACATCACAGGTGGTGATATTTGTTCTGCAGAGAATCCTACTACTCAGCAAAAATCAGTACCTTCCTTACTTTAAAAAAACAATTGAAGATATTATTATGGAATATCCCACTCGATTTCAGTGGGGAAAAAATTATCTTTCCTCAATTGTTTCTGGATTTCTTAGATGTTTAGGGTTTCCATTTATAGCACATGAGTAAAACCAAGGAAAAACATTTTTTGCCACTGAAATCGAGTGGGATATTCTATATATTTACCCAATTGAGGTTTGGCACCAGGAAGGACATCCAGCCATAGAATATTGCCTCAAAATAATCTCCCCCAACTCATGCCAGTATGGAAAAATGATGATCACATCACACACACATACATTCTAAATGAACACTCTAATTCCCTATAGAATTTTATGACTATCTTTGGTTAACTATTTTTGTTTGTTGTTCTTTGTTCATGTTTTGAAAAGAGAAGTTAGTAAAGACAAGACTTCAAGCAACGTATTTCAGGATATTTTTTATAAACTCTATATTATTAATCTGAGGACACAACATTGAAAAGTAGTGCCATCCAGAGTCATCCCATTGGTGACAGGCCCACCTTCCATTGTCCTATATGAAGATACCTTGTCTTCAGTTTTTATTATTTTATGCTTCAGTTGTTTTTGCTCTTTTCTTAAGAGGTGTCATTGTTTTGCTTTTTCTCTTGCTTAGCTTGGAGAAAGGGCAATACCCATGACCCTTTTCTGGGGGCTCCTATAGATTGGTGATAAGGTGAAAGCCATCCTTAAATTAGAGACCCAGCCTGGATGGTTACAACAGTAAACTCTACTAAAAGCACCAAAGGACCAGGTTAAACCAAGTGGCAGATTGTCTACCACTCTGTTAAGCCATAGTGGAATTTGAGTTCAGAATGCAAAGAGCTGGAACAAATATTGCAAAGCACCTTGTCTGATTCATTAACAATTCTGTCATTCCACTGCCCTAGACTGGTACAATATTTATCATCCCTGGAAGATAAAGTTGACATTGGTGGAAGTTGAACTCAGAACTCAAATAGCCAAAATAAATATTCCAAGGCCTTTTCTCTAGTGTTTTAATGTTTCTACCAATTCACCATTTGTAGTTTGTATATCAGAGACTATATTGTCCAATATGTTCTTCGTTACTTAAGACGATAGGATTTAATTTTATGGGAATTTGGCTCCCATTTCTAATAGGTCATAGGATTTCATAGAAGCTCCCTTGTTGACTCAAACTCAACAACTTTCTCAAAGGGTCTATAAGGTGTGTGTTTCAATAACAGTATTGTAAAATTAACCGTCGTGAGTGAACATGTTGCGATTCTCTTGTTAGCTTGTTTACAGTAGTGTTTAATATAATTATTGTGATGGTTTTGTTGAACTAGAATGAATGAATTGTCTTTCTATGATAAAATCTTGTCTGTCATTGTGAATGATTAGATTGTAAATATGAATTTTTACACCCCACTTCAGAATAACCAAGAGAAAGTCGTAGATGGTTTAAGAGAACATGATAGGTAGGTAAAGCAAAAACTATTTTTTTTCACTAGTTGTGGTTTTTGTGTTATGTTGGTGTTTGTATAGATATTTGTTGTTTTTCTCAATCACATAGTGTAGTAGGTAAGCATTAGAAGAGTTCACGTGTGCAAATATATATATGCTGACTTGCACTGACTTTGACAAGCAAGCATTCAGAGCAAGTCTCCAGTCTGAATATAACTAGATAATGTTGGAATCACGATAAAATACTACGAGTACACACTCTAAAGTGGTTGGTATTGGAAGGGCATCCAACCATAGAAACCAAGGTAAAAGTGGAATGTACGAGCAAGATGTAGTTACCTGACAAGTTTAGCCTCAATATGTAACAATCTGTGTAACCCATGAAAATTGACATCAAATAGTGATGATGATGTCTTGATGCTCTGCATCCTACTGCAGTAAGCCTTTATGTAAAGCTTTCTTTTGTCTGCACGCTATAGGGTTTACTCATTGTAAAATGCCTGTTTCATTTCCAGGTGCCATCTTAAATATTTTTGAGTAAATAAAAAGATGAACCATATATTTGCTGGTCTCTTCTTAGATTTTCAGTTCTAACAGCTTAAGTATAGTCCTGTGCACACACCCTCTCCCAAAGGCATAGGTTATGCTCTTCCTATAAGTCAAAAAAATAATCTAGTATTGTACATATCTTTATGTATGTATATGCATGAATTTATATGTGAAACAAAAAAAAAGAGTTCTCTTCTTTTAATCTGTTACACACATCCTTACTCTGCTATATTTCACCCTCTTCTCATTTAAATCATTCTAACTCACTTTCTTTCAGATTCTTTGTACCATTCTGTCTACAAAATTAGAGATAGCTATCATACTCCCACTACCCTCTGATGTGCACCCACCAACTCTCATATCCATTGCTCAATGATGCCCACATAAAGGGGGTTATACTTAATCCTGTATATATCCAATCCCTCCAATTTTATGAATTTATCCCAGCCAAAACTCTTTGAGTAGCTAGCCATCATCTCATTCTCTCAATGTTTCTTAAGGTCACTTCTAGCAATACCTAACTCATACTTGCTCTCCCTCTCTCTTTCAATAATAAATGTTGCCATCATTGCTTGCTCCACAATATCTCTTCTGCTATACCCTCATGTTATACTTACTCATTGTTGCCTCTCTTTGCCTTGCTGAGATCACAACAATCTCAATAGTGTTGGTGTCATTATAAAATGCACTAAGAACACTCCTTAAGGTGGTAGGGCTAATGTCATGATAAAATGCACCCAGTGCACAGTGGTTGATGCTAGGAAGGGCATCCTGCTGTGGAAACCATACAAATGAAACAGATGAGCATGATGTGGTCTCTGGGCCATAACCTATCCAACCCATACCAGTATGGAAAATAGATATAAAGTGATAAAAATATTATATATCATCATCATCACCGTTTTACATCCATTCTTCCATGCTAGCATGGGTTAGATGGGTTGTCCTGTTGTGAGCAAGGCCAGGTCAAGTGACCATGTTAAACGTTAAAGGGTTAAGTGTCTTTTTTGTTGCATTTTTATAATGAGCATAAAAAATCATAGGAGTGATATTTCTGATAATATCATCATCAGTAAATTTAAAATTTCAACCATTAACTCCGAGTTACTTTCAATAACTAGTAACTGTTTTCAGTGTATTGCAAGATTGCTGTGTCATGTGTTAGCTCTTAGTTTCTAATTCTGGAATTCTATATAAGATTGTTGTGTTATCAACTAATGTTTTTTTTCTATCAAGATTTGTTTCCTTTTCTGTAATGAATTATTATTGCAAATGCATGGTTAGCCAGCAAGGATGTGCTATATTTGTACATCTAGTCTAACAGTTTGTACCATGAAACTTCTAACTAGTTAATATCTATTGTTGATAGTTATAAGCTATTTGGAATCTTTCTTTAAAAATATGACTTGTCTGAAAGTGCATCAAACTTGAATAATTCATGTAACAATTACCTTCTGATTTTAAACATTTTACTATTTCATTTATCATATTTCAGTTTTCTAATTATTGTTGGGTATAACACAATACCTTACAATCTAAGGTATTATCTATACATATACCTTTAATAAGCTCTACATTTCTATATTGAGTTGTTGTATTATATATGCCAGAATGGAATATATGAATGAGATGTGCAACTCAGCCATTTATGAGAGCAGTAACACTGAATAAGAACTGACTTAGACGATGGCATCCCACCCAACCCATACCAGCGTGGGAAGTGGACATAGCAAAATGAAGGAGATATCTCAAACAGCTATATAGAGAAATTAGTTATTTTACTATAACCCTCTAAATTCTCAGTTACTTGCCGTAACTAATTAAATTATTTCATTAGAAATATAATCATAAAGGTTGTTTGTTCGAGAGTCATAGTCCTACTAACAATCTATTCCGCCATGTTTCCTTCTGCAGCAGAACTATATATGCTTTTAAACATAAATATACTTTGGTATACAGCAGAATGGTAGAATTGGTAGAGCACTGAACATCAGTCTTTGGTTATATATCATTACATTTTGAATTCATATGCTATCCAAGTCAAACTTTGCCTTTTCTCTCTTCCAAGGGGTTAATATAATCTACTATATCCTTGGCATCAGTGTCCCAGCATGGTTGCATTCCAATGACTGAAACCAGTAAAGAAATAAAAATGTGTGTGTGTGTGTGCATTCATACACACACACATACATTACTCATATATTTGTGTAAATAAGGAAGTGTTTCTTGCAAAATGGTTATATTAAAGCTGTGTCTGCTTAATCTTTTTTATTAAAAATTTCCTTATTAGTCCTTTAAGTTTGGAACAATAATTGTTTCTACTTTTGACAAGGCCAGCAATTACCACAGTGCATTACTGGTACTTTATTTTATCGATCCCGTAAGGATGAAAGGCAAAGTTAACCGCGGCAGGATTTGAACTCAGAATGCAAAGGGCCATAACTCTATGCTGCAAAGCTTGGTGCATGACGCTGTACCGATACTGCCAATCCACTAATAATGTTTCTAAATCCATTAGTCCATTAACATTTCAAGACATTCTCATCTTCATCATCAGTGTGGCATGTTGATAGTGAGCTTTAGTGTAGATCATATACAATATAATTCAATGCTCAAGTTCTGGTAGATTCTATTGCTTATTTCTTGTGTGCTGTATCTGGCTGTTGATTTTTAGCCTGTATTTTGATGTTTGTAAAGACCCCATAGAAACTCTTTTTTTTTTTTTTCCTGTGGAATTCCAAATAGAATTGTTTTGTCAACTAATGTTGTTCTATCTGATTCTTATACTGTATTGAAATGGGAAACCAGTTTGGAAGGGTAAATGGACCAACAGTTTCAAAATCATGGGTTTCTGTATTTCAGTTAATTCTGAGATTTGTGAATGCAATAATTAGCAGGTATTGATCATAAAGTAACAATACTTTATCTTTTCTACATAATTTCAAAAGTGTTTGAAGGTATTTTCTTGATTCACTGATTGTCCAAATTTGAATGAGACCATCTCTCATTACTAGGTCATGTTGGGCCAGTAAGGGAGCCTTTATGTTGTTGTTTATCTGCTAGAAATAGTAACCAAATTTCACTCAAATCACATCTCACCATTCTAAAAAGGGAAAAGACACATTAGAGAATGAGTCTTAGATATTCTTAAACAGACAGGATTGCTATGACTGGAATCCATTTGATCAAAGGTCAGAGGTGACATTGGTCTAAACAACATCATGGTCTTCTGTGTAAGAGTGCTTAGCAGGCATCTTTGAATATACAAAGTTTATTATTCCTTTTCTTCTTTTTTTGTTTGTTACCCACAGTTACCACTATATCATTACGTCTCTCAGTGTTTGTCTATATATAGACCTTATTGTTTTCTTTCTATCTATCCATCTATTTTCCATCGTTTCTTTCTGTCTGTATATCTATTTATCCTCTTTTCTCTATTCTCTCTACATATATTTTGTATCAAAACTGGAGAACTATACTTTCTTGTGGTGCCTATTTACAGCTAGATAAACAGTCCCGGAGAAATTTAAGGGCTATTTAGGTGATATTAGTGACTAATATCATTTAAACATCTAATGATTTAAGAGATGATACTCAGGATTGATTTGCCATTGACATCTTTACCAACAATTTTCAGTTTATACTTGCTAGCAAACGAAACAATTCATCATTACGTGATACTTAATTTACAAAAGTTGGACTGGATCTTTGGGAATTAAATGACTTTGCCATGGCTGCAGCAAACCACACACATTGTTGTTGTTAGGATCTTTCACCTGCTCAAGTTTAGCCAGATTCCTATGAGGTTGCATCGTGTAGGAGGTTTCTTGATGATTTAATGATATGGGCCTCGGTCATATCATGTCATCATTTTTCAGGTAACATTTGAACTCAGAAGACTCAGAGCTAGAATAGATACCACAAGGCAGGCCTCTTCAACATTCTTGTAATTCCACTACCCTGTACTGGTACTTTATTTTATTGACTCTGAAAGTATGAAAGACAAAGATAACCTCAGTAGATTTTGATTTAGAAAACCAGAATAAATACTACAAGGCATTTAATCCAGCTCACTGATAACACTGCTAATTCACTGCTTTCACACAGACAGTACAGCTATACAATCTATTAAACAATTCAACTGGTAGGGTAACACCTTATCTTTAATATTTCCCCAACAAAGAGCCTCTACCCAAAACATTAGACTTCTCTTTCTTGTGGCAAAATAGATTATTCTACTTTGTCAAGTTTTTATTTTATTTGCTGTTTGGCAATATAAACCATCAACTCTACTGTTTTGCTTTAACATTTATCATATTGGCCAGCTGCTTGCTTTCCATCCAAATATTTAGTTTGAAAAGTCCAAACATTTTTTTTGTTTTCTTTCATTATCTATTTATGTGAATTGGTAGAAGTTCTAGAGTGTCAGACCAAATGTCGTACCGTAATTATTCTGGCTTCTTACATTATGAGTTCAGATCCCACCAATGTCACTTTTGCCTTTCATCTTTCTGAGTTTGATAAATAAAGTAACCAGTCTTTGGTGGTGGAAAGACAGAATCATTGAAACATCAGACAGGTTACCTTGCAATATTTGTTCCAACTCTTTGCATTTTTAGTTCAAATCCCATTGGGGCATAATTGAGTGATCCTCTGTAGCAAGCATTTGGGCCTGGTCTCTAGTTTGAAGATACTTTCCTCCTCACCAGTCATGAAGACTTCTAAAAAGTGTAATTAGTGAGTACAAATTCTTCCTTTCCTTTAAATGCCATCAGGTCAAGTTGACTAATGGCCCTTAGTGACCTGTTGAAGAATGTAAAAATAGTTTCTCATTGTTTTCCTTGGAGTAAATTTTTACAAGACATCATCTTTTCAGCAAGATACTAATAAGTTTGCCACATTTTCTAGGGTTCTTGGAACTTAATATCTCAAAGCATTATTCCAAAATTAGCAATTCTACTAATTCATCATCTATGTACAATTTCTGCTGGTGTATTTTGCTTTTCATCCTTCCAGAGTTGATAAATGAATTAACTGTTATTTAGCATCAGGCCAACACAAATAGAACACCTATAATCAAAGATACTCCAACTGTGACCACCAGGACGACATTTTGGGTGTATATAGCATTATATTATCTAGCGTGCCTTTCTCTTTTAAAGCAGTAGGGTGTGAGTTGAGTAAGATTTGGCAGCAATTTCTCGCAGGTTGAGGTTGGCATAGGTAATTACATATCCTATAAAAATTATTTAATGATCTAAACTTTCTTTTTCTCTTTCATTGTTCTGTAAATTACTAGCCTCATTATCATAGTATTTGAAACCTGACATTAACATTATGGAATAATAAAATAAATTAATAATAGCATAAACATTTTTTCAAATCTGTTAAATTTTGTTATAGAAGAGATGGTGTCACTGTGTGAGGCTACTGTCCCTCAAATACAAAACATCATTTGAAAGAGATGACATCACCGTGTGAAACTACTGTCTCACAACATATCATTTGAAAGAGATGACATCACTGTGTGGGGCTACTGTCCCACAATTACACAACATTCCATTTGAAAGAGATGACATCACTGTGTGAGGCTACTGTCTCACAAATACTCAACATTCCATTTGCTTATCCTAGCATTTTTTCACATGTGACTGGTATTTAGTTAACTATAATCTCTTCCCTACATCATTTGGCATTCTGCATAGTGAAAAGTAATTACTATCATGATTCTACTTCAAGGTTATTTAAACAAAAGATAGCAAAGGTTTGTCAAATGTACTATAAAATATACCTAATAATATTGACATAAAACTTTTTTTCTCTATAGAATGGTGTGGCAAAGAGTTGGGATTTTATCAAAACTGCAGATAGGTAAGAAAGATATTTCATCAAACTATATTACTTTAGGAGGATTCTAATATTCATAATACTAATGGCAATAGATGTGTATGATTGTGTGTGTGATGTATTTCTATAAATAAGAAAAGGTCTTTGTATTATTGACAAATTGATGATTGTTCTTTTCTTATGGTTCTCATCATCTTCATTTTATGTCCACTTTCTATGCTAGCATGGATTTGATAGACCATTATAGTCTGAGTCAGTTCTTATTGGAAGTTACTGACCTCTTAAATGGGTCAGAAAACCACATCTTGCTCATACATTCTATTTTTGGCATCATTGCTACACCTGGTTGCCCTTCCTAATTCCAACCACACTTCTTCTTGTCATATGACATATGCACAGTAGCTAATATCGAGCAATGGCATTAATTCATTCCATAATACCATTTACTTGATATATGCACCAACCACACTAAACATATACTATTTTAGTTGTAAATATTACTTACTGCTTTTAATGAAATAGCTAGTTGTGGGAGTTTCAATTGCATGTTTAGACTGACTGAAAATGTCAGTTTTTATCACTACTACTTTTAAAGTGAATGCTTTCAATGTGTATCCCCTGGTGCACCATATTTTTGCATGTCATAAGAGGGGACTAAAAGGAATGGCTTACAGCCATAAAATACTGCCTCAAAAAATCCAATTCAATCCATCACTGTGTGGAAAAGTAGTTATAAAAACAATGATGATGATGATGAAACTTGGATGGATGGATGGAATTAATCTTTAACAAACTGTCAACGACATAAAGCACCATAGAGTAATCTCCCCTTAATACATAATTGTTTCTACTTTAGGCACAAGGCCAGCAATTACCCAGTACATTACTAGTACTTTATTTTATCGACCCTGAAAGGATGAAAGGCAAAGTTAACCTCGGCGGGATTTGAACTCAGACTGTAAAGGGACGTAACTATGCTAGAAAGCATGGCGTCCAACCCTCTACCGATACTGCCAATTCACCTCCCCTTAATACATAATGTCACAGGAAACAACTCATAAAAATTACTAGCACGCTAAATGTTATGGAAACATGACTTCCTCTGATTTAGTTGGGGTAGAATTGTTTCACTTGTGACTAGATGTTTACTTATTTACAGTAATAATATTATATTATCCACAATTATCATTGTTTACAGGCATAACACAATTTGGGAGATTTATTTTTTTAGGGTGTGGTCCAGGGTTACGTTGTAGATGCCTCAAAGCATTCAGGAGCTCAGCAGTTAAAGGATTAAGTTTAAATGTTACTTGGATCCATTTTATTCCTCCACGATCTACAAAATTAAGTGTCAGTCAAATAATTAGTAGTGGTGGGTGGAAAGAGGTTGATCAGTCACCCATGTTTAAAGTTAAAGTCTGTCCCAAGCCCTGAGGCTCAACAAGCTGATGCTTATCTTGATTTCCTCAGCGTTAAGTGACTGAAAGTACGAGACTTCCCCTGGACATGATATCAGTCTATTGCAGAGTTAACTCCCATCTACTGCTGCTATTCATTTTCAGCTGGATGTACTGGAGCAATGTGAAATGAATTGTTTTGTACAAAAACACAATACACCACCTGGACCAAGAATCCAGCCCACAACATTATGATTGTAGGTTATGCACCTCTCTTATATATTACTAGAATTTTTTTTAACGGGTATGTGTGTATGTAGATTGTACACACAAGTGTAGTTAATGTTAGACGCTGTTTTCTGTAGTTTGTCATCACCCCCTTCCTTCCTCAGTCATTTCTAGTGCATGACGGCATCACACCTTCCTTCCTCAATCATTTCTAGTGCGTGATGTCATCACCCCTTCCTTTCTCAATCATCTCTAGTGCGTGATGTCATCACCCATTCCTTCCTCAGTCATCTCTAGTGTGTGACAGAAGAACGGACGGACAGAAATCGTTCAAATTTATATATAGATTGGCCTTGTTAGAAATTATGATTGTTACAAAATGCATTGTCATTCCTTGCATCTTGTCATTGATTTTGAAGTCTTCGTCAATTTTTCTAACTTACTTTAGGTAATGTTTCTTTCAAAACTATTAAACTATCTAATCTTTGATCTGTATATTTACTGAGGTTCTTACAATTTGTACATCAACTTAATGTTTGTCCCTTCACTATTTTGATAAGTACAATGAAATCTATGCTTTGCTGAGGAGCTTCAATAAAACCAAAACATGTCTGGAGTTTTCTCCCATATTTGCCAAAATGATTAAAAGATTATTAGTTATGTAGCTAATGTTGTCTTTTCCACAACATATAAGTTTTTTTACTTATATTTTTCTGCTCTGTATAGTCTAGCTGTGTACTAGTTACTGAAAAGGGTTTTTTTCCATTTTTTTCCATTTAATATATTTAGATGTTGCTGTTCTATTTTCTGTTATTGTTACAGGAAAATCTCTGTTGAGAATTTGTTCTTTATATGAATGTAAGCTTGCATGTGTTATAGATACTTGAGTATCTGTATACATCTATAAATTATAAAGAAAAATTATAAAGAAAAAGCATATAACGATATGTGCTTTTACGATTCTCTAGAGAGGCCGGAGGATGGGTATATATTGCTGATGAGATGTAATAACATCGAAACTAGTCCAATATTCCTGTCTGGCTCTCTGGAGAATAGAGGAAAGGTGTTTCCTTGAAAACCCGTATGACTCTAAAACCCGGTTTGTCTGTTTGGTTACATACAGACTAGCTAGACACTCACAGTAAAGTGTTCAGTGAAAAACTCGGTACATGTACATATGTATACGTGTGTGTATTTATATGCATACTAGTATTTCAGTATACATATGTGGATGTACACTTTTAACTTAATTGTTTATATTTAATTTATTCACTAAAATCCTGCCATGAGCTGCATTGTTATTATACAACACGAAAAGAAGTTAATAGTATGTCTTATTTCAAACTACATTGTGTGTGTATGTATCCATAATTCCTGATAGTCATAGTGTTACCATAATGACATAGCGTTTCTTTGGCATTTCTAAAACCTGGTGGAGCCTATTTCCTCTCCATGTTTCAAAACAGCTGATTTCTTTAAGGGAAATAGAGAGAGTAAGTAAGAAAGAGATATAGAGCTGGAATCGACCTCGGTACATTATACATAAAAACTGGTGCCTTTATGAATTCTTGTATGAAAATTGTTGAGACAAGCATATTATATATATGTGTGTGTGTAAGTGTAAGTTAAAAGCAGGGCAATCAATTGGAAAAATTGTCAGATAGTTGGACAAAATTCTTTGTGGTATTTAATTTTGATCTTTTATGTTCTGAATTCAAACTTTACCTTTCATCCTGCTGGGCTTGACAAAATGAAGTAGAAGTTAAGTACTGAGGTTGATTTAATCAGGTAATACTAGTGTCTCCTATGCTTTCTTAAATCCCAAACATAAAGAATCTTCTTAGTGTTGTTTGTACTTCAAGAGCAGATACAGGGCTAAAAATCTTTTTGCTTACACTTAATCTATTTTTGTTCTCTAAAGGAGCTTCTACGCGGTTGCCTGATCTATTAACAATAGCAGTCAAACCTTCTTAAAATCACACCTTACTATCTTCCAAAAGAAAGGACACAATCTGAGATACGCTATCTGAAAATCAAAAGATGGATATAGACACAGCTAGAGTGCTTTTAATCAGAAATGACTTGGGGGGTAAACATCACCATCATTTACATATTTTTAATAAGATATTAATGGTTACTTTATGTGTGCAAGTTAAATATATTCTGTCAACACCAGCATGACTCTTCTTTTCTTTGCCCACTTATTCCTGAGAGGGTCGTGGGGGAAGAGTCCTCAAACACTCCCTCCAGCGGGTCCTGTCAGAAGCAACCATCTCCAACTGATATGGCTGGATCCCCAAGCATGACCAGCCAAGCTCATGGATGTTATCCAACCATCTTGCTCAGGGTCTACAGTAAAATCTGCCCAGCGATTCTTTCCCTGAGACACTCTAACCACATGCCCATAATACCGGAGTCGTGATCTCTCAATTCGGAATACTAATTATAACTGATGTGCATTATGATACAGAACAGCTTGAGAGAAAGGATTGAGGGACAGAGAGAGATATGTACTTAAGAGAATCATTACACAACCACATGGTTTCGGGTTTATTCTCACCTTAGGCAAATCTTCTAGTGAAATTTTATTGGTGGAAACTGTGTGTATATCTATTTTTGTTTGTGTATTCCAGTGTACAATAGTATGTTGAGTTGCATCCCCATATATCAAAAGGCAACTTACTCAATCTATAACCAGAGATTGATAAACATAAGTAGTGAGGTTGGTGTGATTCATTAAAAATCCCTTAAATGCAATGCTCCAACATGGCCTTAGCCCAATAACTGAAACTAGTGAAAAAATATATATCATCATTTCACATTCGTTTTCCATGATAGTATTGGTTGGATAGGTCACACAGCTGTAGAGAAAAAACAGCCAACTTTTCCCTGTATGTCTTACATGGACTGGATGTACTACATATTATGCAACTGACACTAGAAAGGATATCTGCAGCAGAGTTAAAGAGTCCTCTCTATACTGTGTCCATTATTATTTCAAAGTTACTACACTCCTAAATGGCTAGACTTATTGTCAAGATCACTGACTCATGTACATGTATGTGTTGAATTAAATAGTCCAAAAAAAAACAAAACAAATCTAGATATATATCCTAATATAGAATTAAGTGTGTATATAGTTTATAATAATTCTCAATGTTGGTTGCTTGGTTAAACTACTCTATATGGAATTACTCTCAGTTTACTACTGTTACTACACATGCTCCTATAATTACAACTAATAATTCAACTCCCAATATTACTATTTTTTTTATTGCCTCTGCTTCATATTTCTACTGCTATGACTGCTACTTCCTATCTCAGCAATTTTCTAAAGTTACTGCAGTGTAATACCATTTTTCTACTAATGCATAAAAGCCTATATTGTCAACATTAGAGTGAAAACCATCATATGACGAATAATATCATGTAATGTTACATAGGAACAATGATTATCATTTTTATATGTTTTATATATGTTGTTTACATAAAATTGATTTATACTGAAAACAGTCATTTATTGTCCCTATAAATATCATCAGAGTATTACAGTATTATTGTAATTAATATTTAAACAGTATTATTCCTATTTATAACATATTTATTGCAAACACACAAAATGAGAAAAAAGGAGAAATTTCTTTTATTTAATTATATTCTAATTTAATAAATATTTTTGAAAATTATTATTCATTTAATTATTTTATGTACACACCATGAAATGTAAAAAAAAAAAAAAAGAAATTATAGTGATACACATGTAACCTTATGAAATACTAGCAGTGGTACCCGGTGTTGCATGGGATAAGGTATTGTGAAATATATAACCGCCTTAGCTAAGCTTAGTATTGCCACAACCCAGGCTGGCAAAGAAGTAAGGGTCTGGTGGTACGTAAGTGAGCAACACTGTGGCTTAAAACGTGAGGAAGAAGTTGTGTGCACTTACCAACTGTTTGGGGAATGAGTGAGATTTGTCTTGAGCAAGGGTGGCAGAATAACCGGAGGCAGTAGACAGCCAGACATACAGGCAAATATTATAAGGGTGCGACATTATATGTATGTATCTATCTAATAAGAGAAAGACTAAGAATTATAGAGAGAGATCGCTAAATCGTCTAATGCTGGTCCCAAGGTCATTGAAAATTTGAAATTTTTTTGCTCAGAACACTCCCTGAAACATAAGTATTACATGTGTAAAGTTTGAAAACAGTCGGTTAGGTGCTTCTCTAGTTTTAGGGATTCAAACTCACACACACACAGACAGACATCCTCAGTTTTATATATATAGACTAGACCACCCGTGACCCGTTGGGTCATGTTCACTTTAAAATATTTTTTTTAAAATCGTGTTCACTTAAAAATAATTTTTAAATAATAAAAGTATACACAGACATGTATATAATGTGAAATGAAACTGGAAGGCCTATATATATACGTGAGTGTATGTATATATATATATATGTGTGTGTGTGTAAACATATACATATATATGTATGTGTGTGTATATATATATATATATGTGGATGTCTGTGATCTACATGCACTGGTCATAATCACACATATATATATATATATATATTCACACACTCATATATATATATATATATATATACACACAACAGCACCACCAGCTCTCTTCCATTTTCATTCTCTGTCTCCTCTCCCTCTTTCTGTCTCTCTTTCAATCTACTCTCCCACAACCACTATCTCTTTCTCTCTATCTTTTTCTCTCTTTGTTTACTTTGTTTATGAAGGCACCAGGAAAAACCCCATATGTCGGGATCCCGCGGTCCGATTTACGCGAAATTTGTTTTGTTCCATTTGTATTCCCATTTCAGGGTCAACTTCCTTTCAAAGTATTTTCCCATTATGTGCCCTTTATCTGTATTACATTACAGATAAGCAAGCAAGCAATCACAGACTTTTAGTATTATATAAAAATGTATACACCATTCTAATATATATATTGCCTGTACAGGTAATCAAAGGGTGTATACATTTTTCGGGGACACCATATATATACCGGGGTCCCTAAAAATGTATACGCCATTCTAATATATATATTGCCTGTACAGGTAATCAAAGTGTATATACATTTTTCCGGGACACCATATATATACGGTGTCCCTAAAAATGTATACACCATTCTAATATATATATTGCCTGTGCAGGTAATCAAAGTGTGTATACATTTTTCGGGGACACCATATATATATATATACCGGTGTCCCTAAAAATGTATACACCATTCTAATATATATATTGCCGGTACAGGTAATCAAAGTGTATATACATTTTTCCGGGGACATCATATATATATATATACCGGTGTCCCTAAAAATGTATACACCATTCTAATATATATATTGCCGGTACAGGTAATCAAAGTGTGTATACATTTTTCCGGGGACATCATATATATATATACCGGTGTCCCTAAAAATGTATACACCATTCTAATATATCTATTGCCTGTACAGGTAATCAAAGTGTGTATACATTTTTCGGGGACAACATATATATATATATATACCAGGGTCCCTAAAAATGTATACACCATTCTAATATATATATATTGCCTGTACAGATAATCAAAGTGTGTATACATTTTTCGGGGACACCATATATATATATATATATATATACGGGGTTCCCTAAAAATGTATACACCATTCTAATATAAATATTGCCTGTACAAGTAATCAAAGTGTGTATACATTTTTCGGGGACACCATATATATATATATATATATACCGAGGTCCCTAAAAATGTATACACCATTCTAGTATATATATTGCCTGTATAGGTAATCAAAGTGTGTATACATTTTTCGGGGACACCATATATATATATATATATATATATATATACACACCGGGGTCCCTAAAAATGTATACACCATTCTAATATATATATTGCCTGTACAGATAATCAAAGTGTGTATACATTTTTCGGGGACACCATATATATTATATATATACAGCAGTCCCTAAAAATGTATACATCATTCTAATATATATATTGCCTGTACAGGTAATCAAAGTGTGTATACATTTTTCGGGGACACCATATATATATATATATATATATATATATATATATATATATATATATATATATACACTGGGGTCCCTAAAAATGTATACACCATTCTAATATATATATTGCCTGTACAGATAATCAAAGTGTGTATACATTTTTCGGGGACACCATATATATATATATACCGAGGTCCCTAAAAATGTACACACCATTCTAATATATATATTGCTGGTACAGGTAATCAAAGTGTGTATACATTTTTCGGGGACATCATATATACATATACCGGTGTCCCTAAAAATGTATACACCATTCTAATATATATATTGCCTGTACAGGTAATCAAAGTGTGTATACATTTTTCGGGGACACCATATATATATATATATACCAGGGTCCCTAAAAATGTATACATCATTCTAATATATATATTGCCTGTACAGGTAATCAACGTGTGTATACATTTTTCGGGGACACCATATATATATATACCGGGTTCCCTAAAAATGTATACACCATTCTAATATAAATATTGCCTGTACAGGTAATCAAAGTGTGTATACATTTTTCGGAGACACTATATATATATATATATACCAGGGTCGCTAAAAATGTATACACCATTCTAATATATATATATTGCCTGTACAGGTAATCAAAGTGTGTATACATTTTTCTTTGACACCATATATATATATGTACCGAGGTCCCTAAAAATGTATACACCATTCTAATATATATATATAAACTCAGATTAGTCCTGAATAAAACAATTACCACAATAATATCAGCTTACGCACCCCAATCGGGGCTGTCAGATGAACTTAAGGATAGATTTTACGAGTCCCTAATGCACACTACTGCTCTAACAGACGACAAGGACTTCCTAATCATTGCAGGAGATTTTAACGGACACATAGGTAAACACTGCGATGGCTTCAATAGAGTACATGGAGGCCATGGAGTTGGCACAAGGAATGAGGAAGGATTCAGACTTCTAGAATTCTGCGGCGCCAATGACATGTCGATATGTAACACAAACTTTAAAAAACCCGACAACCACCTGATCACCTATAGATCAGGGGAGCACTCTAGTCAGTTAGATTTTATCCTCATCAGAGGACGTGACAGATGGACGGTCGTAAACACAAAAGCCTTCCCTAGTGAGGAATGTACATCCCAACATAGCTTAGTTGTCAGCGACCTCATGGTCAGAACTAGACGAACCCGGAAACAGAGGCCAACCTGGAGAAGAAAGATCTGGAAGCTGAAAGTCCCCTCAACCAGTAACAGATTTAAAGATATTTTACTCAACGCCTACGACAGTAAAGAAGAACAGATAGAGACATTTAACGTAGAAGAGAACTGGGAGTTCCTAAAAAATAATTTACTAGAGGCGACGGATGAGGTTTGTGGCTGGAGTAAGACCTCAAGCAGGAGGAGAGTGACTTGGTGGTGGAACAATAAGGTAGATGAAGCAGTTAAGGCCAAGAGACAGGCATGGAAAGAATGGAAGAACGGAGGGAGCAGGGTACATTACATAGAGACCAAGAGGGAAGCTAGGAGGGAAGCAGAGGATAGAAAATTCAAGCATGTTTTACAACGTGGGGACCAGAAACAGGAGGTATTCAAGATTGCGAGGCAGTGTGTCAGAGATAGTTGTGATGTCATTGGAGAGAAGTGTATCCGGAATGATAAAGGTGAGCTTGCCCTCACAAGTGCTGAGAAGAAAGATGCATGGAAGAGTCATTATGATAGATTACTAAATGAGGAGAATGCATGGGAAGAAGAGACCCTACCCCAAGTAGACCCTATAGAGGAACCAGCAGTACAAGTCAGCAGCAGCGTAGTAAGTAAGGCAATCAAAGATATGAAGATGGGGAAGGCAACCGGTCCATCGGGTATAGCTGCCGAGATGCTGAAGGCATCTGGGTCTGTAGGTCACACTATAACCACACGTATCGTTAACCAGGTAATACTAGAAGGGGCCATACCAAAAGATTGGTGCAGTAGCATCATTGTCAACTGCTACAAAGGTAAAGGCGATGCACTAGATAGAGGAAACTATAGAGGTATGAAGTTGATGGACCAGGTCATGAAAGTAATAGAAAGAGTTATAGCACAGCTGATTAGGGACCGGGTGAAAATAGACGAGATACAATTTGGGTTTGTACCAGGAAGAGGCACCACTGATGCCCTCTTCCTTGTGAGGCAATTACAGGAAAAGTACCTAGCTAAAAGTAAGCCACTCTACTTGGCATTTGTCGACCTTGAGAAAGCCTTTGACAGAGTTCCACGTGTTGTAATCTGGTGGGCTCTTAGAAAACTAGGAGTAGATGAATGGCTTGTGAAAGCGGTACAAGCCATGTATAGGGGAGCAGTCAGCAAAGTTAGGATTAGCAATGAGTATAGCGAGGAATTTAGCTTACAGGTTGGGGTCCACCAGGGCTCTGTTCTTAGCCCTCTCCTGTTCATCATAGTCCTGCAGGCAATAACGGAGGAGTTTAAGACCGGATGCCCATGGGAACTCCTGTATGCTGATGACCCTGCACTCATAGCTGAATCTATGGTAGAACTAGAGAATAAATTCCAAACCTGGAAGCAGGGACTAGAAAGAAAGGGTCTCAAAGTCAACATGACAAAGACTAAGGTCCTTGTAAGTAGACGAGAAAACAGAACCCAGATCCCCTCAGGGAAATGGCCTTGCTCAGTATGTAGGAAAGGTGTAGGTAGGAACTCCATTCTCTGCCCCAAATGCAAACAATGGGTACACAAGAGATGTAGCGGGATCTCAGGAAGCTTAATTAAGAATGTAGGATTCACATGCAGCAGCTGTACTGAAACAGCAAGCAGCAAACAGCCACAGGAAACAAGTACCACCAATCTCTGAGAGGGCCCTGTAGAAACAGTAGACGGCTTCTGCTACCTAGGTGACCGAATTAGCAACGGAGGTGGGTGTTCAGAAAGTACAATAACTAGGGTAAGAACGGGATGGAAGAAGTTTAGGGAACTACTACCACTGCTAGCTGCAAAAGGCTTCTCCCTCAGAATGAAAGGCAGACTGTATGATGCGTGTATCCGAACAGCGATGTTGCATGGTAGTGAGACCTGGGCGCTGAAGGTGGAAGACTTACGTAGATTAGAGAGAAACGAAGCCTGCATGCTCCGATGGATGTGTAACAGTAATATACGTGAACGACAAAGCATAAATGAATTGAGAGAGAGACTGAGCATAAGAGGAATCAAATGCTGTGTGCAGGAGAGGTGGTTGCGCTGGTATGGACAGGTGATGCGTATGAAGGATGACAGCTGCATAAAAAGGTGCAGAGCACTAGAAGTTGATGGAAACCGCGGAGTGGGGAGACCCAAGATGACCTGGGATGAGGTGATAAAAGCCGACCTTACCCAACTACATCTCTCAAAGTCAATGACACACGACCGTGACTTCTGGCGTCACGCAGTAATACAGGGTACCCGACCTCCCATGGGTACATGCTGAAGCATATAAACAATATGCCCCCACTCCCCCCACCGCAAGGTGGTCGTGGAGGTGCCACGTCAAAAAAGCACCCAGCCCACACTGTAAAGTGGACGTGTAGGCGCCACGAAAAAGCACCCAGCACTCACTGTAAATGAGGTTGGTGTTAGGAAGGGCATCCAGCTGTAGAAATCAAGCCAGATCAGTTCCTGTATGAGCAAGGCATGGTCAGCCGACCAGACACTGCCCACAACAGGACAACCCGTCTAACCCATGCTAGCGTGGAAGAACGGACGTAAACGGTGATGATGATGATGATGATATTTTGCCTGTACAGGTAATCAAAGTGTGTATACATTTTTCGGGGACACCATATATATATATATATATATACACCGGGATCCCTAAAAATGTATACACCATTCTAATATATATATTGCCTGTACAGATAATGAAAGTGTGTATACATTTTTCCGGGACACCATATATATATATATACCGGTGTCCCTAAAAATGTATACACCATTCTAATATATATATTGCCTGTACAGGTAATCAAAGTGTGTATACATTTTTCCGGGACACCATATATATATATATACCGGTGTCCCTAAAACTGTATACACCATTCTAATATAAATATTGCCTGTACAGGTAATCAAAGTGTGTATACATTTTTCAGGGGTCACCATATATATATATGTATATATATATACCAGGTTCCCTAAAAATGTATACATCATTCTAATATATTGCCTGTACAGGTAATCAAAGTGTGTATACATTTTTCGGGGACACTATATATATATATATATACCAGGGTCGTTAAAAATGTATACACCATTCTAATATATATATTGCCTGTACAGGTAATCAAAGTGTGTATACATTTTTCGGGGACACCATATATATATATATGTACCGGGATCCCTAAAAATGTATACACCATTCTAATATATATATATTGCTTGTACAGGTAATCAAAGTGTGTATACATTTTTCGGGGACACCATATATATATATATACCGGTGTCCCTAAAAATGTGTATATATATATATATATATATATATATATATATATATATATGTATGTATGTATGTATGTATGTGTGTATATATATATATATATATATATATATATGTATGTATGTATGTGTGTATATATATATATATATATATATATATATATATATATATATGTATGTATGTATGTGTGTGTATATATATATATATACAAGCATGTTTTACAACGTGAGGACCAGAAACAGGAGGTATTCAAGATTGCGAGGCAGTGTGTCAGAGATAGTTGTGATGTCATTGGAGAGAAGCGTATCCGGAATGATAAAGGTGAGCTTACCCTCACAAGTACTGAGAAGAAAGATGCATGGAAGAGTCATTATGATAGATTACTAAATGAGGAGAATGCATGGGAAGAAGAGACCCTACCCCACGTAGACCCTATAGAGGGACCAGCAGTACAAGTCAGCGGCAGCGTAGTAAGTAAGGCAATCAGAGATATGAAGATAGGGAAGGCAACCGGTCCATCGGGTATAGCTGCCGAGATGCTGAAGGCATCTGGGTCTGTAGGTCACACTATAACCACACGTATCGTTAACCAGGTAATACTAGAGGGGGCCATACCAAAAGATTGGTGCAGTAGCATCATTGTCAACTGCTACAAAGGTAAAGGCGATGCACTAGATAGAGGAAACTATAGAGGTATAAAGTTGATGGACCAGGTCATGAAAGTAACAGAAAGAGTTATAGCACAGCTGATTAGGGACCGGGTGAATATAGACGAGATGCAATTTGGGTTTGTACCAGGGAAAGGCACCACTGATGCGCTCTTCCTTGTGAGGCAATTACAGGAAAAGTACCTAGCTAAAAGTAAGCCACTCTACTTGGCATTTGTCGACCTTGAGAAAGCCTTTGACAGAGTTCCACGTGCAGTAATCTGGTGGGCTCTTAGAAAACTAGGAGTAGATGAATGGCTTGTGAAAGTGGTACAAGCCATGTATAGGGGAGCAGTCAGCAAAGTTAGGATTGGCAATGAGTATAGCGAGGAATTTAGCGTACAGGTTGGGGTCCACCAGGGCTCTGTTCTTAGCCCTCTCCTGTTCATCATAGTCCTGCAGGCAATAACGGAGGAGTTTAAGACCGGATGCCCATGGGAACTCCTGTATGCTGATGACCTCGCACTCATAGCTGAATCTATGGTAGAACTAGAGAATAAATTCCAAACCTGGAAGCAGGGACTAGAGAGAAAGGGCCTCAAAGTCAACATGACAAAGACTAAGGTCCTTGTAAGTAGACGAGAAAACAGAACCCAGATCCCCTCAGGGAAATGGCTTTGCTCAGTATGTAGGAAAGGTGTAGGTAGGAACTCCATTCTTTGCCCCAAATGCAAACAATGGGTACACAAGAGATGTAGCGGGATCTCAGGAAGCTTAATTAAGAATGTAGGATTCACATGCAGCAGCTGTGCTGAAACAGCAAGCAAACAGCCACAGGAAACAAGTACCACCAATCTCTGGGAGGGCCCTGTAGAAACAGTAGACAGCTTCTGCTACCTAGGTGACCGAATTAGCAACGGAGGTGGGTGCTCAGAAAGTACAATAACTAGGGTAAGAACGGGATGGAAGAAGTTTAGGGAACTACTACCACTGCTAGCTGCAAAAGGCTTCTCCCTCAGAATGAAAGGCAGACTGTATGATGCGTGTATCCGAACAGCGATGTTGCATGGTAGTGAGACCTGGGCGCTGAAGGTGGAAGACTTACGTAGATTAGAGAGAAACGAAGCCTGCATGCTCCGATGGATGTGTAACAGTAATATACGTGAACGACAAAGCATAAATGAATTGAGAGAGAGACTGAGCATAAGAGGAATCAAATGCTGCGTGCAGGAGAGGCGGTTACGCTGGTATGGACATGTGATGCGTATGAAGGATGACAGCTGCATAAAAAGGTGCAGAGCACTAGAAGTTGATGGAAACCGCGGAGTGGGGAGACCCAAGATGACTTGGGATGAGGTGATAAAAGCCGACCTTACCCAACTACACCTCTCAAAGTCAATGACACACGACCGTGACTTCTGGCGTCACGCAGTAATACAGGGTACCCGACCTCCCATGGGTACATGCTGAAGCATATAAACAATATGCCCCCCCCCCCACCCCCCCCCCACCGCAAGGTGGTCGTGGAGGTGCCACGGCAAAAAAGCACCCAGCCCACACTGTAAAGTGGACGTGTAGGCGCCACGAAAAAGCACCCAGCACTCACTGTAAATGAGGTTGGTGTTAGGAAGGGCATCCAGCTGTAGAAATCAAGCCAGATCAGTTCCTGTATGAGCAAGGCATGGTCAGCCGACCAGACACTGCCCACAACAGGACAACCCGTCTAACCCATGCTAGCGTGGAAGAACGGACGTAAAACGGTGATGATGATGATGATGATGATGATTGCCTGTACAGATAATCAAAGTGTGTATACATTTTTCGGGGACACCATATATACATATATACCAGGGTCCCTAAAAATGTATTTACCATTCTAATATATATATTGCCTGTACAGGTAATCAAAGTGTGTATACATTTTTCGGGGACATATATATATATACCGGTGTCCCTAAAAATGTATACACCATTCTAATATATATATTGTCTGTACAGGTAATCAAAGTGTGTATACATTTTTCGGGGACACCATATATATATATACCGTGGTCCCTAAAACTGTATACACCATTCTGATATATATATTGCCTGTACAGGTAATCAAAGTGTGTATACATTTTTCGGGAACACCATATATATTATATATATACAGGGGTCCCTAAAAATGTATACACCATTCTAATATATATATTGCCTGTACAGGTAATCAAAGTGTGTATACATTTTTCGGGGACACCATATATATATATATCTATATACCGGGGTCCCTAAAAATGTATACATCATTCTAATATATATATTGCCTGTACAGGTAATCAAAGTGTATATACATTTTTCGGGGACACCATATATATATATACCGGTGTCCCTAAAAATATATACACACATTCTAATATATATATTGCCTGTACAGGTAATTAAAGTGTGTATACCTTTTTCGGGGACACCATATATATATGTATATATACCAGGGTCGCTAAAAATGTATACACCATTCTAATATATATATTGCCTATACAGATAATCAAAGTGTGTATACATTTTTCGGGGTCACCATATATATATATATATATATATACCAGGTTCCCTAAAAATGCATACACCATTCTAATATAAATATTGTCTGTACAGGTAATCAAAGTGTGTATACATTTTTCGGGGACACCATATATATATATATCTATATACCGGGGTCCCTAAAAATGTATACATCATTCTAATATATATATTGCCTGTACAGGTAATCAAAGTGTGTATACGTTGTTCGGGGACACCATATATATATATATACCGGTGTCCCTAAAAATATATACACACATTCTAATATATATATTGCCTGTACAGGTAATTAAAGTGTGTATACCTTTTTCGGGGACACCATATATATATATATACCGGGGTCCCTAAAAATGTATACATCATTCTAATATATATATTGCCTGTACAGGTAATCAAAGTGTGTATACATTTTTCGGGGACACCATATATATATATACCGGTGTCCCTAAAAATATATACACACATTCTAATATATATATTGCCTGTACTAGTAATTAAAGTGTGTATACCTTTTTCGGGGACACCATATATATATGTATATATACCAGGGTTGCTAAAAATGTATACACCATTCTAATATATATATTGCCTGTACAGGTAATCAAAGTCTGTATACATTTTTCGGGGACACTATATATATATATATGTACCGGGGTCCCTAAAAATGTATACACCATTCTAATATATATATATTGCCTGTACAGGTAATCAAAGTGTGTATACATTTTTCGGGGACATCATATATAGATATACCGGGGTCCCTAAAAATGTATACACCATTCTAATATATATATTGCTTATACAGGTAATCAAAGTGTGTATACATTTTTCGGGGACACCATATATATATATATATATATATATATATATACACTGGGGTCCCTAAAAATGTATACACCATTCTAATATATAGATTGCCTGTACAGATAATCAAAGTGTGTATACATTTTTCGGGGACACTATACACCATTCTAATATATATATTGCTGGTACAGGTTATCAAAGTGTGTATACATTTTTAGGGGACACCATATATATATATATATTGCCTGTACAGGTAATCAAAGTGTGTATACATTTTTCCGGGACACCATATATATTATATATATACCGGGTTCCCTAAAAATGTATACACCATTCTAATATAAATATTGCCTGTAAAGGTAATCAAAGTGTGTATACATTTTTCGGGGTAACCATATATATATATATATATATATATATACCGGGTTCCCTAAAAATGTATACACCATTCTAATATAAATATTACCTGTACAGGTAATGAAAGTGTGTATACATTTTTCGGGGACACCATATATATATATATATATATATATATACCGGAGTCCCCAAAAATGTATACACCATTCTAATATATATATTGCCTGTACAGGTAATCAAAGTGTGTATACATTTTTCCGCGACACCATATATATATACTGGTGTCCCTAAAAATGTACAGGTAATCAAAGTGTGTATACATTTTTCGGGGACACCATATATAGATATACCAGGGTACCTAAAAATGTATACACCATTCTAATATATATATTGCTTGTACAGGTAATCAAAGTGTGTATACATTTTTGGGGGACACCATATATATACATGTATATATATATATACACCATCCTAACAAATAATGCATGTATAGGCAATCAAAGTGGGGACACATTTTTTGGTGGACAACCTGTATATACACAAATATGAACATATATATATAGAGAAAGTGTGTGCAAGCAAGTAAGCAAGCAAACAATCAAGATCAGAGTTTTAGTAGTATATAGATTATCCACAGTAGCAAAAGTATATTTCCTAACATCACCTTCCAGAGAGAGAGTGAGATGGGGGAAGGATCAACCCCAGTACTGGACTGATACGTTTTTATCAACCTCGAAAGGATGAAAGGCCAAAGTTGATCTCTAGCCATATTATATGTACATATAATCATTATACACTCTTATTAGCTGACATTTAATTTACCATCGCTATTAATCGATATATGCTGAAGTTATCTGCCTTGTTTGCTGTTTTTAGAGTTTGAACACACCTAAAAAAGTTATCTCCAAATTGCAAGGATAATCTTAGTTAATTGAAGTTTTTTAGGCTTGTTATATTTTATATGTGAAGCTATCATGTGGACTCCATATAGCAGATGTGGGCTCCGTAGGTTGTAGTGAAGGCAACCCATCTAGGAGAGAAGTCACTCTGAATAAAAACTGATATAGGGTAGAGACAAACTCTAGTGCTGGCGACACAAATAATGTACCCAGTCCATCGTAATTGATTAGTGATAGGAAGGACATCCAACCAGAAAACTGCCGCCATATGCTGGGCAACACTCTAGTAAAGTATATTATTTATAGAACCCCTATCAGGAAATACTGTATGTAATTATTACTATAACTACTAGTATTATATGTGATGTTAGATTTTAGCAGTTTGGTTCTATAAAAACTGTGTGTGTCTTTCTTCTTTACATTTCTACAGTGTCTGTGTCTTGTTGTTCAACCGGAAACGCGGGGTCTTGTTGTTTGTCAAACAGTTCCGTCCAGGTAAGTTTTTTTTGTTGTTTTTTAACTACTGTGGCAGTGGATTGGCAGAATCAGTAGTGCTGGATAATCTGCTCTTCATGTTCTGAGTTAAAATCTTACTGGGATTAATTTTGCCTTTCATTCTTCTAGTGTCAATAAAATAACTCTTAACATCCTGTAATGATCTCACAGAAATTGTCTAAAAACAGGTTGTTAATCTAAATGTTTATAATATCTTTAGTTTTGAACAGATTCTTCTGAAAATGTGTAATATTAATCTAAAAACTTTAATATTTAATGCAATGCAGCCAATTATGCTCAAATTAATGTTGCATGTGTGTGATTGTTAATTTATTACCAAAGAAATAGAGAAATGCTCTCAAGAAATATGATGAAAGAAAAATATTAAATTATATGGAATTAGTAACACAACATTATTATACATACATCACAAGGCCAGCAATTACCCAGTACATTCCTGGTACTTTATTTTATCGACCCCGTAAGGATGAAAGGCAAAGTTAACCTTGGAGCAATACGGACTGAGTTCAAATCCCTCCAAAGTTAACTTTGCCTTTTATCCTTACGGGGTCGATAAAATAAAGTACCAGTAATGTACTGGATAATTGCTGGCCTTGTGCCAAAAGTAGAAACAATTATTATACATACATCACAAATTATCTTCAAAAATATTTTTATCGGCTTTTAATATCGTCAATATTCGTCGTCATTGATTGAATGAACTGCAGCCATATTAAAAAATTTCTGAGGAGGATTAAAAAACAAAAGAAGCAATTAGAGTTATCCCCCTTACATTAAAGAGTTTCACTGCCTTTAAAATCAATGTATTTTTCAAGGATGTTCTGTTAATGTGATCTCATGCAGTTTGGGATATTAGTAGATAAAGTACCAGTCAAGTACTGCAGTCGATTTAATCGACTAATCCTTCCCGTCGAAATTTCTAATTTTGTAACTAGGTAAGAATTAATATCTACGTTTTGAAAGCAACTTCACTTTTCACACTTCCAGGGTCAATAAGTAAAGTGCTGTGGTCGATTTAATCGACTTTCCCCTGCCCCCAAATTACTGGCCTTATGCCTATACTAGAAATCATTATTATTATATCTACAAAATGATATTCTGGAGCCATTAAACACATAGTTAAGATTTCCATATCTCTGGCAGTCATTAAAGCGTCAGCCAAATGTGTCACATCATTTGTTCTGGGTCTTTACATTCATCATCATCAGTCTGCTGTTCCCTGCTTGCAAGAGTGGGAGTTTAAATCTGGCTGAGGTCAATTTGCCTTTCAGCCTTTCAAAGTTAATGAAATAAAGTACCAGTAAAATATTGGGGTTGACATAGTCGACTTACCCCTCCCCATAAATTGCAAGTTGTGTGCCTTTATTAGAAATTATTATTATCTGTATAACTTTGCCTTTCATCCTTACGGGGTTGATAAAATAAAGTACCAGTAATGCACTGGGAGAATTGCTGGCCTTGTGCCCAAAAGTAAAAACAATTATCTCCTTATAATATATAACCAGCAATTTCTCTGTCTGTCTGTCCGACTGGAAACACGTGCGCGAGTGGTTGCTATTTCTCTCTCTCTCCAGCTATCCCTCTCTTTTAGTCTGTCTGTTTCTCTCACTCTCACTCTTTCTCTTTGTAACACACTAACATTCCTCCCGTCTATCGCTGTGACGAATGGGGAGATGGAGGAGGAGAGAGTCACTTCGTCACTTCACCTCTGCCTTTCTTTCTCTCCCCTCTCACTCCCTCATTACGTACAGACATTAGGGCGGTGGATTGGCAGAATCTGTAGAGAGTCTGACACCATGCTTCATAGCATGGAGTTACGTCCCTTTACGGTCTGAGTTCAAATACCGCCGAGGTTAACTTTGCCTTTCATCCTCATGGGGTCGATAAAATAAAGTACCAGTAATGTACTGGATAATTGCTGGCCTTGTGCCAAAAGTAGAAACAATTATTAGAAACATTGCTTCATTTTTACATATCTAAGCATTAGTAAAATAACTAATAATTTCAAAAGTAATTTTTCAATTCCAATTGTTATGAACAGCAAAATATTAATAATAATTTTGTTCTAAGAAATATATATACATTTCTGTGTGTGTAATATATATATATATACACACACAGAAATATATATACATTTCTGTGTGTGTAATATATATATATACACACAGAAATATATATACATTTCTGTGTGTGTAATATATATATATATACACACACAGAAATATATATATATACACACAGAAATATATATACATTTCTGTGTGTGTAATATATATATATATATATATACACACACAGAAATATATGGGCATTTCTCTGTTTGTCTGTCTGTCTGTCTGTCTGTCCTTCCCTAAAACTCAAATGTAGGTGCTACAGAAATATTACCTTCCTCTTCCTTTCTCCACTTTGGTACTACCAAGAGAAACACTGTCGCTATAGAAACATTACCTTCCCCTCTCCACTGACTTTGGTCATTGAGGCCGAGGGAATCGCTGGTTGCTATAGAGACACCTTGCACAAGCCAGAAGTAACCAGTTCGAGGCGGTTCTGACTTGACACCATGCCAAGGACCATTTGAAGATATATTTCCATCGTTATATCATAACGTTTATGTATCATAACGTTTATATTTCCGTCACTAATCTCTTTTTCTCCTTTTTCGTTTTAACATATATTTATTTCAAATATTTCACCGTATAGATAACATATATATTTATACATGCATAAAAGACACACCGAGAGACAGTGAACATGTGGTGCCGAAAACATTTCTCATCCAAATCTCAACAATATCAGTATATACACTAGATTTGCTAGCAGAAAACTGCCCACCGGATGGTTTTCTGCTAGTCTATATATATAAAACTGAGAATGTCTGTCTGTGTGTGTGTGAGTTCAAATCCCTAAAACTCGAGAACCACCCAACCGACTGTTTTCAAACTTTACACATGTAATACTTATGTTTCAGGGAGTGTTCTGAGGAAAAAAAATTTCAAATGTTCAATGCCCTAGGGACCGCATTAGGCGATTTAGCGATCTCGCTCTATAATTCTTAGTCTTTCTCTTATTAGATAGATACATACTTATAACGTCGCGCCCTTATAATATCTGGCTGTCTGCATTACGTCACTTCCCTGAGGATGTCTGTGTGTGTGTGTCTGTGTCTGTGAGTTTGTGAGTTTGAATCCCTAAAACTCGAAGTACCCAACCGATTTTTACATGTGTATTACTTATGTTTCAGGGAGTGTTATGCACATAAAAAAATTCAACTTTTTTTTTATCTCCTCGGGCCCGCATTAGGTGAAAATCTGCGTTTTTAAAGATGTTTAGTGGTTTTTTGAGGCATTACGTCAGACCGATTTCCTTGAAATTGTAACTATGTATTAGTCAGTCTCTTCTTCATACCGTGAGCAAAGAAAATCCAACTTTCTTATGGCCTAGGGCCCGCATTAGGTGAAAAACTTCATTTTTTCAGCCTCTTAGGGCTTTTTGGATGTGTTACATCTAGCCGATTTTCCCGAAATTTCAAGGCATATTATGCACATAAAAAAAATTCATTTTCTTGATCCCCTAGGGCCCGCATTAGGTGAAAACCTGCATTTTTCCTGCTTCATTGAGGAAAATGTTAAAGATTATCCAGCCATCAGAGTATTCGGTTTATTTTTACATATTGTCCAGGCATGCAGTTTTTCGACGATTAGGTCTGTTGGCGGCCCGCGTTCCAAAATACCTTATCCCGTGCAACGCCGGGTACCACTGCTAGTTGTGAATAAATCTCACCAAAGTTAGCTTTGCCTTTCATCCTTATGGAATCGATAAAATAAAGTATCAGTAATACACTGGGATCGATTTAATCGACTTGCCCCTCCATTAAAGTTGTTGGCCTTCTGCCTAAAGTAGAAACAATTATTATTATAATATGGTGGTGGATTTTCAAATCAGAGTTTATGAACATATACATGCACATTAAATTACTCACTAAATTCACTGTTTGCAGTGGATTTGAACTTATCCTGTGTGGTCTAAGTGGTACATTACTTTATTTTTCCTATACCTAAAAGAAAATATAGAAGAATAAGATCTTTTTTTTTCACCAGTTTCAGTTAGTAATAGTTAACTGTCAAAATGTTCTCAGAATCTGGTACTTAATTCTGATAGATTGGCTGAATTTTAGATAGATGAAACTAACTGAACTGTTCAGATACAAAAATAAAACACAAAGACTTTTGAGCTGGCATTAAAATACCTCACCCTCTTAGCCAGTTCACCTCTGCTCGAAAGGGAGAGAGACAAACAGGTAATCATGGACTAAACTGTAAGTGTACACATAGTTTTTTATATAGCTACTTACTGCTACTTCTGCTACTACTTCTACTGTACATCGTATATCTGTTGTATTCTAAGTCTTATTAGCTAAATTATCATTCTGTTTTATCTATGTTATCAAACTGTTTCAGTCATTTTTATGAACCGAAGCTGCATTCATGAAGAGAAAGGTATTCAGAAGATTGACACAGCAATGTATTCTGGTGAACTAGGAATAACAACTGAGCTGTGTGCTGGGATAGTGGACAAAGACATCTCCCTACAAGAAGTAGTCCAGGCAGAGATCCTTGAAGAATGTGGGTACAAAGTGCCTTTGGACAACATTGAAAGAGTAGTCTCATACAGGTAAAAAAAAACCTTTTAAACATTTATATATTGACATTACAGTTCGGTTCTCTGCATTGGGAACATTTGAAATGTTACACTTCTAGTTACAGGCTTAGAATTTTTTAAATAGAAGAAATGGTAGCTAGTGGCTCTTTAGTGTAATGTTAAATGCACTCGCCTAATATATGAGAGATACAGTTTTCAATTCCTCACAGACACCTCTTTTTTCCATTTCTAGGGAATACTTTACTTGATTTTTTAAACTATTATTTATAGTGATCAACTATTATTTAGATCTTTTGTATTGGGATGCACACAGATCAAAGTGTAGTATATATACTACACATTGATTTTAGCCAAATGAATGTATAAGACATAGCATCTGACCCCACTGGTCAGCTCCAATTAATTACTGTCTAATTAAGTAGGTCCAATTAATGGTCTTGGTCTGTGACAACCTATCCAGCCCATGCCAACTTGGGAAACCGGCATTAAATGATATATAGTCCTGGTGCTATGATAAAATGCACCCAATACATTCTGCAAAATGGGTGGTGTTAGGAAGGACATCCAGCAATAGAAACCATGTGAAGCAATGACTCTTAATTGTGTTAAGGACATAACTTCCCCAGTGTTGGTGCTATTCTGTAAAGTGGTTAGTGATATGAAGGGCATCCAGTTGTAGAAACCATGTAAAATACATAACATATGTAAAAAAAAATATTGGCCCCCAGCTAGCCTGTAAAGCTAGCCAATAAAGTACTGACTTCGTCTGTGATAACTCATCCAACCCACGACAGCAGGAAAATCTTGACCCAGTGCACCCTGTAAGATGGTTGATGATAGGAATAGCAACCTGCTGTAGAAATACAGTGAAAAATGGTTGAGAGGACCCTTCAGCTGTGTCAATGGCATGACAAGCTCTCTTGCTCTGTATTGTGATTCCAACACTATCTAGTTATATTCAGACTGGAGACTTGCTCTGAATGCTTGCTTGTCAAAAGTGCATCAGTATAAGTCAGCATACATATATTTGCACACGTGAACTCTTCTAATGCTTACCTACTACACTATGTGATTGAGAAAAACAACAAATATCTATACAAACACCAACATAACACAAAAACCACAATTAGTGAAAAAAAATAGTTTTTGCTTTACCTACCTATCATGTTCTCTTAAACCATCTACGACTTTCTCTTGGTTATTCTGAAGTGGGGTGTAAAAATTCATATTTACAATCTAATCATTCACAATGACACAGACAAGATTTTATCATAGAAAGACAATTCATTCATTCTAGTTCAACAAAACCATCACAATAATTATATTAAACACTACTGTAAACAAGCTAACAAGAGAATCATTGCATCTATTTATACAATTTATTTTATTTTATTTCATATCACAATTGAAATGTGTTTAGTATAGCCACCCTATAAGGTAGTAGTGGTGGTGCCATGACAAAACATGTAGCCCACCCTACAAGGTGGTTGTTCTGGTGCCATGAAAATAAGCTCCCAGTACACATTGTAAGGTAGTTGCTGTTCAGAAAGGTATATAACCATAGAGCATGTGAGCAAGATGTGATGATCTGTCAGGCCTCATAATGTGATAATCTGTCGCAACCCGTGCAAGCATGGAAAAAAGACATTAAATGATGATGATATATATATATAGTTGTTGTAGGGTTGCAGGTAAATGCGTCCATAGGCGGTATGCCGGTTGAGGACCCGATGTTTGCTAGAGCAGAGTATAATATTATAAAGAACGAGGAATCAGTGTTGCATCATATCACATTTATTAACATACTAACAGTGGTACCCGGCGTTGCACAAGATAAGGTATTTTGGAATGCGGGCCGCCAACAGACCTAATCATGAAGAAACTGCATGCTTGGACAATATGTAAAGAAAATAAACCGAATACTCTGATGGCTGGATAATCTTTAAGATTTTCCTTGGTGAAGCAGGAAAAATGCAGGTTTTCACCTAGGGGATCAAGAAAATATTTTTTTTTTAGTGCATAATATGCCTTTAAATTTCAGGAAAATTGGCTAAACGTAACGCCTCCAAAAAGCCCTAAAAAGCTGAAAAAATGAAGTTTTTCACCTAATGCGGGCCCTAGGCCATAAAAAGTTGGATTTTCTTTGCTCACGGTATGAAGAAGAGACTGACTAATACATAGTTACAATTTCAAGGAAATCGCTCTGACATAACGCCTCAAAAAAAACCTAAAAAGCTTAAAAAACACAGATTTTCACCTAATGTGGGCGCTAGATCAAAAAGTTGAATTTTTTATGTGCATAACTCTCCCTGAAACATAAGTAATACGCATGTGAAGTTTGAGTACTTCTCAAGTTTTAGGGATTCAAACTCACACACACACACAGACATCCTCAGGGAAGTGACGTAATGCAGACAGACAGACATACAGACATATATTATAAGGGCGCGACATTATATGTATGTATCTATCTAAAAAGAGAAAGACTAAGAATTATAGAGAGAGATCGTTAAATCACCTAATGCGGTCCCTAGGGCATTGAAAATTTGAATTTTTTTTTGCTCAGAACACTCCCCGAAACATAAGTATTACATGTGTAAAGTTTGAAAACAGTCGGTTGGGTGCTTCTCTAGTTTTAGGGATTCAAACTCACACACATACACAGACAGACATCCTCAATTTTATATATATAGATTACATATGTTTCTCCATCAATCAACTTGAGCCTAGATCTGTTACAGATCGAACACGACTCTGCATTCGAAGGATCTTCAGATATGTTTTTATGATTCCTTGTTCTTTATAATATATATATATATATATTGTTATACTTTGGGAGGGTCGTGTTGCCAATAAGAAACACACGCACCAGTTGCTTTCAGTTCAATTTATTATAATAAATTTATAAATTTAGGAATTTATAAATCTATAAATTTCTGGTTGGTTGGTTGGTTCCGCAACCAGATAGTTGTTTATATATTGTCAAAGTTCTTTTGTCATACATTATGTGACCTCATCAGTGACTGGGGATTCTTTTCTTTGTTTTTGTGCCTCTCCTTTGTTCTGTCCTACGCCATTTTGTTTCTGTGTGTGTGTTGTGTGCTCAGTCTGCGCATGCGCCATATCCGGGTGTCTGTGTGTGTTTATATTTGTTTATTTATTTGTTTATTTACATGTTACCGGTTGGTTGTTTGTTCTATGTGTGTGTGTGTTTTCATTTTGTCCTTAATTGTAAGTTGTGATGTTGCTGTTCCACTCATATTTTCTATTTAATTTTGGTTGTAATTCTTTTATGTTTATTCTTTTATGTTTATTGCCTCTGTGATTTGTCTAAACATTGCGTCTTTTCTGTGTGTAGATTCAACAACAACACACACGCAGACACAAACAACAATAACAACACACACAACAATAATAACACACACATCAACAACAGCACACATCAACAACAACAACACACACACATTCAATGCCTCTCACCACCACCACAATCTTAACAAACACACAGACACAGAAAACAAATAATTGTTTCTACTTTAGGCACAAGGCCAGCAATTACCCAGAGCATTACTGGTACTTTTATTTCAGAAAACAAATAATGACAGTAGCACAGAAAACAAATAATGACAGTAGCACAGAAATCACAGAAATAAGGGAAAGTAATAGGATTAAAAGGAGAAGGGAGACTATGGACAAAGATAATAACCAAGACGAACACACAGACACACAAAATAGAGTAGATAATAACAATGAGCCAGTGGAAAGAGACAGGAATAATTATGAGAGACATAGAAACAACCATGAGGCTGTTGGTGGAAATAGAAATAGAAACAACACAACTAACAATAACAATAGTACTAGTACACATAAAGCAGCAGCCTGGAACTCTACTTTTTATAATCCATCCGATAAGTCGTTCGACCTGCGACGAGTCCACGCCACGACTTTACCATTTAACAAACGCACGCAATTGCCGTCACAGGTCAATGAACAAACAGAAGCACAATTTAGTATAGCTAGATCCGAACTTAGAAATATTATAGAACAGTATAGCAAGAAGCATAATAGAATGGAGGCCCAGCAACTGGGAGAAAAATCTGCAAATGGCTTGCGTAAGCTCATGCAGCGCTCGTGTAATGGAGAGATAGCATGCTTTCCAACAGACAAGTCTGGCAGAATGTCAGTTGACAGCCTGCCAAACTACATCCAGGCAATGCAACCCCACATCACTAACACAAGAGAGGTAACACCACAGGAGCATGAGGATAGAGAAAAAGCCCTCAATGCCCATATGGTGATGTGGACGAATATAATGCAGCCCAACAAAAGGACTGCCAACAACTTCCAGGCCTGGAACAATGACGTGCCGGCGTTGTATGGGCTTCGAAAAGACCATAAAACGGGCAATGACCCTGTCACGGGACCACCAACACGGCCAGTCTGTGGGGCTAACATTGCTAGTAACTACAGACTGTCCTACTTCCTCTCCCTGATCATACGCCCCATCATTGAGATGTCCCCAGATGTGTGTGACAGCACGGAAGACCTCCTCAGCAGAATCGGCGAGGGTAACCGATCTAGGGACCTAACAAACTGCATAATAGGTAGTATGGATGTTGTGTCCCTGTATCCATCTATTGACGTGGATTTTGCTGTGGAGAAATGCGTAGAAATGATCAGCAAGAGCAATGTTGAGTTCCGTGGGATTGATACCAGTGAGCTGGGACTCCTACTTAAACTTACCTATAGTAATAATTACCTAGACACATATGACCTTAGCAACCTGTGCCCTACAAGACCAGCAAGAGGCAGACCACCTACCATTACCTCAACGGCCAAGAAAACCCACACAGATAGATGGAACAGGTGGACCAGAGCCATACGGACACCCGAAAACCACGATGAACTGAAGAAAATGATTGCACATGCGGTAGGGGCCAGCATAAAACTAACCCTTAAGGAACATATGTTCAAATTTAATGGAAAAACATATGCCCAAGAGGAAGGAGCAGCCATTGGTGTTAGCATTGCAGGCGACATAACTAACTTATTCATGGTATGGTGGGACAGTAGACTTAAACTTAAAGAACAATTAGAAGACCCCTTAACCCTGATAATGTACTCCCGCTACGTTGATAATATAAACATCGTAGTTAAGACACCCCCACTAGAGAACAGTCAGGAACTAGAGAAAACACAATGGAAAGCATCCAGCAAATAGCTAACTCCATCCACCAGAGTATTAGAGTTACTATAGACTACCCAAGTAAACACCCCAACCATCGATTACCTGTACTAGACACAGAGCTCTGGTTAGATACCATTAATAACAAAAAACAAATCCTCCATTCCCATTATGCCAAACCCATGACTTCCAAACATCTGATCCACCGAAACTCGGCTGTTTCGGACCATACCAAAATCAACATACTGATTGCGGATTTGGTACGGGTGATGAGAAACGTGTCCCGCATGTGCAACCCCGAAGAACTAGAGAGACACATACAACACTTCATCCACTGTATGCAGTTCTCTGGTTACAACCAGAGAGATAGAATCAGAGTGTATAGAGGAGCCAGAACCAAATGGGAAAAAATGGTAAATAATGACACAAATGGGACCTGCCCCTTGTATAGGAGCAAATTTTGGAATAGAATAGAAAGAACTAGGAATAAGGCTAATAGAATAAACTCATGGTATGATAGCAATAAATACCAGAGTGTAATGTTCATCGATACAACCCCTAGAGGTGAATTAGCTTACAAATTTAGAAGGGCCCTAGATAAACATAAACTCAATATTAAGATAGTAGAAAGACCAGGTACCTCCGTAAAAGCACTTATTAGCAAGACATACCCTTTTCAAAGACCCCCCCGTATAGAAATGTATAACCTGTAAAATAAGCCCCCATATTAACTGTAAAACTAGAAATGTAGTGTATAGCATAAGATGTACTGAAGGACAATGTAGAGACAAAAATATAGTGTACATAGGTGAGACAGCCCGTAGTGTAGGGGAACGGATAAATGAACACTGGCGAGACCTTCAAGATAGTAAAGAATCATCTGTACTCTACCAACATGCTAAAATAGAACATAAGGGTAAATTAGAGAACATAGAAATAAAAATAGAATCTACACACAGAAAAGACGCAATGTTTAGACAAATCACAGAGGCAATAAACATAAAAGAATAAACATAAAAGAATTACAACCAAAATTAAATAGAAAATATGAGTGGAACAGCAACATCACAACTTACAATTAAGGACAAAATGAAAACACACACACACACATAGAACAAACAACCAACCAGTAACATGTAAATAAACAAATAAATAAACAAATATAAACACACACAGACACCCGGATATGGCGCATGCGCAGACTGAGCACACAACACACACACAGAAACAAAATGGCGTAGGACAGAACAAAGGAGAGGCACAAAAACAAAGAAAAGAATCCCCAGTCACTGATGAGGTCACATAATGTGTGACAAAAGAACTTTGACAATATATAAACAACTATCTGGTTGCGGAACCAACCAACCAACCAGAAATTTATAGATTTATAAATTTATTATAATAAATTGAAGTGAAAGCAACTGGTGTGTGTGTTTCTTATTGGCAACATGACCCTCCCAAAGTATAACAATATCGGTTTCAACACACGATTTCAGATAAAGAATCTTGTTAAACAAATTCAGAAACGAAATATATATATATATATATATATATATATATATATTATTTATTAATTAATGTTCATACACGGAACAAAAGCAATATCTAAGGTTTCAAGGCCCAATGTTGAACATATCTCCAGATTGTAAGCAAGATCAAAATTGTGACCTAATCTTGAGGCGCTTAAACAAGTTTGAAGATACCGTTAAAAGTATAGCGCACTAAAATGCTATTTTACAAAAAACGTATTAAAACAAACGGAAATAACTCAAAGATGCAAATTTGAAATAGCAAAGCAGTGGTGCACGTGTAGTATTCGTGCACGATAGCAGATGTTTGGTATTATGCGGTGGGATGTAATATAGAGATGGTAATATTTATTAAGGTATGGGGTGGAGTAGTATAGAAGGTGTACTGTATTATGTAAGAGAAAAGATTAAGAAAGTATATAAATCAATATTAAGGTGGTTGAAAATTAGTTGAATTTGTTGAGTATTTTCACTTAGCAAGCAGTTGGGTTTTGAGGTGGAGGCATCCTTACAACGAAAAGCAGCCAGCTCACACAGTAAAGTGGTTGTGATGGCGACACGACAAAAAACACCCAGCCCACACAATAAAGTGGTTGTATAGGTGGCACAACAAAAAGCACTGAGCCCACTCTGTAAAGTGGTCATGTACGTGTCGCACCAAAAAGCATCCAGTACACACTGTAAATGTGGTTGGCGTTAGGAAGGGCATCCAGCTGTAGAAACCAAGCTCAAATCAGTTCTGAATGAGTAAGTCATGTTTACCTGACCCATCATTTCTAACAGCAGGAAAACTTGTCTAACCCATGTTAGTGTGGAAAAATGGACATTAAATGGTGATGAGAATAATATATAATAATGAAATTATTGTGTACAGTGCTCAGGTGCACTACAACTCGTCAAAGGCGCATGTATAGTACATAGAATAATGGACAAATGTCAGGAAAATGAACAGTGTATGGGTCATGAAATACATGTGTGCATGTGTATGGAGGGGGTGATATCAGGTATAGTGTTGGCGAATATGAAAATGGTTTTCCAAAGAGGAACAGAAAATGTCTGCAGTTAAATAAGGTACTCAATACAAAGGAAGGTACAAATTTATTTAATTTAGAAATGACTTCTGTATGACTAGAATTGTTTCATTCATTTGAAGTGACCAGGAAAGTTTATATTTATAGAAATTGTTGACAAAACATACATACAACTTCTGATAATGGAGATTACATTCCTTTGTGAACAAAGAATCTATATATATATATATATATATATATATATATACACACACTGTACCGATTGCGTTGTTATTTCTATTTACCTTTTACATACATATATATATATATACATACAAATATACATTTATACATATTGATAAATTTCTGCAACCACTATAATCATTTGAAGTTCTTTTTCTCTATTTCAGAGGTGGCGTCAGCACAACAGGTTCACTCGCTACATTTTATTATGCTGAGATCGATGACATAATGAAGGTCAGCAAAGGTGGAGGGATTCCAGAAGAAGGCGAGATGATTGAACTTTTAGAAGTCCCTGTGAAAAATGCTAAAGCCTTTGTGATGGATGAATCTGAACCTAAACCTAGTGGTTTATTGTTTGCGATATTTTGGTTTTTTGATACAAAATGGAAGGAATGATATATATACTGCAACTGTTTCGATAACAAATATCGAAAGAGGGAGAAAGAACTCAATTTTGTGCAAAGTGTTAAAATGTTTTTTTATACAGTACTCAGTTAAAATACTACATATAGTTCAAGACTATTTATCTGTCTATCTTTTTGTGAAGCACTGCGATAGTAAACAAATATGATGCCTTATGAGAAGGTGAGAGAAAAGATATGAGTAAATGGCATTCAAATAAAAGAAGTTGGCTCAGTAGTTATGTATCTATAATGGGTTCATCTCGAGTAGCCTCCCCATGTACAGTGTTGGCACATGCAAATAAACATTGCTATAGACTAACAATTGCAATACAAGCGTTTTAAGGCCTTCCCTGTTAAAATTGGGGTTAGCCTTGTAAACTCTGACAGACTTTCCATTTTCCCACCATCATCTACATTCTCCTTCATCAGCTTTCTTTTTCTCCTTCATTATCTTTAACCATGTCATTCTAAATCTTCTTCCACATCTTTCCATCATTCCTCTCACCCAATCACTTTCATCCTTTCTCAACACGTCCCAACTATCATTTCTTTTCACAAAATTCATCTCTGGCTCTATTCCCATCACCTTCTACAATTCATGGTTCATCTTCTTTTTCTTCTCAGCAATACACCTCTCGTCTACTGGACAATTCTCATTTCTGTTCTTTCTCTGTTTATAATTGCAATAGCTGACAAAAAGCTGTACAGAAGCATAAGTTGCACGTTTAACAAAGTACTGTATAAAGAAACATGCACATATACACATACGCCATACATTAAACATATTTGTTGATGATATACACTAAGATAGTACCTGTCAAAAATGACAGGGTTTATAGTAAATAAATGAGTTTTCCTTTACCTTCTCCCTCTAGCCACACTGACCATCGCTGTATTTCATTTTACATAAATTTAAATAAATTACAATAATTTGTTTTCCATATTTTCTTTAAGCATTATCAAATATTGAGCCACTATACTTAGCCTTTGTTGACCTAGAGAAGGCCTTTGATAGGGTACCCCGATCTGTCATCTGGTGGTCCCTAAGGAAGCTAGGTGTTGAGGAATGGCTTGTGAGGACAGTGCAAACTTTGTACAGAGGTACTCTCAGAAAAGTCAGGGTAGGAATGGAGTTTAGTGAGGAATTCCAGATACAAGTAGGAGTACATCAGGGTTCGGTCCTCAGCCCGCTCTTGTTCATTATAGTCCTCCAAGCCATAACAGAGGAGTTTAAGACTGGCTGTCCATGGGAACTTCTCTATGCTGACGATCTGGCTCTTATAGCAGAATCAGTAGAGGAGCTAGAGAATAAATTCCGGCTATGGAAACAGCAGTTGGAAGCAAGAGGACTGAGAGTAAATCTAGCTAAGACAAAAGTGTTGATGAGTAGAAAAGAGGACAAAACCCTGATTCCGTCAGGGAAATGGCCATGTTCGATATGCAGAAAAGGAACTGGCATAAATTCTATAAAATGCACACAATGCAGGTCCTGGGTACACAAGAGATGTAGCGGGATAGCAGGAAAACTAACAGGTAGGGAGAAATATGTATGCAGTAGATGTACAGGGAAATTAGACAGTAGAAGTCGCACTGATAGACACATTTTTCAAATGCGAGAGGGCGCTATAGAAGTGGTGGATAGCTTCCGGTACCTAGGAGATCAGATTAGCATGGGAGGAGGGTGTTCCGAGGCCATAGTATCTAGAATAAGGACGGGTTGGAAGAAGTTTAGGGAGCTGCTTCCTCTGTTGACGAAGAAGGGTTTCTCCCTGCGTACGAAAGGCCGGTTGTATGATGCCTGTGTGAGGAGCGCGATGCTGCATGGTAGTGAGACATGGGCAGCAACCGCAGAGGTTATGCGATGGCTGGAGAGAAATGAGGCAAGCATGCTCCGTTGGATGTGCAGTGTAAATGTGCGTGAACGACCCAGCATAAATGTGTTGAGAGAGAAACTGTGTCTGAAAGGGATAGAATGTAGTGTACGGGAGAGGAGACTGAGGTGGTATGGACATGTGATGCGCATGGAGGATGACCGATGGGTGAAGAAGTGCCAGGAAATGCCAGTTGAAGGAAGACGTGGTAGAGGTAGACCACGAAAAACATGGGCGGAGGTGGTGAGAACAGACCTCAGATCATTGAAGCTCACGGTGGAGATGACGAGGGACCGTGACGAGTGGAGAGATGCTGTGCTGAATAAGACCCGTCCCACCCTTGCAAGCAGGGAAAAGCGGACGTAAAATGATGATGATGATGAGTTCAAATCCCGCTAAGGTTTACTTTGCCTTTCATCCTTACGGGGTCGATAAAATAAAGTACCAGTAACGCTGGCCATGTGCCTAAAGTAGAAACAATTATCAAATATATCCACTAAATTCTGATGAACTTTTTCTACTTATGTATATATCTATTTGTCTTCAGAATGCTGTTGGGATTCATGCTTTGTTCTTGTTCTTGTTATTGTGGTTCTTGACCGAAAATAAATACATTGTTAAATATGCATAAATAGATAGGTAGAAAAATAAACAGATTGGTAGATAGAGAGAAAATTATGTATACAGATATATGTTGGTTCTATTATCCAAAGATAGATGCATACATAGGTTTTTGGGATACCACTATCTAGAAAGTTGTTGTAAACAAAGTCACACACACACACATATATATGTTGTTCTCATGAGATGGGTTGATAGATGTTTTGTCAACACTATGCATTACCACACCCTAGATAATTCTACTACCACAAAGTGGTTGTCACTTGATCATGTGTTTTATTATAATGATATATATATAATTACACACACACATAAACACATATATAATGTGTACCAGAACAATTGCACTATAAGACAATATAAATAGAGGCAATACAGGCAAAATAGATACAGACAAATATATCATGTATGCAAACAAACAAAAACATCTTTATCATCAACTTGTGTATGACACTCAGATGCACTTTCATTTAAATAACAGGCAACATATATATATATATATATATATTATAAACACACACATATAGAATGTAGACTATGTGTGGCAGATGCACATGAGCAATGAGCAGCATAAACATACATAAAATAGGTTCTATCAACTTGAAATAGTTGACAGGTTTTGTTACTTATGTGACCTAATTAGTAATGAAGGTAAATGTTTTAAGTGTTTTAGCTAGAGTAACAATCAGTTGGAAAAAGTTCATGAAGATATTACCTTTGCTGGCAAGAAAGAGTTTCAGAGTAAATGACAGATTTTATGATGCTTGTGTACAAAATGTTATGCTGCATGGTAGTGAAACATGGGCCATGAAGGCTGGAAAGAAATGAAGTGAGCATGCTCCAGTGAATGTGTAACAGTAGTGTCTGTTAATGACAAAGCTTTAAAGAGCTGAGAGAAAAACTGTGTACAAAAGGATTCAGATATAGCATGCAAGAATAGTGTACTGATACTGACATAGGATGCATGTGGAGTTTGACAGCTGTACAAGGCACTCAAAGTGGACGAAACCTGAAGAGAGAAGCCAAATCTCACAACAGAGATGACAAACGACCATGATGTTCTGGAAAAGACCTGCTCTCTTGTACTGACGGGGGAAAATTAATGTTAAAGTGGCAGTAATGTTGGAGGCTGGGATATATATATACAGTGCATCTTCGCTTATCCGGATATCGCTTTTCTGAAATTCGATTTACCAGACGGCTATTACTATACTACCTCCAGATGAGGAGGACTTGATTTTGGCAGACGGACAGATTCAGGCAGCATTTCTTCCGGCGAACGTTACGTCACTTATTCAGCCAATGGACCAGGGAGTTGGAGACACTAAAGCAGATTTACAGAAAACAATTGCTGCGGGATTTGATCGGAAAAGGGGACACGGGAATGATTCTATTTTTACGTGCGATAAACATGAGGGAGGTGGTTGACCGTTCAGCTGTTGCGCGGAAATGGTAGCGGAACGACGAGCTTCGGTGCGAAAACAATCTTCTATTTATTCATTTTTATAAAAGTACTAACTTTTTATGGTTTGACTCAATTCAGTTTTACCAAGCTTTTAGTTATTCTTATGTTTGTTTAATTGATTTTCTTATAAATTCTAGCTGTTCTTTTGTTATTCTAATAAACTTTCTTTACTTAGCATTTGTCTTTTATTTTGACTAAAAGAAGCCAAAACATTAGAAACCACGAGCATTATGTAACAATGGGATTTTAGAATTCACTTATCCGGATATTTCACTTAACCGGATCTTTTTCTAACAGTTTGGTTTTGACCGTCCGGATAAGCGAAGATTCACTGTATATATATTAGGTCTCCCACCCAATATGTCCCTCTTAAATCTCCATTCCCTTCCCTCACATCTTCACTTTGATTCACAATCCACCATATCCATTGTACCATACTGCCCTTGAAACCAGGAATGGTATTAGATCTGTTTGATGCTCACCCACTCCCATACTGCACCATACTAATACTACTACTAAATCCATCCACTTCTTTGTGGTGACATGATAAAAACTTTCCATCTCACACAATCCAACATTAACTGCCTCAGTTCTCCACCAGATAATTCTGTATCTTCTTCAATGATTCTTTTTTCAATGCTTTGAAAAGTCTTCCACATTTACATTTTACATTAGTGGGCTCCCATAGTAAAAGTTTTGTAGCAGGTTTGTTGCCTCTCATGACATGACCTCCAAGTTGAAGATGCTTGACACAGATGGTATGGCTAATGGGCCATAGAGAATTTTGTAACAGAGTTGAAAAGTTAGATATTTTTTTATTCTTCTTAGCATTCAGGTGTAGCAACCATCTAAAACTGGTGATAGGTATTGTCACCAACCATAATTCACAGGAAAACAGTAAAATTGATTCCATTGTAGCTTTGAATAATCTAACTTTTGTTTTTGTGGTTACATAAGATTTCCACACCTTATGTAGTGAGTTCACAGCAGGCCATACTTATGATATCCTGTTTTTTATATCATTTGACAAGTTGGTGTATACACCAAGGTATTTGAAATCATCTACATTTTGGAGAACAGTATTGCTTAATGATTTGATGTTTGTTACTTGATCTGAGTTGATGGTTATGTATCTGCCAGGTGTTTCATGCTTCTATGCTTTTGAAGGGTAAAGCCATCAAAATTATGTCAACACATAATGCATAATCAAGTACGATGATAAATAAATATGGTGAAAGGAAATCACCTTGAAGTACACCTGTGACTATTTGAAAGAAGTCAGTTTCTCCTTGTTCTGTCATTACCATAACCAGATTGTTTTCTTACAAGATCCTGATTCCATTAACGAGTTTGAGAGGAATATCATAGGCAGGTAGAATTTCAAATATACATTCATGATTAATGCTATCAAAACTTTTCAAAAATCTATAAAAGTCAGCTTCTTTTTTTGATGATTTCTTCTTCAATTAAACGTCAGAGAACCATAATCTGTGATGATTTAGATCTAGAGCATTTAAATCCATTTTGGTTTGGGTGTAGGTTTTTTTTTTATTTCTGTTCAAAGCCTGTTCAAGATAAGGTAATTATAAATTTTGGCAGCCACCTGTGTCAGACTTATTTCACAATAATAGTTGGGTTTCCTAAAATCACCTTTCTTGGGAATAAGTACTATCATGGAAAATATCTTATTCTTAGTTGGTTTCCATTAAAGGTCCCATTACAAAAGTGCAGTAAGATAGTTTGGAGTTTGGGGGGTGTTTCTGCACCATTTCTTTCTGCAGAGAATATAATCAATTTGATAAAGACCAAGATTAGGTGATCTCCAAGTCCGTAGACAATTTGGACATTTTTGAAAACTAGTATTAAAAGCAATTAGGTTATGTTCATTAAGGAAACTTTGAAGGTAGATCCCAATTCTGGCTTGATGTAAGGAGTGGAAATTGGTAATATGAGAATTGAAATCTCTACAAACCAGCAAGAGGTTATGCTGAGGAACTGTTGAGATATGTTCTGATAACTCATAAAATTGCAGTATTTCATACTGCACCATTCCACCCACATAACAAGAGCTGTTTTAGTCTTGTCTGAATTAAATTTCACCTCATTGCCATTAACCTCATCAGTCTACTTCTTTCCTTTATCAAGGTGGTTACATATGACGGATGTATCATCTATTTATACCCCATACATCATATCATCACCCTCAATATGCCCCCAGCTATTACTCCCTCTCCTGAAGACCCTTCCAGACACATCAATTTCTCCCACACCAGCAAACATGTAGCTCTCATTATTTCCTCCGGTATTATCTCTTCTATCATTCTGTCACTCCCTTCTTGTATTACTGTTGCTTTTCTATTACTCAATATCTCTTCTCCTACAACCACTTTGCCACCCACTCAATCCAATTCGGTTTGTCTCACACTCTGCTCTTACCACCATGCTCTCAAACTTCTCTGCCTACCCACCTTGGTACTTTTCTCATGCTTTCTCTTCTATTCATCCTCCTGGTTGTTTGTTTAGAATGAATGGAATTAATGCCAAGTAGTGAGTACCCCCTCAGTCTTGTAATATTCAAGAGAAACTCACTAATGTTGGAGCCATGAAAAATGCACCCAGAATACCATATAAAGTGGTTGGCATTTAAACAGAGAACATAAGGCTGAGATGACCCTTTTAGCCTTTCGGCTGCTCTCGGATATGCTAGTGGTTAAGCCTGTGGAATTGGAGACTTCTGGCATTCTTAGCCTCCAGACCTTATCTTTACTCACTGTTATCAGGGTAGAGTTTGCTACCCTCAAGTGTGAGCCCCATGAGGTGAAGTGGCTGTTCCAGCACATTTACCTCATCATCCTCCAGAGCAATGTCTTCTGCATCCTGTTGGTCAGGAACTAATAAGGATGATGTGACAATGAGCTGTAAATTGATATTCAATCTACATTCTCTAGTTTAAAAAAATACAAATATCTATTTAAAAATGAGAATAACTTTTTTGTTATGTATTAAAAAAACACAATACCCACAACTTCTCTAATTTGAGAACCACGATAACATGCACCCAGTACTTTGAGCCATAAAAATCATGCCAAAAATGCAATTTATGAGCAAAAAATGGTTCTTTGATCTATTTAGTTTTGGATTGTCAACTGATATGTCAACTGATCCAAGCATAGAAAACTGATATAAAATGAAAATGCTGATAATTTTACACACACATTCATTATTGTGGCTAAGTTATGAGCCTTGTTATCCTGAAATTTCACCTGTGTACTTACAGGATCATCAGACAAGACTCTTGTCTGTCAATATCACAAACAGGTATTTGAGTATATAGGGTGAATGGAAAGAAACTTCCTATTGAAAATTACTTATAACTTTTGGCTTACTGTGACCACATGGGATAATATCATCATCATCTTCATTTAACGTCCATCTTCCACGCTAGCATGGGTTGGACAGGAGTTGTCCCACTTGAGGCAAGGCTGGTCGAGTGACCGTGTCTCGCTCATATAGGACTATCTGGCAGGTTTTCTACGGTTGGATGCCCTTCCTCACACCAACCACATTTACAGTGTGGAACTGGGAACTTTTTACCATGTTACCTACACGGTCACATTACAGCGTGGACTGTGTGTTTTTTTGTCATGACACCTACACGATCTCGATCTTATTATCTCATTTATTTGTACTGGATGTTGTGGTACCAACTTTATAGAGAGGGGTTAGTGGGAGTGGGAGGATAGGGTAGTGGATTGGGTGCATATTTGGTTAGGAGGTGCCTACTGACTGTAGGTTTCGCTTTGTACATAGGCAAGGCGGGTCTTCTGTATTACTGCATAGTGCCAAAGATCTCAGTCCAGTGACATTGTCTTGGAGAGGTGTGTGTAAGGTCGGAATTTATCAAATCGTCCCAGGTTTTTCTGGGTCTACCTATCCCGTAACTTCCATCAATTTTGATCGCCCTGCACTTTTTTATACAACTGTCGTCTTTTATGCACGTCACGTGACCATACCAACGTAGTCTTCTCTCAAGTAAACAGCATCTGATCCCTCTTATACCTAATTTCTCACTTAGTTCATTTATGCTTTGCCGTTCATGTATTACACATCCAACGGAGCTTGCATGCTTCGTTCTTCTCCAGTCTGCGCAGATCCTCTGCACACAATGCCCATGCCTCACTGACATGTAACATTGTTGTTCGTATACAGGCATCATACAATCTGCATTTCATTTTTAGACAGAAACCTTTTGTGGCCAACAGCGGTATAAGCTCTCTGAACTTTTTCCATCCCATACTGTCTCTGGCTACTGTACTTTCAGAACACCCTCCACCACTGCTGATTTTGTCACCCAGGTAACGGAAGGTGTCCACTATTTCTATAGAACCATCTGGGCAATAAAAGGAGCTAGTATCGTGTGGACACTTGCTACTTATTGCACCTGAGCATCAGCCACATATAAAATCTACGTTCTTAGATAGTTTACCTGTGATCCCACTACATCTTTTATGTACCCATACTTTGCATTTGGGACATAAAATGGAATTTCTGCCTACTCCTTTCTTACACACTGAGCATGGCCATTTCCCTGAGGGCACCTATGCCCTATTTTCCTTTCTACAAACTAGAACTTTAGTCTTAGACAAGTTAACTTTAAGGCCTTTTGATTCTAGGCCATGCTTCCATGTTTGGAATTTCTTCTCTAGTTCAGCCATTGATTTAGCTATGAGCGTTAGATCATCTGCGTATAGGAGTTCCCATGGGCAGCCGGTCTTAAACTCCTCTGAAAATTGACCAATTATAAACAAAGTTATTAACAATTTTAAATAGGGAGTTTCCTTCCACTGACCTAGTATATATACATAGATACATATATATATAAACCTCTGCTTTGATGTGATTCTTTCAACAGCATAATTGGTTAAACATATATATCTAGCCAATATGCTCCCAACCACCTTCCCACACTTAAATCCCCTTTCCCTCACTAAGTCCTCTAACTTTGACTTCACCCACTCACATCCTTGATCCTCCACCCCCAATAAATGTGCTTTCCTTTTCACTGACGTCCTCAATTTACTTTCCCAATCCAACCCATGCCAACATGGAAAATTATAATACCAGACATCACTCTTCAAGGCCACTTCCATGACCCAGGTGGAATAAATTGTACCCAACCAACTCTCCAAAGTGGTAGTATTGGTGCCACTATAAAATGCTCCCAGTACATGCTGTAAAGTGGCATTAGGAAGAGCATCCAGCCATATGAAACAAACCCAAAATAGAATGTATGAGCAAGATGTAATCACTTTACCAGTATAGCCTCAGAATGTAACAATTTGTCTAACCTAAGCACGGAATAAATGTTAAACTGTGACGAGGCTGATGATATACCTATTTTTCAAAGAAAAAGGTAGCAGTGACTTCCAAGTTTTGGTCTTCCGATAATCTGGGATGAAAGATACCTTTAATTGTTTCTATTTTTGGTACAAGGCCAGAAATTGAAGTGGAAGGGAAAGGTGGTTAAATTGACCCCAGTGCATTACTGGTACTTTATTTTATCGACCTCTGTAAGGATGAAAGGAAAAATTAACTTCAGCAGGATTTGAGCTCATAACCATATGCTACAAAGTATGTTGTCTAATGCTTTACTGTTACTGCCAATCCACTGTCCTCAGATACCCTTAATAATAATAGAGGTAGCTAGTAATGTGGATGTCTCCAATGTGCTACATGTATGACAGAGAGTAGTTAGCTACAGTTTGTCCCACTTGATAGTGGAACAAGCAGACAAGTTACAACAGTTTGTTTTTTAAATGCTCTAAATTTCAGGCTAAAGTGTATAATTTTCCATAAAACTATATATAATGATTTTTGATAAAAATAATAAATATGTGAGCTTTTATTGTCCTTTGAGCACCTGATGTCTATCAGTTCCATATCTTAGCAAGTACTATCTGGAAAAGAAGATTAAAAAATTCATGCACATACACAGACTGGACATCGCCTGGCAGATTGGTTCACGGAGCACCTCCGCGATATTCGTCTCGGCAGGAGTTCCCCCATCACCCGCCACTTTGGCTCCCCTGGACATTCCCCTCACCACCTCACAGTCTGTGGCTTGATCCAATGCCATGGGACACCCGCCTCACGGTCGAACGATACACCATCTTCACCCTACAGACCCCTTCCCCGACCTGAACTCCCCCACCCCTATTCCTTTAGCCTTCGACCCCCCCCCCCCCCACTAACACCACTAACACACTCCTCAGTTTCACCGCTCCACGCCCTTCGCCCACCCCACAACTAATAATACTAACACCACCACCTTCTCCCTCCACCTTTCACACCTACCCATCCTCTCCCCTGTCCACTGCATCTCTGCACACACAGACACACAGTCCACACCACATACAGACTCTTTCTTTACCTGCCATCCTCCTCTACTACTATCTCTTCACCCTGCCTTGACCCTCTGACCACTTCCTGTTGCACGCGCACCCCCACATCTCTCCACTTCCGCACTACCACACCAGGATTTCACACCACCGGTCATCGTTCCAGCTATCCATTCTACGACATGCGAAATCTCCAACATCTTGTCTCACACTCCATGGAAATATCTTAGGAACATACACACGAACAAACACTTATATTATTTTCGAACCATGCCACCTACATTCACACACCACATATAAACACAAACCCACACGTATCCCCACATACACACACTCAGCTTTTCCATGCTTGCAAGAGTTGGACGGGTCCTATTCAGCACAGCATCTCTCCACTTGTTTGCATCCAACTGAAGAAAGCTTGTCAAACAAAGGGTTGAAAGGACTCTTTAGATGTGCCAAAGACTACCTCACTAGTGCTAGTGCCACAATAATATGCACTTGGTAGAACATGGGAACATATGCAAGCAAGATGTAGGCCTCCAGCCTATTTGAGAGGTAAATAGCTCCACTTGAATACTGACTGTGTCTGTGAAGATCCAATCCAACCCTTACTAGGAGAAGCTGACTTTATATGTTGATGACATGTTATAATTTTATTTATTCAGTTTCTTACAACATAGCTATGATGTTTCAGCAAAGCGAATTGGTAGTTTACTTGGCTTCTCCAGAGAAATGCATGATCACTAAATCTAAACATAATATATATGTTTGTGTAGATATGCATATATATATAAGAGAGAACAAATGCTACCAGCTAAATAGTGTTCTTCTTTCTGAAATGGTTTTTTGTTTGTTAATGTTTTTCATTGAGTACAATCTATGCTCATAGTTCTTCAATTTGACAGAAATTACATAGAATGAGAATATCATTCAGAGTTAGTGTTTCCTATCTCATCTCACCTAACCAGTTTGGTTCCTGAAAAACATGCTTCCTGGTGGAGATATTTTGGTACAAATGTAAACATTCCTTTCATTATATTCAAGGCTGGAAATTAGTAAATATGAATATATACACATTTAATTTGTGTGTGTGTCCAGGTATATAGATTGATTTGTATGTATATATAGAGAGAGATTTGTTTGTGTGTGTATGTATATATATATTTAGACAAATCTATTATAGAAATATTCACAATATTCTCAATATATATATATATATATATATATATATATATATATATATATACACACACATATATATATATTAATTAAAGGTTAATTAGTCTCTAATACCTAATATTAAACTGACCAGTTTAATATTAGGTATTAGAGACTAATTAACCTTTAATTAATATATATATGTGTGTGTATGTATATATATATATATATACACACACACACATATATTAATTAAAGGTTAATTAGTCTCTAATACTTAATATTAAACTGCTCCTTAATTTATTGAGTTGTACTAGATGGTCTTTTGACTGCTATTTCTAGCGACATTATAAGCCTATCACATAGTCCTAATATCTTAGGAGATATTTGATAATATAACACTATACATGTTTTTATTCTAGCATGCTGCCTCGGCAAATGGTACAGTATGTATGATTTCTTGATCAATTTTTCTTAGCTTTTGAAGAATTAAATTCTCCTGAAGAGTATGGTGGATTCTTTAATTATTGGTGGTTCCAATAAGAATTCTTCCCCATATGAAACCATAGTAGGGAGATCTATTTATAAGCGAGTTTAGATAGAATATTGTTTTTGTCTATCTTGTTCGTAATCCCATAAATAGAGTTTTTCTCACTTAATTTTATGCACATGATGAGAGGGATGACAAACTAGATACATATAACGTAGAAGACAACAGGAAATTCTTACATGACAACCTTTTGTGAACTAATGATGGAACTTGCTGCTGGAGTAAAGTGCTAACCAGTCAGAGAGTGACCTGGTGGTAGAACAGCACAGTGGATACAACCATTAAAGCCAAGAGACAGACATGGAAAGACTGGAAAAATGTGGGTAGCAGAGACTGGTATCAAGTAGCTAAGAAAGAAGCTAGGCAATAGGTATACACAGCTCAGAGAGGCTGAAGAAAGTAAATTTGCCAATGTCTTGAGATGTGAGGATAGTAGACATGAAGTGTTCCATATTGCAAGGCAGTGTGTTAGTGTAAATTGAGATGTTGTTGGGTAAAAATGTATTAGAAATGACGCTGGTGCACTTAGCACAACTGATGCACAAAAGAAAGAGGCCTGGAAATGTTACTATGAGAGATTGATTGTAGAGAATGAATGGGAGGAAGAGAAACTACCCCCAACTTATCCAAAGGAAGGACCGGCTATTGAAATTGTTAGTTTTAAGGTCAATGAAGCAATCAAGGAGATGAAGAACGGTAAAGCTGCAGGACCATCAGAAATAGTTGCTGAGGTGCTGAAAACATCGGGAGAGGTAGGAGTCAAACTAGTAACCCCTATAGTAAATCAAGTAATACAAGACAGAGTCATACCCAATGACTGGCACAACAGTACTATCATAAATTGTTACAATGGCAAAGGTGATGCTCTAGAAAAGAGCAACTATAGAGAAATAAAACTAATGGATCAAGCTATGAAAATGATAGAAAGAGATATAGAGCAGCTAATTAGAGAAAGAGTCAAAGTAGATGAGATGCAGTTTGGTTTCATGCATCGGAAAAGTACTACAGATGCCCTCTTTTTAGTGAGGTAACTTCAAGAGAAGTTCCTAGCCCAAAATAAGCCATTATATTTAGTTTTGTTGATCTAGAGAAGGCCTTTGACAAAGTACCTCAATCTATTATCTAGTGGTCCTTAAGGAAATTAGGTGTAGAAAAATGGCTTGTAATTGCAGTGCAAGCCATGTACAGAGGAGCTGTTACTAAAATGAGAGTAGGAAGTGAGTTTAGTGAGGAATTCAAGGTTCGGGTAGGAGTCCATCAGGGCTCGGTTTTTAGCACACTGCTATTCACCATAGTTCTTCAGGCCATAACTAACTGTCCATGGGAACTTCTTTACACAGATGACCTGGTCCTTACAGCCAAATCTATAAAAGAACTAGAGAATAAATTGCGACTATGGAAATGGAACTTGGAATCAAAAGTCTGAGAGTAAATAGCAAAAACTAAAGTGCTAGTAAGTAGGAAAGAAGATAGGACCCTGATTCCCTCAAGGAAGTGGCCCTACTCAATATGTAGAAAAGGAGTAGACATAAACTCTATATGATGCACTACACAATGTAGTGGGATATCAGGTAGACTAACATGAAGGGAAGACTTTATATGTAGAAGATGCACAGGGGTAAATGAGGGGAAGAACATCAAAAATGTAAATCTTTTTCAATCACAGAAAGGATCCATAGAAGTGGTGGATAGCTTGTGCTATCTATGTGCCCTAATTAGAAGTGGAGGATGATGCTCTGAGGGCATAATAGCTAGAATAAAGATAGTGTAGTGAAGGGGATCACCATTATGTAGTGGATAGATGTATTCTTTGCAGGACGAATGATAAAAAAGAATGATGCAAGAATTGTGATGTCGACAATGTTTATTTTATAACAAAATTCTCTTGTTGGTACATTGAATATTGAGTAATAAAATCGTGACTGCAATTATCACTACATTATTTGCTGACTAGCTACTTCGAGCTAGCGTGTACGCATGTATCAATGCAACGATACAATAGAAGTGAAATAACAGGAACCCGAAAGAATAGGAAAAAATATAAGTAAACCTACTGCATTTGTGTATGTCTATCCTGAAGTTGGTCGATCGGCCAAACAGTTATGAAATGTGAGAGCCTGTAATGCCAGGAGAGAGAAAGAGTAAATGGCTACATTATTAACCTCTCACAAGGGCGGTGGATTGGCAGTATCTGTAGAGGGTCGGACACCATGCTCTGCAGCATAGAGTTACGGCCCTTTATGATCTGAGTTCAAATCCCGCCGAGGTTAACTTTGCCTTTCATCATTACGGGGTCGATAAAATAAAGTACCAGTCACGCACTGGTGTCGATTTAATCGACTTTCCCCTCCCCCCAAAAATTTTTTGGGGGAGGGGAAAGTCGATTAAATCGACACCAGTGCGTGACTGGTACTTTATTTTATCGCCTTTCCCCTCCCCCCCCAAAAAAATTGCTGTCCTTGTGCCTATATAAGAAACCATTATTAACCTCTCACAGACTGCTGCTTCGGTCTCTCTGGTGGACTCCCTAGAAGGATGTGTATATGGGTTGATTTATGAGTAGCCATGTGTGTTTCATCTGTCAAGAACCTGGGGTCACAGGTCAAGTAGTATGTATATTTATCATAGTTGTCTCTTGACAGGACAATGGTGGGGACTCCCAACTATATGTGGTTTTAGAGGCGAGAACCCTCAGATTCGGTTTCAAATCTTCGCCAGGTAAAACATAGGAGTATTCTGTTACAATAGGATGGAGGAAGTTTAGAGAGCTACTTCTACAGTTGACAACAAAAGGTTTCTCTCTATGTACAAAAGGATAACTGTATGACATCTGTGTGCAAAGTGCGATGCTGCATGATAGTGAAACATGGGCAGTGACTGCAGAGGACATGTGCAGACTGGAGAGAAATGAAGAAGTCATGCTTCGTTAGATGTGCAATGTAAATGTGAGAGAAAGGCAGATCCTGGATGAACTGAGGGAGAAACTAGGTTTAAGAGGAATCTGAAGTGGTGCCCAAGAGAGAAGACTGCGTTGGTACGGACATGTGAGGCACATGGATGCTGATCACTGGGTGAAGAAGTGCCAGCAAATCCCAGTGGATGGAAGCTGCAGTAGAAGTAGACCAAGGAAGACCTGGGCAGAGGTGGTGAGAGCTGATTTCAAATTGCTGAGACTCACAGATATGACAAAGTAATGCAGTGACTGGAGAGATACTGAAAAAGACCCATTCAACCTATGCAAGCATGGAAAAATGGACATAAAAATGGTGATGAGGATAATATATATATATGTGTGTGTGTATGTATATGTATGTAATGGCTTAGTAGTTAAGGTATTTGACATATGATTGTAAGGTCATGAGTTTGATTCCTGGTAGCATGTTGTCCTTGGGCAAGAAACATTATTTCATGTTACTTCGAATTACAGGTACAACTCAGCTAAGTTGAACCTGTAATTCAAAGGGCCAGCCTTTCTCAATCTCCCCCGAGATCTACGCTAAGTGTACATGAGATGTGGAATGCTCAGCATTTTGTACGTTAATTTCAAGAGCAGGCTGTTCTGTTGATCGTATCAACTGGAAATCCTGCTGTAACCGACAGTGCCATATATATATATATACCTCATGCCAAGGCCTAGGAAGATTGGGATGAGGTAATAAAAGCCGACCTTGCACAATTACACCTCTCAAAGGCAATGACTCAGGATCGCAACCTCTGGCACTATTCAGTCTTACGGAAGACCCGCCCTCTATTATTCTCGGGACGAAGCTTATACCTAGTAGGCAACACTCTCCTCAACCTTCGATCCCCTCTCATTCACCTCCCCTAGTGGTTACCATACCTTCCCTACTACCCTGTTCACATCCAAGACAAAAGTGCCCAGGCTCCACTGTAAAATGGTTGTGTTGGTGACACGACAAAGGTGCCCAGTTTACACTGTGAAGAACACCCAGCCCACATTGTAAAGTGATCGTGTAGGTATCACGATAAAAAGCACTCAGCACACTGTAAATGTGGTTGGCGTTAGGAAGGGCATCAGCCATAGAAAACCAGCCCCCAAACACCCAGCCCACACTGTAAAATGGACGTGTAAAAGACATGGAAAAAAGCACCCAGCACACACTGTTAATATGGTTGGCGTTAGGAAGGGCATCCAGTCGTAGAAAACCAGCCAGAAACTCTCCTATATGAGTGAGACACAATCACCTGACCCAACTTGCCTCTAAATGGGACAAACCCGTCTAACCCATGCTAGCATGATAGATAAACGTTAATTGATGATGATGATCATGATGATGATATATATACATTTGTATATATATTTATATATATGTATATGTATATATATATAAATATATATACAGTCCACACTGTAAATGTGGTTAGTGTTAGGAAAGGCATCCAGCTGTAAAAAAACCTGCCAGAGACACTTCCCTATGAGCGAGACACAGTCTCCAGACCATTCCCGCATCAAATGGAACAAAACCGTCTAACCCATGCTAACGTAGAAGATGGACATTAAACGATGATGATCATCATCATCATCATTTTACGTCTGCTTTTCCCTGCTTGCAAGGGTGGGACGGGTCCTATTCAGCACAGCATTTCTCCACTTGTCACGGTCCTTCGTCATCTCGTCTGTGAGCTTCAGCGATCTGAGGTCCGCTCTCACCAACTCTGCCCATGTTTTTTGTGATCTACCTCTACTGCGTCTTCCTTCTACTGGGATTTCTTGGCACTTCTTTACCCAGCGGTCAACCTCCATGCGCATCACATGTCCATACCATCGCAGTCTTCTCTCCCGCACACTACAACTTATCCCTCTTATACACAGTTTCCCTCTCAACTCATCCATGCTTGGTCGTTCACGTACATTGACATTACACATCCAATGGAGCATGCTTGCCTCATTTTTCTCCAGCCATCGCATATCCTCTGTGGTTCTGCCCATGTCTCACTACCATGCAGCATCACACATCTCACACAGGCATCATATAACTGGCCTTTCATATGCAGGGAGAAACCCTTCTTTCTCCAACCTGTCCTTATTCCAGATACTATGGTATTTTACCTGTATATATATATATATATATATATGTGTGTGTGTGTGTGTATATATATATATATGTGTGTGTGTGTGTGTACATATATATATATTTAGATTTTGAGTTTATGTTGGTTGTATACCAACACCTCAGTATGCAGGCTGGAGCACTCGACGAAGTGCGCAGGTTGGTTTGGTTACTCCGGAGTAGTGTAAAATATGACTCCAGTTCCCCAGTGAATTAACAACCCAACAAGGAACTGGGCATATCAGAGTATTGACAATATCATACACCTAAACAACATATGTACTTGTCTATAGATTACTAATTCAAACTGCCTGAAGAGGTCACAGCCAAAGATGGCTGTCATTGAAATATATATAGCAGTAATAAACGAAGCTAAATTTTAATCATTTGACTTTTATTTAACTTTATTTTATATATATATTTATATATATATATTATCATTTCATCATTTCATTTTACGTCCACTTTTCCCTGCTTGCAAGGGTGGGACGGGAACTGATTCTGGCTTGATTTCTACAGCTGGATGCCCTTCCTAACACCAACCTCATTTACAGTGAGTGCTGGGTGCGTTTTTGCCGTGGCACCTCCACGACCACTTTGCAGTGGAATGATAGGGACCCTAGTCCTATCATCTCATTTCTACAGCTGAGTAAACTGGAACAATGTGAAATAAAGTGCCTTGCTCAAGGAAACAACACATCACCCGGTCTGAGAATTGAACTCACAACCTTTCGATTGCAAGGCCAATGCTCTAACCACTAAGCCATGTGCCTCCATATATATAATGAATATCATTATAACAAATTTTTCAGTGTAACAAAATTATTTTCAAACCCCAGCCACATGCTTGATGTGTTAGGTCGATCTCTTTATAAAGAATTTTGGTTAGAGCATTGGCCTTGCAATTGAAAGGTTGTGAGTTCAATACTTGGACTGGGTGATGTGTTGTTTCCTTGAGCAAGACACTTTATTTCACATTGCTCCAGTTTACTCAGCTGTAGAAATGAGATGATAGGACTGGGGTTCCTATCATTCCACTGCAAAGTGGTCATGGAGGTGCCACGCCAAAAAAGCACCCACCACTCACTGTAAAGTGGACGTGTAGGCGCCACGGAAAAAAAGCACCCAGCACTCACTGTAAATGAAGTTGGTGTTAGGAAGGGCATCCAGCTGTAGAAATGAAGTCAGAATCAGTTCCTGTATGAGCAAATATACATATATATATATATATATATATATTTATTAAATAACAGATTAAAGTTTAAGCAAAGAATCGCTGCTTTCACCCTTTTGGCTCCCTCGGTTGAGTACTCTACTGACTTATATTCATCATGCAGAAACAATTGACTTTGTTAGTTTCAGAAGATCCCGTTAAGGGTGAAAGCAGCGATTCTTTGCTTAAACTTTAATCTGTTATTTAATAAATATTTGCTCTACGGTTCTTATATATTTGATATATATTTATCCTTATCGATTTTAGTCTTCAATTTTATTATTATTACTATATATATATATATATATATATATATCATCATCATCACATCATCATCACATCATCATCATGCACACTACTGCTCTAACAAACGACAATGACTTCCTAATCATTGCAGGAGATTTTAACGGACACGTAGGTAAACACTGTGACGGCTTCAATAGAGTTCATGGAGGCCATGGAGTTGGCACAAGGAATGAGGAAGGATTCAGACTTCTAGAATTCTGCGATGCCAATGACATGTCGATATGTAACACAAACTTCAAAAACCCGACAACCACCTGATCACCTATAGATCAAGGGAGCATTCTAGTCAAATAGATTTTATCCTCATCAGAGGAGGTGACAGATGGACGGTCGTAAACACAAAATCCTTCCCTAGTGAGGAATGTACCTCCCAACATAGCTTAGTTGTCAGCGACCTCACGGTCAGAACTAGACGAACCTGGAAACAGAGGCCAACCTGGAGAAGAAAGATCTGGAAGCTGAAAGACCCCTCAGCCAGTAACAGATTTAAAGATATTTTACTCAACGCCTACGACAGTAAAGAAGGACAGGTAGAGACATTCAATGTAGACAGGCATGGAAAGAATGGAAGAACGGGGGAAGCAGGGTACATTACATAGAGACCAAGAAGGAAGCTAGGCGACAAGTATACTTAGCTAGGAGGGAAGCAGAGGATAGAAAATTCAAGCATGTTTTGCAACATGAGGACCAGAAACAGGAGGTGTTCAAGATTGCGAGGCAGTGTGTCAGAGAGAATTGTGATGTCATTGGAGAGAAGTGTATCTGGAATGATAAAGGTGATAAAGGTGAGCTTGCCCTCACAAGTGCTGAGAAGAAAGATGCATGGAAGAGCCATTATGATAGATTACTAATAGAGGGGCCAGCAGTACAAGTCAGCAGCAGTGTAGTAAGTAAGGCAATCAAAGATATGAAGATGGGGAAGGCAACCGGTCCATCGGGTATAGCTGCCGAGATGCTGAAGGCATCTGGGTCTGTAGGTCACACTATAACCACATGTATTGTTAACCAGGTAATACTAGAAGGTGTCATACCAAAAGATTGATGCAGTAGCATCATTGTCAACTGCTACAAAGGTAAAGGTGATGCACTAGATAGAGGAAACTATAGAGGTATAAAGCTGATGGACCAGATCATGAAGTACCTAGCTAAAAGTAAGCCACTCTACCTGGCATTCGTCGATCTTGAGAAAGCCTTTGACAGGGTTCCACGTGCTATAATCTGGTGGGCTCTTAGAAAACTATGAGTAGATGAATGGCTTGTGAAAGCTGTACAAGCCATGTATAGGGGAGCAGTCAGCAAAGTTAGGATTAGCAATGAGTATAGTGAGGAATTTAGTGTTCAGGTTGGTGTCCACCAGGGCTCTGTTCTTAGCCCTCTCCTGTTCATCATAGTCCTGTTCATATAGTCCTGCAGGCAATAACGGAGGAGTTTAAGACCGGATGCCCATGGGAACTCCTGTATGCAGATGACCTCGCACTTATAGCTGAATCTATGGTAGAACTAGAAAGAAAGGGTCTCAAAGTCAACCTGACAAAGACTAAGGTCCTTGTAAGTAGACTAGAAAACAGAACCCAGATCCCCTCAGGGAAATGGCCTTGCTCAGTATGTAGGAAAGGTGTAGGTAGGAACTCCATTCTCTGCCCCAAATGCAAACAATGGGTACACAAGAGATGTAGCGGGATCTCAGGAAGCTTAATTAAGAATGTAGGCTTCACATGTAGCAGCTGTGCTGGGACAGCAAGCAGCAAACAGCCACAGGAAACAAGTACCACCAATCTCTGGGAGGGCTCTGTAGAAACAGTAGACAGCTTCTGCTACCTAGGTGACCGAATTAGCAGCGGAGGTGGGTGTTCAGAAAGTACAATAACTAGGGTAAAAACGGGATGGAAGAAGTTCAGGGAACTACTGCCACTGCTAGCTGCAAAAGGCTTCTCCCTCAAAATGAAAGGCAGACTGTGTGATGCATGTATCCGAACAGCAATGTTACATGGTAGTGAGACTTGGGCGCTGAAGGTGGAAGACTTACATAGATTAGAGAGAAACGAAGCCTGCATGCTCCGATGGATGTGTAATAGTAATATACGCGAACGGCAAAACATAAATGAATTGAGAGAGAGACTAAGCATAAGAGGAATCAAATGCTGTGTGCAGGAGAGGCGATTGTGTTGGTATGCACATGTGATGTGTATGAAGGATGACAGCTGCATAAAAAGGTGCAGAGCACTAGAAGTCAATGGAAACCGCGGAGTGGGCAGACCCAAGAAGACCTGGGATGAGGTGATAAAAGCCGACCTTACCCAATTACACCTCTCAAAGGCGATGACACACGACCATGACCTCTGGCGTCACGCAGTAATACAGAGTACCCGACCTCCCATGGGTACAAGCTGAAGTATATAGACAATATGCCCCCACACCCTCCCACTGCAAGGTGGACATGGAGGTGCCACGGCAAAAAAGCACCCAGCACTCACTGTAAATGAGGTTGGTGTTAGGAAGGGCATCCAGCTGTAGAAATCAAGCCCAAATCAGTTCCTGTATGAGCATGGCATGGTCAGCCGACCAGACACTGCTCACAACAGGACAAACCGTCTAACCCATGCTAGCATGGAAGAACGGACGTAAAACGGTGATGATGATGATGTATATATATATATGTATGTATATATATATATATATATATGTATATATATGTATGTATGTATGTATGTATATATATATATATATATGTATGTAAATATAAATATGTATATATATACATATATATGTATATATATATATGTATTTGTATATATATATATGATAACTAACAAATAATTTTATCGCTCTACATGGCTGAATTCAATAAATGTAATCTAAGTTTTTCGAATATTAATAATAATATTCGATTCAAACAGCCTCTTTAAGCCATGTCAGTAGAATGACTCCGTCATTCTTGCTCTTGTGTTGGCATATAAACAAACAAATCAAATATCATTATAGGGCGGTGGATTGGCAGTATCGGTAGAGAGTCGGACGCCATGCTTTCCAGCATCGTTACGTCCCTTTACGTTCTGAGTTCAAATCCCCCCGAGGTTTACTTTGCCTTTCATCCTTACGGGGTCGATAAAATAAAGTACCAGTAATGCACTGGGTAATTGCTGGCCATGTGCCTAAAGTAGAAACAATTATTGATATTAAATTGCTGGCTTTGTGCCAAAAGTAGAAACAATTATTGATATTAAAAAATCCTGCCGAGGTTAACTTTGCCTTTCATCCTTACGGGGTCGATAAAATAAAGTACCAGTAATACACTGGGATAGTTGCTGGCCTTGTGCCAAAGGTAGAAACAATTATTGATATTAAAAAAACTCAGTTTACATTTATATATATATATATATGTATATGTATATATATAAGTGTGTGTATATATATATACATATATAAATATATATATATATATATATATTTATATATGTGTGTAAATGTTTCGTCGACTTGGAGAAAGCCTTCGACAGAGTCCCCCGTTCCATTATCTGGTGGTCTCTTAGAAAACTAGGTGTTGACGAATGGCTTGTGAGAGCTATACAAGCCATGTATAAAGAAACAGTCAGTAAGGTTAGAATTAACAACGAATATAGTGAAGAGTTTAGCGTAAAAGTTGGTGTCCATCAGGGCTCTGTTCTTAGCCCCCTACTATTTATTATTGCCCTTCAGGCTATAACAGAGGAGTTCAAGACCGGCTGCCCATGGGAACTCCTATACGCAGATGATCTAACGCTCATAGCTGAATCAATGACCGAACTAGAGAAGAAATTCCAAACATGGAAGCACGGCCTAGAATCAAAAGGCCTTAAAATTAACCTGGCTAAGACAAAAGTTCTAGTTTGTAGGAAAGAAAATATGGCGGCAGTCCCATCTGGGAAATGGCCATGCTCAGTGTGTAGGAAAGGCGTAGGTAGAAACTCCATTTTATGTCCCAAATGCAAAGTATGGGTGCATAAAAGATGTAGTGGGATCACAGGTAAGCTAACTAAGAACATAGATTTTACATGTGGCCGGTGCTCTGGTGCAATAAGTAGCAGCAAGTGCCCACAAAATACTAGCTCCTTCAACTGCGCAGAGGGTTCTATAGAAATAGTGGACAGCTTCCGTTACCTGGGTGACAAAATCAGCAGTGGGGGAGGGTGCTCTGAAAGTACAGTAGCTAGAGTCAGAACTGGATGGAAAAAGTTCAGAGAGCTTATACCACTATTAGCCGCTAGAGGGTTCTCCCTAAAAATGAAAGGCAGGTTATACGATGCCTGCATACGAACAGCAATGCTGCATGGCAGTGAGACCTGGGCATTGTGTGCAGAGGATATACGCAGACTAGAGAGGAACGAAGCTTGCATGCTCCGCTGGATGTGCAATAGTAATATACGTGAACGGCAAAGCATAAACGAACTAAGGAAAAAATTAGAAATAAGAGGGATCAGATGTTGTTTACTCGAGAGAAGGCTACGTTGGTACGGTCACGTGATGCGCATGAAAGACGACAGCTGTATAACAAAGTGCAGGGCAATAAAGATAGACGGTAGCCACGGAGTAGGCAGACCTAGAAAAACATGGGGCGAGCTGATAAATTCCGACCTCACACGCTTACACCTCTCCAAGACAATGTCACTGGACCGAGACCTTTGGCGGTACTCAGTAATAGAGAAGACCCGCCTTACCTAAATACAAAGTAAAAACCTACTACAGTCAGTAGGCATCTCTATCAAAACACCCCCCCGTCCCACCACCTCCACCCCATCCACACCGCCCCTTTCAATGTACAGTTATGTTGGTCCCACAACATCCAGGCCGAAACAAATGAGATCGTGTAGGTGTCACGACAAAAAAACACACAGTCCACGCTGTAAATGTGGCCGTGTAGGCAACACGGTAAAAACCTCCCAGCCCCACACTGTAAATGTGGTTGGTGTTAGGAAGGGCATCCAACTGTAGAAAACCCGCCAGACAGTCCTATGCAAGCAAGACAACCACTCTTGCCTCAAGTGGGAAAACCCCCGTCCAAACCCATGCAAGTGTGGAACACGGACGCTAAACCTGATGATGATGATGATGATGTGCCTGTGAGTGTGTTTGTGTAAAGAGAATGACTGTTAAAGAAATATGTATATGTACGTATATATACACACACACACATATCATACACTCTACACACATACAGGTTTTAAAAAATAAAATATTCCTGTTAGGGCCATATGGACTTATTCACAAATATCTTATCTGTTTGACTACCACTCCGCAAATGGTTTGTCTATATAGGGTGTATTGGTAAATCATGTTTGTGCATGCATGTGTGTATATATCTGGCAAATATTGAAGTTGTGCTGCTCTTACGCAGCACTAAATAATTTTACATTTCCATACTCTTTGTAAATATAGAAATTAAACTCTTATGGAATATTGTTGAAGGTTTGAAAAAAATTGTGGCTGAAATAGAAGTTTTGAATGCCACTGAAAATAAATACCAATCATTTTTGGGGATTGATATAAACAACTATACTCCACTATTCATCTTCCTCATCATCACTGTTTTATGTCTGCTCTTCCATGTTTGCACAAGTTGGACAGGTTCTTTCCAGCACAGTATCTCTCCAATTGTCTCAGTCTTTCATTATCTTCGTGACATTCAGTGATTAGAGATTAGCTCTGACAACCTCTGCCCAGGTCTTCCTTGGTTTCCCTCCACCACAGCTCCTATCCACTGATAATTCTTGGCACTTTTTCACCCATTGCTTATCATCCATATACATCACATGGCCATACCAGTACAGTCTTCTCTCCTGCACACTACATCTAATTCCTCTATTATCCAGTCTCTCTTTCAGCTTATTTATGCTTTACCTCTTTCACTTACATTAACATTGCACATCCATCAAGCATGCTTGTTTCATTTCTCTCCAGCCTTCACAAGAATTTATGGTAATGTGTAAGCCCCCAGTTAATCAAATGTGTACATGTATTTGTATGTAAGTATATTAGTTAGAGCATTGGATAGAATGCCTTGCAAGTATTTGTTCCAGTTCTCTGCGCTCTGAATTCAAATCCTCTCCAGATCTACATTGCCTTTTACACTTCGGGACTAGTATCATGGGTCACTAAGTTGAGCATCTTGTTAAGATACTTGGATTCGTCTTTGGCCCACACTTCTAGTTGAATAAGAGATTACAAGAAGAGTGGCTAATCTCATCCAAGAATGAGCTGAGAAGAAGCTATCCTTGAAAGGCCAAGCAGAAGTGGTGAGCCCTTACATTTTCTCCCAATTATTATCTTTCTCCATGTTTTAATCTGACCAGGTTGGCACATTTTCAATTTCAGTTCTTGTAGAAGGGATGCATTTCACTAGTTAGATCTATTTGTTGCCAACATCATCTGTGCCAATGGTTAAGTATGCAATTACTGAAGAGATACAGCTTTGTAAATCTGAGGCTGAATCTGAGGCTTCTGCAGAGATTCTTGGATGATGAGCTGGTGTAATTGTCATTTGCCAAGCATGTCTTCTCACACATCATCTCCCCTGAGGAGCAGCAGTCCTGGGTCAAGCAAGGATTAAGACTGGTTGTCTGGCATCTGGAATATTGTCTTGCATTCACAACTCTCTAATAACTAGACAATGCACTGGTAGAATATCAGTCTTTGCATTCTTTAGAGGATTAGTGTCGGTAATGAGCAATGACTCTAGATGTCAGCAAATATGAAGTAAATTAACCTACTCCGAGCATGCACCTGTAGGCCAGAAAATATAACTAGGAAAGAGCACTTGCCGCTGGTAGTCTGAGTAATAATGCACCTGTGATACAACTAAGAAAGATATCTTGCCTTTGATAGTCAGAATAATAATGTGCCTGTAATATAACTAGGAAAGATAGTTTGCCCTTGATAGTCAGAATAATACTGCAACATTGATTGTCTCAAAGTGACACCCCACCTGCTCATTAGGACATCTTATTTCATACCTTTTCTATACTCTTATTTTACATGCCTGTTTTTCATAATCAATTCTGTGTAAATCCCACACTACTTTTATAATTTGCTGTTGTGATGTCCTCCCACAAAAAAAAAAGAAAAAAGAAATCATTATTAATACTAGCTGACATACCCAGCTTCGCCCGGGTAAACAGATGATAAGAGAAGACAGGTAAAAGAGAAAATGACTGTATTGGATGTTTGTCTGGTTACAGTATGAGGCGAGTCCGTGGTGTCTGTGTGATACAGAAAACAGTAAAAAAAAATCTTCCAAATATACCAGATTCTTCGTTGTACTGTTTGTGCATAGTATATGAACAATTCTAGGTGCTCCCACCTAGAATAGTGACCTCTAGGACATGGTTCATCTTCTGCCTGACTGTAAAACGTGTATCATTGCATAGGCGTGGTTCCACGTTTCTCAAAAGGATGATGGAAGTTCCAATCTTTTATATTATATGTAGATATAGATATAGATAATTAATATAAAAGACGATGTTCAGCCAGTTCGTCTTCAACCATCGCAGCACGCCGTCGCTGCTTGGCTCCAGTATTTCGTTGGCGTTGTTCAGCCAGCTCCTCTTCATTCATAGTGGCACGTCTTTGCCTCTGAAGTTCGGTGTTCCGATGGCGCTGTTCGGCCCGTTCTTCTTCATTCCTGGCTGCACGCCGTCACCGCTGTAGTTCACTGTTTGATAAAGTCGAATTGCTTTTATTATCAGTATTCATTTCGAGCAATTGTCAAAAAATGACACAATAGTAAATATAAAAGATGTCCGTCAATGTAAAAAAGGTCCCTATTTACTCCCTTCACAACTCTGTGTATGTTAGACTGACAGACAGGCACACAGACAGATGAACTGCGTGGCGATTGTGGAACGCCCCACGTATGCACACATACACGCATAGAAATGCGCACACACACACGCACCCGTGCACTTATACACACTTACACATGTTGATAGTTTTTACTTTCTGTGGAACGCTGCACACACGCACACACACATAAACATACGCGCACGTACATACACACGCACACATGGTAATAGTTACAGCGTTCACTTTGCCTCTCTGTTTCTTACTCTCCCCTCTCACTCCCTCATTGGCATTATGCTTATTAATTTAAGTTTGGCGTCGTTGAGGTGGGTGGAGTCGTTTGAAACCTATGAACCAATGATAATCGAGAATTATGACACACGGAATACTGACATTGTTGAAATTAATATATAGATTTGGCAGTATCGGTAGAGAGTCAGACACCCTGCTCTGCAACACAGAGTTACGGCCCTTTATGACCTGAGTTAAAATGTTGCCGTGGTTAACTTTGCCTTTCATCCTTATGGGGTCGATAAAATAAAGAACCAGTAATACATTGGGATAATTGCTGGCCTTGTGCCAAAAGTAGAAACAATTATTAATATTGGCAGTGAATTGGCAGAATTGGTGGAGCAACATTCTTTGCAGTATTTATTTATGGTATTTTAAGTTATAATTCAAAATTTACTATGGTCAACTTTATATTTTATCCTTCAAGAGTTGATAAAATAAAGTACCAGTTAAGTAAGTAGTAGCAACCAATTAAGTCCACCATCTGAAGTATTTTTGGATGGGGAAGCAGCTGTCGTCAATTAAATTGAATCAGTATTTGATTGGTACTTTGTTTTATCATGTTCGCAGGGAAGCAAGCAAAGTTGAATTCAGTGGGATTTGAACTCAGAATATAAAGGGCCATAACTAAATACCACAACACATTTTGTCTGATGTCCTAACAATTATGCCAGCCCACCGCCCTACTAAAATAATAATTTCTTGCATAGGCACACATTTTGGAGTAGAGAACAGTTGAATTTTGATACTAGTATTTAATAGGTGTATTATATTATCAACAGTGGGATGATGAGAGGCAAAGTTGACCCCAGTGGAGTTTAAACTCAGAAGGTAAAAAGCCAGAACAAAAGACCACAAGGTATTTTGACAGATGCTCTAATGATTCTGTAAATGCATTGTAACACTCTCTAGACAGGAGGTAGCTGGAGTTACTTCCTGTTGAAATTCCAGAACCTTCTTTGTGACTTCCGTCCAGGGAACTATAAAGGAGAGAGCTGAAAGCTATCTTACTCTTTTTCACCTCTTGGCCGCCTGGCCTTAAGGCCAGGCATGGTTACGCCAAGTTCTCTCTTTGGCACTTTTCCTTCGAACCGACAACACTGAAGATAAACATGTTAATCATGGGCTTGGACTATACCTAAATATGTACGAGGATATTTGTGTACAAGAATTATAACAGAGTTATAATAAAAATGAAGACTTGTATTCAATATGGTGTTTTGTAAATATATCTTATCCTTTTCTGTATAAAATTTAGTAGTTAGATTCCGGTGATATTTACTCAAGTAAATAATCCTGGGTCTGGCAGAACACTAAAATGGTGACCCCGACGTGTTTCGAACATGCAGCCTTCTGATCTAAACAGGGGGTATTGTAGCAAAGCTACTTGCCAGTAGACCGTGCATTCCTCTGCTTAAAACTCTTAATTTTGTTTGTTACTGTTTGTTTGACATGTTATCTCAACTCAACCCAACTCGTTGTATTTAGTTGTCAAAATGGCCACAAAAACTCTCAAAAACAATATATATTTAAACCCCAGTAGCATGCATTAACATACCTCTTCTTTTTCAGTTTTCAGATAGAACTAGTGTCAGAAAAGTCTGTACACTAGTGATGTATGAACTATTTGACTTTGAAAAACATTGATTTTACCATTGAGCATCAATATTCTCTGCTCCTTTGTATGACTATGATTTATCATTTGTTACATTCAAACATTCTTTGTAAAAATGCATTACTGTTTCATGCTCATTTTGCTATTTGCTTGCTCATGTTTTATTCATTCATGTTCTTGTACCTTTCGTTTTGCTCCTCTCGTTCTCGCTACAATGATTTCATTTGGTCATTCGACTTCTTGTCTGAGAGGGGAGTCTTGTAGCGCTCTCTAGACAGGAGGGAGCTGGAGTTACTTCCTGTTGAAATTCCAGAACCTTCTTTGTGACTTCCGTCTAGGGAACTATAAAGGAGAGAGCTGAAAGCTATCCTTCTCTTTTTCACCTCTTGGCCGCCTGGCCTTAAGGCCAGGCATGGTTACGCCAAGTTCTCTCTTTGGCGCTTTTCCTTCGAACCGACAACACTGAAGATAAACATGTTAATCATGGGCTTGGACTATACCTAAATATGTACGAGGATATTTGTGTACAAGAATTATAACAGAGTTATAATAAAAATGAAGACTTGTATTCGATATTGTGTTTTGTAAATATATCTTATCCTTTTCTGTATAAAATTTAGTAGTTAGATTCCGGTGATATTTACTCAAGTAAATAATCTTGGGTCTGGTAGAACACTAAAGCATCACCCTACTAAGATGGTAATTACTCACACTGGCACAAGACCACAATTTGTAGAGAAGGAAGCATTGTAGGCTGAATCATGCATATAGTACTTAATACTTATGTTATTAACCCAGATAGAGTTAAAAAGTATAATCAACCAGCCTGTCGTTTTCTTTACCACAGTTGAATGACACTCACCTTGTATCTACGTCTCCCCAGTGATGGTGCTTTGATATAAATCTATCTAGCTCACTCTATAAAGTAGTAGTGATGGTCCTACAACAAAAGCACCCAGTTTATCCAGTAAGGTGGTAGTGCAAGAGTCATTATAAAATGTTCCCAGTACATACTGTAAAGTTGTTGGTCTCAGGAAGGACATCCAGCCCTAGAAACCATGCTCCCAGTACACGCTGTAAAGTGGTTGGCATCAGGAAGGGCATCCAGAAACCAAATTAAAAAAAATGTAATATAGGAGCTGGACATGGTCACCAGACTAATCTAGCCATAGAACGGGCTAATTTGGCTAACCCATGTAAGCATGGAAAATAGACCCATCACTCCACAAATTTGTTTCTTCATAAATCTTTTAATTATAAAAAATTTTTTAAATGAAATTTTACAGAGTTTTTAAAGGTTTCGATTACGATTATGTTGATGAAATTTAAAAGAAAAAAGTGAATTTTCTTCTTTGCAATTGATTGTTGTAGAAATTACATTGTGGTGCCTATAGAAATTCCATCACCCTAACAAGTATGATTCCTTATTAACATGAAATGGGAAGACAGAATAAAAACATTTCCTAGTTTACATTTTACATTTAGCCTACTACAAACGCAAATGGAATTTATTCAGTAAACGAAAGTATTAACGAACAGACCTATACATTAATGAAAGTATTATAAACAAAATTGAATTAATTAGCAAACAAATTTATTTCATCAACACTATCGTAATTTATATTATGAAAAACATAAATGCTAAATTTCATTAAAAAGTATGCATTATTAAGAAAGTTGTAAGGAAACAAAGCTGTCAGAGGGGATACTAAAGTGCAGTTATGGCTCGTTACCTGAGTTTTCTATCCATTATTTTTGTAAGAAAATCGTTCGTTGGCATGATTCCAGACATTCGTTACCAAAGTGTGTCCCCCCTCCCGCATACACACATACTAATAAATGCACACATACATATGACTGCATGCGTACTTACATACATACATGCGCACACACAGACACAAAGACACACACATGCAAGGATGCACACACACATACATTCTTCTGATTTGGAACATAACATCACATGCCATAAATGCCAGCAAAGGAATTGAGAAACCTGGACATCTTGACTTAGTAAAGATTTCAGGAATGTGTTACTTTCAGAATAGTTTTATTAATTTATTTTTTAAAAAAATGTTTCAGATAAACATTTATAAACATTGGCACAAGGCCACCACACATTTTAGGGATTAGATAATAAAATATATTTTGTAATAATAACACTTCACTTTTCCAATAGACAGACAGAAGAAATACCGTTCCCCTGCATCATTCATTCAAAGCATTCCTATCCAACACATAAATACGTACACACACAGATGAACATACATGCACACGCGCACATAGACACACACACGCATATTGACGTGCACATGCACATAGACACGGAGTCGTGCGTGCATTTATGTACTCATTTCTCTCTCCCACCTCGTCTCATTCTTCTTTTCAAATTTTCACTGGTTCCAGTCACTGGATCGTGGCCATGCTATACACCGTTGTCAAGGCATGAGTTCAGTCAATCATATCGACGCCAACAATTATGTTTTAATCAGGAACCTATTTTATCGATCCCTGGTTATCGAACTGCTATGTTACTTGGGTGACTAAAATAAACTGCAGCGGGGTTTAGACCATAAACATAAACACAGACGCATTCATCTGCACACATACACATTATATGATACATAAAGTTATATACAAACTCACATTTATTTTGGGTAAGCCATTGAATCAATCGAACTGGCTGTCAATTCACCCACTAAATCAATATAGTCTACCTACCAACTTACCCATTTATCTATCTATCTACCCATCCATCCATCTAGCTAACTAACTCCTAACTTACCCATCTATTTATCTATCACGCTACCAACTTACCCAACTGTCTGTCTGCCTATCTATATATCTATTTACTCACCTAGTAACTGACAAAACCCTAAAATACTGTGATATGTCGGCCAACTACATTTTCCAGCCTGTGGTGTTCGAGACGTTTGGGGGAGTCGGGCTACTGACTGCGAGATTCCCATCTTCGCTGGCGGCTCTCCTAACAGAAGTAACTGGTGAAGCTCGCGAGGGCGGTTGGTTGTTCCAGCACATCAGCCTCGCCATCACCCGAGGTAACGCTGCGAGCGTGCTGACTTGCCTAAAAAATCATTAGAGAGGTTTCCCAGTGCTCCTCGCAATACTGTTATCTTTTACTCCGGTGGCAGCTCGGTTGTCCACCCCTCTCGCTTGCCCTTTGTTGTATGTGGTCCCAGATGTGTTTTTTTCTTTTCTGTTTTCCCCTTCCCTTTCCTTTATATTATATTTGTTTGTGCTTTCGTTCTGTAAGCATTGTATTATTATATGTCTTTTTATATTTTTGCGCATACGCATCCACAAAACTATATAATTTTCCTGAATTGTATTTCTTTGGAATCGTGCTATGCTCAAATAAACGTATTTTTTTTTATCTATCAAGTACCACCTGTCTATCTATCTATCCATCCACCCACCCGTCTTTCTATCTGCCTACCAAGTAACTTACTCATCTATTAAACTACACATCTATCAATCAACCAACTTATCTATCTATTGTTGCCATACCCCCGCCCCCTTGACACATTATCTATGTAGAGAGTTATATGTAATTTCATAAATTCCCTTACATAAAAATATCTATTAGTCGAAAAAAAAACCCACAAAAAATAAATACAGGTGGAAACAAGGAAAACAACTATGGCAAGAAAACCTTTACCACAGTTCCCTCGGAAACAATCGAAGATTCGAAAGGTTCACATTTTCAGCCAATCATCGATTGCCATCAATCACGAGCCCTACACCAACCAACCAGCCAAACAGTTTACCTAGTAGCAGCAGACGCGCGCGCGCACACATCTATATATAAACCCATGTACATGGATACACACATTCTATACATATAGAACTCAATTTAAAAAAATTAGAAATAAGAAGAGATACAGTGATAATTAAATAGATACATAGGAAGACAAAGATTAATAGAATGACTGGGTGAAATAAAGAATTTACCAGGGACGCCTTCTGCAAAGGTTTTGTTTATCACTAAGTTAGCCCTTATCGAGCAGAACTATGATTAAAAATATTTCAGCCTTAACCACCCAATCTTTTTTAGGGGTATTTAAGGTATTATCTAATGTATCTTTTTATTCGTGCGATATTAGGGAGATTTAGTTGCTACTTTTAGCAGGTCGAGTGACTACACAGGGGCTTCCACGCTTGCAAATATATTCGGAAGGACGACGGTGCACGAGCATCACAATTTTCTGTAAGACATGTTAAACAATATTTGAAAGTGTACTGGCTCCAACCGAGGATCGAAATCGATTCGCAAATTGACTTTCTTTATCGCTCGCCATAAATATAAGCATGTGAGCATACACAAACATGTGCACGTGCAACATATACACACACGCGCCGTGCGCGTGGATATCACTCCGTCAGAAATCCCGATAGTTCGAACTAACTGAATAATTATAGCTGTTAAGTTTTACCCGTCACACGGTCGCTGAGAAAATGTAGTCTTATGATGTGACGAGCACCGAGTGCAGAGAGAGAGAGAGAGAGTAGATCTCGGTGAGATCCCCACTCTTATTTCGATTCTCAGCCCTTTCATTTAATTTTACTCCCGCCTAACCCGCGATGCTTTTTCGGAATGTCATTGACAATCATATGATCCAATTTTCTCGTTCCTTCTCATAAATGTAGATAAGAGCTTTTAATAAATCATCGTGACGAAAGCTGGATTTTTATTTATGTATTTTTCAAAAAACAAAATGAATAAACAATCCATAAAACTATATTTCCATTTTATGCTTTAATTTTATTTTTGCGGAGACTAAAATGTAAGATGTCAACACACACGTATATATATATATATACATTATTTTACATGTCTTTTTATGTTAAAAGAATCACATGCTTTATGGAAACAAACACTTATACACATTCACTCACATCCATCTATTCTCTTTCACTACATATGTATATGTGTAAATATATATATTTTTGCATTGCAATCTAAAAATAAAATATATTTTTTGTGAGGGATTATTATCTGCTATTTTGTAAAGGTGCATGTAGTGGGAGAAAGAGAAGATAAAATTAGGGAGAAGCGAGGGAAAAAGAGTGTGTATGTATGTGAAGGATTAAATGAGTAAGAGGGGTGGAGAAAGCGAAAGACTGAGAAGAGCCGAGTAGAGTAAAAATAAAAAGTATGTAAATAGATAAATGGAAAGAGCGCATGAGAAGGAAAGTGGTTATATATCATCAACAATAGGTGATTTTACGAAATACAAGTGCCTTTTTCCAATCTCTCTCTCATTCTTTCTTTTTCTTCTTTTCCTTACAAGTGCTTTGTGTTTTTATCCGAGGAAGTGCGCCTCATCGATCGGAGAACAACTCACAGCTAGGGGAGATAATCTTTGCGCAAGTTATATATGCATATATATTTATATATATATGCATATATAAAGGGAAAAAGAAAGAATAAGAGAGAGGAAGAAATAGCAATAGAGAGGGAAAGAGCAAGAGAAAAAGATAGAGTTAAAGAGAGGGAGAGAGACATGCAGTGATGATGGCGACCATCCCAGATTGGATTGTTTTGTCAGACATGTATGCAAACAGCCGCAGCCGTCATCGACGACGACGGGCAATCGTGTGGTGTGGTGGTCGCTGGAAATGGTAACCCAGCGCGGATTTAAAGCAGCAATAATTACAAGAGTAATAATATAGTGATAATTAATTTAATTGATTAACAATAATTGATAACTAAACAGTGTATTACGTGAGTGTTGTGTTTTTGATGTCCGTCGCGTCAACATCGTTATATATAAAGGGAGAGAGAGAGCAGCCAGCAAGCGAGTTTAGCTAGCTGCAACCCAGTATTGTTTGATGACTGAAGAGATGTAACAGGGAAGAAATGTGAAATCACTGGTAATAGAAAAATCGGACACACAGAAGCATATATATATATATATATATATATATATATATATATATATACATATATACACACACACACATTATATATATATATATATATATATATATATATATATACTCCCTGAATATTCAAAACTTTCCACATTAAAACGCAAACCGAACCAGAGAATTATACAAGAAGAGGGAAGAAAAGGCAAAAAAATAAGAAAAATCTAAGTCAATCTCTTTCCCCCAGAGCATGCCAGCCTTGGCCGCTGTGCTGGGTTCACCATGGCTCACATATTCCATGGTTACGAACTGTTACTGTTTAAAAGATTCCATTCGGAACCGAGCCTTTGGTTGGAATGGAAGAATAAGCTATT
>OZ024741.1:78011728-78036728 GCA_964016885.1 Eledone cirrhosa | reverse complement strand
GCAGTCAATGTTCTGAGTAAGATAGGGGTTCTAGACTGGTGATGCAAATTCTAAGTGTGACCGCACCATAGCCATATACAGCTTTAAATAGATAGCTAGAGAGCGTCTGACAAAGCTCTTGCTGAGTGATGCTAAGACACTCTCGACCTTCTTGACAATTTTAGAGATATGCTTCCTCCAACGCAAATCGCTGCTGAACGTAATGCCCAGGTCACGTTCACAAGAAGACTTCTTGATATTAGTGTTGTGGAGGGAGTATGTGGACGCTGGGTTTTTACTCCCAAAATGCATGGTGGTACACTTATCTACAGCTAGCTTGAGTTGCCAGTCTATATGTATATATGTATGGATATATATATCTGTACATATATATGTGTATGTGTATGTATATATATATATATAATGTATATATATAAAATATAAACATCACGTGATCAGAAGCCGGCGGTGGAATTTGAAAATTGAATTAGTAACTTCGCCGTTTTTTTTAACTACAGAAAATAGTCTAAAATTACAGAGCCTATATACTGCCAGAATGGAGAAAGGTGGACATCAGTGAAGTTGTGAGTTCGATTCCCAGACAGGGTGGTGCATTGTGACCTTGAGCACGACTCTTTATTTCTCATTCCTCCAGTTCGCTCAGCTGGAAAAAATGAGTTGCAACGTTTGGAGAGAGGAAACTGGTATGTATGGGCAACTGCTGGTCTTCACAAAAACACCTGGCCTGGGCTTGTGCCTCTGAGAGGAACTTTCTAGTTACAAATCTAATAGTCGAGGTCCTGAATCTTTTCGTACTCTGGTGGGTTATGGTCCACCTGGTATCTTACCAGACCCTCTCTGATATATATATATGAATAAGAGAGATGTACAAGTTTCCTAATTACATGTAATTGACAACAGTTTTAACCACCACCAAACTAAACTACTGACGCCACGAACTGAGGAAGGAGTCTCGTCCTGCTAGACATAGCAGTTAAATTCCTCTTAATCGCACTCTACTCTGAAAGGAAAGGCACATTGGATAATTAGGTTCTAGCCCCACTGTCTAAATAAAAACAAAACTAAACACAACAAAAAACAAAACATTGTCACGGCCAGAAGATTTTTTTTATTAGGTATCTCCTGACTTGGGGCCAAATTGAAGAACTCTTCCTACACACGCTGTTCAAACCTGACTGTATTGATGATGATGTCTTTTCAATCAACGAGACTCGTTCACGAGACACATCGAACGAACACAAGACTTGGCTTGCTGCTTTCACTGTGTGCCTGTGTTTTGTCTCTTGTCTGTCTGTCTGGTGTAATGCTGTTGTGTCAGACAAAAGCAAGGCATCATTCATTGCATGCACCTTGTCGATATCGGCATCATTCTTCCTCCCCATTTCCAGTCTTATTCGCTAGATTTACACTTGTGAAAATCTACGTGTCCCTTATTTTCTTATTCCCTTTCCTTCTCTTCGATCGCTCTTTAAGGCTTTTCCACTAGACGCCATTACCGCTTTTGTTGAGGATTACGTTGCGTTACGTTTGTGTTGAGTGTTGGTCTATAGAAGCCCCCCCCCCCCCCCCCCCCGATTCGATTACAACCATATAACCTCGCACGCACACGCATATATAGGATATTTCTTAGGCTTGTTTTTTTTAATGGTTTCATTATTCCATTATAATAAAGTGAAGGGTTAGCTCGTAAATTATATACGCGTATATATGTTTTTCAATAAATATATATAAGTAAACACACATTCATATATATGTATGTGTGTGTATCTATATATATATATATATATATATATATACACACACACAATTATATATATATATATATATATATATATATATATATATATATATATATATACACGACCACATTAGAATGCAAATTGTGTGTATGTTGTACTTATATATTGGCTGCTTTATGAAAGTGTGGCCCAATATCCGATTGGTCGAGAAATAGGTCCCTATATCTCTTGCTGCATGAGTCAGCCCCATCAATTATAGTTGTCTTCTCTGTGTCTGCCTCTTTTCTTCTCTCTTTTCTACATATGACTATACCACACACACACACACACACACACACACACACACACCACACCACACCACACCACACCACACCACACCACACCACACCACACCACACCACACCACACCACACCACACCACACCACACCACACCACACCACACCACACCACACCACACCACACCACACCACACCACACCACACCACACCACACCACACCACACCACACACACACACACACTTCCTAAAGAAAATGAAGATGCAACAAGTGGAGTTTATGTGGGGAAATCTAGTTCAAGCTTAATGCAAAAAACCCTGTGTGTTTATAATATGTATCAGAATATAGAACTAAAAAAACAAAAAGAAACAAATAAATTGTGAACCTTTGCTTTCTTGATATAAATCTTGACCACATTTAATCATGTGTGACAAGCATGTTCATTACTTAGTGGCCAATCCTTTTTCCCAATTCTTACTAATATAAGGAATTAATTAAATTATTTACATGCATCTGTGTCTATCTTTCTGTCTATCTGCACGCAAGCAAACAAGTGATGCTCCAGCATGTCCTTTGCCTTGATGGCTAAAACAAACTAAAGCACATGCATATATATATATATATATATATATATATATATATATATATATATGTATAATGAAGGATGGTTTTCTGATTCACTTCGGAAAACACACCCACTTAAATAAAGTATTCAATATGTTAGAGAAGAAGCATATATATTTTATGTAGCAATGACTTCTACATGACTAGAACTGTTTCATTCCTATGAAATCAGGAATGTCCTGATTCCTAATGATTTTTTTACAAATGAAACAGTTTTAGCACAGTAGAAGTCATATCTATATAATATATATATATGAAAATATGTTTGGAATGCAGCTAGCAAAGTTTTAGAATTGAAATAGAAATATAGTCTAATAATGGGGCATATAAACCCACTGAATGGAAAGAAATGTCTGCTGATACCCATCCTTTTCCGTTCAGGGGTTTTATATGCCCCATTATTAGACTGCATTGTGTAGTCAATGTTAACACTTTTATTTCTATTTCAATTCTAATGTATATATATATATATATCATCATCCGTCTTTTGCATGGGTTGGACAGGTTCTTTTAGACACGGCATCTTTCCACTCGTTGCTGTCCTTTGTCATCTCCACTGACTTTCAGTGATATGTACATGCACATCTCTCTATACACACACATGCACATGTGACTCTATGTGCACACACATTTGTACTTATGTGCATCTATATGAACACACACACACTGATCATTGATGTGCAAGCATGCATACATATAAAATAATTGTATATATTTTTGATTGTTACTAAATTTTCAGATTGTAGGATATATTCATATTTCAGATTTAAAAACTTGACTAAATCTCAAGCTAAAAGCATTCTTCACTTATTCTTACAAAATTCTTTTAGTATGAAACTTTTAAATATTCCCTTTGTGGTATATAGCAGAAGCCCCCAACCACTAGGCTGTAGACTGGTACCGGTCTGTGATAATTTGCTACAGGGCCACAAAGAAATAATTAACTTGTTTAAAATTATATAATAGATGAATTTAAAAAGATTCGTTTAAATATTCAATATTTATATACTCGATATACTTGTTCTTTCTTTTAATAAATTGCACTTTTTATTATTGCTCTATTTATCAAAATGCACTTAAATAACACATATGTGCAACTCCTGGTCCATGGAAAGATTGTCCTGCATGAAGCTGGTCCGTGGTATAAAAAAGGTTAGAGACCACTGGTATATAGAAGGTTTAAACTTTTTCCCCATATTTACCATATTCAGACAGCTAAACATCTATATAATGCACACACATCATTTCTTTCCCTTTTCTTGTATCTTTATTAGATCATTTTGAGTCAGACCAACAAAGTGAATTTGCTTCACTGGAGAGATCTAATAATATTGAAACATCTCTGTTACTTTCACCAAGCTGGCTTATAGACAAAGGTCCACTCACACTTAAAAGGTTTTAATCAATCGAGAGCTATAGGAGTTATCTTCCTTGCTTGCCACTATGATTGAGCACCCTTAAAAGAAGTTTCGGTTTGGAGTTTTCCCCACTCATCATATTCAGACAGCAAGACTCTATTTGTGTGTGTGTGTGTACATACCCACACACTCACACATACATACTATTAGAATACTCAGTGTTATCTTGGTTGAAAAATAACTTTAAATGAACCAGAAGTAGCTATTGATGGACCAGAGCATATATTTGTGCTACAGATATACACTCAATATATAATAAGTGTTTTAAGAGCCAAAACAAATATAGCAAGATATTTTGTCCTGCACCCTAATGACAATGCCAAATAGACACCTTCTGCCATATAGAAATGAGTAGAAACTAGTTTTAGGAGGTAAACCACACAGAGAAACAAAATCATTCATACGACATGTGGAAACCTGTGTTCTTAGAGGCATCCACTCGTGTATATATTGGAGAAATGTCAGCAATATTCATAGAAATTTTCAAATTTTAGTTTTATTCCTTCAATCACTAATGAGACAATACCTATGCATTTGTTATGTGAAAAGATACGTGGAAATGATGCAATGAAGCCTTCAAACATGAAACACTATGTTAAGATGATGCATTCATATAAGAATAAATAGACATTATCAATTTTTTAAGACCATATGTGTTATGTCCTTACCGCTTTTTTTCCTGCATACTATATCCAATTCCTCGTATACCCAGTTTTTCTCTCAGCTCACCTGTACTACATTATTCATGCACACTAACATTATACATCCAACAAAGCATGCTTAATTTTTTTCTCTCTAGTCTTCGTATATGTTTTGCATTCACTACCCCTGTCTTAGTACCTTGCAACATTGCACTTCTCATGCAGGCCTTCATATAATCTACACTTTATATACATATGTAATAAGTAATTAAATATGTAAATGATGCAATACTGATTCTTTGTTCCCTTTTAATATATTATTAATATTAAAGGGTGGTGGATTGGCAATATCGGTAGAGAGTCGGACACTATGCTTTGCAGTATAGAGTTACGGCCCTTTATGATCTGAGTTCAAATCCCGCCGAGGTTAACTTTGCCTCTCATCCTTACGGGGTCAATAAAATAAAGTACCAGTAATGCACTGGGGTCGATTTAATCGACTTTCCCCTCCCCCAAAATTGCTGGCCTTGTGTCTATATAAGAAACCAATATATTATTAATATTATTATTATATAACACCAACCACGTTTACATTATATATATAATGTAAACGTGGTTGGTGTTAGGAAGGACATCCAGCTGTAAAAATTCCAGCCAAAATACAGTTCTGTCTGAGCCAGGTATGGCATGGCCAGCAGGCCAGACTTGTCTCATGATGTGGCCGACCCATCTAACCCATGCTAACATGGAAAAATAGACGTTAAATGGTGACACACACTCACACATACACACAAACACACACACACACACACACACACACACACACACACACACACACACACACACACACACACATAATTAAGGATGGTTTTCCGAAGGTGATGAGGAATAACCACAGTTAAATAAGATACAATACATTAGTAGAATATAAGTATATTCATTTTAAATAGAAATGACTTTTACAGGACTAGAACTGTTTCATTCATTCATTCATTATATATTTATATATACATATCACGTTTGATATCAAAATGGCTTCTACAGGACTTGAGTAAAAACATGACGTTTATACTCTACTAATGTATTGAGTACTTTACTAACTGTGGTTAGCCTCGATTGAACTAAACTTCAACTTAAATAAAAAGTTATGCTGTTACTAAATTCCTCCTAAATTCATTATTTTCAAACTTTATTGAAACACATATGCTATTTATTTCATTAGAAATATGGGGGCATGAGTGGGGTCCACCCCATGTGACACTTTTTATGGGGGGAGGCACTTTTGGGTCTGTTGTATAAGGCTGTATTGAAATAAACTTGTTTTCATGTTGGGACGCTATTCACAGACTAATTAATATATATTTATATAACTTCACGGGGAAGTCTCTGTGCAGTATGCTGTATTAGGTGGTGGTAAACTCAATGGCTACCCCAAGTGGCACACACTTTAGCTACGCCACAGCCAAGATCAGCTGTCTTTCATTTGTCCAGTTTTGATAAAGTACCAGTCTAGAGCAGTTGACTGGTGGAACATTAAAGTGTCAGGCAGAATACTTTGCAGTATCTATTCCAGTTCTTTGCATTCTGGGTTCAAATCCTGCTCTGACCTAATAGGGTTGTAGACTTAATCTGCTACCTAGTATAACATCACCATATGGCTCATGGATAGCTTTAGTGGAGTTCATTCTGTTGAAAGCATTCAAGCCAAGTCTCCTGTTTGAGTGTACTTTTCTCCCTCTCTTCCATCAACCATAAAAGGCCTTGAAATATATCAGAGGCACTGATTTTCCCTACCAACGAATCCATAAAAAAAAGCTCCCTCAAAGGACTTATCATTTTTCTTCTTTTACTTTAGTTCTACTATTTCATCATATTTTTTTTTATTTCAAAATATATCTAAAATGCATGTGCACACACACACACACAAAAAAAAGACAAGAAAAGTATTTTTAAAAAAAAGGTTGTATTCTGGCACCCTTTGTGTAGGGATATCATTTTTTATTATCTTATTTAAAGAACATATCTTGTTTCAAAAGAAAACAAACCAGAATACCTGACAGATTGTTATTTATTTTTCCATTTTTTAAATCTAGTACATCCTTTCCCAAGGTTTGAGTGTACACGTGCACACATGTGTATATATGTATTCATTGGTATCTTTTGATATTTATTGTTAATGTCCAACTATACATATCTATACACACACACACGGACGCACTAAACATGCATAACTGAAGGGATCTATTTCAGTTACCCTTATGTATATGAATGTATGTGTGTATGGTGTTGTGTGGTCTCGTGTGGATATGTAGTGTGTTAAAGTAAAACTTTTGTTTTCAGTAGGCTGAAATTCTGTTTTTAATGTATCCTTAGACAATAGTTCTCATATCAGTAATATACCTGCTTCTCTTTAACAGATTCTATATTTTTATCATACCTGTCGACCTTGCTAGAAATAAGTACACTATGCAAATAATCTTATTGGATTTGGTACCAGCCTGCTCAAAACTAGCCCTGGTTCTATGAAACAAAACCAACCATTTTAAAGGGTTGCTATTTAAATTGAAATTTTCCAGCATAATTTTATATAAGTTACAGTCTTAATAATGAAATAAGTTATGATTTATATAAATCTGTCCATATTTTTCACTAACTAATTGCAATATGGTGTATTTCATTAGATATACAATCATGAAAGAGTTAAATGTTCAAGAGTTACAGCTGGTCAAGTTTATTGACTCCTTGGCATCGATCCAAAGGGCTAGAGGTTTGTTTTTCTTATCACTAATAACCTGCTCTATTCACAGCAGAAAATCTACCAAACCAACTAATGAGAGAGCTTCTATGTGGTCGCTTAATCTGCTAGAAATAGAAGTAAAATCTTTCATATCACACTACAGTTTTAGAAAATGGCACATTGATCTAATGTGGCACTAGTTGTACTGTGACTGGGTAAAATGATGGAATGGTCACAGCTGGGATGTTATTGATCATAGATCTGGATCAAGGTTTGGCCTGGGGCTAAACAATATCATCAGGCAATAGTGGTAACTTTTTTAATAGCCAACTTCATCTAGCTATGGTAGGCAGCAAGTGGTAGTACAGTTCACTGCTTTAAGCTGTAGGTGCAGTAAGTGCACTCGAAAATAGTGATGATTTGGATTCCTCCTGGAGGAAAACTGAAAAGGGGCAGACTAAAGTTCACCTGGTGGCACACATTTCACGACAATTTGAAGCCTATCAATATCACTTGGAATGGATGTGAAAGAGCAGCAATGAATTGTGTGTCTTGGAGGAAGCTTGTTACCCAGTAGGCTACCCATCACTGGAGAACCTAAAACGAAGACCAAGCAAATAGGAAGTTTCTGGAGAATTTGCTACATTGATGATTAGGTTATACCAACTTTCTTGCTGTCTTAAATAATTTTTAAAAATTTTGAATCTGGTTCACAGTTTAAGCAGTTTTAGTGACTAAGAAGTTCTAATTTTACTTTGTTGAAATTGTTGAATTATAGTAACAAAGAAAATATAAATAATCATCATCATCATCATCATTTAACATCTATTTTCCATGCTTGCATGGGTTAGACGAGCTGTCACATTATGTGGCCAGACAGGTCAGGTGACCACATCTTGTTCATATGTGTTTTGGGCTTTGTTTTCTATGGGTGGATGGCCTTCCTAATGCCAACCACCTTATAGGATGAACTGGGTGCTTTTTGTTATGTCACCAGCATGACCACCTTACTGAGTTGACTATTGTGATATTATAATCAACTGTTCCTTTCTCCAAATATTTAGCCTTGAGTAAGAAATCATTATTATTATGGGCTATTTGGTGGAAACAATTATTTTATCTATTTTGGTTGGTGTTTTTCTTTCTTTTCTTTTTCTTGAGGAATCTTATTTGGTATCAGCATTACTTTCCAGCATTCCAGGCTGGTAAAATAAGATTCAGTTGTATAATGAGCTCAAAACACAGTCAACTACAAATTCTCAGATTTCCAAAAATGACTAATATCTAGTCTCTCAAAATCCAGTGTTATTAGATCTTTTGATCATGAACAATGCCAGCAGATAGTTGATTGAATTGATCCCAGTATAATATTATTGGTATTTATTTTATAGAACCTGTAAATGGTGAAATACAAAGTGAAACACTAGTATCTGGTGTTCTCACATGACTACTGAAATAGTGACATACATGATCACAGTTTATAAACTCATAGCAGGACATATTTTTATTTATTTATTATACATAAACATATCATATATGCCCTTGTATATACTTCTGTTATGAAGCATGCCCTATATGCAAATGAACTTCTCCAGCAGATGTCTTACATCCAAAAAGTATATAAGCTATAGCATATTCTAATTTCAGTACCAAGTGAGTAAATGTCACTGATGATGGGATAAAGAATTCTGAAATACTAGTGTGTCTGGCATTCTCACATGGCTACTGAAATATTTGTGGTACAATCACAGTTTGAAACAGTTATAGCAAGATGTGTATATGTTTATCATATATAAACATATACTAGACCTGAAAAATGCACAAGCTCAAAAGAGCCACAGAATGTTATAATAAACCTTCAAAAGTGTGGGACTAGAGTTGTTGCTCAAAAATATTGTAATCATTATCTATCGTACACTCTGTGTCATCCTTTTATAAAAAAGAGACTCATAACGAACTCAAGACGACACGATAATTATTTAAGCTAATGTTCAATATCTCATATTAGATGTTTAGTAATGATTAATACGAAATGCACTTAAACCGAATTCTATATTACAAATTCACTTAAATAATCATTGTGTCGTCTTGAGTTCGTTATGAGTCTCTTTTTTATAAAAGGATGCCACAGAGTGTACGATAGATAATGATTACAATATTTTTGAGCAACAACTCTAGTCCCACACTTTTGAAGGTTTATTATAACATTCTGTGGCTCTTTTGAGCTTGCGCATTTTTCAGGTCTAGTTTAATATTTTTTAAGGCAACGCTTGAAAAAAAAAACAGTTAATATAAATTTAAAAAATCATATATAAATTAACAATATAACTTACCAAAACGAGAAAAATATTTTGATGATAAATGACAAAATACAGGAGGAAGATTCAAAAGCAAAACGATAAATAAACGTGCAAACAAAGTGGCGGATTCTTTTGAGCAACAATTACTCTCATTGGTTGATTAGCCAATAAGACGATGAAATTAGCCAATAAGACGATACATTACAAAAGATGTTTGGCAGGGATCACCACGGCCAGCGAAACCCCTTGAATTTTTTATTCACAAGCTATGCATATATGTCAGAACACGCAGACTTAAAACATTCTGTTGTTAGTCACTGCGTGTCTAACAGATATCCCTGCATATACACCCCTTTTATGAATCAGACTATGCTAGTGTTACTGCTAATAAATACAAAGTTATCCCTTTTATGATTTGCATGTTAGGCTTAGAGTGATAAAAGTAACTGTTATTGTTTTATTAACTGGTCCTGTTTGGGTTGGTTTGAGGTGGTTGCATTACAGATCTATCCAACTCATATAAATATACTTTAACCCTTTAGCATTTACATTACTCTATATATACTATTGTATTTTCATGGTAAACACTTTACCTCACATGATATCTCACATAATATCGAATCTGAGATTCTGATTTTATTTATTTTGAAAACAATACCTTAACATCAGTATGAGTGGCCGGTTTGAACAGAAAGACGTGAGAGAATTCTGGCTGGATATAGCCAGTTTAAATGCTAAAGGGTTAAAACTCTCACTTATAAACTCTCTCACCTATAAACTGTCTCATCCGTAAACTCTCTCATCTATAAGATCACAATTTTATCAATGTTTCCACTATAACCATCTTATCTTTTTGTATATCAAGAACTACATTGCTCAGTGTGTGCTTTATTTAAGACTCTAATATGTGAATTGAGAGAGATTCAGCTATTGTTTCTAGCAGGTCAAGTAATTGCCTAGAGTCTTTTAAGATGGAGTGATGTAATGCTGTTTTAGGGGTATACTTTCATCTGAGTCTGTGAGATGAGACTGATGAAATTATATTGTGGAAGAGCCATTTTAGCCATTTAAAAAATACACAAAAACTGTAATATTTACTTCTCATAAGCTTGGTTGGTGTTGCTTGGGAATCTAGCTGGATCATTTAGAAATGATTGCTTCTGGTAGGACCTTCTGGAAAGTGTATCTGAAACTCTGCCCCATGACCCTTTCAGGAATAAAGTGAGCGAAAGAGAAACATAAAATGACGACCATGTCACAGATACAATTCCATTGTAATGGAGGTGTTATTTTAACCCTTTCATTGCCATATTTCCAATGAGATATAATGTATTTAGATTAATTAGTGAAACATTTGAAAGGATCTACTAAAATTATTATTTCAGTATTAACATAGTATTTGTAACATAACTTGGCAAAAGCTACTTATATCCAATTATGTTGGAAGATTTTAAACTAAGTAAGAAACCTTTAAAATGGGAGATTTTGTTTCGTAGGACCAGTTTGGGGCAGGTTGGTATCAAAAAGTTTAATCTGATGTTTGGTTAGCAGAGTTTACTATCAGTTTGTTGTCACTGAGTAGTTTCTGTCAGTTCTGCTGGGACATGCAAATATTGTTCAGACTAGGTTAATTGAGCATTTGAGAACAGAAATAGAAAAGAGCAGCCTGTAGGTGTTAAAATACTTTGTATATAACAGTTGTGGCGTTCTTTGAATTAACTGTCGTTTACAGATACATTGTGAAAGGAAATACAAATCTCTCCATTTATTTCCTAGCAATGAACAGGCACAGTAATGTACATACTCAAATATACAAATACATACATCAAATCTAAATAATTATCATATCTTTCCCTCTTTTACCATGCTGCACCACATGAATTAGTTAAGCTGTTGTTTCAATTTTATTTGTTACTCTTTACTGCTCACCAACAAAAGTATATATATTTTTATCTTATAATTACACTTTAATGTATACCTGTCATTTGTTTATCACCATATCAATCTGCAATAGGAAGGATATCCCATCTGTTAAAAAAAAAACCTCTATACCGTATGCAACATAGAAGAATGCTGTGAGTATAGACTCATTTATTTCATGTAAATATGGAAACAAAATAAAACACAACACAAAAATAATAATGAATAATGATTTTGTTAATTAGTCTAATTATTTGTTTTTCTCCCTTTCCATGTATAGGGGTTGCCACAAGGACTTTGGTACCTCTCGGTTACCCTCCACAAGAGGCAACGCTACCTTATGCACCTCATCAGAGAAGAAGCGCAAAAAGAAAAGAGAGGGTGTTACAAGAAAACAGGTGGTCAGTATTTTTGTTTCTTACCTGACTTAATTTGTATTTTTATTGCTTTGTTATGCTTTATTTTATTTATTTATTTTTTTTTGTAGGTTAACATTTTGACCTCTTTTTGGACAGTTTTAGTTTTTATGTTTGGAACTATTTCACTAATGTATACTAATATTTCTTCAATGTCAACTTTTCTTCAGTGTTAATATGTGAATCTTATCATTTATACTGTTGGAAGAAATGATAACATATAATTAAAATGCCTTAAGTTAAACTGTATATGCACACCCTTGTATATTCACACATATAATAATAACTTCTTATGGAGACTCCCTTCTTCATTCTACACACTATATGAAGTCATCACAATGATAGGGTTTTCTTTTCAGTACCAAAAAATAATTCAGCTTTTGAGCAGTTACAGATCTTTTAACGGATTACAAATATACCTTATACAAGAATACTACTCAACATCTGGGCTGAAGTATTCTAGAGTCACTCCTAATGCATTAATTCTATTGTGGTATTGATGGTTTATTTCATAACTCTTGGGTTGTTAGCCTTTTTTATACCAATTCACCTGAAACTGCTTTAGTTTTATAATACACAACTCTTTATTTTAAAATGTTCACACTTATATTAAATTAAAATCTTCCATCATACTTTTATTTAAGAAATTGTTAAGTGATATTTCAAACATCAGCTTACTAATCAAAAGGTTAGTTATCTCATCAAATTCTTCAAATTTTCAAAATTAATTGATACACATAGGCAGTGCATTTCATTAGAAACATGGTAATAAAACGATTAAAGCATTACTGAAGTTCAAAGCTTCTGATAGTGATTCAAAAGAAGAATACATTGACTTATCCATGTTGACACCAGGCTGAATTCAGTAGTGCAAGCTAAGAAAATACTTGCCACTTTCACAATTGTGAATTTACACCACCATAAACGTAGGGGAATTTAATTAAATTCTGTGCCTTGTTTTTCAACATGCAATCTCATGCAAAACTAGTAATAGGCTCAAATGTAAAATGTAGGCACCCCAACAACTGGTTATAGGCCCAGACAAGATATAAAATGTAGGCTACATTTCAATCTGCTCATTAAGTATTTTAATAATTAATGCTAAGTATATATGATTTATATAGAGGTTACATTTACATATAGTGTACATAATATAGTTACAATGATCACTCTAATTTTTTATAGTCAGTATTTCCTAAAAATCTTATGTTGTGCAAAATTTTTCTGACAAAAGTTTTGTCATATGCACTGAATATTATAATAATGATTTCTAATATAGGCACAAGGCCAGTAATTTGGGAGGAGAGGAAAGTCGATCAAATCGACCCCAGTACGTTGCGGGTGCTTTATTTTATCGACCCCGCAAGGATGAAAGGCAAAGTTAACCTCGGTCGGATTTGAACTCAGATCGTAAAGGGACGTAACTATGCTGGAAAGCATGTCCGACCCTCTACCGATACTGCCAATTCACCGCCCTTAATATTATAATAATGGCTGCATCTCAGGTTCGAGAATTGCCATCCCTTGATTTTATTCTTATACATGCATGGCACAAACATGACTTTTTAGCCCTACCAAAGACTTAGATTCCTTTCTGTTTATGCTGCAGTGAAAGAAAAAAGAAAAGGCCATGTTTATGCAACACATGAACATTGCTTAGATCAAATTATACTTGGGCTTGAAGCTCTTTCAAGTGAAGACCAATCCCACTCTCTAAACAGCAGGTAGCCAAAAAGAGGAACAGGTCAACATCATTGACTGCTATCGAGACACATGCTTTATATAAGAGTTTTCCTTCTCTTAGAATAATATTCTGACAAGAACTAGGGTCCTCACTCCTGGTGGGATAACTGCGCGCTGCAGCACCAAACCAAACATTTCCATGCCCCCTGCCCCCTGCATACTAAATATTATAAGTACATTTAATTATTACGTTATTTTAATCAGCTAACTTTTTTTGTGCACATGAATTTCTGTTGAGTGTTGGTTGCAAGATGTGTGTGCACACAGCTTACAAGGAACATTGCTCAAATCACAGATGGAACGAACTAAATATGGTATTGTATTTTAATTTAGAGTTCAGTTGTGTCTGTTATCATCATCATTTTTTTTATGCCTACTTTTCCTTGCTTGCATGGGTTGAATGGGATTTTTCATCACTGGATTTTTTCACTCATTGTGGTCCTTTGTCATCTTTTTGTGCTTTAGTGATTTGAGATCAGCTCTCACAATCTCTGCCCAAGTCCTCCCTGGTTACCCTTTACGGCGGCTTCCTTTCATTGGGATTTCTTGGTACTTCTTCACTTAACAACATTCTCATATAAGTTTGAATTCTGAAATCTTTTGTTTTTAGTAAAAGCGAAACAGAACATTTCTCATGCCCTTTCTAAATATATTAGCTATAGAAATAATTTTAATAATAATGTCTTACTAGAGCACAAGGCTTCACATTTAAGGAGGAGCAAAAATACGATTATGTGGCAATCATGCACTTTTCAAACATACGAATAATGGCTATTATCGATGGTTGATAATAACCTTGTCTTGATAAGATCTTTGACTTGAGTTCATAATAATAATAATAATTTCTCCCATAAACGCAGGGTTGGGGGCTGGAATATTGGATTAACTCTGCCCAAATATCTGACTGGTATTTTATTGAGTCCAATAATTAATCAGCCATTCCTCATTTCAAGGCTTGATAGAATAAGTATCAGTCATACATTAATAGTCAATTTATCTTACTCTTTATCTGTGGCCTTCTGTTTATACAAAAATTAATAATTTTGATAGATGATGAGAATGCAGAGTTTATGTGGTCATATCTGTAAGGAGTAAGCAGTTGTCATTGATGTAATATTATGTCTCTGGCCTAAACATTTACATCTTACCAGCAGATTCTTCCAATTATGAGAAGTTCAGTAATTGATTCTATTATTCCAGCTGTATGAGGAATAATAGAATAATTGCTGTATTGGACCTATATTGGTTTAAAGTGGTTAAGATTTAAAATCATAATATTCTAAGAATTTGACTGTATGAGGAATGTAGTTAGAACAAGCATTCAGTAGGATGCATCAGCCAGTCTTAGAAATCAAGTTCAATTCCCAGTTAGAACCATCTTAAACATTGCTTTGGGAGAAAAGTATTGTCTTTTCTTAACATCTACCTCTTCTTAAAAGTAAAAATCTCAGGTTTCATGCAAATTTAAGAGATCATTGTGATTATGTCTACATGTATATCACAATTTTAAATTTGTAACTTTATTATAAATAATCATAAAATATAACAAATATTTATAAAAACAGCATGCTGCTGCTGTTAAAATATTATTTACTTTATAGAATGTTCAAATTTGTATCAAGGTACTATACCTTGATTAAGTAGTAATGATATTCTAATCATTTAGCAGAACCATCAAAGCTTTTGACTCAATGCTTTGTTATTTTTGTAGTTGCTTGAGTGAGTCAAGAGGGAAAGGGAGATTGTGGAAGAGGTAAACTTATAGTAATCATTGGTAGTTGACTAAAACCTAGCTTGATGTATCAGACTACCATACCAACCAAGATATCTGTAGTAGTAACATAATAAAATCTCTGCATTCTGAGTTCATATCCTGCCAAGGTCAATTTTCTCTTTCATCCATTCAGGGTTAATAAATAAATTATCAGCCAAGTGTGGTAGAATAGTTTGTTCAGGACGAAGTTGTTGTTTTTTTAGTAAAATATTGTAAGTTATCAAATAATCACAGATCTAAAAATATTTCTATTTTTATTTTAATATAAAATCTTGAATATGGATAGGATGTAGAATTGAATGTAGATTTTTGATTCAATTTTCTCATTTCTATAAAATATTTTCTTCCTTTCTGTGACAATTTCGACAGGTTATCCTGTAGTGTTTATTTATTAATTAAAAAAAATAAATATCAGAGAACGTATGGTCCATGTAGTGGACTCTAGCATATGTTTGATATTTATTTTCATGAACTACGAGCAAATTTGGCCTTGCTTCAGACACTAGTTGCCACAAAATATGCTGATCAAGTGAGGTATTCTACAAATTTAGTCTTTTTCGCTTGACTGTCCAACCTTTTTACTTAAATAAATAACATTGTATTTTCCCAGTTCGTTATATGTTACATGTGATCGGCAGAGAGTATATTAATGTCAACATTTCAATTTAAAACATAACAAAATAATATTGAGGCATTGTTACATCATATTCTATTTGATTCTCTTATTAAATTGCCCTAATTAATAATAATTTATCTATTTTCAGAAACTTTGCTATCATTGTATCTGAACTACTATCAGTTTACAGAATTTCATTTGGATAGCATATTCAAATACGGCGACGACAACCGGCTACCAAGGGAGGTAATCATTCGTTCTATCATTTTACTTCTTTGAGTTATCTTTCCTTGAATTCGTGTCTCGTGACAACTTTTGCTCGTTTATATCGGAGCATCGTTATTTTGGGCGAGCGTAGCTAACCGGTTAGATAAAAGGAGTTTCTGGTGTGAAAGTCTTTCCGCCTTCTGCGTATTGGGATCCATATCTGTCACTAAGGTTACGTTCGGTTATTTTATGACAGAACACACTAACTCAAACTTACTTTCTTTTCTCTGTCTGTCCGTCTGCATGTGTATCTGTTTGTTTATCTCCCCCCTCTCTTGCTCAAGGTTATGTTGGAGTGTGGTGGAAGAAGGACGTGACATGCGTATAAAGGTGGTGGATGAAGACGAAGTACTATAGCAAATGTGTTAGCAAATAGGTCCATTTCCAAAACTTGATCATAATATCCATGAGCTTGTTAATTCATAAACCTTTATAGGTCTAAGGCATAATGAAAGTATATGTTGATGGTAGTTAGCTGAAAAGTCCTATAAAGATATTGGACCTTTTCGTGCTCTGTTGAAGACTTTTGTCTCAATATAGTATATCAATGACATGTTATACTGGCAGTGCGTACCACTTCTTTACTACACCCTGTAAAGCAAACCAACACAATCATTATCATCACCCTAATCATTTAACGTCCATTTTCCCTGTTTGCATGGGGGTCACCACATATCTGTTTAGTACTCATGTGAAGCTACTAACCTCGCAGATGGATTGGGCGCAAGTGTAATGCTTATAAAAACGCTCTTGTGCTCTGCTGGTTGTCATGTCTTTGACACAGCTGAAGAATCCTCCCGGCCCTTTGTTTGGAAGTTTCCTATGGCTGAATACCCTTCCTATCACCAACAGAAGGGGAATTGTGTCTTTGATACAGCTGAAGAATCCTCCTGGCATTTTGTTTGACAGTACATATCAATTTTACAGTTGTATCACTGACTTCAAAAGAAGAAAGAAAAAAATAGAGTCCATGGATAATGTAGTCCAAGGTATACAATGTCTGAAAGGAGATGGTGGTGATCTTGGCTGAAATGGTTTTGATCATAGGTTTACTCAATCAGGACTAGCTAGGTGCAAAACAACTCACTAAGCTGTTGAAAGCTCAATCTCTTTTCCATTGTCAGTTTAGTTGTCTTGATGGGATATGAATTGTTGATAGATAGTCTATTAGTTTGGCCAGATCTGGACATTTTAAATTTAATTTATGAAATTATTTTAAAATAAATTAAAGGAATTTACTATGCATCAGCTTTTGCATAAAAAAAAAACACTTGCATATTAATAAAAAAACAAAAAAGATACAGAAGAAAAAAATTAAATATCAAAAGTAAGGGAAAGCAGCTGACTCTACATTCTAGTCTAGGCGGTGTATCTCAGCTGCATCTTGCAGACAAAATGGCATGAGCATTGGCATAGTGAACAACCAGCAACACATGCTGTTGTTCCTTCTTCAGACAGAATGCACTCCTTTCAATTTTGTAGAGGAAATCAGCAGTTCAGGGACACCAGAAGTCTCAACAGCAACTGGCATGAAGAGGAAGCAGTTGGTCAAGTCCCATTTGTATTGTAACGTGTGTTGTTTTTAGAGCAACTTTTTGGCAATGAATATCTGCCTCACATCACAGCTGTATAGCCTATTAATCAGAATCTAGAGATTTTTTTGTATCATTGAATGCACTTGATATCACTAAAGAGAGAAGGTTTTCAAGAGTCAGATGCTTTAGCCATCACCTGTCTTATTATTTTTATTTCCTGACAATATATTTCAAAGAAAGTATAGTCTATTTACTTAACCCCAGTGTGTATTGCTTTCATGTATTTGTAACTTATTTCCCAAGAATATATAGTAAAAGTTGGTTCCAATTAAATTTGAACTTGGAAGTATAAGATATTGTATTTTGGATATTGTAAAGCATTTATTCCAACTGCTATTTTACCTTGAAAACCAGTCTATCCTCCACTTTTAAGTTTTAGCTAAACTGAAGAGATCTAATTGATTTCCAGTAAATTTCTGCTATTTACAATCATTAGGGCATTAGGCCAAATGTTTTGCAGTATTTAGTTATGGCCCATTACATTACAAGTTTAAATCCCACAAAGGTCAACTTTGGCTTTTATCTTGCTAAAGTCAATAAAATAAAGTACTTGTCAAGCACTGGGATTAACATAATCAACTATAACTTTTCCCAAACTTTGCAGCCTTGTAATAATGTTAGAAATCGTTATTTTATTCTGAAACCTACTATATTTCAAGATATATTAAACAATAGTCCTGTGATTTAGCTTGCACAGTGCTTTAGATTAGAGGTTTCCAAACTTTATCAGGACACTTTAGTGTGTTGCTAAATCTAATTAATTTTTATGAATATTTAGCTGTGATGTACCTACTGAGATGGTATAAGAGACATGCTCTAGATCAGCAGTCGCCAACCGGTGGTCTGCAAACCACTGGTGGCATTTATAATTTTGTTATATTAATAAAATGGAAGTTCTCTAATCATTATTTTACAAATGTATTTATCTTTTAAAAAAAATTCATATTAGTGGTCCGTGGGATTTAAAATTATGAATATAGTGGTCTGTGAGGTCCGAAAGGTTGGCGACTGCTGGTCTAGATGCCACACAACCCAGTCCCTCAAAATTTGAAATGAACTTCTTCCATGTAGTGGGACTGAACCCAGAACTCATAATTGGGAAGTGAACTTCTTAACCTTTTGGTCATTGCTACACTTGATTATGTAATTAGTTCTGATTATGTAACTATAATAGAATAAATGAACAACTTGTTTGTCTTGTTCATGAATCTTATATCTGGCAAGATTGATAGTTCATATCAGACGTGCTACCTCATGTCTTTGGCTAAGTCTCATCACACTTTATTGTGTCCATAGCTTTAACATCTAACACTTACTGACTCAATGTACCTTGCTATAAATTGGTGCTGTATAATAATACAGGCCATCACTGCATAAGTAATGAACAATTTGTAGTTCTGAGCTAAAATCTTACTCTGGTGGATGAACAACATGGAGTTGACTTGCTGTATTTACATTACTTCTGTGGTGTCCAGTAGAATGTTAACTATGTTGATTTCACTGGCTTGGTAAGGCATCAACATAGCCCCTTCATTCAAACCTAATAATAGATATAAAAATAAAATAAAAAAATAATGGATACAGAATATCCATATACCTTCTTTCCAACAAACAAACAGACATACACATTTATTTATTTCCATGATACATCATGTCTGATGGTTGGCAAATATACAATGAACAGTTATGATATATAACTGTGTTTGCATGTGTATGAATGTATATACAGTAATCCCCTGCTATATTGCGGTTCACTTTTCGCAGTCCCGCTACATCGCGGATTTTTCTTTGGAACGTATCTAATTTCCTATGACAGTAATCCTCGCTACATCGTGGATTTTTCTTTAGAACATATCTATTATCTTATTGGGGTGTATACGTCTGAATAAAAAGTGTTTAACATTTAAACTTATTAAATAAGTTTTGATGTGATTGAAGTGTATATCGTAAGGAAGGGGCATGTTATGGCTTTAACTATTAAAAAAATGTTTTTATTTTTCATTCCATATCTGTTTTACTGATTGTGTTTTTCTCTAATCTACTATAAACCCTTCATATATTGACGGGAGATGTGCAGTATCTTACCAAGCCGCTAACGTGTCTGGTAATGGTCATCATTGGTAACTAGTGGTACAATCGTTGGTGGTAGTTTCTATACGATCGTTACTGGCTGTTTTTGGTGTTTAAATACAAAAGTGTGTTCTAATGAGTTTATATGTACTTAAAGCGTGTAGGAGAGGTACTTTAAGGCTTAAACTATGAAAACAACGGTTGTCTTTTGGGTCTCTCTATATCATGGATTTTCATTTATCGCAGTTGGTTCTGGAACGTATCCCCGCGATAAACGGGATTACTGTATATATCATTATCGTTCATCGACAATTTTTCATACACTGAGCCTCATTAGCAAAGCATTATAAGAAATACTTTCTCAGAGACCACTGCATAGAGGTGAGGTTGTTTCTGTCCTTTATATATATATATAGGAAAAGAATCTTTTCCTATTACCCACTTTACTATCCTAAGTATTGAGTACTCTGGTGCATTATGGTCCACCTGGTATCATACCACACCTTCTTTGTTATATATATATATATTATAATTTAGCTTCGACATAGCTGTGTGTGTGTGTGTCCGCGCATGTGTGTGTGTATCTATATATATATATATATATATATATATATATATATATAGCTATCAATTTCTCAAATTTGTACACATCTCATTAGAAAAAAGAGAGTGAAGTAGTCAATAAAATTGATCCTAATGTAAGGGATAAAAAGCAAAGCTAAACTCAGTGGTATTTAAAAACAGAACATAGAGAGAAGTAATTACAGCTCTTTTATTTGGCATTCCATTGTTTCTGTTACTGCCATTTTAAAAAATAAATATTGGACAGTATTAAGAACTTTTAATCTTTCTTGTTTGGCATTTTATTTTAAATTAAAATAATCACTCAATAGCAAACATTCCAGTAATAAATGTAATGTTCTAAAAATAAACATTTCAGATATTTAAGTGTGCAAATGTGACACACTTATCATTGAAATACAACAGCTTGGACCATCTACCTGCAGACATTGGTCGAATGAAGCAGCTGGAATATCTGGCATTGACCAACAACAAACTGCAAGTCAGTGCAATTCCATACACGCTGACCTTCTGCACCAAGCTGAAAACAATCCTGTTGGACAACAACCTACTGGATGCACTCCCTGGATTCTTACTTACTATGCCCTCCATCGAGACTGTGTACCGTCACGGTAACCACAACTACTTCAAGGCCACATTTATGTGGTACCATACTGACGTGAACTATCGGATTATCCCAGCTGGAGGGTTTGGTGTCGCCATGTCTAAGGTGCCAGCCAGTCTTCAGTTCTGGGCTGCAAAGTCTGTGATTGGACAAAAAATAGACTTTTATAACAACAGCTGCATTGCTGATATACTAAAGGACTATATTTCAGAGCTCTATTATAAATTTTACCTGTGTCACTATTGCAAGCAGGCTCTTCTTCGACATCTACCTGGTAAGTTTTCACCCTACTTTTTTTAACCCTTTCATTATCTTATTTCTCATAAATTACACTGCTTCTGTTTTAATGAATCTTTATAGGGAAAAAACCCCAGAAGTTATGAGGAATATTTAGTAGAATTTCTATTTATTTGTTGTTATTTACCTCCAGGTCAATTCTGATTAAGCAGACTTATGATAAATTACATTACAGCTGTGAGCATACTACTTTTGTATGAGTATCTAGTATTACATTATCTAATGTGACTTCGCCTTTTTTTTAACTTGTAGGCATATAATTGGAAAGAGATTTGGTTGCTATTTCTACCACGATGAGCAACCCTGTAGTTTGTTTAGTGGTATATTAAGCCTTTAGCATTTACCAAGCAGGGAAAAGCGGACGTAAAATGATGATGATTACTCTATATTTACTATTATATTTTCACAGTAAAGGCTTTACCTCACATAATTATCTCACATATCGAATCTTTGAGATTTTAATATTATTTATTTTGAGAACAATACCTTAACATCAGTATGGGCGGCTGGATACAGCTAGTTTGAATAGAAAGAGGTGAGAGAATCCTAGCCAGATACAGAGGGTTTAAAATACTAAACAAAAAGTTCTTACATAAAATTATAATAGGGAGTTGTAATTTAAATATCAATATTTGAAAGTGTATAGTTTTGTGTCACTTAGCCAAGTATGATTTTAGGCAGGTTGGTGCTACCAAAAAGGTTAAACGTTTTTTCTTTTTCTTTAACCCTTTCATTTCCATATTTCTAATGAAAGACACTGCCTATTATTTTCAAATAATTTTGAAAATAATCAAGAATTTGGAGTGGGTTAGGAATATAACTAACTTTCTCATTACTGAGTTGGTATTTGGAACATAATGCAAGATTTAAAATAAAATTCTGATGGAAGGTTTTTAGATAAATATAAACACTTAGAACCAGGGATAGTTTCAGGCAGTTTAGTATTAAAAGGGTTAAATTTGTTATTGTTTTCTATTGTTTTTTCTTCATATATTTCATATTGTGAACACAATAGGGTGATATTGCAAATAAAAATGTAGATATAGTAGAGGCCCAACAACTCCTGACTTGACATTTGGATTTGTATCTGTACTTTGTTCACCTCCTGGGAATGTTGCTAATTTTAAAAAAAGCTAAAATTGAAGTTTTTTCTCGAGCCTAGAGACTTAAGCTGATGTTTATCCTGGTTTCATGTGACATTAAGCAATTAAGAGTACAAGTCCTCCTTCAGAATGGGATGATAATTCATTGTCGGGTTAGTTCCCAGCTGTTGGTATTCATTTTGCAGCTGAGTGAACTGGATCAACATGAAATGAATATATAGCTAGATGGCAAATTGACAGAAACCTTAGAGCATCAAGAACAAAATGCTTGCAGTATTTATTCTAGTTCTTTAGGATCTGAGCTCAAATTCCATCAAGGTCAACTTTGTATTACATTTTTTTGAGATTGATAAATTAACTACATGCCAAGAGCAAGATAGAATTACTAGAGTTGTATGTAATGTCTTGTGCTATTTGTTCTGGCTCTTTATGTTTTGAGTTAATGGGTATTGCTGTTCTTCCTGACTAAGCAATAAGTTAATTTCCTTTATTTCACTAACATTAATACCCACCATCATAATTATTGGCACATATATTATGTCTAGGGTTTGATCTCACTGCATAGCACCTTCAGTGTCTTCTACCATCAACATTCTTCATGATGGTGCATCATCCTGTTAGCTGGATTGGTGTCTGTACTGTTGTGCTGTTCATCATGGAGTGATTTCAAAGTAGGCCCAACATGGCCACTGACAGACAACAGTGGACATCAATTGTTCAGGATTCAGATTTTCTGGAGGAGCTGGCTAGCTGGCTAAGTGAATGCTGATACAATTACATATTTCATATAGTCGGTATGCTCAGAGTTGTCTACGTTCTCTCCTTCACCCCACCTTCCTCCCCTGCTTTTCTTCCACTATACATACTTTCTATTGTCAGCATAGAACACTGTTTCACTTAGTACATATTGTTTGTATATAATGAAGGTTTACTTAAGATCTATGGGAAAGGCCAGTGTTTAGTTTCAGTTTAATGGCATGATGTAGATTAAAGATATATATTGCCTGAGTAGGATGCTAGGCTATCACAGGTAAACTTTTCTGAAGATTTGGTATGTATTTCTGATAGTTGGTTTTACAGTTTAACATCATCACCCTTGGGTGTTCTTAGCAGATTCCATTCTGTTGCAAGCATTCGGGTCATGTCTCCAGTTTAGAGATACTGTTCTCCCTTTCTCCCAATAAGTTTCTGAAAAAGTTTGTGGGTACCATCTTTCCTTTTGACTAAGTGATTAAATAAAAGTTAGGTAAACTGAGAGGATGTAAAAGAAATTAATTGGTCCAAAACACAACAAAACACATGCAATGAACAATTGGATAACTTAGCTATCAAATCATTTCACACCAATCATTCCTATATGTATTACACATCTATAAAAAAGGAATGAATACCACCACTTAGATTTCATTAAGAATTCAAATGTGGCATATAATGTAGTCATTGTATACCACATTTTATGTAGGTAGTGAATTGGCAGAGTCATTAGATCATTGGTTAGACTAACTGGTTCTGTTTATTCTAGCTCTCTGTGCTTTGAGTTCAAATCGTAGTGGTTAACTTTGTCTTTCATTCTCTTAACGTTGATAAATAAAGTAACAGTCCAGAGCAGTGATTTGGCAGAATTGTAAGAGCATTGAACAAGATGTAGGATAACATTTGATGTAGGAGGTGACAAAGTCATTAGAGTATCAAATAGAATGCCAAATAGTATTTGTTCTGACTCTCTGTGCGCTGAGGTCAAATCCTACCTAGGTCAACTTTGTCCTTCATTCATTTGGTATTGGCGGAATTGTTAGAGCATCATATGCATGTTGTATCTATTCTGGCTCTTTGGTTTTTAAGTTCAAATTCCACCTAAGGATTCAAATGATGTTGATGATTAAAGCTAATCACTTGTCCATAGAACTATAATTGATTATAAAACCTGCAATGGGTAGAGGAGGATTGTGGCCATCTGCTGCTGCAGTTGGATGGTGATGATAAATGTAGTCAAGAGTTTATATATGGTTATTCATATGATTGAATATATTCCAACTATGATCATACCATCTATTTTTTAAATATAGTGTATTTAGGACTCTATTAACTCATGTTTCCTTCCATTGTAAAGAGGATAAGATGTGATTAGAAATTTAGTTATTAGTATTTTGCAGTTTAAGACACTGCTTTGAAGGACCCTTGTTAATACTTCTTATTCTTTACCTCAAGCCAGCCCCAGTTAAGAGGACTTCAGAGGCCCTTAATAGTTATTGTTTATCCCAAGCCAACCCTCATTAA
>OZ024741.1:77834228-77991728 GCA_964016885.1 Eledone cirrhosa | reverse complement strand
AACATGAACAAACAATCTATTCTCTCTTTCATCACATTGCAAGAAGTGAAAAGATAATAATAACGATAATAATGGTTTCTAATTTAGGCACATGGCCAGCAAATTTGAGTAGTGGAAAGTCAATTAAATCATTCCTTGTACTTGACTGCTACTTTATATTATAGACCCTGGAAGGGTAGAAGGCAAAGTTGACCTTCGTGGAATTTGAAATTTGTTCTGAGTTCAAGATTAATAAAGTACCAGTCAAGTACTAGGGTCAATTTAATTGACTAACCCTCCACAAACTTGTGTCTATGTTAGAAGAAATAATAATAGTAATAATTTGTAGTGGCAGAAATGCCAAACTAAATGCCATTCAATATTTAGTCTCATCTCTTCATATAGTGAGTTCAAACCCTTTCATCATCCTTCTGAGGTGGGGAGGAAGGGGGGATAAGTACCAGTGATTACACTGGGATTGATTGCATCAATCACACCCTCTCTTGTAAACAGGTTGTGTGTGCCAGAAAGAAAGGAAACTAAAAATCATCATAAATAATTATGATGATGATGATGGTTATAGTGATATACAAAAGGTAAAAAAAAAAATGATGGCACACATAAATTTATTTTGACAAATGTACTCACATACATAGTTATACACGTTTTACATAATCTCCTCTTCATGTATTAACAATCCATCACCCAGTTTAACACCACCCACCTGGTCCTTGGGTGCCTTTAACAGAGCATATTCTGTTGCAAGCATTCAGATCAAGTCTTCAATTTGAGGATATTTTCCTCCCTTTCACCAGTCTTGGAGGCACAGAAGAGTGTCCTGATTAAACGACCCCTCCCCCCTCTCCTAAAAAACATGAATATAGACACACTCATAAACACATGTGCTAAAATTTGCTGTCCTGACATTGAAAACCAGTGACAACCACTTCTATCTGCCTCCAGACCTATATTCCTTAATAGTAATCCCATCCCAACTGTCTAAGAGTCCTCCTGTTTGTTTTTTTAAATGTATTTTATCCTATTTGAATGTGATGATGATGCTGACATTTTACTCAAGGTTGGAAGATTTTACTAAATAAACATGCTGTCCTCTTTTATGTAATTACTTTGTTTCTCTTCTTTATTTCATTATGATATATATTCTTTTATTGGTTTCAATCATTGTACTGCTGCCATGCTGACTGACTTCAAAGGTTTTACTAAAACCTATCAACTACAGTGTTTATCTCAGTCAAGTACTTATTTTATTTCTTTCTATTTATTGAATAGCTAAGTTATTGGATTTAAACATAATGGATACAACATAAATGATACCAGTTTTTAGACAGGTATTGATGTAAACATAGACTCACACACATACATATATATGGTGGTGATTGACTTAGTTTTAAGCAAAACGTTTTTCTTAATGCAGTCATTTGCCTGTATTAAGTATGTTAGCTTCCATGTTATAACTACCTTCGAGTTTGTTTTAATTTTTTTATGGCAGATATGACACAAAATTTGGTCACGGAAATTTTCAAAAGAGTGCACCACATCTTTGCTTTTGACCAGTATAGGTTATTAACCCAATAGTAGATGTGCACACTTTTTAGCACATAGGACAACAATACTCAGATAGGGCTGGTGGAACTGCATGCATATAAAATTATCATGTTTGTCCCCTGACTTGTGATCTCTGATGTGTTAAAAGCCAGCTTTTGAAAGTGTAATCACCTCTATCATACAAAATATCATCAGTTTTACTATTTAACGGGCAATTCAATTTTTCTCAAATTGCAAACTATTGTTTACAGACCACAATTCACTTCTATTCAGTCCAAGGTGTTCTCAATTTACTGTGCTACTGTTCAATGACTGAAAGTTATCCTTTGTGATCATGAAATTCTAAATAAAGTAATTGCTTTGGAAATCTAAAATCATCAGAAAGGATGATGTTATAAACCCATAGCATATAATACTTGAAAAGATGAGCTTCCATACTGAGGCAGCCCACTCTTTCCAGCTCTTTTGTGTCGAGTGTAAAAGATTTCCAACAGATAATTAAAGTGTTAGTAAGTAGGAAAGAAGACAGGAACCTGATCCCATCAGGTAAGTGGCCCTATTCAATATGCTGCAAAGAAGTAGGCAGAAACTCTATATGATGTACACAATGCAAATCTTAGGTACACAAGAGATGTAGTGGGATAGATGGAAAGGAAGACTTTGTATGTAATATTTGCACAGGGTTAATTGATAATAAGAGGGACAGAGATACAATCCTCCAATCACATGAAGGATCCATAGAAGTGGTTGATAGCTTCTACTACTTAGGTGATCTATTTAGCAGTGGAGGGAGGTGTTCTGAGAGCATAGCTAGAATAAGGATAGGATGGAAAAAGTTTAGAGGGCTACCTTTTATTGTCAACAGAAGTGTTGATGACAAAAGGATGGCTGTATGCCGCCTGTGTGCAAAGTGCAATACTGCATGGGCATTGAATGCAGAGGATATGCGTAGGCTGGAGAGAAAGAAAGCAAGTATGCTTTGGTGGATGTGGAATGTTAATGTGAGAGAGTTAGCAGACCTTGGATGAACTGAGAGCAAAACTGGGAATAAGAGGAATTATATAGTGTACAAGAGAGGAGACTGATGGTATGGACATGGATGATGGTCACTGGATGAAGTCGTGTCAAGAAAACCAAGAAAAAACTGGGTGAGAGCCAATTTCAAATCGCTGAAACTTACAGAGGAGATGACAAATGAACATGATGAGTGAAAAGATGTTATCCTGAAAAAGACCTGTCCAACCATGCAAGTGTAAAAACGATGATGATGATTATATAATATTCGTTGAAACACTTCTGATGGAATCTTTTTAAGATTTGAACAGGTCATCAATATGGTGTTCATGTCTCAGACACATATAGCAGTTATGTGATAAAGCAGGTATCATAGATGCAGAGCTTAATGGAACATTTCAAGTCTCTGATCAGACTTCCCAAAGTTCCCAAACACAATTGAAATCTTATCAACTTTTAAGTTGATCTTAGAATCTAGAGATCTATCTCAGAGTTGCCAAGGTACACAAAAGAACCTACTACATCAAGTCTGGTTCCCTGAACAAGTATATTTGGCTCCATATATGGCTCACCTGGAGCAGGTATAAACATAACCTTAGTTTTCTTCAGACTTATTGTAAGTCCAAATACAATACATGTACTGTAGAAGAGGTCCATCTGAATCATCAGTGTACAATAAATCATAAATTAGAGCTATACAGGTATTTGAAATAATTCAAATTAAACAGTTTACATTTTGTATGATAGTAGAAAGAAAAGAATCACATATGTGGACACTGCTAGAAGATACAGAAATGGAAATAGTAGAGGAGCTCAAGACCATGAATGACCGTGGCAAATGGAAGCGATGAGTTGAATCAGTGGGGCATCCCACTAGACAATCTAGAATAGCATAGGGAGTATGTTAGTGGACAAAGATAGATAATTGACAGGCATGAAATACATGGACAGTTATGACTGCAAAGTATATGGAGAATAAAGTTGGAGTTTTATCCACCTGTTTGACACCATTATCCTTAGGGATCGATTCTTAAGAAGGCTTTCATTCCAGCATTAAGTCGACATCCCAACTTTTCCAGGATTCTCCACAGGGCACTTCTGTTCACCATATCAAAAGCTTTTGTTAGGTAAAAAAAAATTGATAAAGGGCGATTCCTTGCACTATGAACTTCCCCTGTAGCTGTCTGAGTCTAAAGATCATATTTGTGGTTCTTCTATCAGATATAAATCCACATTGAGACTCTAGGACAACACTAGAGCGTGTTTGTAGATGGTTCAGTAAAAATCTGGTAAACATACCAACAGTTATTAAGAAAATATGAAAGCTACTCGAGTTTGATTTAACAACTTTTCCCTTGAACAGTGAAATCAGTACTTCACATTCCAATCTTGTGGAACTGGTGAAATATTCCACACATTACTAATCAATGTGGTCACAAGATCAGCCATTACATCTTCGCCATGCTTAATAACCTTAGCTGGTATACCATCAATTCCTGGAGGTCTTTCCTTAGTTGATCTGTTTAATGGTAGTTTTGACTTTCTTTATGCTAAGATTATCATCTAATTCCTCAATAACATTGCACTGAAGGTCTTCTAATAATGATCTCATCTATCATGGAATGGTTATGAAAAAAACCATGCAATGTTCTGTCCATCATTTCAGAATACCTTCTGTACCATTAGTCAAGCTGGACTCATTTTTTGTGCAGAGAAGAGCGGAAGTTAATTGACAAGGACCAAATATCTATTTTAACAAGTTGCACATTGTTTTGGATTGTTTTTTGTGAAGAGCCAGTTGAATATCTGGATATACTCAACCACCACACATTCATGGTCCACAGTTCTCTCTGCAATCCTGATTTATGATGTTTCTGCAATTCCCCTGTCTTTAAATATTCTTTCAGATGATTTTAAGTTAAGCAACATTTAGTGTAATATATGCTTAGTATCTAGGAGCTTAGGTATTTCTGAATTATTTTCATTGAATGAATCTTTGTTTGCATGTCCTAAACTCCAAAATATCAGCAGAGGTGGCATAAATGTTTTGTTTGAAATTTGTCATTGAATTACCAGATCAGGAATCCGAAAGACCTTTACAAAGTGATACAGATATTACAAGGTCTTGTAGTTTGTCAACAGTCAGTCGTTTTGGAATCTTCATGTTATTTGATGTAAACTTTTCTCTCACAACCAGTTTCAGTTTTCTCATACAAGGTAGTGATCTGTCCAACACATAGCTTTATGTAAGACTCTAATGCTACAAGGGTCATGAATGTGACATTTGCATTTTATGATCAAGTCAGTAAAATGGTTTTGTTTCAATCGTGGATGCAAACAAATTACTTTATACTTGAGTTTCTGGTGAAACAGTGTGTTACTTATTACAACACCCAGCACCAACATATAAAAAACACTGTTGTTAACTTTACTAATACCAAAGCATTCTAAACTAGACCACATATTGTAATCACAGTTATTTAACCCTGACATTAAGATCTTTCGGCAGTGATTTTGTTACTAGTCAATGTAGAAAGAATAGCATTTCTGAGATTACAAAAATTAAGTAAAGTGTTAGTGCATGGATAGAGAAAAAATCACATGTCATCTGCAATGCTGAGATAAATTAAATTTATTAAGTCAGTTACTCATGCTGCATAGAAACTGAGGATGGCTATAGTGAATAGTTTGAGGTCACAGGAGTCTGTCAAAGATGTCCATTGTATCCAATTCTTTTTGCTTTGGCCATCAACTGGATTCTCAGAAGGGAAACAGAAGTTAGGGGATTGACTGGCTAGAGGAACAAAAATTCTCAAATTTTGACTTTGCAGATATTGCAGCCATGGCCAAAAATAAATCCGACTTGCAGTATCTGATAGATGGGATAGGGTCATTTGCGGCCAGCATCAATCTTCACATCAGGGTCAAAAAGACCAAGAACATACTAGTAGGTATTCATCCATCACCAGCAAACATCTGCATCAATCAGGGGGACGTGGAGGTCGTGAATGACTTCACTTACATAGGAAGCTCTATCGGCAGAAGTGGAGACATGGTGAAAGAAATTAATTGCTAGACCACATTTTGTGATCGCAATTATTTAATCCTAACATTAAGATCTCTTTAGGCAGTGATTTTTGTTACTAGTCAAAGTAGAAAGAATAGCATTTCTGACACAAAGATTAAGTAAAGAGTTAGACTTCATCTACCTTGGAAGCTCTACCAATAGAAGTAGAGACATGGTGAAAGAAATTAATTGCAGAATAAGCAAGCTTCACCCAACTTTGCACAAATCATCACCTCCTCAACACTGCCAAACTCAACTCTAATAGACCCCTCTCTGACCTCAGTAAGGAGGACATCAAGCTACGTAATTGAACAGACAAAAACATTGTCCATTAAACAACAAATGCCGGCAACAGAACCTCATGTACAACTGCAATGTCACAACGGAACACACCAACAAAGCCTACATCGGATTAACCACCTGTGAATTTAAGACAAGATTTAACCAACGCCAACATACTATTAGCAACCTGGCTCGGAGAAATGCTTCATCACTCTCCAGTCATATATGGGACCTCCGCAACAACAGCATTACCTACGAACTGAATTGGAGTTCCTTGTCCAAGACCAAACCTTATACAGGAAAACGCCGCCCGCGTAATGCTCCGAGGAAACAATCCAAATTTATTTCGTCAAGGAACAACTATCAAATAAAAAAGGATGAACTAGTAACTTCGTGCAAACACCGGATTTACAAAACATGCTTCAAATTCAGACCTTCTCACGTTCCAGGAGAGTAAGACACTTTTCCCAACATCCATTGTACATATCCACACCGGAGCATACACCCAAGGTCACCATAATACTTCTGCACGCACTATTATGCATTGACACCTGCAGATACACACCTAGGTCCACTTAGCACATACACTCTAATGAACCCAACTCCATCCAAGTTTCACCAGTAGACTCCACCAGCATCCTGAAATACACACAGAACTAGCGCCTATTGAAGCACACACGCTGACGTAGCTACACTTCCAATAGCGGCACTAAAACAACAACACTTATTCAGGCACTCCATTACAGAAATTTCAATATCTATTTGCACGTGGACAGTCCCAGCAACACGCTCGGAGCATACATGGAGCGAAAGAAATATTTTCCCACGGGTTTTCTTTTCCCTTACGGAAACGCCAACAAGTAAGTGACCTGCGACCTCGCAGAGAAGACAATAGATAAATTCTCCTAATGGTAGGATTTACAACACCAGTCATAGGAAGGAGAACATATTCTAGGGCTATCTGTTATCTATTAGGGGAATAACTAGCCATCATTATAAATAGGCTGCCTCTGGTCCCAACACTCAGTTAACTGCCACTTCACTTGTACAATACGACCTCACCATATAAGAGTTTACTACTACCTCTGCTGGTACATACTGTTTGCCTACAACTTCTCACTTTTTAAGGGAACATCCCATGGTAAATAAAGAGACTCTCGCACAATACAGAATGCTTATTGAACACTATCTTCATTTGTGAACACTATAATCAAACTTAATATTTACGATTCGAAGTAATCATATTATTTTCCTTTTTGCTGAAGTGAAGTAAAGATATAAATTCAAACAGAATTGTTGGTATTTGTCGTGTTCATCATTTCTTCCTTAAGAAGTAAAGCTTCGCTTCACACATAGGTCCCAAGATAAACTACATTGCATAATATATAGTAATTACCCAAACCACCAATTCCATTAACATGAACTATAATCATCACCACCCACAAACAACCGCTCACTCACACATCGGTTTACAGGCACAAACAAACTTACATACAAGCTTAATAAGTAACTTATATACACACATACATCGATACACTTTTCGACCCTGTAGTACTAGAACTCATCGGAATTTACAATATCAAAATAAAATAAAAACGTATTAATACGCTCATAGTTTACAGTACTTAAAAACATTCTATTTACAAAATTCTATTTACAAACACTGGCATATATACTAATATAATAAGTACCATAAACACCTATATTCGCACCCAAAATTTCCCCCACATACATGCATTTAACTCCATAGTATCAGAACCATTCTATTAAAATGTGGATATTTTAATCAAATGTATACTTCCAACCGTAATTTAAAGTAGTTTAAGTGTTAGCTTAGTTAGCAGTAAAAACTCGAACTAATAAATCCACTAGAAATTACAATCACATTACCAACTAGATCAGGGGGTGCAACATATTCCAGTGGCAGGTCACTTTTGAACATTGGGACAACTATTAGGGCCATTAATATTTATTAAGCACTATTCAAAAGATTCACCACAACTTCTTTCCATAACATGGAACTGGGCAATTCTAACATACTTAACCCTATCAGTGAAGCCCTTTAGTATAGGTCAACTAACAGAAAATTGTATTACGGTTACGAAAAAAAATCTAAATAAGCCTACAAGGTAAAAATTAAAAACAGTCACCCCTGAACTAGATGATCCGTAATTTTTCAGATAACTAACGAATAATTCGTCCCTTTGTTGACAGATATATGTAATTTGTCAATCGGTGAATTTGGACAATTCTCTGTTGTCTGTTTTTCTAAACTTCTCGCAACAATCTTTGAAAGTGGTTACATAGATATAATATAATTGGAAAGGATTCATTGGAAATTTACGGACTTTACCCACCATTACTCATAAAGCATCTAAGGGACATAACTCAGCATCCGAGTAACTAGATTTCTTTTTAATTGGATGGCTTTTAGAGTAATCTCCCTTAGATCTGTTTGCACCAATAGAATGTTCGCTGTTTTATCGTGAATAAATACGGGAACAGACATGAAAATACCAGCTATTTTGAAGCTCTGTCCTTGCGATTTGTTTATGGTCATGGCAAAAGCTGGTATCTACCGTAGGCTCATATTGAAGGATAGACCTGTTTCACTCGGACGCATGCTAACTCTTGGTATAAAAGCTTCATTTCTTTTTTTACTGCCAGTAATTATGTTTGCATGGATATAAAATTCATTAGATGATAAAACCAAATATCGAATACCATTTAACAGGACATTAGCAGGATCCACATTCTCATAAAAATCGCAAAGGAATTTTTCTTCAGTGCTAGATTGTATTAAGACATGCCTGACGTATCAGAAAATTGAAAAACGTTCTATTAACACAAACAGATCTCGTCACTTTCGTCATACAACACATCAACACTTTGATATATCTGTAAGTCTGCACCTAGTAGTATTCAGTTCAATTAAATCTTCTATTTTTTTGGTCTTAAAATAAATTTTGTCTAAATTTCATCAGTATCACCGATGGGCAGTAACAAAAACCACAACCATCTCCAAACTGCTCACTTTGACTGGAATAAAACAGACTGGAACTGTTACTGCACCGAGCTGCAACGTCTAAACTGGCTTGAGTTTTACGAATCTGGAGATGTCAACACTGTACTCCAGAACATCTTGAACTCAATATGGGCAGCATGTGCAGCATCGCTGCCATGTAAGCAGAAAAAAAACATCCCAAAAGTGCAATTTGGGAGACTGCAGCAGTCCGTCTTGCTAGAAAAGAACGTCGTATTGCTGAACGTGAGTACAAACTGCATAAATCAGATATCAATAGGAAAAAGCGAAATAAATCATCCAACCATCTCAAGCAGGTGACAAAAAAGGCAGTGCTTGAATTTGAGTAGCGCGTAGCAACCAACCCTGACAGTAAGGTGTTCTGGAAATATGTTCACTCAAAGCAGAGGCCTCACTCTCCAGTTGGTCCTCTTCGCAATCCCCACACAAGCCAGGTTACAGACGACCCCAAGGAATGCGCAGAACTCATTGCTGAATGTTATGCAGGCATTTTCACTATTGAAGACCAGAGTGTACCATCTCCACCACCTCTGACATCGGATTCTATTACAACTATGGAATTTACAGCTGCAATGCTGCGACGTCACCTTAAAAATAAACGTAACCATGCCTCTCCTGGTCTTGATGGTGTTACGTACCTGCTTCTCAAACGTGGTAGGTACTTCCTTCTGCACTAGCTATCACGCTTCTTCCAATTCTGTCTGAACAATGGTGTTACTTCAGAACAGTGGAAAACTGCCAGTGTCATTCCCCTGTTCAAAAAGGGTGACTGCACATCACCTGTGAACTATCGTCCAGTCAGTCTTATTAGCTGCATTGAAAAACTGATGGAATCCTGTGTCAGAGAAACACTTTGGAATTCCTGGAACTCTCACAGACTTATACGGCCCTTGCAATTTGGATTTATCCCTAATTCCAGCTGTTGTGGTCAGCTTATCGAGTTTCTTGAAGACATCACCCGGATCACTGATGGCAGCTCATGAGTGGCTAAAGCTTTCAATTCTGTGCCATACAAAAGACTTATGCCAAAACTCTCTGCAATGGGTGTGAAGGATGATCTTTTTAATTGGTTGAAGTCCTTCATTCTCAGTTGAAGAGAGGTAGTCACGGTTCTAGGACAGCATTCCTCACCATATGAGATGTCATCTGCTGTACCACAGGGATCTGTTCTTGGCCCCCTTTTGTTGTGGCATATATTAATGACATAGATGCCAACTTAAAGAATACCACAGTCCTGAAATATGCAGATGACATCAAGCTGTACCTTGAGATAAAAAGGACAGATTCTGAAAACTATAGATCTTGCCTGCAATCTGACCTGGATACAATGCAACAATGGATCACAGACTGGCAACTCAAGCTGGCTGTGGACAAGTGTACCACCATGAATTTTTGGAGTAAAAACCCAGCGTCCACATACTCCCTCCACAACACTAATATCAAGAAGTCTTCTTGTGAACGTGACCTGGGCATTACTGTCCGCAGAGATTTGCGTTGGCCGAAGCACATCTCTAAAATTGTCTAGAAGGCTGAGGGTGTCTTAGCATTACTCAGCAAGACCTTTGTCAGCCACTCTCCAGCTATCTATTTAAAGCTGTATATAGCTATGGTACGGCCACACTTTGCATCACCAGTCTGGAACCCTTATCTTGCTCAGAACATTGACCGCCTGGAAACTGTTCAGAGACGTGCAACCAAGCGAATACCCTCCATCAGGTATCTACCATACTCTGAGCGCCTTGCTTCCCTGGGCATGGATACATTGAAGCTCCGACGTCTGGCAAATGACTTGGTAAACACCCACAAAATTATTAACCATCTTGCCAACAACAACCCAGAGTACCTTTTTGATTTCCATGTGTCTAACACACGTGGGTATGCCAATAAAGTCAGAAAACAGCACAGCTCCCATGACTTTCAGAAAAATCTTTTCACGCTCAGAGTTGCTGAAGCATGGAACAAACTACCTGCATCAGTTATTAGCTGTCGAGACACTGCATCCTTTAAAACCTCCATGCTTCCTGAGATTCGCCAACACTACACCTAATATTCCCCCTCCATACACACGCCCACATGTATATCATGACTCATACACTATTCACCTCTCTGACATTTGTATATTATTCTATGTACTATACATGCACCTTTGATGAGTTGTAGTGCACCTGAGCACTGTACACAATAATTTCATTATTTTTATTTTTATTACTACAGAAATTGCGTCGCCAAATACGTCTCTTATCAAATTTCCAGATGAAACCATGGTTTCAGGCATTTCTATCAGATCTTGATCTAAGCTCACATCATTGGTGACTGTTCCATTTCTTATGCTAAGAAGCCATGCGTGGAATTCTTCTTGTCCATTTATTTGAATATACTCAATCAATGTAAAAATTTCCACATATGACCACAGAGGAGTCTATTTGATAAAAGATTCAATTACAGCAGCATTTGATCTTCGCGGAATAACCAGTGCAATATGCCTAAAGTTTTCTCCAAGAAAGAGAACTTTACCGCCAAAAGATTTATGGTAATTCATTATCTCCTTTAGCAGTATATGTATGCACTTCAATATATTTCCTGAAAGCATTGACGCTTCATCAATTATTATTAGGTCAGCTAATTTTAATTTTTCGGAGTGTTGTGGTGGAGTCTTTGTTAGTGACATAGGATTTTTCAGGATAGCCACTGGGAGTTTAAAGCCACTGTGTTCAGTTCTTCCTTGGTGCAATAGATCAGCCTCAATGCCTGTTGTAGCAAATGAGAGAACACACTTTCCTTGACTATTCAAATGTGATATCAATGTATTGTAGAGGAAAATGTTTCCTGTACCACCAGGACTATCTAAGAAGAAAACTCTGCTGGATTGGTGTTCTTCATCAATAACTGTGACAATTTGCATGCCGCTAATTGTCTGTCAAAGAAACAATTTGTGCTTCCACTCGAAGGTCATCTTAGTTTTGCTCTACATTACATTCTGGGCAGTCATCAAAGGCATACCAGCAATTGGAATTTGCAAATTCCAGTATATCAAACCTTTTAAGGACAGTGTTGTTTCAATTTCTCGTAAAGCTATATATCTCGTACTGAGATATCTCTGGTGTGATGCCTAAGGAAGTTTTCAGGCAAACATTCTTCAAATTCATTGAACAGGACGTCAGGATGGACTGGATTAATGAAAATGCAAAAGAGCTGTCGGATCTGCTTTGACATATTTGTTGAAAAAGTATCTCATTGTCATTTTGAACCAACTGTCGTTGTTCTGCTGCTTCTTTATAGCTACCGTATATAACCTCATCATCATCTTTCAGTTCCTTAAAACCCCGAGCCCCTTTAACGTGCAGCAAACAAAGTCTCGAAAAATCTTTCTTGGTCCTTGGGCTGACAGAATACATTCGACTTATGATTTTATCAGTTCCATGTTGTCTGGGAGTTCACTGCATAGTTTTCTTATTGTAGACATAATGATAAGAAATGTCTACATATAGATATTGCCTTGTATTTTCATTATTTTGGTGAAGCAAAAGGTTGTGGATTGGCAGTATTGATAGAGGGCTGGATGCCATGCTTTGCAGCATATGGTTATGGTCCTATATAGTCTGAGTTCAAATCCCGCCAAGGTTAACTTTGCCTTTTGTCCTTACAGGGTCGATAAAATAAAGCACCAGTAATGCACTGGGATAATTGCTGGCCTTGTGCCAAAAGTAGAAACAATTATTTTAGTTAAGCAAGAACCATATTGTTAGAGGAGTGTTGCATTGCACAACTCTTTCTAGTGCTTTTCTTTCTTCAAAATAGAAGGGCTGTTCCTGCGGGAGATGAATAGGAAGGCGAATAATTGCATGGGATCTGTCATGCACTTTGAATTCAAGTAATCTCCACATTCCTTCCAGAGCATTCACATATATGGCATCTAGATAATTGTTGATTTCATCATGCATTATGATCTTGTTGTCAGTTGCTTCGCAGATGCCTACATTTATCGAATTGTATTTTACGGAACGGATGAAGGCAGAAATTTCTACGTTGATGTGGCAGTTGTATTTCTGACTTGAATATTTGTTATAAGGCACAACATATTGGTTGTCCACTATATTTGGTCTACCAAATATAAACAAAATCTTTGAGTACATGGAAGCTACGAAGAGATTGAACAACAGAAACTTATTCTAAAAAATGCATAAATAAAATATCTACAATTTAATATACTGGTTAAGATCTGTATATGTAAGTAACATGTGATGCAGTAAATAAATATATATATACTACATAAATATATATATATACTACATTTAATGTAGAAGAGAACTGGGAGTTCCTAAAAAATAATTTACTAGAGGCGACGGATGAGGTCTGTGGCTGGAGTAAGACCTCAAGCAGGAGGAGAGTGACTTGGTGGTGGAACAATAAGGTAGATGAAGCAGTTAAGGCCAAGAGACAGGCATGGAAAGAATGGAAGAACGGGGGGAGCAGGGTACATTACATAGAGACCAAGAGGGAAGCTAGGCGACAAGTATACTTAGCTAGGAGAGAAGCAAAGGATAGAAAATTCAGAGAGAATTGTGATGTCATTGGAGAGAAGTGTATCCGGAATGATAAAGGTGAGCTTGCCCTCACAAGTGCTGAGAAGAAAGATGCATGGAAGAGTCATTATGATAGATTACTAAATGAGGAGAATGCATGGGAAGAAGAGACCCTACCCCAAGTAGACCCTATAGAGGGGCCAGCAGTACAAGTCAGCAGCAATGTAGTAAGTAAGGCAATCAAAGATATGAAGATGGGGAAGGCAACCGGTCCATCGGGTATAGCTGCCGAGATATTGATGGCATCTGGGTCTGTAGGTCACACTATAACCACACGTATTGTCAACCAGGTAATACTAGAAGGTGTCATACCAAAAGATTGGTGCAGTAGCATCATTATCAACTGCTACAAAGGTAAAGGCGATGCACTAGATAGAGGAAACTATAGAGGTATAAAGTGGATGGACCAGGTCATGAAAGTAACAGAAAGAGTTATAGCACAGTTGATTAGGGACTGGGTGAAAATAGACGAGATGCAATTTGGGTTTGTACCAGGAAGAGGCACCACTGATGGCCTCTTCCTTGTGAGGCAGTTACAGGAAAAGTACCTAGCTAAAAGTAATCCACTCTACTTGGCATTTGTCGACCTTGAGAAAGCCTTTGACAGAGTTCCACGTGCTGTAATCTGATGGGCTCTTAGAAAACTAGGAGTAGATGAATGGCTTGTGAAAGCGGTACAAGCCATGTATAGGGGAGCAGTCAGCAAAGTTAGGATTAGCAATGAGTATAGCGAGGAATTTAGCGTACAGGTTGGGGTCCACCAGGGCTCTGTTCTTAGCCCCCTCCTGTTCATCATAGTCCTGCAGGCAATAACAGAGGAGTTTAAGACCGGATGCCCATGGGAACTCCTGTATGCTGATGACCTCGCACTCATAGCTGAATCTATGGTAGAACTAGAGAAGAAATTCCAAACTTGGAAGCAGGGACTAGAAAGAAAGGGTCTCAAAGTCAACATGACAAAGACTAAGGTCCTTGTAAGTAGACGAGAAAACAGAACCCAGATCCCCTCAGGGAAATGGCCTTGCTCAGTATGTAGGAAAGGTGTAGGTAGGAACTCCATTCTCTGCCCCAAATGCAAACAATGGGTACACAAGAGATGTAGCAGGATCTTAGGAAGCTTAATTAAGAATGTAGGCTTCACATGCAGCAGCTGTGCTGAGACACCAAGCAGCAAACAGCCACAGGAATCAAGTACCACCAATCTCTGGGAGGGCTCTGTAGAAACAGTAGACAGCTTCTGCTACCTAGGTGACCGAATTAGCAGCGGAGGTGGGTGTTCAGAAAGTACAATAACTAGGGTAAGAACGGGATGGAAGAAGTTTAGGGAACTACTACCACTGCTAGCTGCAAAAGGCTTCTCCCTCAGAATGAAAGGCAGACTGTATGATGCGTGTATCCGAACAGCAATGTTGCATGGTAGTGAGACCTGGGCGCTGAAGGTGCAAGACTTACGTAGATTAGAGAGAAACGAAGCCTGCATGTTCCGATGGATGTGTAACAGTAATATACGTGAACGACAAAGCATAAATGAATTGAGAGAGAGACTGAGCATAAGAGGAATCAAATGCTGTGTGCAGGAGAGGCGGTTGCGCTGGTATGGACATGTGATGCGTATGAAGGATGACAGCTGCATAAAAAGGTGCAGAGCACTAGAAGTTGATGGAAACCGCGGAGTGGGGAGACCCAAGATGACCTGGGATGAGGTGATAAAAGCCGACCTTACCCAATTACACCTCTCAAAGGCAATGACACACGACCGTGACTTCTGGCGTCACGCAGTAATACAGAGTACCCGACCTCCCATGGGTACAAGCTGAAGCATATAGACAATATGCCCCCACACCCCCCACCGCAAGGTGGTCGTGGAGGTGCCACGGCAAAAAAGCACCCAGCCCACACTGTAAAGTGGACGTGTAGGCGCCACGAAAAAGCACCCAGCACTCACTGTAAATGATGTTGGTGTTAGGAAGGACATCCAGCTGTAGAAATCAAGCCAAATCAGTTCCTGTATGAGCAAGGCATGGTCAGCCGACCAGACACTGCCCACAACAGGACAACCCGTCTAACCCATGCTAGCGTGGAAGAATGGACGTAAAACGGTGATGATGATGATGATGATGATACTAAGGTTCTTGTAAGTAGACGAGAAAACAGAACCCAGATCCCCTCAGGGAAATGGCCTTGCTCAGTATGTAGGAAAGGTGTAGGTAGGAACTCCATCCTCTGTCCCAAATGCAAACAATGGGTACACAAGAGATGTAGTGGGATCTCAGGAAGTTTAACTAAGAATGTAGGCTTCATATGTAGCAGCTACGCTGGGACAGCAAGCAGCAAACGTCCACAGGAAAGTACAATAACTAGGGTCAGAAAGTACAATAACTAGGGTAAGAACGGGATGGAAGAAGTTCAGGGAGTTACTGCCACTGCTATCTGCAAAAGGCTTTTCCCTCAAAATGAAAGGCAGACTGTATGATGCGTGTATACAAACAGCAATGTTACATGGAAGTTTAATATCTTGTTTAATATCTTTAATATCTAAATAATTGTTTCTACTTTAGGCACAAGGCCAGCAATTACCCAGTGCATTACTGGTACTTTATTTTATCGACCCCGTAAGGATGAAAGGCAAAGTCAACCTCGGCGGGATTTGAACTCAGATCATAAAGGGACGTAACTATGCTGGAAAGCATGGCGATCTACCGATACTGCCAATCTACCGCCCTATCTAAATAATATCTAAATAATGAAATAAAAATTGTTAAATATAATCATTTACTTATAAATTATTAGTGTCTTAACAGTGTTTTGTTTCAATGCTATACTGTAGTCCAGAATTATCTATAGGTGTTTAACCAACTCTGGATTTAGAGATAAATGTGAACACTTTGTCTACATATATATACAATATCTTCATTGACTGAAAAAAGAATGAGCTAGATTAAATTCAATTCTATTTGGAGACTGAATATCTATGTTAACTGTTTACAAAAATATTGTTTTAAACCCACTATAACTAGTGACTGAAGTAAACTGGGTAGATCAATTTGTACATATATAGCATATTCTTGGTAGCTCGTTCAATCAATAACTTACTAATGTGTTAGTGATTAAATTCAATGTTATACTGTACTCAGAGGTGTAACAAGGGAAAATAGCACCTATGGCAAACATTGAAATTGTGCCCCTGCCCATGCAGCAAGCTATATAGTAATTGTTAGACAATGGGATTGACAGCACAGTTTTCTTTTCTTATGCTTAAGTATATGTAAAATATTGGCAAAAGTGTTAGTGTATTTAAAGTGATCTGTATAATACTTATCTTTGACAAATATTAAAACCCTATTAAAATATTTAACAAGTCATACTATGAGGTATGCCTCTATGATCATGTAGTTCCCAGCACTGTATTTTTACCTAATGTCCTAATAATTTATATAAATGGTTTAATGATCCAGCCACCACCATAGTGTTTTTCACCCCTGATAATCAAAGACAGATCATACATCTGAAGAAGTTTCTTTTTTCACTCTTTGACGATAGCTTGCCTGACTTTAATAGAATGTGCTCCTAGTCCAGGTAGCGCCCCCTTTCAAGTCATGCCCATGGCACATACCATGCTTGCCATACCCTAGATAGGCCTAGGACTGTACTACTGAATATATATTATTTATTACTTAAGCCACTAGTGCCAGTGAATTTATAAGCAGTATGTTTGTGGGCTGTTAAAGAAAGTAATCAGTTACTGATGAAATCGTAACACAAGGAACACAACTTGTCTGATGGATACTTCTTTCTCTGTCCACAAAGATAGTGTATATGTAGCAGTAATATGATACTCTCTTCAATAGGGTTTCATTCGGTCTATCAACCAGCCCCCAAAAGCTTGACCTGGTGTGGCCTTATAGATAAGTTTCTCTAGTAATCATTCTTTAGGCGTTACAATGTCTATAATTTTGACATTAAAATCTTCTTCTTTGCCCACATATTCCTGAGATGGTTGAGGGGGCAGAGTCATCAAACACTCCTTCCAGTGGGTCCTGTTAGAAGCAACCGACTCCAACTGATCTGGCTGGATCTCCAAGCGAGACCATCAAACTCATGAATGTTATCCAACTGTCTTGTGTGGGGTCTACCTGTGGGTCTCCTACCAGTTGGTTTTACCCGTAAAATCCATTAAAATCTGCTCTGCATGTTTTCAACTTCTAGAAACAGAATGAGCATTTCTAATAAATAGCAATAGCAACTATCTAAGTCAACAAGAGAGTTGCAGAGAGGATTTCAAGCAGTTAAATTGTAGACCACTGCCTTGCACAAACCCTGTTGCTCTCTCTCTCTCTCTCTCTCTCTCTCTCTTTCTCATTGCCAGACAAACGACCATTATCTCATTACAAAAAATACCATATTTTAAATGAAAGGTTCTCAACGGGGGGGGGGGGGGGGGATACCCCCGCCCCCGCCCCGATGTACATTCGGGGTGGGGGTGGGGGTTAGAGCAAGGGGGCGTTAGGGGGGCGTTTGAAGCTTTGCGGGGTGCTAGGCTATTTACTTAGGTAAGTTTTATAAGCCATATTTGTACGTCTCTGAGACAGCCAGTGTGAATGCATTTGAATGAAGAAAACAAAGAAAATAAATAAAAGAAGCTTGTTAACGAATAAAGTAACTTGAATTTGTTCTTTTTATTTTCATTGTTAACTTGATAACACACACACACACACATATATATATATATGCGCAGTGTGACAAGAAGCTTGCTTCCCAACCACGTTTCCAGGTTCAGTCCTACTGCCCGGGCCGACCAAAGCCCTGTGAGTGGATGTGATAGGCCGAAACTAAAAGATCCGCGTCGTATATATGTATATATGTCTGTGTGTGTCTTTGCGTTTGTGTTTGCCCTCCCACCAATGCCTGTTGGTTTGTTGACGTCCCCATAACTTACCAAGGTGATGCTCCAGCATGGGCGCAGTCCAGAGACAGAAAAAAAAAAAGTAAAGTGTATATATATATATATATATATATATATATATATATGTGTGTGTGTGTGTGTGTGTGTATGTAGAAGAGGGGTCTCAAACTCAAGGACATAAAAGGGCCATTACGTCCTGGAGGGGAAGCACTGGGCCAAACGTGGTGGTGCGTAATGATTTTCACCAGTTATAATAATTTCTACTATTGGCACAAGGCATGAAATTTAGAGTTTAGGGTCCCGTCGATTACATTGATCCCAGTTCACAACTGGTACTTAATTTATCAACCCAAAAGGATGAAAGGCAAAGTTGAGATCGGCGGAATTTGAACTTGGTACGTAAAAATGGAAGAAGTACCGCTAAGCATTTCGCCAGATGTGCTAATGATTCCACCAGCTCACCGCCTTATTTTCACCAGTTATAATGGAATCTGAAATATTGGTTCTACCGTGGGCCATAGAAAAGTAGTTCGTGGGCCACATGTTTGAGCCCCCTGTTGGAGAGATAGATAGATAGATAGATAGACGTGTACCAAACACACACACACATTTCTTACTCTCTATGTCTCTCCCTCTTTCTCTCTTTTTTCTATTTCTCTCTCTCTCTATATATATATATATATACATATATATATATGGCGTTATTACTTGACGTTGTTGCAAATAGCAGTTGCTTTTGACCCGGCAATAAAAACTGGAGACAAAATTCTTTCTGTACCAATACAGATATTGTTTGCTCACTGTCACTAAGGATCTCAATTCATTCGTTGCAACTAAGTTTGTGATCGAGGCATTTTATTTTGCAAGGTACTATTTTTCCCTTGAGTTTGTGATTCAAGAGAAAGGTAAGAAATTCTTCATATTTTGCATCTTTTGTATTTTGACTTTACAGTTTGAATTGTAGAATTGTCTATCCACTCAAAATATTACAACAGCTAACAGTGAAATATAGAAGTTAAAAAAAAAGCTTTTTTGACTGAGATCAAATCTTCGAGAACATTCACGTTTATTTTTCAAAAATATATAATTTGAAAAAGCTTGCTTTTGTTTTGGACTGAAACTTTTTTGTATTTAATTCGTACCAGTAATCTACTGATATCAAAATCAGTAGTATATTGAAAAAGGGAAAAGTAGGGGGGGTTCGCCGAAATGTGTTGAGAACCTTTGTTTTAAATCATTGCACACACACATGTATCAAAACAACTTAAATCTTGTTTTCGTTACATTGTCTATGATATCTTCGTAGTAAGTTATTTTCTTAATAAAAGTTCTTTAAGCAGCAACCATGTTTTACTTGTTCATTCCTCATCATTTTCACACAGCGCTTATATCTGGGACAATATTTACCTGATGCATAACCACCCAGCAAGCCAACCATAATCACTACTACAAACTCTGCCACACTCAAATGAACAATAACAAACACAAACCAATTCATTACATCACCACATCCACTCAATAACATCCAACTTAACTACATTTCACTTTGCTACATTTCTTTTTTTCACTACATATACAGACAAGGTGTTTATATTCATTTTCCTGACATTTGTACATTATTCTATGTACTATACATGCACATTTGATGAGTTGTAGTGCACCTGAGCACTGTACACAATAATTTCATTATTATTATTATTATTATTATATTTGTCCATATATACAGTGCTGGTTAAAGTATAACTTAGATGAAATTTAAAGTTACATCAGTGGAACAACTAATTATGCTGCAGTAATTGACTTTCTGCAGTATAAGTAAAAAAGAATCTAGAAGCTTGATTCAGTTGGACATGTTAGAATTGTACTGATCGATTATTACCTTACCCTAAAAAATGCTTGACTTTTTTTTTAAATGGTGTATATTGAAACTTTGAAAAACTTATCTTCCTTTAAGTATCTTAGTAGTATGTTGAACAGAAATGCAAACTTTGAAAAACATATCTTCCTTCAAGTATCTTAATAGCATGTTGAACAGGGATGCAAATTTTATGATGAAATTGAATATAGAATTCAGAAGAAATGGATATCTTTTGGAAAATTACAATCTTCATTATCTTTTAAATCATGCATTTAAAAAAATGTTACTAAAATATTCAATATCAAAACTCGTATGCTGTCTGTTTAGTTGTGTGGATGTGAAACATAGGCATTATAAACAATTTCTGTAATAACTTCTCTGGAATAAGGAAAACTATGTACTAGCATGGTAACCATGCTGGAGCAAATATATATGAGCTATAGATATAAGTGTAGTGTCCTAGATACAGGGTTGAATTCTGAATAAAACATATTCAAAAGCATTGTTGAAGATTCACATTTCCTTTCCTACAATATATCTTACATGTTTATTTTATTCATCTTTTCTTCCCTTCTTATTTTATTGAGATCTTCAATAGTCTGGGACAAAACACGATTTTTCGTTTCTGGTAAAAATACCCAAACTAATATGGCAGAAATTAAACATGCCGAACCCATTGTAAAACCGGAAGCCCATGGAGCATACAAAGTCTGTGAAAGGAAAAAAAACTATGTAATATATATATATATATGCACACATACACACACATATATATATACATATATATATATATCATGACTAAAAAACAACACATAGAGGACATAATTTCAACATGGCATATTGCAACATGTGTAAAAAAATGTATATATCCAATACAAATCAAAATGAAACTTTGAAAAGCTTCTCAATGAAACAGGTTATTGTAAAAACTATTTAGATAATCATGACTATTTCTGAAAACCTATTTATATTAAAAAAAAAAACTGTAATTAATTTTTTGCATGCATTAGTTTATTTTTTGTTGTGTATTGTAAACTTTGCATGTATATAAAAACATTAGGTGCATTTTCAAATCTTTATTATATTATATATATTCAGTTGAAACAATAAGCAACAACCTTTCTTGTGTTGGTGTCACGAAAATGCACCCAGTGCACCCTGTAAGGTGGTTGATGATAAGAAGGGCACCCAGCTGTAGAAACCATGCCTAAAAAGGGTTGTGAGGATGCTTCAGTTGTGTCAATGTCACGACAACCTCTCAAATGTTGGTAGTTAAATATATGTACTATTTTATAAACTAATAAAATTTGCTATTATTTGTAAACTTAAGTTGTATTTAATTGATCAATTTCATAATCCATGTGCACCCATAAGTGACCGGCCTCTCCTACAAAATATGAGTTTTATAACTAGGAATATAACAGAAAATTATTCTGCATGAACAATATTGAATGGCCAATATCAAAATGGTGTGCAAATTGTGTAAATACACTTAGTAAGCTATATTTCATTAGTTCTAGGTTTTCATTTGTGACATTTTATTATGTTATACTGTGATTTTATTTTGGGTCTGAATAATTAATTTGTTACGTTATTGTCGCTGGAAAATAATAAAACAAACCATTTCAAAGATGGATCACTAAATGTACTTTGCTATGTACATGACAGTGCCCAATACTCATTCAACTGAGTTTGCAGCTACACTGCTTCAAAACTATATCTGGTTTCAAATATAGCTCTAGCAATGAGTTAGTTTTAGAATGCTCATTATAGCTGGGGCCAGGATATGGTCATAATGTTAGTTGTGAAAAATGAAATATGGACTAAGAAAAAATATAGTTTACTTACCAAAAGTTTGAAAAATGGGGCCACAGAACATGCAATTCTTGAAAGTGTGACAGGAACACCAAATGCAATACTTCTGCATAATAGATATATGTATATATATATATATATATATCATAGATTGAGTTAGAAACTCAAAATAGTCTTTTACGATTAAATAGCTCAAAGAAGGGAATCTTTCCGAGCTGTGTAATACAATTGAATATATGAGAGAGATGAACACAGATACAAGTATACATGTGTTCCAATTGCAATTGACCAAGTTAGCTAGGTTGAAAAAATACTAATTTAAAACAATATGGTTTGCCTGACTCGATTTAAAGTAATAAATCAATAAAATTAACAAACCTATATCGGGCCTTTGATACCCGGACAGACCTAAATCTGTTTTGCAAGAATTATTAAGTGAAAGCCAGAATTCCTGTGCTCTTCTGCGGGTATCCAGGAAAATACGTACCTTTCACTTCAAAGGATCTAAGAAGACTGAACGATATGCTGATATAAACGCACATGTCGCAGTGCCACATACTCATGCCGCTAAAATAGCAGTTGGGAGCCGAGAATATCATAGATTGAGTTAGAAACTCAAAATAGCTGCGACATGTGCGTTTATATCAGCATATGATTGAGTCTTCTGAGATCCTTTTAAGTGAAAGGTACGGGTATCAAAGGCTATTGCCTGATATAGGTTTGTTATTTTTATTGAGTCAGGCAAACCATATTGTTTTAAATTAGTATTTTTTCAACCTAGTACTTGGTAATTTGCAATTGGAACACATGTATACTTGTATCTGTGTTCATCCTCTCATATATCCAATTATATATATACACACACACACATATATATATATATATATTAGTACACACACATTATCATCATTTTACGTCCGCTTTTCCCTGCTTACAAGAACTTACAGGAACTGTTTCTGGCTTGATTTCTACAGCTGGATGCCCTTCCTAACACCAACCTCATTTACAGTGAGTGCTGGGTGCTTTTTTGCCGTGGCGCCTCCACGTCCACTTTACAGTGTGGGCTGGGTGCTTTTTTGCCATGGCACCTCCACAACCACTTTGCAGTGGTTAGATCCCCAGTCCCTATCATCTCATTTCTACAGCTGAGTAAACTGTAGCAATGTGAAATAAAGTGTCTTGCTCAAGGAAACAACACATCACCCGGTCCGAGAATTGAACTCACAACCTTTCGATTGCAAGGCCAATGCTCTAACCCCTAAGCCATGTGTCCCCATATATATATATATATATAAAAATATATATATATATAAATATATATATATATATATATACATATATATATACATATATATATATGTACATATATATATATATATATACATATATATACATATATATATATATATACATATATATATATATATATATATGTATATATATATATATATATATATATATATGTATATATATATATATATATATATATATATATATATGAACGAGTAGGACCCTGACGGCTGAGCTCAAGCCGTTTCAACGGCTAATTCAGCATTAGCTGTCGAAACGGCTTGAGCTCAGCCGTCGGGGTCCTACTCGTTCCTATTACCCACTCTACTACCCTAAGTATTGGGTACTTTGGTGCGTTATGGTCCACCTGGTTCCTTACCACATTTCCTTCGTTATATATATATATATATATATGTATATATCATCATCATCATCATCATCAACGTTTAATGTCCGTGTTCCACGCTTGCATGGTTTGGACGGGGGTTTTCCCACTTGAGCCAAGAGTGATTATCTTGCTCGCATAGGACTATCTGCAGGGTTTTCTACAGCTGGATGCCCTTCCTAACACCAACCACATTTACAGTGTGGGGCTGGGAGGTTTTTACCGTGTTGCCTACACGGCCACATTACAGCGTGAACTGTGTGTTTTTTTGACGTGACACCTACACGATCTCATTTGTTTCGGCCTGGATGTTGTGGTACCAACATAACTTTACATTGAAAGGGGCGGTGTGGATGGGGGGGGGTGTATTTTGTTAGAGATGCCTACTGACTGTAGTAGGTTTTACTTTGTATTTAGGTAAGGCGGGTCTTCTCTATTACTGAGTACCGCCAAAGGTCTCGGTCCAGTGACATTGTCTTGGTGAGGTGTAAGTGTGTGAGGTCGGAATTTATCAGCTCGTCCCAGGTTTTTCTGGGTCTGCCTATTCCGTGGCTACCGTCTATCTTTATTGCCCTACACTTTGTTATACAGCTATCGTCCTTCATGCGCATCACGTGACCATACCAACGTAGCCTTCTCTCGAGTAAACAACATCTGATCCCTCTTATTTCTAATTTTTCCCTTAGTTCATTTATGCTTTGCCGTTCACGTATATTACTATTACACATCCAGAGGAGCATGCAAGCTTCATTTCTCTCTAGTCTGCGTATATCCTCTGCACACACTGCCCAGGTCTCACTGCCATGCAACATTGCTGTTCATATGCAGGCATCGTACAACCTGCCTTTCATTTTTAGGGAGAACCCTTTAGCGGCTAATAGTGGTATAAGCTCTCTGAACTTTTTCCATCCAGTTCTGACTGTAGCTACTGTACTTTCAGAGCACCCTCCCCCACTGCTGATTTTGTCACCCAGGTAACAGAAGCTGTCCACTATTTCTATAGAACCCTCTGCGCAGTTGAAAGAGCTAGTATTCTGTGGGCACTTGCTGCTACTTATTGCACCTGAGCACCAGCCACATGTAAAATCTATGTTCTTAGTTAGCTTACCTGTGATCCCATTACATCTTTTATGCACCCATACTTTGCATTTGGGACACAAAATGGAGTTTCTACCTACGCCTTTCCTACACACTGAGCATGGCCACTTCCTGGAAGGGACTGCCGCCTTATTTTCTTTCTTACAAACTAGAACTTTAGTCTTAGCCAGGTTAATTTTAAGGCCTTTTGATTCTAGGCCGTGCTTCCATGTTTGGAATTTCTTCTCTAGCTCGGCCATTGATTCTGCTATGAGTGTTAGGTCATCTGTGTATAGGAGTTCCCATGGGCAACCGGTCTTGAACTCCTCTGTTACAGCCTGAAGGGCAATAATAAATAGTAGGGGGCTGAGAACAGAGCCCTGATGGACGCCAACTTTTACGCTAAACTCTTCACTATATTCGTTGTTAATTCTAACCTTGCTCACTGTTTCTTTATACATGGCTTGTATAGCTCTCACAAGCCATTCATCAACACCTAGTTTTCTAAGAGCCCACCAGATAATGGAACGGGGGACTCTGTCGAAGGCTTTCTCCAAGTCGACAAAAGCTAAGTATAGGGGTTTACTTTTAGCTAGGTACTTCTCCTGTAGTTGTCGTACAATGAAAAGAGCGTCTGTGGTACTTTTGCCTGACACAAACCCGAACTGCATTTCATCTAGGTCAATTCTCTCTCTGATTAGTTGCGCTATTACTTTTTCCGTGACCTTCATGACCTGGTCGATTAATTTAATGCCTCTATAGTTACTCCTATCTGGGGCATCTCCTTTACCCTTATAACAGTTAACGATGATGCTGCTACGCCAGTCCTTCGGAACAACCCCATTCTGTATGACTTGGTTTACTATCCGGGTGACCATGGTGTGTCCCGCCGTACCAGATGCCTTCAGCATCTCGGCAACTATTTCCGAAGGCCCAGCCGCCTTACCCGTCTTCATATCTTTGATTGCCTTACTTATTATACTACCCTCGACTAACACTGCTGGTCCCTCTATTGGGTCGATGTGGGGGAGACTGTCTTTCTCCCATTTACTCTCCTCATTTAGTAGCCTTTCATAGTGACACTTCCAAGCTACCTTCTTATCAGCGTCGGTGATGGCAAGTACGCCGTAATCATTAAGTACACACTTCTCCCCGACAATATCACGGTTTTCCTTGACACATTGCCTAGCAATCCTGAACACCTCACGTTTTTGGTCCTCGCGTTGTAGAACATGCTTGAACTTTCTTTCCTCTGCTTCCCTTCTTGCGAAGTACACTTGTCTCCTAGCTTCCCTCCTGGCCACTTGATAGTCTTCTCTGCTTCCCCCATCCCGCCATGCTTTCCAAGCCTGCTTTTTGGCCTTAATTGACCCCTCCACCTTACTGTTCCACCACCATGTTACTCTCCTCCTGCCTACAGGCCTGCTCCAGCCACAGACTTCGTCTGGTGCCATCAGCAGGTTTGCTTTCAGGAATTCCCACTGCTCCTATATATATATATTAGTACATATGTTTTTATGAATATATCCAGGGAAAGAATGTACCCTCCGACATAGGTTAGTCATTAGTGACATCTCAATAAGCAAGAGACAGAATGAAACACACAGGAAAGTTTGGAAAAGGAAGGTCTGGAAGCTAAAGGACCTTTCACTTAAATATAAATTTAGGAAAGCCCTTCAAGATGTGTATGACGAGAAAGAAGATGAATTAGAATTGTATGATATGGAAGTTAACTGGGAGTTCTTACGAGACAACCTATTGCATGCAACTGAAGAGACTTGTGGCTGGAGCAAAGCTCCAACCACACAGAAGGTGACTTAGTGGTGGAACAGCATGGTAGATAGAGTCATTAAAGACTAGCATGGAAGGGTTGGAAAAATGGGGGCAGTAGAGACCGATACTAAGCCACTAAAAGAGGGGCTAGACGTCAGGTATACTTAGCACGCAGGGAAGCTGAGAGTAGAAGGTTTGCCAATGTTCTGTGATGAGAGAATCAGAGACGTGAAGTGTTCTGCATTGCAAGGGGATGCTCTGGAGAGGAGCAATTATAGGGGCATAAAACTGATGGATCAGGTTATGAAAGTGACAGAAAGAGTACTAGCACAACTAATTAGAGTCAAATAAGATGAGATGCAGTTTTGTTTTGTGCCTGAGAAAAGTATAACAGATGCCCCCTTCTTAGTGAGACAACTACAAGAGAGGTTCTTAGAGAAGAGTAAGCCACTATATTTAGCTTTTGCTGACCTAGAGAAGGACTTTGATAGAGTACCCCGATCAGTTATCTGGTGGTCCCTAAGGAAACTAGGTGTAGAGGAATGACTTGTGAGGACAGTGCAAGCTATGTACAGAGGAGCTGTCAGTAAAGTGAGATTAGGAAGGGAGTTTAGTGAGGAATTCCAGATACAAGTACAAGTTCATCGAGGGTTTAGTCCTCAGCCCACTCTTATTCATTATAGCTGCTTCCTCTGTGGACAACAAAGGGTTTCTCCCTACGAACGAAAGGTAGGTTGTGTGATGCCTGTGTGAGATGCGCGATGTTGCATGGTAGTGAGACAGGGGCAGCCACTGCAGAGGATATGCGAAGGGTGGTGAGAAATGAAGCAAGCATGCTCCAATGGATGTGCAATGTCAATGTGTGTGAATGACCAAGCATGGATGAGTTGAGAGTGAAACTGTATATAAGAGGGATAAACTGCAGTGTGAAGGAGAGAAGACTGCATTGGTATAGCCATGTGATGCGCATGGAAGATGACCGCTGGGTAAAGAAGTGCCAAGAAATCCCGGTGGAAGGAAGACGCAGTAGAGGAAGACCATGAAAAACATGGGCGGAGATGATGAAAGCTGACCTCAGATCACTGAATCTCACAGAGGAGATGATGAGGGACTGTGACGAATGGAGAGATGCTGTGCTGAAGAGGATCCGTCCCACCCTTGCAAGCAGGGAAAAGCGGATGTAGTATGATGATGATGATGATGATGTGTGTGTGTAAATATATATAAAAGAGTAAAAGAATATATGTTTATACATGCATATATATATATATATAATAATAAATGCTTATTCTCAATACATTTGTTTCACTCACAAAGTTTGCTTAAAAACCATTGATAATTACATAAATATGAAAAAGAAAGATAAAAACAAAAAAGAGGAAGGGGTAAAGAAGGGCAGATCTGGCTGATGGCCTACTCTTAACTTTACTAATTACCAATTTAATAATGTTATTGGTGGAGTTTCTCTCAGCTCGAAACAGCGGTGTATAGGCTTTGAAGAATGGTGATTTACTAATATAATATAAGTAATATGTTTACTATCCCTATTCTTCTACCTAGTTCTATGTTATATATTTGCAAGATATTAAAATATGTTGTCTCCATAACATTATTTTTCATGATTCTTCTCTGAATAATGTTTTTTTTGCACTAACTTTTTATTAAGTGGTTATGGTACAGTGATGTCAAAATTATTATATATCTATCTAAATTTTTGCTATATTTTTATTCCTGATATTTTACTATATTGGTTGAGTTGCTTTCATGGGTCTATGAGTGAGCTGTTTTTAGCATTCCTATTCACCTGTTACTGTCCACTGACTGTTACAATAATCGTGGCAGCTGCGATAACAACATGTGCAGAGTTTCTGTCCTGACTTTAACATCATTGTGGATGGTTGATATCTTTTCTAATTAGTATGATGGCCTACTGAGGAGAGCTGTTGTCTTAACTTTACTAATTATCAATTTGATAAAGGTAATTGGTTGAGTTTCTCTTAGCTCAAAACAGCACTGTATAGGCTTTGAAGAACAGTAATTTACTAATGTAAGTAATATGTTTACTATCCCTATTCTTCTGCCTAGTTATTAAAATATATTGTCTCCATAACATTATCTTTTATGAGTGTGATCTGAATAATGTGTTTTTCACACCAACATTTCATTGAGAGGTAAAAATTATTGTATATCTATCTAAATAATTGTGAACTGGAAGAAATAGAAAAAAAAGGTTATTGTTTAATCCTTACCGTATCTGTGTAGGGTAAAGCTCCGGTGTGTAAATGTAGTTACCACAGAAAGTGGCACTAAGTCCTAACATGGAGATGAGGAAGAGAGCCACATAAATATGTTCATTTGTTTTGTTATCCTCTAGGGAAGAAAAGAAAGAGAGATACTTGTTTATCTTGTTATCTATGTGCGAGATGAAAAACAATTTACACGTGGTTTAGAAGACGGGGGCCATTGTAATTTCAAAATTTAAATTAGCAGCTTTCACAGTATTTTTGGACTACAGGAAATAGTCTAATAATGGGGTGTATAAGCCCCTGTAACAGAAAAATGGGAATCAGAACATATGGGAATTGAACCAGCACCTCTTATTTTCACAACTTGCAGGTGAACAAGTAGGTGTAATCAGCACACTTATTGTGAAAATAAGAGGTGCTGGTTCAATTCCCATGTGTTCTGATACCCATTTTTCTGTTACAGGGGCTTATACACCCCATTACTAGACTATTTCTTGTAGTAAAAAAATACTTTGAAAGCTGCTAATTTAAATGTTGAAATTCCAATGGCTCCCGTCGAAGGACTTGAATAATAATAATTTTTTGCTTTTTGATTATATTTAGAGGGTATTTTCTCTTGATGAGTATATCGTTCATCTCCTCTAGGTCCCTTGTTGTGTCTGATAATATTAAGCAGATTTGCTTAAGTGGAATTTTGGTGTGTGTATGAACTAAATGAGATTATGTGAAGGCCTCCTCCGGGAGTTGATGTGTTTGAAAAATATGTCAGTTTCTAGTTCTGCAATAAAAAAAACCAAAAGGGAAAAAAAAGTCATACTATTCATCTCAACCTTCAACCTCAAAACACAGAAATCTATACACACATGTACAACTAAACGAACCTATACTACAATTTTCAAAAAAATGGAAAGTGTGGAGAAGTGGATCAGAGGCATGCAGGCAAGGAATTCAGAGGTATACTGGCAGGTCGGAGGTGGGGCCTGGGTGTAGTACCACCTTTCTGTTTCTTGGGTTTAGGTTGGAGGGAAGTAGGTAGCTATCCAAGGATATGTACGTACATACAAATACACACACACACACACACACACACACACACACACACACACACACACACACACACATATATATATATATATATATATATATATATATACATGACTAGAATTGTTCCTTTCGAATGAAACAGTTCTAGTCCCGTAGAAGCCATTTCTGTATTAAATTTTGTTGTATACACTCTGCTAATGTATTCAGTACCTTACTTACTGTTGTTACCCTCGATTGAACTCGGGACTCATATATATATATAAATATAGCTATACAAGCCATGTATAAAGAAACAGTCACCAAGATTAGAATTAACAACGAATATAGTGAAGAGTTTAGCGTAAAAGTTGGTGTTCATCAGGGCTCCGTTCTTAACCCCCTACTATTTATTATTGCCCTTCAGGCTATAACAGAGGAGTTCAAGACCGGCTGCCCATGGAAACTCCTATATGCAGATGATCTAACGCTCATAGCTGAATCAATGGCTGAACTAGAGAAGAAATTCCAAACATTGAAGCATGGCCTAGAATCAAAAGGCCTTAAAGTTAACTTGTCTAAGACTAAAGTTCTAGTTTGTAGGAAGGAAAATAGGGCACCGGTCCCATCTGGGAAATGGCCATGTTCAGTGTGTAGGAAAGGAGTAGGCAGAAACTCCATTTTATGTCCCAAATGCAAAGTATGGGTGCATAAAAGATGTAGTGGGATCACAGGTAAGCTAACTAAGAATATAGATTTTATATGTGGCCGGTGCTCAGGTGCAATAAGTAGCAGCAAGTGCCCACAGAATACTAGCTCATTCCATTGCACAGATGGTTCTATAGAAATAGTGGACACCTTCCGTTACCTGGATGACAAAATCAGCAGTGGGGGAGGGTGCTCTGAAAGTACAGTAGCTAGAGTCAGAACGGGATGGAAAAAGTTCAGAGAGCTTATACCACTATTGGCCGCTAAAGGGTGCTCTCTAAAAATGAAAGGCAGGCTGTATGATGCCTGCATACGAACAGCAATGTTACATGGCAGTGAGACCTGGGCATTGTGTGCAGAGGATATACGCATACTGGAGAGGAACGAAGCTTGTATGCTCCGCTGGATGTGTAATAGTAATATATGTGAACAGCAAAGCATAAACGAACTAAGGGAGAAATTAGGAATAAGAGGGACCAGATGCTATTTACTCGAGAGAAGACTACGTTGGTATGGTCACAGGATGCGCATGAAAGACGACAGCTGTATAAAAAAGTGCAGGGCGATAAAAATAGACGGTAGCCACCGAGTAGGCAGACCCAGAAAAACCTGGGACGACTTGATAAATTCCGACCTCACACACTTACACCTCTCCAAGACAATGTCACTGGACTGAGATCTTTGGCGCTACACAGTAATACAGAAGACCCGCCTTGCCTAAGTACACAGCGAAACCTACAGTCAGTAGGCACCTCTAACAAAAATACACCCCTGTCCCACAAACCCCACCCCATCCACACCACCCCCTTAAATGTGAAGTTATGTTGGTACCACAACATCCAGTCCGAAACAAATGCGGTCGTGTAGGTGTCACGACAAAAAAACACACAGTCCACGCTGTAATGTGGCCGTGTAGGTAACACGGTAAAAACCTCCCAGTCCACACTGTAAACATGGTTGGTGTTAGGAAGGGCACCCAGCCGTAGAAAACCCGCCAGACATGTAGGTGTCACGACAAAAAAACACACAGTCCACGCTGTAACGTGGCCATGTAGGTAACACGGTAAAAACCTCCCAGTCCACGCTGTAAACGTGGTTGGTGTTAGGAAGGGCATCCAGCCGTAGAAAACCCGCCAGACATGTAGGTGTCACGACAAAAAAACACACAGTCCACGCTGTAACGTGGCCATGTAGGTAACACGGTAAAAACCTCCCAGTCCACACTGTAAATGTGGTTGGTGTTAGGAAGGGCATCCAGCCGTAGAAAACCCGCCAGACAGTCTTATACGAGCAGGACAACCAATCTTGCCTCAAGTGGGAAACTCCCGTCCAAACCCATCCAAACGTGGAAGATGGACGTTAAACGATGATAATATATGCCTTAAAATTAACTTGTCTAAGACTAAAGTTCTAGTATGTAGGAAGGAAAATAGGGCACTGGTCTCCTCTGGGAAATGGCCATGCTCAGTGTGTAGGAAAGGAGTAGGCAGAAACTCCATTTTATGTCCCAAATGCAAAGTATGGGTGCATAAAAGATGTAGTGTGATCACAGGTAAACTATGTAAGAATGTAGACTTTATATGTGGCCAATGCTCAGGTGCAATAAGTAGCAAGTGCCCACAGGATAATAGTTCCTTCCATTGCCCAGATGGTTCTATAGAAATAGTGGACACCTTCCGTTACCTGGGTGACAAAATCAGCAGTGGTGGAGGGTGCTCTGAAAGTACAGTAGTTAGAGTCAGAACGGGATGGAAAAGTACAGAGAGCTTATACCACTATTGGCCACTAAAGGGTTCTCTCTAAAAATGAAAGGCAGATTGTATGATGCCTGTATATGAATGAGACATTGTATGGAAGTGAGACATGAGCATTGTGTGCAGAGGATCGGCGCAGACTGGAAAGGAATGAAGCATGCATGCTCCATTGGATGTGCAATAGTAATATACGTGAACGGCAAAGCATAAATGAATTAAGTGAGAAATTAGGAATAAGAGGATCAGATGCTGTTTACTCGAGAGACGACTATGTTGGTATGGTCACATGATGCGCATTGAAAACGACAGCTGTATAAAAAAGTGCAGGGCGATCAAAATAGAGGGAAGCTACGGAGTAGGCAGACCCAGAAAAACCTGGGACGATTTGATAAATTCTGACCTTACACACTTACACCTCTCCAAGACAATGTCACTGGGCTGAGATCTTTGGCGCTATGCAGTAATACAGAAGACCCGCCTTGTCTAAGTACAAAGCGAAACCTACAGTCAGTAGGCACCTCCTAACCAAAAATACACCCCCATCCCACTAACCCTACCCCCACCCCCATCTACACCACCCCTTTCTCTGTAAAGTTATGTTGGTACCACAACATCCAGTCCTAAATAAATGAGGTCATGTAGGTGTCACAACAAAAAAAACACACAGTCCACGCTGTAATGTAGCCGTGTAGGTAACACGGTAAAAACCTCCCAGTCCATACTGTAAACGTAGTTGGTGTTAGGAATGGCATCCAGCTGTAGAAAACCCGCCAGACAGTCCTATACGAGCAAGACAACCAATCTTGCCTCACATGGGACAATTCCCGTCTAAGCCCATGCTAGCGTGGAAGATAGATATTAAACGATGATGATGATATATATATATATATACATATATATATATATATAAATATTGGTTCATGAAGCTTGCTGTAAAGAATCCATGCAACTCCAGTAGCTATTTACTACGAAAGAAATACAAACTTATAATTCAGAGTACACACAAATTTATTATTTGTAAGTAAACTGCAGTGTGTGGGTAATGATATAATAAACCTGGACTATCGATAGTTTCTCTACTACAGTCTGCTCATAACAGTTACAACTGCAACTGTTATTCACAGTAGTTATGTAATACCTGCAGACATTACATAACTGGGCACTGTAGTACCCCCTCAACTGATAATTACCTGTCTGAAATGGAAAGGTTTGTTTGTCTAAACAACACATCTAATTCCAGTCCCTGCCATCAGTAAGTGTAGCAGTCTCAGATTATTGTAACAGGTGACCTCTCAAAGAGGTGTTTGATTAAAACTGACCGTAGTGAGGAAATGTGTTGGCAGAAAATTCAAAAACAGCATTCAAGCAGAATAATAGTAAAAAAAAAAGGACAGAGTTGCCAAATATATAAATCAAACTAAAATAAAAATAAAAAATGTCTAACTTACATAGAAGCTAAAACTGCTAGGCATCATGATTGGGTTTATATATATATGTATATATCATCATCATCATCATTTTACGTCCACTTCTCCCTGCTTGCAAGGGTGGGATGGGTCCTATTCAGCACAGCATCTCACCATTCATCACAGTCCTTCGTCATCTCCTTCGTGAGCTTCAGATATCTGAGGTTAGCTCTCACCACCTCCGCCCATGATTTTTGTGGTTTTCCTCTACTATGTCTTCCTTCTACTGGGATTTCTTGGCACTTCTTTACATAACAGTCATCCTCCATGTGCATCACATGTCTATACCAACGCAGTCTTCTCTCCTGCACACTACAGCTTATCCCTCTTATACACAATTTCTCTCTCAACTCGTCTGTACTTGGTTGTTCACGCACATTGACATTGCACATCCATCAGAGCATACTTGCTTCATTTCTCTCCAGCCGTCACATATCCTCCACAGTTGCTGCCTACCATGCAGCATCGCGCATCTCACACAGGCATCATATAACCAGCCTTTCGTTTGTAGGGAGAAACCCCTCTTTGTCAATAGAGGAAGCAGCTCTCTAAACTTCTTCCAACCCGTTCTTATTCTAGATACTATGGCCTCAGAGCACCCTCCTCCCTTACTAATCTTATCACCTAGGTATCGGAAGCTATCAACCACCTCTATAGATCCTACCTGCATTTGAAAAATGTGTCTATCACTGCGACTTCTACTGTCAATTTTCCCTGTATATCTACTGCATATGAAGTTTTCCTTGCCTGTTAATTTGCCTGCTATCCCACTACATCTCTTGCATACCCAAGATCTGCATTGTGTACTTTTTATAGAATTTATGCCAACTCCTTTTCTACATATCGAATATGGCCATTTCCCTGATGGAATCAGAGTCTTGTCCTCTTTCCTACTTATCAACACTTTAGTCTTAGCTAGGTTCACTCTCAGTCTTCTTGATTCCAACTGCTGTTTCCATAGCCAGAATTTATTCTCTAGCTCCTCTACTGATTCTGCTATCAGTACCTGATCATCAGCATAGAGAAGTTCCCATGGGCATCCAGTCTTAAACTCCTTTGTTATATATATATATAATATATACATACGTCTAACCCATGCTAGCGTGGAAGAACGGACGTAAAACGGTGATGATGATGATGATGATGATATATACATATATACATATATATGTCATAAATGACTAAGTTGTATCAGAAAGCCAGTACAATGCAGTAGAAATATATAAAGGGCAAAGGATGACAAATTAAAGAAAACAAAATAATGTTTTACCCAATATATTTCAACATAATATTTCAGGGCTGTTATCCTCTTTTCAAATGTAAAAACAAAAATGATTAAAAATAAAATGAATGATTGATGAGTTCTTCCCCAACTGGTTTAAGTGTCTAAAATATGTGTGAGTGGGGAAGTTATAGTAGCCACGTTGCTTCGTGCATTTGTAATCTATTATTTATTAGTGGCTTTTTCATGTTGATGATAATAGCATCTTTGATTCTTAAATTGCCCACATTCCTATCTGTTCCCTCTATGGTGACTTCAATATCTTGGTAGTGGCATCTGTCAAGGTGGTTTTTGACAGAAGAAGTGCTTTGTCATGTGCTTCTTGATCCATATGTGCACACTTCCTAACTTTGCCGTTAACAATGCAGAAATGTGCATGAGAGCGTAGGTGGTCTACAAGGTCACATGTAAATAATGTAGCTTCATGTGCATCAGAAATATATATATATATATATATATATATATATATATATATATATCATGGTTGCGTGCAAAAATGGATATTAAATGATGAAGATGATGATGATATATATATATATAAAGTGTTTTGAAAAAAGTATCTTATATGAAAGGACATTACCTGCAAACAACTTCAGGAAGCTTGCCAAAAATGTTAACAGCGTCACAAAAAGCTTTGAAAATGTCAGCGATATTTTATGTCCAAATCTAGCAATAAAACAAATAAAATCACCTGTTTTTTTGTGTAATAGTTTTATGCACACACACAAGTGTGCTTGTGTCAAAGCCTATTGTGTGTGAATGTTTTTGTATGCATATGTGTGTCTGCATTGATCAGATCTCAGACAACACAGTTTACAAAATAAATTACTTGTGAAATACTAATATTAGAAAAGAAGATAGATTCAGTTGTTCACTACTATATTTCTGTTGTCAGATTTTAAATGTTTAGCAATATTGGCCTCTTAAATTTAATTTTATATGTTCAGAATTTAGCCCTATTCAAAAAGACTTCTTTTTGTTTATTCATTTGTTCTTTTGCTAGCAGGAAAAATGGATATTAAATAACGACTATGATGACAACAATGATGACGATGATGATGATATATATAATGCACCAAGCCCACTCTGTAAAATGGTATTGCCCGTGCCACAACAAAAAGAACCCAGTTCACCCTGTAAGGTGGTGGTAGTTCTTGGAGTCACAATAAAATGCTCCCCGCACATGGTGCTAAGTGGTTGATATTAGGAAGGGCATCTAGCGATAGAAATCAAGCCCAAAACAGAGAATGTGAGCATGATATGGTTACCTGACTAGACTAGCCTCTGTATGTGATAATCCAACCAACACATGCAAGCATGAAAAATAGACATTAAATGGTAGCAATGATGATGATAATAATTGTTTCTACTTTAGGCACAAGGCCAGCAATTACCCAGTACATTACTGGTACTTTATTCCATCGGCCCCGTAAGGATGAAAGGCAAAGTTAACCTCGACGGGATTTGAACTCAGACCGTAAAGGGACGTAACTATGCTGGAAAGCATGGCGTCCGACTCTCTACCGATACTGCCAATCCACCGCCCTTGATGATGATGATAATAATGATGATATATATATATCCTTGTTCTTGTTGAAAGCTGCCCAACCTAGAGTGATTCAATATTGCGCAGCAACCATTCCCTTGTTGTTTGATGATAGTTTGTGACTGAGATATACAAACTCAGTAACTGGAGCAATTTGCTGGTTGTAGATTGTGAGATGGAGATTGGCATTGTTTCTATCAGTTGTCATACACTTTGTTTTGGAGATGTTGATGTGTAAGCCAGCCTCCAGCGAATGTTTGGCCAGTACATTCAGAAAGTCTTGCAGATCAGTTATAGAGTAACTCATCAAGGCCAGATTGTCTGCATAGCTAAGATTTGATAGGATTTTACCTCCTACCATTTGAAGGCTAAGATCTTCGATATTTACATCCTACCAGTTGTGTTATATGGTCTTGACTGTGTTAATTGAATGAAAAGGTCACTTCAGAAGCTCTCTAGAACCACATCATGAGACTTATGACTGGCAAGCGGCTCAGCGACCGTATCTGTATCAGTGAGCTGCTCACCATTACCAAACTTAGACCAATTACATCAGTTGTCAAGACAAGAGTACTCAAACTATACGGTCATACAAAAATATCAACTCGTGGTGTGAGTAGGTTATGCCTTGAAGGAAGGTTGGCCGGTCAGAGATGCAGAGGCCGGCAGCCAAAACGATGGCTTGACAATGTCAACTTATGGACTGGACTTGATCCTTGCTCTTTGAACTCTGCTGCTGGTGACTAAACTTTGTGGAGAGACATATCACATGTTAATGCGCAGTTTGCAACTGGTGGAGTTTAGCGCCACAAGAAAAAGAGAAGATAAATATAATATTTGTAAGGATTTTGTATTTCTAAAGAAATATGGTATGTTTATAAATAAACATTTAGAAAGCCATAGCTATGCAAAAACACCAACAGCTATCGCTTCTGGTGGTGTCCAGCAGAAGCAAGGGGGTCAGTCGTTGATGTATTTTGAACTCAACTGGTTCTCATCAGGACGATCCCTCCCACTCTTGCAACTGCTGGACTTGAAAACAGTCGAGAATATATAGTTTTCTCGTCTGTGTAAATGAGCTAATTAATCTCATTTGCATATGAAGGTGTATAAGTTGGTTCAACTTGTAATAGGATAGAATTAGGATTTAGCTTTGAACATAGCTGTATATAGATATGTATTGGAATTTTGTATTTCAGTGGCAAGAGCGAGAGGCATCACCCTAATGAGAACCAGTTGAGTTTAAAAAGCATCGATGATTGTCCCCTTCCCTCCCTGACTAAACTGTAAAAAAAAAAGACATAAGTCGCTATATTTCAAAGAAGGATAATGACTCTGAAGTTGGCCTGTCTATTTCTTATGCTCTTTTGCAGAAAACAAGTGATACATCACCAAGATTCAATCAAAACCTACATAATATATGTTTTAAAGATATATTGCTATAAATTATATACACATCATTTACAATAATAATTTTCAAACTAAAATTTTTTAACATTTTAAAATTTACATTTGTTGTATAAACACATAAACACATTTATAGACATCTGAAAATTTGAAAAGTTCATCTATAGATATATTAGTTGAATTTTTGGTTGATAGATCGCTTCACTGAACACTTCTGTGACATTTGTCTCAAAAAGAATTCACTTGTCTCTTGTCACTTTCAGTCTCCCAGATATGTCAAAATAACATTTCAATGTATTGATTGTATTTGCTTCAGCAAAAATGAAGTCTCTACATGGTAATTATGCCTGATAAAAATATCTGTTGTACCAACTTCAAATCACACACGATAACATCATTATATACACACAGTAACATTAATATACATACCTTTGTCTAATACATATGTAGACACACACGCAAACAGCATTTGCACAAATATGCTTTGGCAGACACCACTGCCAGCCTCTGAGTGATTGCTCAAACAGCTTGAAATAGTAGCCAAAGCTTCTTCAAACATACTTATATCGAAAACACACATCTGAACTGCCTATATCCCAACAATTGAGGAGTCACTGCTTTGCCAAGACCTTGGTGTATAGAGCTATGTTAACTTCATCAGATTGCATCTTAAGGAAGTATATAGAACCTACAACTTCAAAGGATGGTATAGACATTTTCATTCCTTTAGGTAGGTTCCACAAAAGAAAGAACTCAGCTTCTTTATCCCATTCATATAGCTGCACTGAAGGACTTGTAACATGACAGTCCTAATACAACCTGGAGCATTCTTGACAAACCTCCCATACTCAAGTGGATTGCTTAACTGCTGTAATTGCTCAGCTGAGAAGCTAGACATCTCAAAACAGCCATATTATTATTCAACAAAAATCCAAAATGACTCCCTCTTTTGCCAAATGACAGACTTTTAGATTTTCCTCCATTCAAATCAAACAACGTAAAATATAATCTCAAGGGCAACAAGGAGTTACCATCGCAGACAATGGAATCCACTCTCCTCAGGGTTATTGCTCTGCACAGTCCTCCCCCCCCCCCCCCAAAAAAAATTTTATTCTATAATCCAGCCTATCAAACGAGTTTACCAACAAGAAACCTACTTTCTGGCTAATTCTTATGCATACTATGCTTTCCAATCTGTATGTCCAAGAAACACTAAATAATGTTTGTTGGAGTCATTGACAGCTGAACTAAACAGACATGCACACACACACATACATACACACATATACACACACACACACATGTATTTATGTTTATCTATATATAAGAGAGAGAAAGAAAGAGAAACTGTATTCCTTACAAAATTTCAATGAGAAAAAATCCTGATAGAGCAGCATTTAACAAGTAGAAGTAATTCCAACTATAATCTTTCATGAAGTAGGCTACACATCCAATAAAAGAACTCCATAAACTCCATAAAACAATCGATATTGAACCCATTAGAACTCGGTTCGATTTGGAACATAGTTCTGGAATAGCAGCGAAAGTTGAAATCGTATAGGCCTGCAAAATATATATGTATATTTTCATTAAGTGCATATATATGTATGTGGTCAGTAATATTTCACATAACCTATCAAAGAAGACCTTGTTTTGAATGATTATAATATAAAGCAAGACAGAACACACACACACACACACATATATATATATATATATATATATATATATATATATATACATATACATATACACACATATATATGCAGTCTGTTCGCTATCTACGTGAACTTGAAGTACACAAATTCACTTTAATGGCTCTTGAAAAATTTAGACTTGAATTATGCAAATTTGCTTTACACGCCACGTTCACGAGCGCAGCTTCACGTAAAAAGTGATCAGACTGTGTGTATATATATATATATGTGTGTATATATATATATATATGTGTATATATATATATAAAATTTGGTCGTTTTGGAAGCCTCAACAATGCAGATGGGTAAATCTCCGGGTAACAGAATCCGGTGGTGAAGAGAGAGATGTAAGGGAATGTAGAATGAGATGTATAGTGTGTAGAGGAACGTAGGAAAGAGCTTAAAAATAATAACACGAGATAGAGTTACCTTGGAAGAGATTTAATTGTCCCTATATTTCGGATTTTGCATCCATCAACTGGGGATTTTTCTGAAGGGGAAAGATTTTAGTCGGAGAGGAACGGTACGTAGCCTCTGTTGTCTGCCATTTGTGTACAACTGAGATATTCTGTAGAGCGCGTGTACGCGCGGAATAGGTGCGGTCAAGCAAAGGTCGAGGCAGTTCCTCTTTACTATGGGAGTGGGATGGTGCTTTGCTGTCAATAGGTAGTATAATGGATTCGCTGAATATAGATAGTATAATGGATTGACAGCAAAGCACCATCCCACTCCTATAGTAAAGAGGAACTGCCTCGACCTTTGTTTGACCGCACCTATTCCGTGTGCACGCGCGCTCTACAGAATATCTCAATTGTACACAAACGGCGGACAACAGAGGCCACGTACCATTCCTCTCCGACTAAAAACTTTCCCCCTCAGAAAAATCCCCAGTTGATGGATGCGAAATCCGAAATATAGGGACAATTAAATCTCTTCCAAGGTAACTCTATCTCGTGTTATTATTTTTAAGCTCTTTCCTACGTTCCTCTACACACTATACATCTCATTCTACATTTCCTCTTACATCTCTCTCTTCACCACCAGATTCTGTTACCCGGAGATTTACCCATCTGCATTGTTGAGGCTTCCAAAACGACCAAATTTTTTATTATTCCACAATGCTTCAAGCAAACTTCATTACTCTTTTCGTTGCTTCACCATTTTTGTTTGTTTACACTCGTGTCCCCTTTATTTACGTGTCCCAACGACCTTTTTTAGCCGTTGCTCGCACCAACCGGAGGTATATGGTCTTTAAAGCGATGAAATACCAATGATGGTTGGAAGATCACTGATGAAGGACTAACTTTATTCATATGTAACCCATTAGCAACCCCGCAGCACGTTTATTCTCATATTTACACATATTTTTTCCCCTGCTGTTACCCGTCTATTTCGTTCTTACTGCTTCCTCTTTCTCTGTCTCTTTACCCTCTCTAGCAGTCACTCTCTCTGTTAGCCTCTTCCTCACCCTTCACTCACTCATTCTCTGTTACTACCTCTCCTCCTTCTTCCCGTTTGACCTGTGCGTAATTCTTTTCTTTCGCACGCTTGGCCAGGCCGGTCGGCATTTTTTCTCTCTCTCGTCTACGATTTCACAGAACTTATGTTTACCGAATTCACAGACTAGACCCTTCCTCCCATTAGACCTGTGCGAAATTCCTTCCTTGCTCACATTTCAACCAGGTTTGATGGTCTTTATTCTCTCTCGTTCACGATTTCACCGAATTTAAATTCATAGAAATTTGGGACTTGACTCCTTCTTCCTCACTTTTCGTTGCGTCACCATTTTTGTTTGTTTACACTCGTGTCCCCTTTATTTACATGTCCCAACGACTTTTTTTAGCCGTTGCTCGCACCAACCGGAGGTATATGGTCTTTAAAGCGATGAAATACCAATGATGGTTGGAAGATCACTGATGAAGGACTAACTTTATTCATATATATATATATATATATATACAGTCTCTCTCTCTATATATATATATGTATTAAAATATTGATTAATACGTAAAGTAATCAATCATATTGTCGGACAAAGGTATAGGTTAATCAAAGTGCTACAAATAGTCACTATTGGAACCTAATGTCAGCTTACCAATATAAATTTAAAAAATGTTTTCATTAGGAGCAGTAACATAAAAATACAAGGGTAAGTTATTGTAAGACCCATGTATCCACACTAAGTGTGTTTGTAAGAATTATACAGGTGCAATAGTATAAGAAGATCTCAGAAGATTGATTCGATTCTTACCATGTATATATATATATAGAAGTAGTAACACAACTCGGACTCCGAGTCTGAGCTGAAGATCCGCTAAGTTGAAACAATTGTTCTCGGTATGGTGAACTAACTGTTGTGTTACTACTTCTACCAAACTCGTCCCATGGATTGAGTGCTCTACCACTATGGCTATTACCTTCCAGTATTCTACCTCTATATATATATATATATATATATATATATATATATATATATATATATATATATATGTACATATATATACATATACATATACGTGGTTGGTGTTAGGAAGGGCATCCAGCCGTAGAAAACCCGCCAGACAGTCCTGAGCAAGACAACCAATCTTGCCTCAAGTGGGACAATTCCCGTCCAGACCCATGCTAGCGTGGAAAATGGACGTTAAACGATGATGATGATAATGATGATGATGATGATGATGATATACATAGCTTCATTGTCAAAATCGGATAGCACGCCAAAGAGTTTACATAGATGGTAAAATTTTGATTATTTTCAAATGAGATAGCAAGTAAACAAAACTTACTTAAGAATTGTAAAATTCTGAGATTTCATAATTCTATATAATGCTATTTCATGAGTGAAAAATAGAATGGCAAAGGAATAAGATGGAAAACACTCGATCACCAGTAGAATTTTTCATCTTACTAGACCCCAAAATACGACTCAAAGCAGATTTTAAATGCACATGGTATGGAAACGATTTGATATGAGGATACAGACAGGCCAACGGGAATGCTATAAATAGTGTGGATACATGTGTCTAGACAATACCTTACCCTTGCATTTATATATATATTTATAACGGCGATGAATTAGTTTTGCGAGGTTTTTTATATGAAATCGTGTGTCGAAACAAATATTGTTATACTTGGGGAGGGTCATATTTGTGTTATTGCCAGAATTAATAACAGAACACAGTCACTGTTTGGTTGGTTTTCGCTTTTCGCTTCTGTGTCTTTTATATCGGTTATTAAAGATTAAGGTGGTAGAAAAGCCAGGAACCACCATAAAATCCCTGATCAGCAAAACCTACCCTTTTAAGAAAACCTACTGTACTAATAGGAAATGTATCATATGTAAGGTAAACCCCCGGATAAACTGTAAAACTAGAAACGTAGTCTATAGCATAAGATGTACAGAGGGTACTTGCAGAAATATGACAACAACATACATAGGTGAGACAGCTCGTAGCATAGGTGAAAGGATAGACCAACACTGGGGGGAACTAAAAGGACGAAAAAACGGGTCAGTACTATACGAACATGCCAGACAACAACACGACGATAACATAGACAACATAGAAATTAGAATAATATCTAAACATAGAAATGACCCAGCAGATAGGCAAATCAGAGAGGCCAGTGAAATAGAACTTAGAAGGCCAAGACTAAACAGAAAGAATGAATGGAATAACAACAACACCCAAACAAACAACACTGACCTAAGAGAAGTATAAATAAATAAATAAATATATAGACAGGCTAAATAAAAATGGCGTAGACATACAATGTAACGGGAGGAAACAATAGCACCACTGACGTTGTTGCATATGTGCAACAAAAGATTTATGATAAACTATATATATGTGTTTGTGTCTATATTGTATCTATATTATTTTTGACCGTCGGTCAGTCAATGGCAACATTGAGGACCGAGTAAGTTAGATTACCGATATAAAAGACACAGAAGCGAAAACCAACCAAACAGTGAGTGTGTTCTGTTATTAATTCTGGCAATATTACACAAATATGACCCTCCCCAAGTATAACAATATATATTTATATATTATTGGCAATACTGGCAACATGACCATCCTCAAATATAACAATATATAACAATATATATATATATATATATAACAATATATATATATATCATCATCATCATCATCATATATATATATATATATATATATATTGTGTGCAGAGGACCTGAGCAGACTGGAAAGGAACGAAGCATGCATGCTCCGTTGGATGTATAATAGTAATATACACAAACGGCTAAACATAAATGAACTAAGTGAGAAATTAGGAATAAGAGGGATCAGATACTGTTTACTTGAGAGAAGATTATGTTGGTATGGTCACGTGATGCACATGAAAGACGACAGCTGTATAAAAAATTGCTGGGCGATAAATTCTGACCTTACACACTTACACCTCTCTAAGACAATGTTACTGGATTGAGATCTTTGGAGCCACTCAGTAATACAGAAGACCCACCTTCCCTACATGCAAAATTAACCTACAGTCAATAGACCCATCCAAACCAAACATATACCCCAACCCCCTACCCCTACTCCATCCTTCCACTCCCGCCAACACCACCCTTTCTCTATAAAGTTATGTTGGTACCACAACATCCAGTCCAAACTAATGAGGTCTTGTAGGCGTCACAACAACAACAACAAAAAAAATACAGTCCACACTGTAATGTGGTCATGTAGGTAACTCCGTAAAAAGCTCCCAGTCTACACTGCAAATGTAGTTAGTGTTAGGAAGGGCATCCAGCCATAGAAAACCTGCCAGATCGTCCTATACAAGTGAGACACAGTCACCCGAGCAATCTTGCTTCAAATGGGACAATTCCCGTCTAACCCATGCTAGCGTGGAAGATAGACGTTAAACGATGATGATGATACGTGTGTGTATGTACATATATAAAGTTGAAAACAAATAAGACATATTTTAGTAGTTAATTAATCCATTGTTTTACAGTAATTTCAAAGTATAATCAAAGTTATATCGATATATTGATTTATTGATAATAGTTACGCAACTCCATTGTATTAGCTTTGACAAAATATATTCATTCTGTCGGCTATCCTCAAAAACAATGGTTTGGAAACTTTAATAAAAAATATACAAACGGTACAGGTTAAAGGATATACAGGGACATCTAAACCAAAAGGAAGAATGTGTAGTCAAATAAAACATGAAAAATGAACAAAAATTTACACATACATAAATACATACATACATACATACAGGGCTATATTTGAACCTTGAGGGGTTCAGGGTAGGTTTGTAGGGATCAAGGCCACTGATGTTTAGGGGGCCAGTGGAGGACTAGCCAGGATCTGTCTTCAGATGGGAAAGCAGATAACTCGATTTCCTGAGCCATCATCTCACAGTGACTGGTTCTTGCTTGTTAGACAGTTGAAGGGGAAACTGAGAGTTCAGACACATCATGATCATGACTCTTTGCAATTGCAATGTAAGTATTTGCTGGTTATACCGATAGTTTCTCCCTTTCCCATATGGCAACAAGAGTGGTGTTGAGAGCCGGCTTTATTTGCAGGGATCACTAATAGCTGAGCTGGATGATGAATTTTCAAGAATTACCTTCTGGGACATCTTCTTGACTTCTTCATCCTGCTTTCGCTTTCTTATTATCATATCATGAATCTTCTTTTCCTTCTTCTGAATGGCTCTCATGTTCTGCATCAACACTAGCCATGAATGAAGACATCCAATCTTCCCAATGTGTCTCAAGGAAAGCTTTGTCTTCAGATGGACATCCTTTCATTCGAGATCATCCTGACTTGCAATATCAGAAATGTCCTCGAGATCACCTTATCAAATCTCATACTTTGCAATTGCTTTGTTAGTCAACCTTGATTTTTCTTTTTTCAGTTCTTGATACTCCTTATACAATTTATCGATTGAAGTGTGGATGATCATCTGCATACAGAAGTTCCCATGGGCAGCCATCTTGTGTGCATGCAACACATAAACATAAGATGGTGTAGGATAGAAAAGAAAGAGCTTAGACAATATATAAACAACCATCCGATTATTGAACCAACCAACCAGAAATTTATAATAAATCGAAGTGAAAGCCAACAGGTGTGTGTGTGTTTTTATTGGCTGCATGACCCCCCCAAAGTATAACAATATCTGTTTCAACACGCTTTCAGATAAGAAATTTTGCAAACAAATTCAATAATGAAGTATACATCATCATCATCATCACCGTTTTACATCCATTCTTCCACGCTAGCATGGGTTAGACGAGTTGTCCTGTTGTGGGCAGTGTCCGGTCAGCTGACCTTGTCTTGCTCATACAAGAACTGATTCTGGCTTGATTTCTACAGCTGGGTGCCTTCCTAACACCAACCTCATTTACAGTGAGTGCTGGGTGCTTTTTTGCTGTGGCACCTCCATGGCCACTTTACAGTGGAATGATAGGGACCCCAGTCCCTATCATCTCATTTCTACAGCTGAGTAAACTGGAGCAATGTGAAATAAAGTGTCTTCACATTGATTCAGTTTACTCAGCTGTAGAAATGAGATGATAAGACTGGAGTCCCTATGATTCCACTGTAAAGTGGTTGTGGAGGTGCCATGGCAAAAAAGCACCAAAAATGCATAGATGTTTTAAATTAAAATATAGTTAGAAACTCACAATAAATCCCCTATGATCAAGAGAGGTCAAGGAAGAGAGCTCTTTATAAATCATAGCAATAAGAGAAAGCACATAACAAATTATGTCAGATAATAGGGGATAACGTACCACCTTGGTAAAGCATATCAAAACTATGGATGGAGTGGTAAATACAAATTAATAAAATAAGCAAAGTGTACATACCTCCACAATAACAATATACACCTGGACATAAGATATACGTTATATATACACACATATATTGGCATAATATATACAACACATACATACATTTATATATATCTACACCACCCCTTTCGATGTAAAGCTATGTTGGTACCACAACATCCAGTCCTAAATAAATGAGGTTGTGTAGGTCTCACAACAAAAAAACACACAGTCCACGCTGTAATGTGGCCATGTAGGTAACACGGTAAAACCTCCCAGTCCACACTGTAAACGTGGTTGGTGTTAGGAATGGGATCCAGCCGTAGAAAACCCACCAGACAGTCCTGAGCAAGACAACCAATCTTGCCTCAAGTGGAACAATTCCCATCCAGACCCATTGTAGCGTGGAAAATGGACGTTAAACGATGATGATGATGATGATATATATATATATATTTTAGGTTTTGCTATAAAATATGTGAAGAATCATAATAGATGCAGGATCTTCTCAATGGGTGTACCTGCTTCTTATGAGCCTCACATACTAGAGAGAGAGAGAGAGATAGAGATAGAGAGAGAGAGATAGATCCGTAGTTTTTATGTGCTTTACCAGGGTGGTACTTTATCCCCTATTATCTGACATAATTTATTATGTGCCTTCTCTCCTTACTATGATTTATATATATATATATATATATATATATATATACATTCATTTGATTTATTGATTTATTGATATTTTATCTGAGTGTCCCGAATCTTCCAGATCGTAATTTTTCGGTCGTATGGTTGATTTTAGACATGTTCTATGTGTGTCGGTATTTTAACGATAGTTATAGCTCTGATTTATCTGAATTATTGAGCCCTCTGCCGCTCATTTCGAATTTTGTTTATCGTGAACTCGTGCGCCGATTTTTCGATAGTCGATTATTCTACTATATTTAGCTCTAGACCTAGCTATTGACCAGTTAATTTTATTGTTCATTTTTTGTCGATTCTATTAAATGATGAATAGCTCCTGTTTATTTTAACATGTCTATTGAGCACTCTTATTCGATATGTGAATTTCCACATTTTCCCGAATATTTTTTGCGGATATAGAGGTTATCTCCCTTGCTGAATTCCATGTGCGTTTTTTCAACCTGGGTTGTGCCTTTTTATTCGTTCGGACAAAAGCTCGTTGAGAAAGTAATTCCGGTCCGCCGCTTTCTAGAAGTCTTATATATTTTTATGTGGGCTGATGGAGGGCGGTTTAAGGATTTACAGAAACCCAAGAAGCTAGATTTACCATCTTTCTAGCGGGTCCGGGTAAGCTTTTTACATTCATTTGATTTATTGATTTATTGATATTTTATCTGAGTGTCCAGAATCTTCCAGATCGTAATTTTTCGGTCGTATGGTTGATTTTAGACATGTTCTATGTGTGTCGGTATTTTAACGATAGTTATAGCTCTGATTTATCTGAATTATTGAGCCCTCTGCCGCTCATTTCGAATTTTGTTTATCGTGAACTCGTGCGCCGATTTTTCGATAGTCGATTATTCTACTATATTTAGCTCTAGACCTAGCTATTGACCAGTTAATTTTATTGTTCATTTTTTGTCGATTCTATTAAATGATGAATAGCTCCTGTTTATTTTAACATGTCTATTGAGCACTCTTATTCGATATGTGAATTTCCACATTTTCCCGAATATTTTTTGCGGATATAGAGGTTATCTCCCTTGCTGAATTCCATGTGCGTTTTTTCAACCTGGGTTGTGCCTTTTTATTCGTTCGGACAAAAGCTCGTTGAGAAAGTAATTCCGGTCCGCCGCTTTCTAGAAGTCTTATATATTTTTATGTGGGCTGATGGAGGGCGGTTTAAGGATTTACAGAAACCCAAGAAGCTAGATTTACCATCTTTCTAGCGGGTCCGGGTAAGCTTTTTACATTCATTTGATTTATTGATTTATTGATATTTTATCTGAGTGTCCAGAATCTTCCAGATCGTAATTTTTCGGTCGTATGGTTGATTTTAGACATGTTCTATGTGTGTCGGTATTTTAACGATAGTTATAGCTCTGATTTATCTGAATTATTGAGCCCTCTGCCGCTCATTTCGAATTTTGTTTATCGTGAACTCGTGCGCCGATTTTTCGATACTCGATTATTCTACTATATATATATATATATATATATATATATATATATATATATATATATATATATAAGGTGATATGTCAGACAAGACACAGCAATGAGTCAGTCTCATGTAGCTCAGATATGTTGTTAATACTGTTGATAAGAAGATGGGTAGGGGTTTAGAAACATGGACTAACAGAAAGAATTTTGGAAGAAATGCACTCCTGCACACTTACACATATATACTCAACCACTGGCACTTTTCCACTTAATAAATATAAAAACAATGTATAATATATTCCTCAATAAAATACTTACCTCTCTAGAAAATCCTGCAAAGAACCTCATTGATGCAAACATGGCATAGGATGTTGAAAATGCACAGATTAAATTGATGACAACAAGCAAAAAATTACATAAAACACGGAGTGGTTTTCGTTCAAATCTGTCGAAAAAGTACGGCGATATCAATGCACCAAAGAGTTGACCAAAAATATATATTGTCTGACTAGCTTCTGCCAAACTACCTCTGCTACATACCAGATTCCACTGAAAATATATAAATGCTGATAATATGTAGAAATTTTGTTTTATAAAAGATCTTTTTTTTGTTTAAATAATTCCATGGTGTTCAATGTATAGAATCAGATTTGATTAAACTATACACATGATATTAAGTATGTTTGTTTCCACACCAAAAATATAAACAATAATTCCTCTTGGACAAACTTCAAACTTGTACTGAGCAAACCTTCAAATATGAACAGAGACTTCAGAAACATTTTCCAATGGTGACTCAACAGTTTTCTTTGTTTCCTTAAATAGAACAAAAATCATTCATTGTACACATCAAGGAAACAATATTGTATAATATCCTCAATAGTCTTGGACAACTCAAAATTATAATCATAAAAGTTGTTAAAAATGCTCAGCCTTAAATTTTAAATTTTAACTTCTTCTCCGCTAGCCTAACTTATTGCATAACTTCATCATCCAACCGCACCCAACACACCCATATCTTCTCATCTTGTTACCCATAGTATGTATCACCCCCAAGCCCAATTATAATCATTATATGCTATTCGTTCTCCATAGAATCTCACCTCTCTGGAATTCCATTTTTTATATCATATTTCTGCACTTTGATTGCATCATATTAAAAATGTTTACAACAATCTGTTCACCAGTAAAGGTGCTATAAACATGAATTAACAAACCTGTTTTTAGATATTTTCTGCTAAATCATTCCAACCCTACATTAAGAGTTATTAAACAGAAGATGAGATTGAAAAGAAAAATTATAATAGAATCACATATTATTTGTAGTAAAATAACATTAGGAAATACTAGATTAGAGAAGTAGTAAGTAGCAGATAGATCAGAAGAAGCTTGTAGGAAATCATCTCAAAAGACATGCTGTGGATTGATCATTTCATTGCCTTTAAATATGAAAGTCTTTAAATGTGAAGGGCACTTTTTCTAAGACACAAGGAAACAAAAGCTGTAGGGTGGGTTTGGTAGGCAAAAGTACAACATAGCAACAAAGTCACCAGTCTTTGATGAACTGAAATAGATGTGTAGCCTCCTATTTCAAACACATGTGTGCATTTTATTTTTGCAGCACTTCAACCAACTTTGAAACCACATCATACACTTGCCACCACTCTCTGTAGAAAAAATTATTAAGAACATAAACCATGAAGATATAACTAACATATAGAAAATAATGTAAATAAAAATTTACAACAAAATGATTTCTTTATTAACATATTTATAATATAACAAAAAGTTCTATATAAAATTATGTATGGAGGTTTTAATTTAAACAGGAATAATTTAAAATAGGTGGTTTTGTTCTATAGAACTAGAGGGAGTTTTGGGTGGGCTGGTATAAAAGGGTTAAGAGGCTCTTCTATTCTAAAAAATAAACAAGAAAAGAGAAAACAGCAATAGTGAAACAAAAAAGTGGTTGCTGGGTGTTGAGGGGGAGGAGACCCACACACTCCAACAAGGTGCATTGAAGTTTCCCTCTAATAATTTTTGGTTATGACTAGCTATTGGAATTGCAAAAACAACACAAGATCAGCCTGCAATATAGACAACAGCAAGAAAAACAACAACATAGCTAGAATGAAAATCAGTGCTGCAAAAACTGAGACTCTCGTCCTCTCAAGAAAGCCTGCACAGTGCACTCTATATGTGAATGGATTTCCCTGAAGCAGGTAGAGATGTTCAAGTATCTTGAGGCCATGTTCATGAGTCATGGAAGGCAGGAGGCTGAATTAAGTGTATGAATTGTAGGAGCTTGTGCAGTAATGCGCCAGCTTCAGCATTCAGTAATCAGAAGGGAGGTAGGTGTAAAAGCCAAACTTGCTATTTTCAATTCGGTATTTGTGCCAACCCTTACCTATTGTCATGAATCTTGGGTAATAACCAAAAGAATACGATCACAAATGCAGGCAGCCAAAATATGGTTCCTCCAAAGGGTCTTTAGAGTTGTTCCAGGTAGAGCCATTACTTCTCTGATTTGAGAGATCACAGCTTTGATACTATGGGCATGTGGTTAGAATGTTTCAGGAAAGAATTGCTGATTGTGGTAGTAATAGTAGTTATGGTGGTGGTGGTAGTGGTGGTTTAGGCGGTGGTAGTAGTAGTAGTAGTAGTAGTAGTAGTAATAGTAGTAGTAACAGTAGTAGGAGTAGTAATAGTCTAACCTACCTGTGAAGATATTGACATATCAACAGGAAATGTATAGTAATAACCATTCAGACAAGACAAACTTTGGTTCTCAACTGTAATCCTTTCATCAGTTCTTATGATTTCTATGGAACATTTACCATATGAAAATTAACTTCATCTATTGATATGTTGTATTGAAAAAGCTGAAACTCTGTCAAGTTCTTACATTGATATTCGGGAGCAAGAGCTGTAAGGTAGATAAATAGGTAGATTATTACATAGATATACATACAAATAGACACATAGATAGATAGATATCTTTCTTTATTTGCCACAGGGGCGTACAACAATGCGACATTACATAGATAGACATTACATAGATAGATATTACATAGATAGACATTACATAGATAGATATTACATAGATAGATATTACATAGATAGACATTACATAGATAGACATTACATAGATAGATATTACATAGATAGATATTACATAGATAGATATTACATAGATAGACATTACATAGATAGATATTACATAGATAGACATTACATAGATAGATATTACATAGAAAGACATTACATAGATAGACATTACATAGATAGATATTACATAGATAGACATTACATAGATAGATATTACATAGATAGATATTACATAAATAGATATTACATAGATAGACATTACATATATAGACATTACATAGATAGATATTACATAGATAGATACTACATAGATAGATATTGCATAGATAGATATTACATAGATAGATATTACATAGATAGACATTACATAGATATACATTACACAGATAGATATTACACAGATAGATATTGCATAGATAGATATTACATAGATAGATATTACATAGATAGATATTACATAGATAGATATTACATAGATAGATATTACATAGATAGACATTACATAGATATACATTACATAGATAGATATTACATAGATAGATATTACATAGATAGATATTACATAGATAGATATTACATAGATAGATATTACATAGATAGACATTACATAGATAGACATTACATAGATATACATTACACAGATAGATATTACGCAGATAGATATTGCATAGATAGATATTACATAGATAGATATTACATAGATAGATATTACATAGATAGACATTACATAGATAGATATTACAGGTCCTACCGAACAGACTGGCCAGTTCATTTTCCTCTACGCCTAGAGTTTCACCGAGCGCGTCGTCGCACTTGCTGCGGATCAACCCTCTATAGAATGACGAAGTGGAGTCTCCACTGATCGCCGGGTCCGCCTGCCAGAGGGCTGAGAGCGCCTGAGCACATTCGATGTGCCAGTCGCCCATTTTCCTCGGTCTTTGCTTGACCCAGGACTGCAGCTCGGTCATTGAGACGAGTCATGATAGATAGATAGACACAAAAAGTTAATAAGGAAAAACAACATGGATAAACAGAATAGTACAAAGATATTTCATATTAATTTTACACTTGATTTAGGAGGAAAAGAGTCTTAACATTTCAGAAGTTAGTCCTTCATTAGAAGATAGAATGAGAGATAAAAGAAATAGAAATATAGACAAGAGTAAGAAAAGGAAGAAAGGGAACAAATGTTTTTTGTAGGAGGAAAACGTGTGTGTGTTTAGTTAGCCATTTTGGATAGATTTATCAATAGATAAATAGATAGACGGATGGATGGACAGACATATAGATAGACAGACATATAGCAAGCTACCTAGCTAGATAGGTAGATATGTTTCTTTATTAGTCACAGAGGCACAAAAGAAGGGGACACATACAAAGGGGGAAGTTTACATACAATAAAAACATGCAAAATACTATCACAAATGCAATTTAAAAATTAATCGATTTTCCCCAATAGGGGGAGACAGTTCATATGGGTAACACATACCCCCGAAAAAATGTGCAACCCTCATCTCCAGGAGTACGAAGAGTTTGTACCCCTTTCCTCTCTTCCTCTTTTTCCTCAACCTACAGGCTGATATAGAGAGAAGGCCCATTCACTCGGGCCATTCTCGCCACTGTCACCCACCATTCATAAAACTTGCTGGGGTACAGCACCTCTCTCTCCATCCTAGATAGATAGATAGATAGATAGATAGATAGATAGATACCAACCAGTAAATATGAACAAATAACTGTTAAAGGCAGATATTAGAAGTGAGCTGCTGAGTAATATGTACTGGGTGATGTGGAAACACCTAGAGACTCCTAGACTATCCATAATTGCATCAACATCCACTTGAGAAGGCTTCATTTTGTTTTGTTTTATTTACGTGTGTGTTTTACTTTGCCCTCTTAATTTCTTCAGTTAGTCAATGTTTAAAACATCAACGTCTGCTAGTATATATTGACACGTATTCATCATATTTAGTAATATTAAGTGGTATAGTTATATAGGAATATACATTTTAGGGTTTATCTGTCTGTCGTTGATTGGTAACATCCAGTTCTTTTTTGATGATCATACAGCTATGTAATAAACAAAATTAAATAAGAATCAAATTAACATGAACAGAGATAGGGAAGGTTGTCAGTGTGTCAGGTGTGTGTGTGAAAGAGAGTGAGACAGAGAGAGAGAGAGAGAGGGGGAAGAGAGAGAGAGAGAGAGAGAGAGAGAGAGAGAGAGAGAGGGAGAGACCAAGGAGAAACGAAGCATACAACTTGCTGCTCTATTACCAAGGCCCAATCACAACATTGCTGGAATTATTTTGCAATGTTTGCATTTTGTCCATATTAACTTGCTGGTGAATGTATTTTCAGTAATATAATAGAGGCATTCCAACTTCTTATGCTATTAAACTACACCCTTCAATTTTCTACTAAATGAAAGCAATTATACGAATGATGTCCACACATACACACACATATGCACACATACACATATACACATCATCATCATCATCATCATCATCGTTTAACGTCCATCTTCCACGCTTGCATGGGTTTGGACGGGAATTTTCCCACTTGAGGCAAGATTGGTTGTCTTGCTCGTATAGGACTGTCTGGCGGGGTTTCTACGGCTGGATGCCCTTCCTAACACCAACCACGTTTACAGTGTGGACTGGAAGGTTTTTACCATGTTACCTACACGGCCACATTACAGCGTGGACTGTGTGTTTTTTTTTTTTTGTTGTGACACCTACACGACCTCATTTATTTCGGACTTGATGTTGTGGTACCAACATAACTTTACATCGAAAGGGGTGGTGTGGATGGGGTGGGGGTAGTGGGACGGGGTGTATTTTTGTTAAGAGGTGCCTACTGACTGTAGGTTTCGCTGTGTACTTAGGCAATGCAGGTCTTCTGTATTACTGTGTAACGCCAAAGATCTCAGTCCAGTGACATTGTCTTGGAGAGGTGTAAGTGTGTGAGGTCGGAATTTATCAAGTCGTCCCAGGTTTTTCTGGGTCTGCCTACTCCATGGCTACCGTCTATTTTTATCGCCCTGCACTTTTTTATACAGCTGTCGTCTTTCATGCGCATCACGTGACCGTACCAACATAGTCTTTTCTCGAGTAAACAACATCTGATCCTCTTATTCCTAATTTCTCACTTAGTTCATTTATGCTTTGCCGTTCACGTATATTACTATTACACATCCAGCGGAGCATGCAAGCTTCGTTCCTCTCCAGTCTGTGTATATCCTCTACACACAATGCCCAAGTCTCACTGCCATGTAACATTGCTGTTCGTATGCAGGCATCATACAGCCTGCCTTTCATTTTTAGAGAGAACCCTTTAGCGGCTAATAGTGGTATAAGCTCTCTAAACATTTTCCATCCCGTTCTGACTCTAGCTACTGTACTTTCAGAGCACCTTCCACCACTGCTGATTTTGTCACCCAGATAACGGAAGGTGTCCACTATTTCTATAGAACCATCTGTGCAATGGAATGAGCTAGTATTCTGTGGGCACTTGCTGCTACTTATTGCACCTGAGCACTGGCCACATATAAAATCTATATTCTCTGTTAGCTTACCTGTGATCCCACTACATCTTTTATGCACCCATACTTTGCATTTGGGACATAAAATGGAGTTTCTGCCTACTCCTTTCCTACACACTGAGCATGGCCATTTCCCAGATGGGACCGGTGCCCTATTTTCCTTCCTACAAACTAGAACTTTAGTCTTAGACACGTTAATTTTAAGGCCTTTTGATTCTAGGCCATGCTTCCATGTTTGGAATTTCTTCTCTAGTTCAGCCATTGATTCAGCTATGAGCGTTAGATCATCTGCGTATAGAAGTTCCCATGGGCAGCTGGTCTTGAACTCCTCAATAATAAATAGTAGGGGGCTAAGAACGGAGCCCTGATGAACACCAACTTTTACCCTAAACTCTTCACTATATTCGTTGTTAATTCTAACCTTGCCGACTTTCTTTATACATGGCTTGTATAGCTCTCACAAGCCATTCATCAACACCTAGTTTTCTAAGAGTCCATCAGATAATGGAGCGGGGGACTCTGTCAAAGGCTTTCTCCAAGTTAACAACAGCTAAGTATAGGGTTTACTTTTAGCTAGGTACTTCTCCTGTAGTTGTCGTACAATGAAAAGAGCGTCTGTGGTACTTTTACCTGACACAAACCCTAACTGTATTTCATCTAGATCAATTCGCTCTCTGATTAGTTGCGCTATTACTTTTTCTGTGACCTTCATGACTTGGTTTACTATCCGGGTGACCATAGTGTGTCCCACTGTTCCAGATGCTTTCAGCATTTCAGCAACTATTTCCGAAGGCCTAGCCGCCTTACCCGTCTTCATATCTTTGATTGCCTTACTTATTATACTACCTTCAACTAGCACTGCTGGTCCCTCTATTGGATCGATGTGGGGGAGACTGTCTTTCTCCCATTTATTCTCCTCATTTAGTAGCCTTTCATAGTGACACTTCCAAGCTACCTTCTTATCAGTGTCGGTGATGGCAAGTATGCCATCATCGTTAAGTACACACTTCTCCCCGACAATATCACGGTTTTCCTTGACGCATTGCCTGGCAATCCTGAACACCTCACGTTTTTGGTCATCGCGTTGTAGAACATGCTTGAACTTTCTTTCCTCAGCTTCCCTTCTTGCTAAGTACACTTCTCTCCTAGCTTCCCTCCTGGCCACTTGATAGTCTACTCTACTTCCCCCATCCCGCCATACTTTCCAAGCCTGCTTTTTGGCCTTAATTGACCCCTCCACCCTACTGTTCCACCACCATGTTACTCTCCTCCTGCCTACAGGCCTGCTCCAGCCACAGACTTCGTCTGTCGCCAACAGCAGGTTTGCTTTCAGAAATTCCCACTGTCCCTCTATATTGTCCGATTCTAGATGCTCTTCCTTACTGTCGAAAGCATCAAGTAATATGCTTTGAAATTTATTTCTGGCTGTGGGGTCCTTTAGTTTCCATATTTTCCTCCTGAGGATAGTCCTCTTCTGCTGTCGAGTACGTCTCGTCCTGACTATGAGGTCGCTAATTATCAGTCTATGTTGGGAGGTGCATTCTTCATGGGGGAGGGATTTAGTGTTTACAACAGACACTGTATCACGTCTTCTGGTAAGGATATAATTTATCTGACTGGCATGTTCCCCTGATCTATAGGTGATCAAGTGATTGTCTCGTTTTTTGAAGTTAGTGTTACAGATAGTTAGGTTATTTGCGTCACAGAATTCCAGGATTCTGGAGCCTTCCTCATTTCTAGTACCAAACCCATAGCCTCCATGGATTCCGTCATAGCCATCACAATGTTTGTCCAACGTGACCATTTAGGTCGCCAGCAATAATTATGTAGTCACTGTCGGTTATTTGGGAGGTAGTGAGCATCAATGTCTCATAGAATCTGTCTTTTATGACACCAGGCAGTCCGGATTGGGGTGCGTACGCAGATATTACTGTCACAGTAGTTCTATTTAGGACAAGTCTTATTTTAATTATTCTGTCGTTCACTCTATTTACGTCTATTATCTTATCTACCCATTTTTCTGCTAACATGATTCCTACCCCACCCAGAAAATCTTATAGCAATCTTTTTTACCCACAATGAATCTAGCAGATCCACCCCTCCACCTGGTCTCTTGGATACAGCAAAAAATCAACCCCCTTACGCTCAAGCATTTCTACAACCTCGTTAGAGCGACCTTTTAAGGTGCCTACATTCATGGTACCAACTCTGAAGTTTTGGGTTGCGTTTTGTGTGCGGCAACGGTGGGGTGCGGGGGGGGGGGGTTATGTTGGCCATCCGCGGCCGAAATAAAGAGGAGGAGTCCTTGCATTTTCGTCCGGCAGCATGAGGTGAATTTGTCTTTATCTTTGGCATTGTCACTGAGTGTCCAGATTTTTCAGACTCTCCAGAATTCCGTAGTCCATCCATCATATCGAAAGGCAATCAGAAGAAGTGATAGCATAGGCTGCTGACTTATGATTGGTCCAAATAATAATTGTTTCTACTTTAGGCAGAAGGCCAGCAAATACCCAGTGCATTACTGGTACTTTATTTTATCGACCCCGTAAGGATGAAAGGCAAAGTCAACCTCGAGGGGATTTGAACTCAGATCGTAAAGGGACGTAACTATGCTGGAAAGCATGGCGTCCAACCCTCTACCGATTGGTCCAAATAATAATGGTGGTGAGTGACGGCAGGTGGGAGGGGTATGGGGTAGTTAGCGAGAAGGTTTAAATAAAATCCTCAAATTTTGGGCAGAAGGTTTAAATAAAATCCTCGAATTTTGAGCATAATTGGACAAGCATATAACAGTAATAAGCGAATAATTATGGGATTTTAAAATACAAGAAGATTATTTAGAACAATCGGACAGAATTATAGAATAGCATTGAAAATATATATTATATGTAATGTATATTTTAGCTTGTCTTGTTTTTAATATTTTTCTCCCACATTTACTCAGCCATCCATTATCTTCACAACAACTAGATATTTATGTGGCGGTCATTTACTAGGTTTCTTCAAGTCAAAACAAAAATTATATTTTTATTACTGAATGTTGAATGTTATGTAAAACTTCCATTTGGTTGGCCCAAAAATTTCTTTCTTTCTTCTATGAGTAGGTGTACTTGTGTATTGACTCAAACCCCACACACATGTATGTTTGTATGTATGTATGTATATCTATCTTCTCTCTCTCTCTCTCTCTCTCTCTCTCTCTCTCTCTCTCTCTCTATATATATATATATATATATATATATATATATATATATATATATATATATATGGTTAGAGCATTGGCCTTGCAATTGAATGGAGGCACATGGCTTAGTGGTTAGAGCATTGGCCTTGCAATTGAATGGAGGCACATGGCTTAGTGGTTAGAGCATTGGCCTTGCAATTGAATGGAGGCACATGGCTTAGTGGTTAGAGCATTGGCCTTGAAATTGAATGGTTGTGAAATTGAATCGGGTGATGTGTTGTTTCCTTGAGCAAGACACTTTATTTCACATTGCTCCAGTTTACTCAGCTGTAGAAATGAGATGATAGGGACTGGGGTCCATATCATTCCCCTGCAAAGTGGTCGTGGAGGTGCCACGGCAAAAAAGCACCCAGACTCACTGTAAATGAGGTTGGTGTTAGGAAGGGCATCCAGCTGTAGAAATTGAGCCAGAATCAGTTCCCGCCCTACCCTTGCAAGCAGAGAAAAGCGGATGTAAAATGATGATGATGATGATGATGATATATATATATATATCATCATCATCATCATCATCAACGTTTAACGTCCGTGTTCCACGCTTGCATGGGTTTGGACGGGGGTATTCCCACTTGAGGCAAGAGTGATTGTCTTGCTCGCATAGGACTGTCTGGCAGGTTTTCTACAGTTGGATGCCCTTCCTAACACCAACCACATTTACAGTGTGGGTCTGGGAGGTTTTTACCGTGTTGCCTACACGGCCACATTACAGCGTGGACTGTGTGTTTTTTTGTCGTGACACCTACACGATCTCATTTGTTTCGGCCTCGATGGCGCGGCACCAACATAACTTTACATAGAACGGGGTGGTGTGGATGGGGTGGGGGTGGTGGCGGGACGGGGTGTATTTTGTTAGAGATGCCTACTGGCAAGGCGGGTCTTCTCTGTTACTGAGTACCGCCAAAGGTCTCGGTCCAGTGACATTGTCTTGGAGAGGTGTAAGTGTGTGAGGTCGGAGTTTATCAGCTTATCCCAGGTTTTTCTAGGTCTGCCTATTCCGTGGCTACCGTCTATCTTTATTGCCCTGCACTTTGTTATACAGCTATCGACTTTCATGCGCATCACGTGTCCATACCAACGCAGCCTTCTCTCGAGTAAACAACATCTGATCCCTCTTATCTCTAATTTTTTCCTTAGTTCGTTTATGCTTTGCTGTTCACGTATATTACTGTTACACATCCAGCGGAGCATGCAAGCTTCGTTCCTCTCTAGTCTGCGTATATCCTCTGCACACAATGCCCAGGTCTCACTACCATGCAACATTGCTGTTCGTATGCAGGCATCGTACAACCTGCCTTTCATTTTTAGGGAGAACCCTTTAGCAGCTAATAGTGGTATAAGCTCTCTGAACTTTTTCCAACCAGTTCTGACTCTAGCTGCAGTACTTTCAGAGCACCCTCCCCCACTGCTGATTTTATCGCCCAGGTAACGGAAGCTGTCCACTATTTCTATAGAACCCTCTGCGCAATTGAAAGAGCTAGTATTTTGTGGGCACTTGCTGCTACTTATTGCACCAGAACACTGGCCACATGTAAAATCTATGTTCTTAGTTAGCTTACCTGTGATCCCACTACATCTTTTATGCACCCATACTTTGCATTTAGGACATAAAATGGAGTTTCTACCTACGCCTTTCCTACACACCGAGCACGACCATTTCCCAGAAGGGACCGCCGCCTTGTTTTCTTTCCTACAAACTAGAACTTTGGTCTTAGCCAGGTTAATTTTAAGTCCTTTTGACTCTAGGCCGTGCTTCCATGTTTGGAATTTTTTCTCTAGCTCGGCCATTGATTCCGCTATGAGTGTCAGGTCGTCTGCGTATAGGAGTTCCCATGGGCAGCCTGTCTTGAACTCCTCTGTTATAGCCTGAAGGGCAATAATAAATAGTAGGGGGCTGAGAACAGAGCCCTGATGGACGCCAACTTTTACGCTAAACTCTTCACTATATTCGTTGTTAATTCTAACCTTGCTGACTGTTTCTTTATACATGGCTTGTATAGCCCTCACAAGCCATTCGTCAACGCCTAGTTTTCTAAGAGCCCACCAGATAATGGAGCGGGGGACTCTGTCGAAGGCTTTCTCCAGGTCGACAAAAGCTAAGTAGAGGGGTTTACCTTTAGCTAGGTACTTCTCCTGTAGTTGTCGTACTATGAAAAGAGCGTCTGTGGTGCTTTTGCCTGACACAAACCCGAACTGCATTTCATCTAGGTCAATTCGCTCTCTGATTAGTTGCGCTATTACTTTTTCCGTGACCTTCATGACCTGGTCGATTAATTTAATGCCTCTATAGTTACTCCTATCTAGGGCGTCTCCTTTACCCTTATAACAGTTAACGATGATGCTGCTATGCCAGTCCTTCGGAACAACCCCATTCTGTACGACTTGGTTAACTATGCGGGTGACCATGGTGTGTCCCACCGTGCCAGATGCCTTCAGCATCTCAGCAACTATTTCCGAAGGCCCAGCCGCCTTACCCGTCTTCATATCCTTGATTGCCTTACTTATTATACTCCCCTCGACTAACACTGCTGGTCCCTCTCGCCATACTTTCCAAGCCTGCTTTTTGGCCTTAATTGACCCCTCCACCTTACTGTTCCACCACCATGTTACTCTCCTCCTGCCTACAGGCCTGCTCCAGCCACAGACTTCGTCTGTCGCCAACAGCAGGTTTGCTTTCAGAAATTCCCACTGTCCCTCTATATTGTCCGATTCTAGATGCTCTTCCTTACTGCCGAAAGCATCAAGTAATATGCTTTGAAATTTATTTCTGGCTGTGGGGTCCTTTAGTTTCCATATTTTCCTCCTGAGGATAGTCCTCTTCTGCTGTCGAGTACGTCTCGTCCTGACTATGAGGTCGCTAATTATCAGTCTATGTTGGGAGGTGCATTCTTCATGGGGGAGGGATTTAGTGTTTACAACAGACACTCTGTCACGTTTTCTGGTAAGGATATAATCTACCTGGCTTGTGTGTTCCCCGGATCTATAGGTGATCAGGTGATAGTCACGTTTTTTGAAGTTAGTGTTACAGATAGTTAGGTTATTTGCATCACAGAATTCCAGGATTCTGGAGCCTTCCTCATTTCTAGTACCAAACCCATAGCCTCCATGGATTTCGTCGTAGCCGTCACAATGTTGTCCAACGTGACCATTTAGGTCGCCTGCAATAATTATATAGTCACTGTCACATATTTGGGAGGTAGTTAGCAACAGTGTCTCATAGAATCTGTCTTTTATAGTGCCGGGCAGTCCGGATTGGGGTGCGTACGCAGATATTACTGTCACCGTAGTTCTATTGAGGACAAGTCGTATTTTAATTATTGTCGTTCACTCTATTTACGTCTATTATATCTGCCCACTTTTCTGCTACCATGATTCCTACTCCACCCAGCCCATCGTCGTTTCCCACCCAGAAAAGCTTATAACATAGTTTTTTACCCTCAATGAATCTAGCAGACCCACCCCTCCACCTGGTCTCTTGAATACAACAAACATCGACCTCCTTACGTTCAAGCATTTCTACAACCTCGTTAGCGCGACCCTTTAGGGTGCCTACATTTATGGTACCAACTCTGAAGTTTTGGGTTGCGTTTGGAGGGTGTGGGTGGTGGCGGGCGGGGGGAGATAGGGTTATGTTAGCCATCCGCGGACGAAACAAAGAGGAGTGCTCGCATTCTCGTCCACGAGGTGAATTTGACTTTAACTTTGGCATTTTCGCTCTGAGCGTCCAGATTTTTCTCTCCCTTCCACTCTCCAGGATTCCGCAGTCCGTCCATCCATCCATCCATCCCTCATATATCGAAGGCAACCGGGCCTATACTATCGCAACCGGGCAAGCGATAGTATAGGCCTCTGGCTTATGATTGGTCCGCGTAATAATAATAATGGTGATGCGTGGGGGTGGGGGGCTCTGGCTTATAATAATAATGGTGATGCGCGTGGGGGGGGGGGGGGCTCTGGCTTATGATTGGTCCACGTATTAAGTATGGTGGTGTGTGGGGGCGGGTGGGAGGGGTCTGGGGTAGCTAGCTGGAAGGTTTAACAAGCGATTTAACAAAAAGCAAAACTGCAAGATATATATATATATATATCTATGTATGTATGTATGTATGTATGTATGTATGTATGTATGTATGTATGTATGACCCCTTAGCCTTTGTCAAGGCAGAATTCTAGGAGAAGGAAAACTCTGATATAACACCTGCAACCCTGATGGTATCCAATGATGTTGATTTGTTCTTCTTTTTGGTAAATATCATCTTGGTTAAGAGAGTGGGACTGGCTTTGTGCAGTGCCTTTGCTCACTATAAAAGCTTCACGGCACAGGCATTGCTTTATATCTGGAGATCTCTCTGCACTTGTCATCACATGGTACCATGGGCCCAGCACTATGTGTCAATAATTGTGACAAGTGTAGTGTTTGTACCAGAGTTTTCAAGTCGCTGGCTGGACTAAAAAGTCACACTTGATCAGCGCATCGGTAGGGGTTCTCCTACATGGATATAAAGTAGTGGCCGTACCCGAAAACGAGTTGGCAGCCACCATGTATGTATGTATACATGGGCTGAGGTGGTGAGAGCAGACCTCAGATCGCTGAAGCTCACGGAGGAGATGACGAAGGACCGTGACAAGTGCAGAGATGCTGTGCTGAATAGTACCCGTCCCACCCTTACAAGCAGGGAAAAGTTACTGTAAAATGATGATGATGATGATATGCATATATGTATATAATATACGTACGTGTACATTAGGGTGTTCCATTTGCAAACCATTCGCTATTCATCTCATATCGAATATGCCTGTGTTCGAATTGATGAAATAACGAAAGATGCCGATTTATAGGTCAATCAAATAATATTTGGGGGTTGTACGCTTCACATCTTTTTTTTTATGAGAACTTTCTGGATCTGGTCTGTAGCATATTGTCCTTTCTGTTAACTAGACTGAATCCAATGACAAAACCACCCAAAGGAAGAAAATGAAATGAGAATAAGTAGGAGGAATATGTTCTAAATGCATAAAAATATTGAGGTTAAACAGAGAAACACCTTTTATTGATGAAATTTATAATTAGAAAGAATTTTTGTAGATCTCTCGACTCATGTGATATAGGTTGTTCTCTGAACAGAACTATCTTGATCACATATATGGTCTTAGCCATCCAACAAGCCTGGTGGTAAGCTCCTGGGAATGAGACAGAGAACTGGGGAGATGGCCAACCACCATCATAGAGAAGGGAGAGTTTTATGAACTCAGCATAGTCTTCTCAGGGATGATCTCCAGAAAGCAGTACAGTCAGTAGATATTCGACCATCTCCTTCTTTTGCTTGTAAAAATATCCCATGGGCTCATCATCATCCAGGACAGTTTGATAATAAGACCTACTGATAGAGTCTCAATGTTCCTGAAACTTTTAGAATATTAAGATACCAGGACCAGATGATGGGAAAAAGATCTCAGAGATTTTCTTCAAAACCAGTTCAAGAAGATGATGGCAGCAAGCCTACTACAAAAGAGATATTTTCAGAGCAGCTTCAATTTTCATATTAGTTCCTTGGTGCATGCTAGTGTTACTTGCGGTGGTGTTGAAGGATATACCAATTATTCTATCCTCAATTTTGAGTCGTTGAATTTCCCTCAAAACAACTTCAACGATTTGTTGTCCGGTTCCATCTCTTGCAATTGGAACACTTAACAGCTTTTCCTTTCTTTTTCCTGTAATCATAACTGCAATCTGATCTTTGATTGTGCTGGATTGGGAAGCTGGTAGTAATAATTCTCCATTCCATTGGAGGACTAGCTGGGATCTGTCTTCAGGTGGGAAAGTGGATAACTCAATTTCCTGAGCCATCTTCTCATGGCGACTGGTTCTTGCTCGATAAACAGTTGAAAGGGAAACAGTTAGAAAATAAATTCCGATTAGGGAAACTGAATTTGGAATCAAAAGGCCTGAGAGTAAACTTAGCCAAAACTAAAGTGCTAGTGAGTAGAAGAGAAGATAGGGCCCAGATTCCCTCAGGGAAGTGGCCATGCTCAATATGCAGAAAAGGAATAGGCATAAACTCCATACAATGTACACAATATAAATCTTGGGTACACAAAAGATGTAGTGGGATAATGAGTAGAGTAACACGAAGGGAGAACTTTGCATGTAGAAGATGCAAGAAATTGTGAGGAAGACTACTAAAGATATAAACCTTTTCCAGTCACAGGAAGGATCCATAAATGTGGTTGATAGCTTTTGCTATCTAGGTGATGAGCAGCAGAAGAAGATGCACCAAGAGTATACTAGCTAGAATAAGAATAGGATGGAAGGAGTTTAAAGAATTACTCCCACTGCTGACAACACAAGTTTTCTCCCTACATACAAAAGGAAGGCTGTATGACGTCTGTGTGTGGTGTGCAATGCTGCATGGTAGTGAAACATGGGCTGTGACACTGCAGAGGACATCCATAGCCCGGAGAGAAATGAAGCAACCATATTTCACTGGATGTGCAATGTAAATGTGAGAGAAAGTCAGAGCTTGAACGAGCTCAGAGAGAAGCTGGGCTTAAGGGGAATCGAAGATGGTGTGCAGGAGATATGAATGCGTTGGTAAGGATATGTGATGCGCATAATTTTAGGTATCTAGACTTTAATGCGAAGAAATACCAATGATAATCAGCAGACTATGATGGACAACCCCATTTCTCGGTCTATTTTTATTCATTTATATCACCCCGCAACAACGCAGCACACCATTTTTTCATTCACCTATAATGTTTCCCCTCACTGTGGTTCGTATTTTTTCTTTCACCTTACTGCTATCCTCTTTCTCTCTCCCCCTTCTCTCTCCTTGCACCTCTTACTTTCATTCACCCCCTCTGCTGGTCACACTCTCTTGGCTGGCCCCTTCCTCGCACTTTCACTCACTCACTCTCTGCTACTCCCCCCTCTCTCACTTCCTCCCGTCTGACCTGTATGAATTCCTTTTCTCTCTCACTTTCGGACGTGTCTGTTTCTTCTCGTCGATTGATTTGTTAGGACTTAAGCCCACAAGAGTCATTGACTTGTCTCTCTTTTCCTCGCTTTACGTTGCATTACTACTATGTCGTTTGTCTACTTTACCCTTCCCATTCGCTCTGTCCCGATAACTTAGTTTAGTTATCGCTCGCACTGATTTTAGGTATCTAGTCTTTAATGCGAAGAAATACCAATGATAACCAGCAGGCTACTGATGATGGACAACCCCGTTTCTCGGTCTATTTTTATTCATATATATATATATATATATATATATAATCTATAATAATGTAAGGAGCGCGGGACTGCATACGATTTATAATTTGTTATCCCATTAGTAAAATAAGTTGGATTACTTTGAATAAATAATGAATGAATATTACATAATTTATCTACTAAATTTCGTGACTGTTGATTAAATATATTTTGTTTATTTAAAGATTCACTTTTTTTTAATTTCTGAAATGTCAACACTTCCGGTTGGCCATCGCTAAAATAAACATACTAATTTTCTGTCACTAATTTTCTCCAAATGCAGTTTATATATAATATCGTCTTTTTTTAATGTATCATGGATTACGTTACTGATTACATAAGATAGTGTAACGCAGTCTTCGTTCAATTTCTATGTATTATATATTGTCAATTACGATATAAATTTATGTATCATATCTACATGTATATACACCTGCGTATAATATCAATATACACACTACATATGCTAGCAGAAAACCACCCAAAGGGTGGTTTTTCTGCTAGTATATATAATATATATAATATATATATATATATATATATATATATATATATATATATATATATATATATATATATCATCATCATCATCATCATCATTTTACGTCCGCTTTTTCCTGCTTGCAAGGGTAGAACAGGTCTTATTCAGCACAGCATCTCTCCACTCGTCACAGTCCTTCGTCATCTCCACCGTGCGCTTCAACGATCTGAGGTCTGTTCTCTCCACCTCCGCCCATGTTTTTCGTGGTCTACCTCTACCACGTCTTCCTTCAACTGGCATTTCCTGGCACTTCTTCACCCATCGGTCATCCTCCATGAGCATCACATGTCCATTCCACCTCAGTCTCCTCTCCCGTACACTACATTCTATCCCTCTCAGACTGTTTCTCTCTCAACACATTTATGCTGGGTCGTTCACGCACATTTACACTGCACATCCAACGGAGCATGCTTGCCTCATTTCTCTCCAGACGTCGCATATCCTCTGCAGTTGCTGCCCATGTCTCTCACTACCATGCAGCATCGCGCTCCTCACACAGGCATCATACAACCGGCCTTTCGTACGCAGGGAGAAACCCTTCTTCATCAGCAGAGGGAGCAGCTCCCTAAACTTCTTCCAACCCGTCCTTATTCTAGATACTATGGTCTCGGAACACCCTCCTCCCATGCTAATCTGATCTAGGTATCGGAAGCTATCCACCACTTCTATAGCGTCCTCCTGCATTTGAAAAATGTGTCTATCAATGCGACTGTCTAATTTCCCTGTACATCTACTGCATACATATTTCTTCCTACTGTTAGTTTGCCTGCTATCCCGCTACATCTTTTGTGTACCCAGGATCTGCATTATGTGCATTTTATAGAATTTATGCCAGTTCCTTTTCTGGAAAAAAAAAAAAATATATATATATATATATATAAATTAGTATCAGTGCTCTGAAATAGCGATGTATCTATGAATGTAAGTATAGTATATTTGATAATATACTGTATGTTTATTTAAAAACATTTTGAAGACCATTCACTATGAGTTTTAAAGAAGTGACTATGTCACTTACTTTGTCTCGGCAAATACCATTATAACAAATTTTTCAGTATAACAAAATTTTTTTTAAATGCCTAGTCACACGCAGGATCTGTTAGGTCGATCACATTATAAAGAATTTTTCGTTACAACGAATTTTTTTATACCCCGTGAATTTCGTTATAACGGAATTTCACAATATATATATATATATATATATATATATATATAATTGTTTCTATTTTAGGCACAAGGCCAGTACATTACTGGTACTTTATTTTATCGACCCCGTAAGGATGAAAGGCAAAGTCAACCTTGGCGATATATATAATAATATATATACACACACACACCTATATATAAGTTTATCCCGGGTTCAATCGGGGGTGACCACAGTAAGTAAGGTACTCAATACATAGCAGAGTATAAATATTTAATATAGAAATGGCTTCTACAGGACTAGAACTGTTTCATTCGGGAGAAATCATCAGGAAGCCCATCAACACGCAACCTTTCTTCTGATCATAGCTTCCATTGCCAACATCAACAACTTTCTCAACAGCAGCTTTCTCAGCAATCTATAATTACCAAGCTTCTCATCTATATGGTACGATATGATAAAACTCCACTTCTTCAAATTATTCACCAAACTTCGATTCTACGGAATATTTACAGTGACTTCGCTTTGATGTTTCGATTCGTTACCAAACACTTCACCACGTGCTTCGTAATCTCAAACAACAACAGACAATACTACTAGCTTCCTAGCTAGAAAACGATAACATAAAGAAGAGAAAAACTGAACTTTTTGTAAAGAACAATTATATAAATATATATATATATATTTTTTACAGGTTGTATATGAACGTTCATTTTTTTAAATTTAAATTTTTTTTTTTTTACTGTATTATATACCTATATGCACATACACGTTTTGCATCAAACACATCATTTTCTTTTTACGCACAAACAGTAATATATGCTCTTGATTCGGTGGGGATTCTGCGAGATCACTTTTCACCTGGTTGAGGTACGGCAACAGCTATAAAACATGTGAGAAACACCCACACTGGGACTACTCGCTTGGACTCAATCAGGCACGCAACTCAAAATTGCACACATTCATGTCATAGCGTAAACCTCGACTCACTGGAAAAGCATCTTACGTATGATAATACATCGAGAGAAATAGTCCTCTGTATTGTCAGATCGTAATCCGATACCGCAACCCCACACGTTCAGCCAACCATACACAACATTTCGAAATACATGATCACAACTCTGTATATTTACAGTTTCTTCTAAATGTAACACGCATACATGCATACACAGTTATACGATATTTTTTTCTCTCTCCAAATTTCTCTGCACTTGAAATACGGGCGCAGTACCCACATTTGGTGTGTTTTGGGACACGCTTCAGGAATCAGATTTCGCTACCCCTTTTGTAATCAATCGCTGCTCCTGCATCGATCTGGGTTGGTAACTAATGTAGTGAAATCTGTCTATGCCTTGAACCCTGGGTGACACCTAAAAGTCAAATTCTAGGTCACCATCCTTTTCATGCGTGGGCGATCCTTCGAGATCGGAGACAGAAAGCGTCAGGTATAAAAAGCCTGTATCATCCCACGTCTAACACACAGAAATCGGAGCCGTATGCTATAGACAAGCTATGTAAAGATTCACCGCTACCTACAGGCCGCTGAGGTCTACAGACCATTACTCTCTCTCTCTCTCTCTCTCTCTCTCTCTCTCTCTCTTGGTCTTAGACTACACCAGCCTCATGAACCAACAACAAAAAAACAACGTCAACCTTTGCGACTGGTGTTAACTTATTTGTTGTTCTTTTTGACTGAAGTGAAGTAAACCTTTTCATATATAAAGTAAATCAGCTATTCTTGTTATTTCATCTAACAACCACTACTAATACCCTTCGTTACATATATACGTGTAGTGAAATACGTTTACAAAACTACTGTCATATTTTTGTATGATATGCATTTGATTACTTTTGGTAAGCGATTATAAAAGAGTGGACCCAAAGCATTCCCTCTACTTGTCAGCAACAGATTTTAGCAACAACATGCTAAGCCAATAGCAGAACACATATTCAATCTGTTTCAGTCTAAAAGAGTCTATCCGATATATCTAGTATACAATTACACTAGATCTAAAAATATTTACATTCCGAGAAAGTACATTCCTTTTCTGTCACCTCTATACTTTAAGAAAATGGTAACAAAAATAACCAAAACATTACCCAAGATTCGTGACTATAGGTAAGGGCTAGTATGAATACCGAATTGAAGTTAGTGAGTTTGACTTTTACACTTGCGATGTATACTTTATTTCTGGTGTGATATTGTTTATCGCATGGATCCACTGTACACTATGGCAAACAATAAATACATTCTCCCACACTCTTTTTGAGAGTAAGTTTCGATAATGCTAGTGGCTTTTCCTCCATTACTGTTATAATTTCAATAGATTTTTTAGGCAAGCCAGCGTTACCTCAGGTGATAACGAGGCTCATGCGCTGGAACAACCAAGCGCCCTCGCGAGCTTCACCAGTTACTTCTGTTAAGAGAGCCGCCAGTGAAGATGGGAATCTCACAGTCAGTAGCCCGACTACCCAAAACATCTCGAACGCCACAGGCTGGAAAATATAGTTGGCCGACATATCACGGTATTTTAGGATTGTGTACCGTTCAGCTGCGGCAGCTGTGGTTCTCACCCTAACCGCAGCATCCAGGATATGGGAAGGAGCAAAAGAGTCACTAACTGTGACGTCCCAGACAAGGCATCTGTCTGTCGACCAGAAGCACAGAGTAAGGCCGTCAAGTCTTTTCCCAACACTTTTGGACAACCCAGATGGTTCCAAGATTGAGGGGATGTTATCCCGGGTGAAAGCTCTCTTGAGAATAAAGTTTAGCTCCGTGTGATGCGCAAAGCGCCCGGCATTCAGGCAGCAAGAAAGACCGTGGAGACTTGTGGAGTCAAGGAGTTTGCCACATCGACACCTCAAACCAGCACAGGCGTCAGTTTCCATTCTGAGGGTAATGGAGACACAAAGTTCGTCCAAGTTGAGTAGGCCACCAACGTTAGTTACGGGTAGGGTCACCTGAATATTTGGCGTTGGCAGACAGTAAGCGGCACCTTGAAAAATGATCCGACTGGATGAAGAGGAGTCGAACAGACAAGCCCAACTCACTTCATTGTTGGAGAGCTTCATCCAACTTCCTGTTGGAACTAGTCCATGACCCCCAAATCGCTTGGGCAACGCAGCCTGACCGTGGGACTCTGGAGAGAGTCTGACATTGACCAAACACTCGAGTCTTTTGAAGATTAGGTCGTCTAAGCGTTGGAGGCAGGACGGAAATCTATGAGATGGCTGACCCTGAGCAGATATAGAAGCTTAGGAATCGAAAGGTAGTTTCTGAATATGAAAAAACCTTGATGGGATTCAGTTGTTTCAATATTCTTCAGCAAGTGCTCAAGGCCAGCCATCTTCGATTGGAAGATTGACTTGAACGCAAGATCTGTAATTGGGGCTCCTAGGGAGCATCATACCGACGGGGGAGGGGCCGCAGTGGAAGGGAAGGACTCTGTAAACAGGTCAATTGTCTATTGATGTTGAGAAGCCGGGTGGTTGAGGATCCAGAGCTCACATTGGAGCTATTGACTTGAAGACTCCAATGGCCAAGCTCCTCAAACATTTTGTTTGCAGTGGCAAGAAGCTTAACTGGAGGTACCCGCAAACAAGCATCGTCGAGATACCAGACATTGAGGTCCAACTTCCAATAAGCCTACTAAACAAAGTGGCAGAGTTGTGGGACCTTCTCTCTTACTGAGCTGAGGACGACATCGCGGCTGACGGAGTTGAAAGCGTTTATGAGGTGAACTTTGAAGATGGCCTTGGGGGACAAGGAGGGCAAGTTGGTAAAAGCTCTGGTGGTGTGGGCTGCAGCCTCACATCCCAACATGGTATCCACCCCTAGCTGGATGGGGGAAAATTCCTCCGCCAGTGAGTCAGAGACCGATAGCAAACACACCTTTGCATTGAGACGGCGTAGGGTGCAACCAATCGCAATGGGGTGCAGATATCCGTTGGGTTTAGTAAGTCCGAATAATTTCGCACCGAAGAACAGTGGGCGGATATAGGGGAGAACGTTCACTGAAGAGAACTGATTCACCAACTGAATCAGACTCTCCAAGAGCTCGAGTCCGGCTTCACCGGCCGATAAGGAGATACCATCTTTGAGATGTTGAGGTCGAAGGCCGTCAGTCCTCGCGCCTGAACAGGCGGGGAAGGATGAAATCGCCTTTCTGATGTTATCAGTGGTGTAGACCGATCTAGAGTATTCTGGTGGTTCGGGCCAGTGTAACTGACTATCTGGGGTTGCCGATGGGTGCTTCTCTTTTATATGATTGTTTTTAGATTATTTTTAGGTACCAGCTAGTGCGGGCACAGAGAGTACAATCAGATGATGAGCTGGCAGCGACCGACGGTAGAGGGCCAGTGTTGGAATTCGATCGAGAGAGTGAACTAGTAAAAGAGGCAGGGTAAGCAGCATTGGTTCTAACGGTGGGACTAGAAGGAAAAGAAAAAGAAAAGAAAAAAAAAACAAAAAAAAAAAACACACCTGGGACAATATACAACAACAGGCAGGCGAAAGGGGTGTATAACGGAATACTCCTATGTTTTAACGGCGAAGATTCGAAACCGAATCTGAGGTTTCTCGCCTCTAGGTTCCCACCATTGTACTGTCAAGACAACGATGATAAACGTACATACTACTTGACCGGTGACCTGTTTTTTTTTGTTTTTTTTCTTTTCTTTTTCTTTTCCTTTCTTTTTTTTCTGTTTCTCCTTTCCCTTTCCTTTATATTATATTTGTTTGTGCTTTCGTTCTGTAAGCATTGTATTATTATATCTCTTTTTTTTTTTTTTTTTTTATTCAACAGTGAATAAAATTAGATATATAAAAAAACGTTTTCAATAGATAAAAAATAATATCCCGTTTGTCATATCATGTAAGCACTTCCTACAGAAAGCACCATCAAGAAATTTTCTACTGTTATTTTCCATGCTGGCATAAGTTGGAACATATGTTTTAAGACATGTCTCATAGCCGGATAGCACCCCAGACACCAACCCTTTTAGTCACATGTATATTTGTAGCAAAAACAATGTTTTCTCACGATGCTTTCCCTGGTGGTTACGACCACCAAAGGATTGACCTACAGCCTCGGAGACATCACTATAGATAAATTTCCCTTGTGGAAAGACTCATGGCACTAATTGTACCAAAGGAGAACATTTTCTAAAGGCCATCTCTTTACAGTAAAAGCAACTAGTGATCATTATAAATACGCTGTCATTTGGCCTTAGGAACACATTCTCTTGCACATTGCCTCTTGGATAACACAGCTTGCCACATACGATTTACCATAACTTTAGCAGCATTATTTCGTATCTCGCAACAACAATCTTTCATGCCCGATTTGGTTCCTGGTTGACCAATCGTGTAAGTCGCGCATGAATATATTGTTACTTCCGCCCAACTAAGAAATTCGCTCCTCTTTGTTTGACTTCAGACAGTTGCATTCACTTCTAGAAGACAAGATGTATTTACATACCCGTGTCGATACTAGCAAGATATAACGGTAAAAAAAGACACTTTAGCCCTATTCGGCAAGGGACCAACTTCTTTCTTCCAACACTTCATTTTTGTTCATTTACTCATGCGGCATGCCGGTAGCAATTTATTGTAATCCTGTATGGTTGTAAGAAATCCTTTGTAAAAGCGTTTAAACAGCCTTCTGATATTTCTGCTGCCATTGAATCTGCACTCATACTAAAAATATAGCTTCTGACGTGATATGGGAAAATCATTTTTCCCAAGGTAATATCATTTCACCACAGCAGGTGAGTACAATTTTCCTTCCCTTAAATAGGACATAGCTTCTCTCGACTCACTCATGTTTGCCCATCGTTAGCCACAGCATGCTCAGTCCTCCGTGTAGAGGGTGCTGGAAGCAGATGGACAGCCTCACCAATGGAACCTGACCCTTCCACAAAATAGTGAAGAGCAGACATTTTAATTTGGTGAGGTGCGAACGGGGGTAAGGCACGATGGTCAGGCAGTTGTATATGACGGACGCGATGTACGCGTTCGCCACATCCACCTGACCTTTCAGTGACAGCTTTCTCTCTACCCATTTCTGGGTGAGAGTGGCTATCCTGCTCATTACCTCGTCCCAATTATTATCCACCTGGAGGTTCAATCCGAACCAGAGCCCGAGCAACTTCACCAGTCCGTCCGTCCAGCATCCGACGACGCTGTTGAACGACATGGATTTGCCTTTCCAAGTGCCGAGCTGCAAACCCACTGACTTTTCCAGCCTCAGTTTTCTTCTAAGATGGTGCCAAGCATCACGATGATGTCGTCCGCATATACCTTTACAAGCCTTCTACATCATGGTTCAAGTGAGATGCTCTGCAACAGCTCCAGCTTCCACAGTAAAGGCTCGAGAGTCAATACGTACAGAAGGTAAGGCAGAGGGCACGTTTGACGGATCGATTGGAAGATCTGAAAAAAAATTGTTCCGAAAGGTGGCCATTTACTTTGACCACTGAGCAGATGTCGCTGTACATTGCAGCGATCCATCCTTTGAAGATGGGACAGATGCCAGCTGCCTTGGGGACAGCCTCCAGTTATAGATGGTCGACCCTATCGAAAGCTTGCGATTGATCTAAAATGATCATAGCCCCACCGAAACCAGCTTTACACCCTACCCTCTATTATGTATCGCATCATGTGGAGGTTGTCGTGTATGGACCTGGTCAGGATTGCGCAAGTTTGCGTCTCCCCTACCAAACCCTCGACGACAAACGCCAACCTCCTTGCTAACACCTTAACCAAAATCTTAAACTCTGTGTTTAACAGAGTTATGGGCCTGAAATCGTTAACATATCCCGCTCGTTCTCGTCATTACTCATCGGCTCACAGAACTGGGAATACTCCTATAACGAAATACTCCTATATTTTACCGGCGAAGATTCGAAACTGAATCTAAGAGTTCTCGCATCTGAGACCACCCATTATAGGGAATTTCCCACCATTGTCCTGTCAAGTCAACGATGATAAAGGTACATACCACTTGACCTCTGATCCCAGCTTCTTGGAAGACGATATCCACATGGCTGATTATAAATCAACCTCATATACACATCCTTCTAACTATAGCACTATTATAAATACAAGGAGTTAAGGAATCTAAAAACCAGAAAGACCGAAGAAAGCAGTCCGTGTTAAGGTTAACGATGTAGCAGACTTTTCACTCTATCTCTCTCCTGGCCTCACTGGTTATCACCTTCTCGGCCACAGACACAGACAGACGCGAAGCAGCAGTCAGTGAGTGATAACGATGTAGGCATCAGCAGACCTTTTACCGTTTCTCTCTCCTAACCCTTACTGGGTCTCACCTTATCGGCCACAGACACAGCCATGCCTGCCTAGCAGACTGACCACCACCACCACCACCACTACTACTACTACTACTACTACTACTACTACTACTACTACTACTACTACTACTACTACTACTACGACAATAACGTATACTAAGAATACACACACATACAGTAAGTTTATATTGCTTGCATTCTACGCTCATTCTATTCTTCCTGTCATATTGTATCTGTAAGATACAACACGACTTTTACTATATCGTTTTCTGTTATACATGCATTTACGTTAGCTCGTAGAAGCTAGTCAGCTAAATAATGTAGGGATAATTCATGTCATAAATATTATTACTCGATGTTCAAAGTGAATATTGTTGTTATAAAATAAACTTTAACAACTCAATCATGGCATTATTCTTTTCAACAAACACCCATCAAAGAATATCATTTATCCACTACACTCCTGTTCAGCTGTCAGTTGCAGTAGACCGCTTCGAGAAGAGCATAAAACTCGTAAGGCAGACCATCTAAATCGTGTGATTTGCGCCTCGTGGAACTGACCAGGGCATCCCGAATCTCGGCTGATGTTATCAGTCTTTCGTAGCACTCAGCATCATCCCCCCCCCCCCACGAACAGTCGAGCAAAGTGTTGGCGGAAAGCTGAACACATCTGCCTGGAATCATTCAGCACGCGTTCGTCTCGATCCGACCGCTTCTTTTTCGATTAAATCGACACCAGTGCGTTACTGGTACTTTAGTTTATCCACCTCATAAGGATGAAAGGCAAAGCTAACCTCAGCGGGATTTGAACCCAGAATGTAAAGAGACGTAACTACATGCCGCAAAGCATGTTGTCCAACGCTCTACAGATACTGCCAATCCACCAACAACATCAAGGCATGCAAGAACGCTGAACGCGACTCATTTTGAAATAAAAATTGTTGTTAAGTTATCTTCGTGCATGGTGGATACCTTATGTTGCCGTTGATAAAATCAGATTTATATGTCGATGTATAAACCTTGTTTGTTTTTCCGTATTGATACCACACGGAGGAACGATTTTGCTGGACGAGTGAAAACTTCAGTGGTCATCAGTTGGAATTTGTTAAAATATTGGAGTTTTATTTTGATTTATAGCAATTTTAAATCTTAGAGAAATTTAGTTTCAGAAACGTATAAAGTAAAATTTCCCTCTGTGGGTCTGGAGTTCAATCCTCATTTAGTGCATTGTACCTTTCATTCCCAATGGATTCAATTAAACAAATACCGGTTTTATAACAGCATTGATTAATTGACTATACATATTCCCAACATTTGTGGATGAATGCAAATGTAAGAGGTTATTTAAGGTAAGTTTGATTATTATTATATAAAATAAAATAAATAAGGTTAACTTTGCCTTTCATCCTTACGGGGTCGATAAAATAAAGTACCAGTAATGCACTGGGTAATTGCTGGCCTTGTGCCAAAAGTAGAAACAATTATATAAAATAAATGCCATATTTTTAACTGACAATAAATTATTGATATATAATATTCAAAATTCAAATATTGTTCTCTACGCGAAGCACGTATGTATCTTTATATGAGGGTGAAAGCAGAAATTGTTTGCTTAAACTTTTAATCTGTGCTAATAATAAATATTTGCTCTACGGATTTATATAACGTTTATATATACATAGTTTGTGCATAGAAGAATAAAAAAAAAAACAGTACACCTGGCTTCTTTTTTTTTATTATTATTATTCTATGCACAAACGCTTATGTAAATGATTCTAATATTGTATATACTTGGCCCGTTTATTTTAATTACACAAAACATAATAAAATATGTATAATACAATAATGAATAAAGATGTTATAATATTGACTGGCATATATACACATTTTAGTCAGAAAATTATGAACATCTGCACCCTCGAAAATGATAGGAGCAATATGTATAGAAGTTCCGCCATATGATTTTCTATTCTGGCGTTCTTGATCAAAATACCACCTCTCTACTCATTGTTACGAAGTGAGCCCCGCGAGCTGCAATAGCTATTTCATCGCATCTCCCTCGCTGTCTCCATTCTGTTCGCTAAGACCTAGATGCGACTTGTGCCCAGGGTTTTTGCACGCCAAAGACAGTTCTCCCACACTGTCCGGGTTCGTAACATTGGAGAAGCGATGGTATGGACTATCGATTGTTGTTAGCGGCTGATGACAACTTCTTTTTCCCGTCTTTAAGAGTCTTCACCCGATTTTATAAGCAGTTTTCTAATATTTTATTCAAACTACAGATTGTTTATAATTTTTTCAGAATGAGAATATAAACACATATAATAAATACAATTAATTATTGCTAGGAACCTCACAAATATAATGCACAAAACTACATGATCAAAGCTTCTCCGCTCATGAGCACACCATTCTTTATTTTAAAAAGCTGTTAATTTTAAAGTGTTTACATTTAATTATATAAACCAACTCCTTTAAATATCACTGTGGATATATATCTATATTATGATAGTGTATTATAAAATATTATTCAGAATGCGCTAAATAAATATGTAGGTATTATTTATTTCGTAAATATTTGGAGGTCTCCACGGTCTATCTTGTCGCCTGAATGCCGGTAGCTTCACGCATCACAGGGAGCTAAACCTCGCCATCAAGAGAGCTTTGGCCCAGGCAAACATCACTTCAATTTTTGAACTGTCTGGGTTGTCCATAATTGATGGGAAACGACCTGCCCGCCTTACCCTGTGCCCCAGGTTTAGAGGCAGGTGTCTTATCTGGAATGTCGCAGTGACTTTTTTGCTTCTTCCCACATTCTGGATGCAGTGGTAAGGGCGAGAGCTACAACTTTCGCAGATGAACGCTACAAAATCCTAAAATACCGTGATCTGTCGGTTAACTACATTTTCTAGCCTGTGACGTTTGGAGGAGTCGGGCCGCTAACTGCGAGGTTCTCATCTTCACTGGCGGCTCGCCTAATCGAGGTAACTGGTGATGCTCGTGAGGACGCTTGGTTCTTCCAGCGCATCAACCTCGCCATCACCCGAGGTAACGCTGCGAGCGTGCTGGGTTGCCTAAAAAAATTATTAGAGTTTTCCCAGTGCTCCTCGCGAAACTTATCTGGTAGCGGTATTTTAGTTATATGTAAGTTGTGAGTTCGATTCACTCCAAGGCCAATTGAGCCTTATTATGCAATGGGGTAGTAAAATAAGTAAAATGAATAGAATAAAAATTTTAAAGTGGAGTTTGGGATTCAATAGCCCCACGTAAAATGTCAAATTTTTTTCCCGGCGATTTTTTCGGAATTATAAATTTTGAACAGGGAGATTTACGATTATCAGGAAAAAAAAAAAAATACATATATATATATAATTGTTTCTACTTTTGGCACAAGGCCAGCAATTATCCAGTGTATTACTGGTACTTTATTTTATCGACCCCATAAGGATGAAAGGCAAAGTAAACCTCGGCGGGATTTGAACTCAGAATGGCAAGGACCGTAACTCTATGCGTCAAAGCATGGCGTCCGACTCTCTACCGATACTGCCAATCCATAATTGTTTCTACTTTAGGCACAAGGCCAGCAATTATCCAGTGCATTACTGGTACTTTATTTTATCGACCCCGTAAGGATGAAAGGCAAAGTCAACCTCGGCGGGATTTGAACTCAGATCGTAAAGGGACGTAACTATGCTGGAAAGCATGGCGTCCGACTCTCTACCGATACTGCCAATCCATAATAATAGTTTTTTACAGCCCGTTTTAAGTAGACAACAGCTACATAATGAAATTTTATTTAGACTAGAAAAAAAATGAATGTGTAATGTTATTTTGCATGAATGACGTAGCATAAGTGAACTGAGAAAAACTCAGCATAAGAAGAATTGGATGTAGTGCAAGAGAGAAGACTGTGATGGTATGGACATGTGATGAATATAGACGATAGCAGATAAAAGCCACATGCATAGAATTTGACCATGTTTTCGCCTCACCTTCCACTAGCATTTCCCAGCAGCTATCTTCACCATTACTGCACCCACCATCCAAGCTGCCTCCAGAACTACTCCTCTCCTCTTAAGCCTTTAGATATCCTCACTATTACACCCTAGTAACTATTCTCTCTACCCCTTGTGCATCGCTCTACAACACCACCCTTACCTATCTCTAACCACTGCACTCTATCAACCACATCACCCCTCTTCATACACTATCAACCACATCCCCTCCCTCCATACACTATCAACCACATCTTCCCCTTAATTATCACATACACCTTTAACGTCATACCTGTCTCCCTCTCCAAAGCAGTGATCGCTCTTCAGTTGGGACTATGACCAACAATTTTTCTAGTGACAGTGCCTTGAAAATGCACCCGGTACACCCCATAAGGATAGCTGGCGACAGAAAGGGCCCCTCGCTGTAGAAACCATGCCTAAAAAGGTTGAGAGGACCCATCAGTTGTGTCAGTGACACAAAAACCTCTGTAGTGTTGGTGATAATCACACCCAGTACATGCTGTAAAGTGATTAGTGATAGGAAGGGCATCCAGCCATAGAAAGCTTGCCAAACAAAACGTTGGAAGGACCCACCAGATGGGTCAGAGACATAACAGCCTCTCTGGTACTGGTGCCACGATAAGATGCACTTGGTAGAATTTTAAGCTGTTTGTAAGCGAGATGCAAACCCCCCAGCTTGCCTGGGAAATCAGTGGCCCCACTTCAGTATAGACTTGGTCTGTGAAGGCAAATTCAACACTTACTAGTACGGAAAGTGGACATTAACCCTTTAGCATTTAAACCGGCCACATCCGACCAGAATGCTCTCACCTATTTCTGTTCAAACTGGCTGTAACCGGCCACTCATACTGATGTTAGGTATTGTTCTGAAAATAAGTTATATCAAAATCTCATATATTCGATATTATGTGGGATAATTATGAGCTAAAGTGTTTACAGTGAAAATACAATAGCATATAAAGTGTAATGTAAATGTTAAAGGGTTAAATGATCATGGTGATGGTGATGGTAACGATGATGATGATATATATATATATATATATATATATATATATATAAACATAAAAGAGTCGGGACCCCGACAGTTGAGCTCTTGTCATTTCAACAGCTAGTTTCTGACTGGAACTACCTGTTGAAATGGCAAGAGCTCAGCCGTCGGGGTCCCGACTCTTTCATATAACCATACTCTACTACCCCAAGTATCGAGTACTCTGGTAAATTGGTAAATAATGATTTAACCAGTTTCTAACTGAATCCATCCTGATTTATATATTTATATGTATATATATATATATATATATATATATATATATATATATATATATATATCATCACCATCATCATCGTTTTTTACCATGCCATTTTTACTGTGCCATTTTTACCCTGCCATTTTTACTGTGCCATTTTTACTGTGCTATTTTTACCATGCCATTTTTTACTGTGCCATTTTTACTGTGCCATTTTTACCATGCCATTTTTACTGTGCCATTTTTACTGTGCTATTTTTACCATGCCATTTTTTACTGTGCCATTTTTACTGTGCCATTTTTACCATGCCATTTTTACTGTGCCATTTTTACTGTGCTATTTTTACCATGCCATTTTTTACTGTGCCATTTTTACCATGCCATTTTTACTGTGCTATTTTTACCATGCCATTTTTACTGTACCATTTTTACTGTGCTATTTTTACCGTGCCATTTTACTGTGCCTTTTTCACTGTGCCATTTTTTACCTCATTAAAAAGAGAAAGAAATAATATATTTGAAACTTTAGCAGAAAACATCTTTAAAATAAGATTTTTGGTTGCGAGAAGGATCCTTAATGAAGATGTAGTTAAAGGCTGCATGTTTATGTTTAATCCATATGGAAGGATCAAATAGGAGAGCACAGTGAGACAATTACAAAGGTTTATTATTATGAGTACTAAAAAAGTAAAAAGTTGCTGGCATGCCACATAAGTAAGTTGAAGGGAAAAAAATGTGTTGGCGAATATGTAGGAAAAATGTTGTTGGTCCCTTGCCGAGAGGGCGAAAGTTTCTTGGTAAGTTCTACATCTTGTCAGTTGCTCCAGGGAATGAATTTAATAACGTCCTGTGTCCACGAAAATGAAGCCGCAACTGTTAGGTAGAAGTCAAAAGAGGCGCGAATTCCCTTGCTGGGCGGAAGTTACTGCTTTGTATTCCTACGCCGCCAACTTAGAGGTCTGGCAAGTGACCAAGCACAACCCAATCATTCTGATATGGTAGTGCCATTGCTTACTACAAAACTATAACCAATAGAGCAGTTATTCGTTACATGATATATATTCAGAAAGATGAAACATACTCATTCATCTACAAAATAACGGAAAATCATATATATATATATATATACTGTATGTATATATATATATATATATATATATATATATATATATATATATATATATATATATATATATATATATATATATATAAAGTAAGAATATTTTCGAAACAGCGAGCGTGTTTGAAATTATTATAAATATAAGCTATCGCCGTATTTTGACTAAAGAAATTAAAGAAATTATTTAGCCTGATAGTGGGGTTAAGAACCCTCAGAGAAATGGAAAAAGATGAGTATTGACGTACGTCAATACTCATCTTTTTTCCATTTCTCCGAGGGTTCTTAACACCCTACTATCAGGCTAAATAATTTCTTTAATTTCTTTAGTCAAAATACGGCGATATATATATATGCAGAGGTTATATTTAATTTGTTGGGATTCAACAAGCTTAAAAATGTTATAACTGATATAAAGCACTCAACAAAGTAGTGGAGTAAATATTCAATATATTAATAAATGGAAACTATATTTATAAAACCATAATTATTTTATTATATATATTTCAAGGGCAACCAAGGCAGATTATGATGCGCTTCCATCAGATAAAATACAAATTTGTTTTATAAATAAATATTGACATACCCGCATAAAGACAACCTTAACGGTTGAGGTTCGCTGGATAGTGGAAATAATATTTTATTGATATAAATAAATATTATTTATACTAAAATGTAAGAACTCTATTAATTTGCGTAATAATTTATTTAGTTCTTGTAAACATCGTTTAAATTCAACTTTTAGATATATATATAAAATGTAATATATGGTTAATCTTCCTTACATAATGTTTTCTATATCCAAACACCTATAATCTCATCCCTCAGATTACATCTATATATGATTCAAGAATTTAATATAATTCTAACCTTAATAACTTCCTAAATATATAAAATACACTTATTAAATTTTTAATTTACTCCTTAAAACCTTTACTTTCTAATATTTCTACTTCATAAATATACTTTGTATTATTATACTTATCAATCCTACCTCCAAAAATATATCATATCCTTTTTGTATGACTACTTGAAATTCTTTTAGGAAAAGGTTTTTAAAATTCTAAAAATTTCCTTTGAAAGACTTTCTGAAGGTTTTTGAGAATTTTTTAAAGGCTTTTTTTAAAGGCTTTTGGTAAAAATTTTTTGAAAGATCCTTTTGAAAGATACGGAAAAACCATTATTTTCATATCTTCCAATATTTTTATATCTTCCAATATTTTAAACATTTTTAATATTTATGTATTTTCATATATTTCCAAATATTTATATATATGTGGAATAATGTATGGTTTATGTTTTAATTATACTTTAAGATGAATTTTTATAACTTTTTATAACTTCTTATAACTTTTTAAAGAGATTTTTATGTATCCTTGGAGTCATTTTAATTTTTAAAAAAATCCCTTTTAACTTCCTTTAAACTTCCTTATTGTTTTTATAATCTCATTTTTTATAGTCTTAATTTATAGTCTGAATTTTTAAATGGTTTTAGTTTATACTTCTAATTAAGTACTTATTCCTTTGTAAACTATCGTAATTTTTCGTAATCTTTGGAATTATTTAGGTGTTTAAGATTGGACTTACAACTATTAACAAATCCTGGCTAAATATAATTTTGCCAAACTTACTTTAATTAAATAAACAATACTAAGTTTTTTTTTCCAATGTAAAATACTATACATTTAAATAATTTATAATCTATAACATAACATACCCATCTAAAACCATATATTATTAATACATCTTAATATATTTTAAATACTTCTTTTTGTAATATTCCTATTTTTAATTAAATTTTAACAATATTTTTATTTATTTTTATTTATTCTTAATGTGGGTATGGTGTGGCGTGCGGTGGCCGGAGGCGGGGGAATGCTCGACCGGAAGGGTGTGTGGCGTGCGGTGGCCGGAGGCGGGGGAATGCTCAACCGGAAGGGCTTTTGGGCCGGAAGGATGCTCGACCGGAAGGGCCAGCAGAGGGCCTCTCTCTAGTGGTGACCAGCACACGGTGTGGACGCAAGTTTTGGGCAGCTCCCGGTATCAAGCAGTTGGACGCACGTGGAAGAGGAGTACCTGCAGTGGAATTTAGCGGCGCCTGTGAAAAGCGGTAAGTGAGATAGCTTTTTCTAACCACAAGCTATTTCGGCGACTGAAAAAAACAACAAAAAAAAACACTTGCCGCAAGACAAATCAGAAGATGGCGACAAGACTACGGATGAACGAAGCTATCAGGGCATTCACCGGGGAAGGTGATGCTGTCGCTTGGCTGCGGAAGGTTCGGCTGGTCGCAAGCTTGCAGAAGATAGAGGACGTGGCCGGCCTCATGGCATTGTACCTCGAGGGCAACGCGCTGGTACTCTTCCTTGAGTTGGACGAGCACAGCCAAAGAGATGTGCAGAAGATTGAGAGGCGTCTGATGGATGCATTCGCCGAGGGACCGTTGGCGGTTTTTGCTAAGCTGGCGAGAATCAGGTGGAATGGTGAGCGCGTCGACATTTTCGCAGCGAAAATAAGGCGGTTGGCTATGTTGGCCGGTTACCAGGCGGAAAGCGAACGCACGGTGCGGTTGGCGTTCATCAATGGATTTCCGGACGACATAGCGGTGAAACTGCAGCAAGTCTCGGGTTATAAAGAGATGGAAATGCGTTCACTGGTGGAACAAGCCCGGATCATAGCGGAAGATGCCAAAAAGAGTGTTGCGGCGATAGCAACCACGGAGGCTCAGGACACCTGGCAGCGAAATGGTGAAAGGGAGGCAACCTCGGCACGCGGCCGTCCGCGTGCGTTTAGGGGGCGCTGTTTTAGGTGCCAGGGCCCGCACATGGCTAGAGACTGTAGAGAGTCGAAGCCGGAGATAATTTGCTACCGGTGTAAGCGACCAGGCCACATCGCTACTAACTGCGACCAGGGAAACGATCCAAGGGGAACTACTGCGCCGGTAGTTGCCCCTTACGAGTAGCGGCGCTGCCCGTGGTGGAAGTCTTCGTGAGGGGGAAGCCACAGCGAGCCCTCGTGGATACGGGCTGTACGACGACACTGGTGACCGCGGGGGTGGGCGCAGAGGTGGGGAGGGAAGAGCAGCGTAAGGGCAGTCGACGGCAGGAAAATTGAATGCCGAGGTCGCAGTGAGATGGAAATAACGGTACGGGGAAGGAGGATAAGGCTTTCCGCCATCGTGGTAGACAGTGTGGTGGATGGGATCGGCGTGGTTATGGGCATGGACGCGATTGGCCGTCTAGGGGGCGTCACAGTGAACAATGTCGGTGTGTCGTTTGGCGCCGCTGCATCGGTATGCGCTGTGAGTGCACGTCATGAGAACCAGAAGGCCCACGAGGAGGAATACCCCGCTTACACTGTACAGGACAAAGACAGACTTCAAGGCCGTGTTTGATGGGCAGCGATGGGTTGTTGAGTGGTACTGGAAGGGAGAACCACCAACACTGAAGACCAAAGTGGGCTGCTATCAACACACATTGAAGGGAAACGCTAGGAGCGAGATGGATCGAAGAGGGCATACTGCTTCCCTGGAAGGAGGAGGTGAAGTGCGGAGTATTGCCGTTGATGGCGGTGGTGCAACCCACGAAGAGCAAGGTGAGGCCAGTGCTGGACTATCGGGAGCTGAACGAGCACGTGTCATGCCACACGGGTGGAGAGGTCACGGATGTCTGTGGGGAAACCCTGTGTGAGTGGAGACGCATGACGGGGGGTTCAGCGATCGTGGATCTAAAGTCGGCTTACTTGCAGTTGCATATAGATGAGAAGCTTTGGCGGTATCAGCTGGTCAGGTATAAGGGCCGGACATATTGCCTGACCAGGCTCGGTTTCGGGCTGAGCTCCGCACCGAAGATCATGGCGGCGGTCCTCAAGACCGCTCTGGGGAGGGCCGACAAGATAAAGAGGGCTACTAACTCCTATATTGACGACATCCTAGTGGACGAGTCGGTGGTGTCGACGGCGGAGGTCACGAGCCATTTGCAGAGGTATGGACTGACTGCGAAGCCATCAGAAGCATTGGAGGGAGGAGCCGCGCTGGGACTTAGGCTACGGCTAGACAAGACGGGCGTTTTGGTGTTCCAGAGGGGAAACGAAGTTCCGGAACTGGGCTAAAGTATGAATAGGCGGGAGCTTTTCTCGGTGTGTGGAAAGCTGGTGGTTCACTACCCGATCGCTGGGTGGCTTCGGACGGCATGCAGCTATGTCAAGAGACGAGCGGGAGGGGTGACTTGGAGTGACAGAGTGGGAGAGAGGACGGTGGCCATGATGCAGGAGATCGTGGGGAGGGTGAAGGCCGACGACCCAGTGCGGGGACGCTGGTACGTTCCCAAATCACAGAGCGGGACCGTATGGTGCGATGCCAGCAGCATAGCGCTGAGTGTCACGTTGGAGATAGGAGGTGTTGAGGTCGAGGATGCAGCCTGGCTTAGAAAGAAGGACAACTGCAGCCACATCAATGTGGCCGAGCTGGACGCGGTGTTGAGAGGGGTGAACCTCGCCCTGCGGTGGGGGCTGCGCACCATCGAGATACGCACCGACTCGGCTACTGTACTCGGATGGGTAAGATCAGTGCTCACCAGTGAGGAGAGAGTGCGAACGAGAGGCGCGGCGGAGATGCTGATAAAGCGCCGCCTGGGAACGTTAGGAGAGCTGGCCACCGAGTTCGACCTGAAGCTAAGCGTAGTGTTCGTGCCCTCAGAGAAAAATAGGGCGTACATCTTAACTAGAGTGAAGAAAGCCTGTATGGGAGCGCCGGAGGAGGTAGAGGATGAGATAGCTGCCGTGTGTCGGCTGACCGAGTTAGACCTGAAGGGGTTGCATGACATGCACCACATGGGGGTGGATAGGAGCCTGTTCCTAGCCAGGAGAATCGACTCGGACGTTAGCAGACACATTCTTCGGGGGGTGGTTAGAGGCTGCTTCCGATGTCAGTCCATTGATCCCGCCCCGGGTGTACACGAAACGGGAAGCCTCCCGGTGGATCACGACTGGAAGCGATTAGCGGTGGATGTGACGCACTACCGGCAGGGAACGTACCTCTCGATGGTCGACTGTGGACCAGGTCGAATGGCGATATGGAGGGAGATGAAGACTGGAACGGCCGAGGAAATGGTGCGGACGTTGAGAGAGGTGTTCTTGGAGCGGGGCCCTGTGGACGAACTGCTGATGGACAACAGCGCAGCGTTCCGCTCGGAGGCACTGAGGGAGATGCTCGATGGATGGAAGGTGGACCGTTTCTTCAGAGCGACGCACAGGCCGAGCGGGAATGGAATCGTGGAGCGACACCACCGGACGATCAAAACAATGGCGGAGCGAGGCCATATCTCACCAATGGAGGCAGTGTTCTGGTACAATATGTCCCCTCGGGTTGGACAGGTCGAGGAATCGGTGCCACATAGAGTAGTATTCAAATACGAGTGGCGGCACCTGTGCACGCCACCACAACGGCCAGTGGGGAGAGAGAGTGCATTCGTGCAGGTGGGCGAAGAAGTCTGGGTTAAGCCCCCAGATGCACGTTGCACATCTCAATGGGGAATGGGAACGGTGACGGCCGTAAATTCAAAGAACAATGTGTCCGTGGACGGGGTACCACGTCATGTCCTGGATGTAAGAAGAATCACTGTGTCGACGGACTCCGAGGAAGAGGAAACCCAAGATGAGGTGGAAACCCAGAGCTCTGCCCCAATACTACGAAGATCGCAACGAAGTCGTAGACCACCGACCTGGACAGCAGACTTTCATATGCAGAGGGACGAGGGGGAAATTGATCCTTGAGATCAGGGGGCGTGTGGGTATGGTGTGGCGTGCGGTGGCCGGAGGCGGGGGAATGTTCGACCGGAAGGGTGTGTGGCGTGCGGTGGCCGGAGGCGGGGGAATGCTCGACCGGAAGGGCTTTTTGGCCGGAAGGATGCTCGACCGGAAGGGCCAGCAGAAGGCCTCTCTCTAGTGGTGACCAGCACACAGTGTGGACGCGAGTTTTGGGCAGCTCCCGGTATCAAGCAGTTGGACGCACGTAGAAGAGGAGTACCTGCAGTGGAATTTAGCGGCGCCTGTGAAAAGCGGTAAGTGAGATAGCTTTTTCTAACCACACTTAATTTAATTTTTAACTTATCATTATAAACATAGCATAATGAACGTTATATTTACGATTTGAGTATTCATCCATGAAAAACTCATTTCTTCGCTCGCTTCTCTTCACTATCACTATGCATAATCTTCTCTTTCTTTCCCCCTTTTTTATCACCCATTTCTCTTTCTTCTTCTCTCTTTCTCTTTTCTTCTCTCTCCCTTTCACTATTCTTTCTCTCTCCCTTTCAATATTTTTTCTCTCTCCCTTTTATATCTCCTTTTCACTACTTTTCACTACTTTTCACTACTTTCTTCCAACAATTTAAATAAACCGTTGTTTTTTAAATTTTTCTGACACTCATTTGCATACTCACTCATAACTTTGAATCACCCTCAATAAAATATTATTTCCACTATCCAGCGAACCTCAACAGTTAAGGTTGTCTTTATGCGGGTATGTCAATATTTATTTATAAAACAAATTTGTATTTTATCTGATGAAAGCGCACCATAATCTGCCTTGGTTGCCCTTGAAATATATATAATAAAATAATTATGGTTTTATAAATATAGTTTCCATTTATTAATATATTGCCTTTCATCCTTACGGGGTCGATAAAATAAAGTACCAGTAATACAACGGGTAATTGCTGGCCTTGTGCCAAACGTAGAAACAATTAATATATTGTATATATATATATATATTGTTATACTTTGGGAGGGTCATGTTGCCAATAAGAAACACACGTACCAGTGGCTTCCACTTCAATTTATTATAATAAATTTATAAATTTAGGAATTTATAAATTTCCGGTTGGTTGGTTGACTGAGCACACAACACACACACAGAAACAAGATGGCGTAGGACAGAACAAGGAGAGGCACAAAAAACAAAGAAAAGAATCCCAGTCACTGAAGAGGTCACAGAATGTGTGACGAAAGAACTTTGACAATATATAAACAACCATCTGGTTGTGGAACCAACCAACCAACCGGAAATTTATAAATTCCTAAATTTATAAATTTATTATAATAAATTGAAGTGAAAGCCACTGGTGCGTGTGTTTCTTATTGGCAACATGACCCTCCCAGAGTATAACAATATCGGTTTCAACACACGTTTTCAGATAAAGAATCTTGCTAAACAAATTCAGAAACGAAATATATATGTAACGAAATATTATGTGTGGTTGTAACGATAAGTGGATGGATGGATGTAACTGTTGGTATGGTGGTTTCGATGTAAAGAAAAATACCAGGATTGTGTTGTTACAAAGTTTATTTTATTATAACAATATTCAATTTGAATATTGAATGATAAAATCAATAACACAAAATATTCATACAATAATTTGGTGGATCTTCGAGTCACGTAAATTCAAGTATCACAGAATACGATTATAATATAATTTGTACTGTATCAGAAAGGTAAACAGAATGGTGCGTATAAAAATACTGAACTCACTGTGAATGCGTGTGTGCGTATCAGTATATTTGCAGTAGGAGTCAGCGATCAGCCAGGAAGGTGAGAATAAGTGGCAGACTGGTTTTTCGTGACGAGAGCTTGTAAATGCGACTTGTCTTGTTTGTATATCACTTCTTTTCTTGTTTGTTTGCTGCTGAGAAAAAGATTACTTCTATTTTTCGTTTTAGACAAAATCCATGGCAACTCTTGCTACATATATATATATATATATATATATATATATATATATATATATATATATATATATATATATATATCAATGGAATAGAATGAAACGAAATTTCATTTCTCACTCTTAGTACGGCACTTACTTAAATGCAAGTATGTATGTATGTATACGTACATACATATATGTATACAGACGTACAGTAGTATGTATATATATACATACATGCACACATATATATATGCACGTATCGGTTTACCGAACATTTATTATAATGCTCGTTTTGTTTGTTTGTAAGCAAACAGACAGCCCGAATTACGCCGTACAGTGTTTAGGAAACCACGTCACCTTTTTGTTCAACACTGACACAGGAACGATGTACTAGTTTCAAGCTTATTAGCTATCGTCAGCATCGTATACCTTCCTGCCAGATGGTTGAACGCCTGAAAGTATATACTTTCCTTATGAATATTAAGGGCTGAGCAGCCTAATTTGCATATCGAGTGAGTTCAGTCGGCCGTGAGTTCACACCGAAAACGATAAATGAAATAGAATGAAACGAAATTTCATTCCTAAACACTGTACGGCGTAATTCGGGCTGTTTGTTTGTTTACAAACAAACAAACCGAGCATTATAATAAATGAATAAATAATATACATACTACTGTACGTCTGTATACATATATGTATGTATGTATACATACATACATACTCACACACACACACACACACACACACACACACACATATATATATATATATATATATATATAAATGTAAATTATCGAGAATCGCATTTCGGCCCACGAAATAACGAAAAACAACCTCCGAGATGTGTGGCAAGTGCTCAATGATTCAGATGAACCAGAGCTATAACAAACGTTAAAGGCCAAACACACTGAGACGATGGTTAAATAATCATTCTCATAGCCAAAAAAAACGATCAAGTAATTCGGGTCAAACAAATAAAAAATATCTGTGATTGAAAATTTACCCGGACCCCTGGAAGGTTGGTAAAATCCACCATTTGGGTTTCTGCGGCTCCTAAATCAATTACTGTCCGCTTACATAAATAATGTTAGGCTTCTGGTAAGATGACTGAACAAGGAAGCCACTTTCTCAACAGGTTTTAGTTCAATGTTAATACAAGGACTGACTATTGCTGACCCCACGTGGGGATCGGCAAGGGAGGCAACCCCTATATCAGGCGTATGAATTCAGTTGTGTATGTTATTGCAAGAATGCAAAAACATCATAAATCGAATAGAGTTCTCAACAGAAGGGTTAAAATTATATATATATATATATATATATATATATATGTGTGTGTGTGTGTACGTATGTATATTGTGCTACTGGTAACATGTATCCCAGTACAACCTGTCCCATGGTCGGGTCGTTGGCGACTAAACTGGCAACCCACCAAGGTTTCTTGGTGAGGAGGGTGACTTTGGACATCCTGCAGGACTAAAAACAAAACCTTTCAAAGGGCAAAGGAGCTCTTAAGAGTCAATGGCCATCCAAAATCATATATGTGTGTCAATAATTGTCACAAGTATAGTGTTTGTACCAGAGTTTTCAAGTTGCTGGCTGGACTAAAAAGTCACATTCGTTCATCGCATCGGTAGGGGTTCTCCTACATGGATATAAAGTAGTGGCCGTACTCGAAAACGAGTTGGCAGCCACCATGTATGTATGTATGTATGTATGTATGTATGTATGTATGTATGTATGTATGTATGTATGTATGTATGCATGTATCTATGTATATGGAGGCACATGGCTTAGTGGTTAGAGCATTGGCCTTGCAATCGAAAGGTTGTGAGTTCAATTCTCAGACCGGGTGATGTGTTGTTTCCTTGAGAAAGACACTTTATTTCAGATTGCTCCAGTTTACTCAGCTGTAGAAATGATATGATAGGACTAGGGTCCCTATCATTCCACTGCAAAGTGGTCGTGGAGGTGCCACAGCGAAAAAGCACTCAGCCCACACTGTAAAGTGGACGTGTAGGCGCCACGAAAAAAAAGCACCTAGCACGCACTGTAAATGAGGTTGGTGTTAGGAAGGGCATCCAGCTGTAGAAATCAAGCCAGAATCAGTTCCCGTCACACCCTTGCAAGCAGGGAAAAGCGGACGTAAAATGATGATGATGATGATATATATATATATATATAGATAGTAATAATAATTGTTTCTACTTTTGGCACAAGGCCAGCAATAACCCAGTGTATTACTGGTACTTTATTTTATCGACCCCGTAAGGATGAAAGGCAAAGTAAACCTCGGCGGGATTTGAACTCAGAATGGCAAGGGCCGTAACTCTACGCGTCAAAGCATGGCGTCCGACTCTCTACCGATACTGCCATACTTCTATATGAGTTATATGTAATTATAAATATGATATGGTGGATGGGTGCTACACGAGAATGCTGAGGATAGCTCTGAACATTAATCAGTATACACTGAGGATGAAAAACTCAGAGCTGTATGGGAGCATCCCAAAAGTCAGCTCAAAAGTGACACAGAGGAGACTGAGGTTAGCTGGACATGCTAACCGACATCCAGAGTTGACATTGCACTCAGTGCTCCTTTGGGAGCCCCTACATGGACACACTAGAAGAGGAAGACCAAGGTTAACGTATGTTGATGCCCTAAGGACAGACACTGGTCTGTTGGAGACGCAGGACATGGCAGCGATAATGAGGGACAGAGACCGCTGGAGAGAACTCGTCCATGGATCTCGGGAATTTTATCCGCCTTAGAAATATGAAAGGTAGTACTAAGTACTAGCCAATTACCAGTGAGAGAAAAGGCTCAATGTAAATTATCAGATGTATTATAGAGCCGAGATACAAAATATAAAACAATCAAATTTTTGTTTAATACATTTAATTGCTGACAATTGTTTCTTCCGGACAACTGTCTGGAATCATCGGACCATACACAATGTTTAAACAAGTAATTCTAATCCTAGTCTTCAGAACATTCATAAAGATACATTACTATTGACAGTGTCAGTGACATCATATTGAAAATCAGGAGTGACAAAAAGATATTATGTTATACAGATATCAAAGTATTAGGAGCAATGGCGAAGAGTGAAAATATTGAGCTTATTATATATAAAGATATTCATTAGGGTAATACAGGTGCAAAAGATACCAAGCAAAAAGGTGTCACAGAAGATAGATAAAAGATATCATAGTATTGAAAAATGTAATATTAAGGGTATATAATGCAAAAAAATTAATAAAGGCATGCATGAGGTAAGAGTTAGAAAATTAATATATCAAGCATATTCCATACAGAATGTTAAAAGTGTTAAAAGTGGCATGCATTATGGTAAAGAAATGCGTAATGATAAGATGAATAAATGTTGTGTAATGCAGAATTCAAATAATAAGAATTTTTATATTAGAGTTCATGTAGAAATGTATATCTTGGGTGTAAAGCAAATGTATATATATATATATATATATATATACATATGTCCCAAGGCTCTGATACCATCAACACTATAAACACAGAGCTGGCATATCTAAGAACTGACTAACTGCCTGATGAGGTCATAGCCATTCAATGGCTGTCATCGAAATATATATAGCAGTAAATAAAGGATTGTGAGTTCATGCAATTGACTTATGTTTCGTCACTATATATATATATATATATATATATATATATATATATATATATATATATACATAATCGGGGTCTAGCAAATAAAGAAAAAGTTTTAAAATAAATTTAAAAAAATTCGCTGTACTTACTATATGTGCCTTTACCGCGGTTTCATGCTCCAGAATAAACGGAATATCCAAGCGAATTTACATTGAGAAGAGAGCAATCTTCAGAAGGCTCTTCTCCCTCGGAGAATATAAAATTCCCGAGTTCAAATCACAAACTGACGCCATACAAAACCATTCCCAAATGAGAGCGGATGATGAAAGAAATAATTCCGTCTGGTGCCGTGTGCAAAGACAAAAGGCAGGGTGGACAGGTCAATGTCCTGCCACTAGAAATAGCAGCAGTCCAAACGGCCAACATTTTATCTCTACCTTAGGGGGAGATCAATAATAATAAAGTATGAATTCGTACGTGTAAAAAATAAATATAGGGAAACAGGTATTATCCAACCGTATGCCAATGTGGTTCTATCGCGGGTTAATAAATTAACAAGCCAGAACATATAAAATCGAGGTCTAGCAAATAGAGAAAAAGTTTTAAAATAAATTTTAAAAAATTCGCTGTACTTACTATGTGTGCCTTTACCGCGGTTTCATGCTCCAGAATAAACGGAAAATCCAAGCGGATTTCCTATATATATATACGGGGTAACAAATTATTGTTATAGGTAGTCCACTTAGGTGTAGTCCAGTTATGGTACTCCGGGTAGTGGATGATATTGTAGCAGGAGTTGCCTCCCTTGTTGTGACACTCACATCACCAATAGATTAACGCTCTCTAGACAGGAAGTAGTTGGAGTTACTTTCCGTTGGTGGCAGAACCCTTTCTGTCACTTCCGTTCCAACCCTATAAAGGGAATAACTTTCAGCTCCCTATCTCTCATTCGCCCTTTCGGCTCCTGGCCTTCGGCCAGGCGCATTCGCATGGCAACCAAACGGTAACTAATAACTTTGCTTCATTCTTTCATCTATTCATTGACATGTCAACTATACTGTTCTATATAACCACAAATTGTTGATTAAATATTGTACACACAAATCACGTCTATTGTTATATTCATACACACCAGTATTTTGTTATAAATGGTGACCCCGAAAAAATAGCAGAATCTGGTGTTGTGTGAGTAACATTACGAATACGCAGCAAATTTTATTAACAAACTAGGAAAATACGCAGACACAGAAACGAACATACGCACATGTGAAATTCTCGTTCAGACAGACTCTTTTTCTCTCGCGCATCAACTAACTGTCGCATTTCACTCTATAAATATATGTTTTTCGTTTCTTCTTACAACGAACACTTTAAAAAAAAAAAAAAAAGAAATTTGATATTTTTTTAAACAAACATCAACATGAACATTTATTTTCGATGAATCTCAACTATTGCTTTTTTTCATCGTTTTCTTCATCGTTCACAAAAAAAAATTGAACTCGCCATATTTGTTATACTAAGTGAAGCCTTTCTTTCTTTTTCATCATATTGTCACGTTCACACACACATTTTTTCAAAATGGCTGCCAACGACCTATCATTTTCTCGCGCAATAGAAATATTTTTTTCAACTTAACCTTGTTTTGGCACGTCTAGGCAGCACAATTCTCGACTAACGGAGATAACCACACGGCAGAGATAACGTTTCTCACCAAGGATTCTCCAGCCTTAAGCTATATTCTCCTATTTGCCGGTTTAAAAATTTACCTCGTAAATTTGCCGTTGAAAACTGCGCATTTATTCAGAATGCTTATTTATTTGGTCGCTGGCCTCTTGACCCTTCCAAGTCAACGCATTCTCAACATCGACCATCAACTTCGGCTATTATTTCTAGCACTTTGCGCAACTCATTTTTTCTGGAAAATTTTTTTACTGTGAATTTAAACATCGAATACGCTCACTCCGCGAGACATCAACAGCAACACAGCTTCATCAACAACCAAAACCAGCAGAACAAGCCAGAGAATTTATTTTTGCAGCACTCTTCCTGTGAGAAAATCCATTCGGAGGTTGGAAATTTCACGTTATACCACAGAACAGAAACCACCTGCATTCATTCTCTGGAACACACTTTCTTTTCTGCTGTCATGTGATTGCACACCTGTGAACTGTATTTTGAACTTTGACCTCTTCTTTTACTTTGATTACATTGTATCTTTGGGTGATGGATAGATAGATGTCCAGTCGTTCTCTGGCCAAGAGCGGTTGGCTACCTTGATATCTATCATTGATTTTTGCATGCATATATTTTGCTGTTTTCCTATTATTGCAAACATTAGTTTTTTCGTAATTTTCATGCCTGTTACAACATTCTCGCCAACTTACTACATACATATTTCATTCGATTTTTATATTTTAAAAATCTGGCGGGAGATAATGTGGCAGGAGTTGCCTCCCTTGTTGTGACACTCACATCACCAATAGATTAACGCTCTCTAGACAGGAAGTAGTTGGAGTTACTTCCCGTTGGTGGCAGAACTCTTTCTGTCACTTCCGTTCCAACTCTATAATTGATCTCGATTCACGGAGGTTTAAATCTTGTGAATTTAGTGGCGATCGTGTGTCTGCAGAAGATGGATCTTTCTAACTTGTTGTTGAATAGCCTTTTTACATTTCTAAGGATATACAGTTATTCTAGATCACATAGCCTACAATGGTACATACCGGTACTGTAGGTCTTTGCGGCCGACAACCTCGACCAGTTAATACTGTAGTTAGTGTTGTTGTCCTTGTGTATATATATATATTGCCTCCTTAACCTCTGTATTAACTTGCCCATTATATTGCTACTCTGTTAATGTTGTCTTATACATGTATGATATTGATGATGAAAAAGCTAGACAACTCTTTCATCTAATATAGACCACACAAATCTAACTACAGTGATAAATTCTTCATCTGTCAGATAATAAACGACTCCTGACCTGCATTGTTTAAAGACACCGGCTTATCTTTACACTAGATATAATACACCCCATGACAGCTTTTACATGTCAATTTTATACATCTGCCTCATGTCAGCTAGTTTTACACGCTAAAATCATAGATATACTATACTTCCCACCTAGATTGATGTTGTGATTATTTCAAATAATTTATTGCTAGCATTGTTAGTATTGTTGTTATTGTTCTGATTGAATGCCATTACTACTATATATAGTAGCCATGCCTGTATATTCTTTTCATTCTCACAAGCTCCGATGAATTGACTGGTTATAACTTTGTATTGGTGATCGAATAACGTGAAAATAAGCGGGTAGCTTTCTCTAGACCTACCAGTTCAGAGAAACAATTGTCAGCAATGAGATTAAAAACCTTTTTTGTATAGCAAACCGTGTCACTCTTCTTTCCTGATTTATATATATATATATATATATATATATATATATATATATATATATATATATATATATATATATATATATATATTTAAAAGTTAAGCAAGGTTCAATGAATACATCAAAGAATGAGTTTTACAATAGATTGGAAGCACTCAACAAAAAAGGTTTTCCAGAGTTATTAATATTAATGAGATGATAGGACTGGGGTCCCTATCATTCAACTGCAAAGTGGTCGTGGAGGTGCCACAGCGAAAAAGCACCCAGCCCACACTGTAAAGTGGACGTGTAGGCGCCACGAAAAAAAGCACCCAACACTCACTGTAAATGAGGTTGGTGCTTTTAGGCACTCAAACTGTTTAATCATAAATTCTTTAATAATTTTAACTATAATTATTTTATAAATTATATTATATAAACTGTTGTCAATATTATAAATAATTTTGGTAAAGTGTACCTTCGTGAGGGTATAAAAGCATTATATATTTTCTTTCTCGTGTTTCGTAAATCCTTTAAATTTGTTTTCATAAAATTTGAATTTTAGAAATTAAACTTGATAGTATAATATAATATTAATACAAACACCTATTAACTTTTAAAACCTAAAATATTACTCATTACTCTGAAATAACTTAAATTAAATATTTTGAATATTAACGGTCAACTAGTTTGGATATATATTGCCTATATGGATAATTGTCTATAAACTTGAACATAAATTACTCCCCTTTGTCTCTCTCTCTCTTTAATCATCTCTCATTTGTTTTTCGAGGCACCTACTAAATATATTATCACATCAGCTGTTTCTTCCTCTATGCTTTCCTTTCTTTCCTCTTTCTTCAGTAGTTTAAAAAAAAATTTTTTTTTAACTGTTATATTGACGCCATGTATTTTTTAAGCTGTATTACAAGCACCCTCTCTATTGTTTGTATTATATATTTTTCTCATGTTCTCAATATTAGTGTATAAATATTGAGTTTTGTCATATGTTAATCACTACCATGACTGAATCTTAACCATCTGCTATGTCAGGGTATGTCATGCATCATCTTATTTTATCTGATGAGGACGTACTGTTGAACTTAACTCAGTACCTGTGAAATATGTATAATAAAATATACTTGATCACAAGAATACCTATTTTGTTAATATTTTGAATTAATATTATATATATATATAAATCAAGAAAGAAGAGTGACATGGTTTGCTATACAATAAGGGCTTTAAATCACATTGCTGACAATTGTTTCTCTGAACTGGTAGGTCTAGAGATCGCTACCCGCCTGTTTCTGCGTCAATCGATCACCAATACATAGTTATAACGAGCCAATTCACCAGAGCTTGCGAGAATCCTATAACAATAATTTGTTATCTCGTGTATATATATATATATATATATATATATATAATTAAAAAGTGGAGAATAACATGGTCAACAGTACAAAAAAGGGGATTTATTTACAGTCTAACAATTGTTTCACTGATAAAGATGTCTAAAAATTGCTGAACACTAGAAGCAGTGCCACTCAATTTTAAATACAATGTTAGCTCGCTCAGATCTTCAGAAACTGTTGATTGAAAATATATGTAACCGAAAAATTTACAAATTCAAATTACATCATCAATAATAATATTAATAATAAAGATATAGAGAGAAAAAAGAGGAAGAAAAGGAGATAGATACAGTAAAGAAAGAAAGGAAAGGAAAAAGAAAAAGAGAAAGAGAAAAAAGAAAAAGGAGAAATTATTACTGAGAAAAAAAATATATATAAAGAGAAGAAAATATATAGAAAATGATCAAAGATAGAGGAGAAACAAGCATAATTAAAAATAACGTAGGATAGAAAGAAAAATAGAGGGGGAAATAAATGAATAAACGTTAATATATGAATAAATGTAAATAAACATAAAAATAAATATATAAAAAATATATTAAAAAATTGATAAATAAATAAATAAATAAATTGCATCTAATGTGATATAAAGTGGTATAAAATGTGAAAATGAAAAATGAAAATAAATACGCAAAAGAAGTAAAAATTTGCGAAGAATATTTAAGCATATTAAAATTATTGAGATTGGTTTTTGAGAATTATTAGAATATATGTAGAGACATTAAGATAAAAATATGATAATGTTAAATACATTTATGTGTGTATTGGTTATTTTAATAAATAAATAAATTAATTAGCTTTAAGTTATAATATATGATAAAATAGAATGACAGAGATGAAATAAATTTAGGGAGAGAAATATAAATATAGAGTGAAAGATAGAGATATATAAAATAAGAATGTAAATATAAGAGGTTTTGATGTTGTTCTTTGATAGATGGTGACAATTATAATTATAATCATAAACATAATGATGATGATGATGATAATGTGATATTATAATAGATCCAAGTGGTACAAACTGGGTTATGGAATAGATAAGATAGAATTAAGCTGGTCTAAAGTTCTCGAATTTGGTTGCCGATTTATGTCGACAAAAAAATAGTTCTTTCAGTTTTACTGTTAAGGAGAATTTTGTTATAATTTAAAATTTGGAAAAGCTCCATATTACTGAGACCACAGTGGGACATACCAATTTGATAGGCCATTGCTTTAGATAGTTTCGTCCAGCTGATTTTATATTCCATGTTTGCATCTTTGAGTTGCCAGATTTTATTGGCGAGAGTCGTTGTATTTAAGAGATTTCTGTTAATCATAGAGTGTCTATGTACGTACCACCTTTTCTTAAACTTCTGCCAAGCTACCTGAATTTATAGTACATAGGTATACTATATTTGTCTCTAGGCATCTATTTTGTAAAGGGCATTTGTCAGGTAGATGGCAGTTACATTTAGATGCTTTTCTATGCGCCAGTTCTTCTATATGGTTTTGTAGGTTATGTATGGGCTAAGAATTGGGTTTGTTAATGTATTGTGGTGATGTGTTCTGGTGTGTGTTTGGTTGTGATGATGTTATATGCTTATGTTTTGTATTTGGTTTTATGGTACTTATTTGTGGGCCACTTGTATTATAAATTCTTTTATAGTTAATTTTATGATTTAAGTAAAGTGGAAGATTTTTTTATCGGATCTATTATACCAGCGTTCTTTGAATTTTGTAGAAGTGGCACCAATATAGTTAAATACTTTGTCTCTAGTTTTAATTGTGCATTTATAAATTACGTTTTTGTCTAAGCAATTATTTTGTAAAGGGCAGTTTGACACTTCTACAAAATTCAAAGAACGCTGGTATAACCATAAACACACATTTAATAGATCCGATAAAAAATCTTCCACTTCACTTTCAGCCCTATACCTCAACCTCATTGCATACTCATCTTAATAATTTGAAATATCTGACTTTTCTTCTCTTTTCCTTCACTATCCAAGAAAAACTTGAACCGTTAAGGTATCTTTTCTTGGTTGTATCAACATTTATGAAACAAACTTTGTATTTTATCTGATGAGAGCGTACCAAAGTTGTGGTACCATTGAAATATATATAATAGAATAAATATGGTTTTATAAATATAGTTTCCATTTATTTAATATCATTGAATATTATACTCCAGAAAACTTGCCGAGTGCTCTGAATCAGTTATAAACATTTATATTTGTTGAATTACCAACAAATTGAATATCCCTTTTGCTCCTTTAATGTTGAGCACTTTAAACTATAACTGATTGCAAAATAATGGAATTCTTTAGGATTTCTTCTTCTTTAAAAGATGTACCCTTACCTAAAAATAAGGAATATCTAAAACAACACAGAGAAATCTGACTCCTTTATACGAAGACTTAGATAGCGTGCTTTCCATTTTTATAAAAAATCGGAGGACAAAATAAATAAATCTAGTTACAATTTCGATCTTATCTTCAAATTTAAGAAGAATCCACCTAGCAACAAACTACTAGCCGAATTTGAAAATGAAGTAATCTCTATTATAAAAAACATTAAATTCAAAAGAAACGAATTTATCGGCCAGGAGTACCTTAAAGGCCTCAAGAATAAAATAGACCATCTAAAAAAAACAAAGAAAATCCTGGTAAAATCTGACAAAACAAATAATTTATATGTTATGGAAAAGGACGAATATAATAACCTTATATTGAAAGAACTCAGGAAAAACTACAAAATAACAAAATAACATAAAATGAAGATCTTTCAACGTTAAATAGGGAAGCTTCGAAAATAATTTATAAATTAGGCATTCAAAATAGGACCGAACCCTTTATACCTAGAAAGCCGAAGATTAACCTGAAGGACCACAAAAGAAATTTTGAATTTGAACTACCAGTCAGACTCATCGCACCATCTAAATCGGACTTAGGCATAATTAGCAAGCATATATTAGATAGAATTATACCACTACTTAAAGAAAAATCACACCTTAAACTATGAAACGGTACTAATGGAGTTATAGATTGGTTTAATAATATAAAATTAAAACATAACAAAAAATTCATTCAAATGGATATTGCAAATTCCCCTAGCTTACTTAATAAGGCACTTATCTACGCGTCTAAACATACAGACCTATCTAGTGAAAAAATGAATATAATTCTAACAGCACGTAAAACCCTAATAGAATTTAATAATCATCTCTGGACAAGAGCCGACAGAAAAAACAATTTTAATATCACTATGGGATCATCTGACTCGGCGCAAGTAACGGACCTCGCTGGATTATTTATTAATAATGTACCGCATAGGAAAAGGCCAGAGATGACGATATGTTACTTTTAATTGAAAACCATTGCAATAGTGAAATTAATAGGAAAAGGAAATCCATAATACAATTTTTCAACAACTAATTTAGAAATCGAGAATAATTACAAAATCGTTAACTTCTTAGATGTAACCTTAAACCTTAGCACAGGTCTTTACTATCCATTCCATAAAATTAACGAAAATCTAAATTATGTAAGTTTCAATTCTAATCATCCTAGAAATATAAAAAAACACTATTGTCAATAGCGCCCAACAACGGATTTCACGCATCTCTGCTAATAAAAATATTTTTGATGATAAGGCAGAATATTACAATGAAGCTTTACATAGAACAGGATACTCGAATAAAATTAAATACATAGATAACAATAACATGACAAATCATCCTAGAATTAATTATAATAATAATAAACAATTTAACTTAAACACTAAACCAAACAAAAAAACTAGAACTAGAAATATTATTTGGTACTCTCCCCCATTCTCATTAAGCGTTAAAACAACTTTAGCAAAGCTATTTTTTAAAGCACTAGACAAATGTTTTCCTAAAGCCCACAGATACCACTCTATTTTTAACAGACACACTATAAAACTATCCTACTCTACAACTATGAACTTAGCACAAAATATAAATAGAATTAATAATAGAAACTTAAATTTAAACCCTAACCAAACAAACCAAGATAGCAATAATAATATTTCTAACAACAATATTCAGAATAATAGTACCGTTCCGAATAACAACAACTCCAGAAAATGTAACTGTAGAATTAAATCAAACTGCCCTTTACAAAATAATTGCTTAGACAAAAACTTAATTTATTAATGCACAGTTAAAACTAGAGACAAAGTATTTAACTATATTGGTGCCACTTCTACAAAATTCAAAGAACGCTGGTATAACCATAAACACACATTTAATAGATCCGATAAAAAATCTTCCACTTCACTTTCACATTTAATTTGGAACGTAAAAGACAACAATATAGACTATTCAATATCTTGGGGAACGAGTTCAAAAGCACCTGCATACCGAAATATGGCTTTCTCAAGATTCTGTAACTTGTGTATCGAGGAAATCTTTTATATAATTAACTGTCAAAACTCTATTAATCTTAAAACAGAATTATTTTCTAGTTGCAGACATCTCCAAAATTCCACTTTCAGAAGTATTTTTAATTTATGATATTCATTACACTTGACTATATCTTATACACCTTTAAAATGATCCTATTTTCTTTACAAATTTAAATTTAAATTTTTTTAAATGATCTTCCTTAATTTTTTAATATTTTTACTATTTTTACCATTTGACATTAATTTTTTAATTTTTTAATATTTTTTTACTATTTTTACCATTTGACATTATTTTCTTAATGATACCCTCTAAATATATTTTATTAGATGTAGATTGATAATCTTTAACCGACATTCTGAAAGTTTATCCGCTTTACGATAGTTCTTCGAAATGCGCATTACTTTTTTCCTCTTCTTAGATCTTCAAACTTTCATACATCTTTCGACTAAAATAATAAATATAATTGAAATTAATCTCACACAAAATAATATATAATTTTCTATATATATTTTCTGAGTAAATCTTTCATCAAATTTAACGGTCAACAAACAAGATTGGAGTTATCTTTTCCTTTTCAATCGTGCAAACATAAACATTATATTACAATATAATGTGTATGATAAACTATATAACTTCGCTAAATTAACAATATTCTAAAAACATTTTCAATATTGGAACAAAATATTTGAATCTACAAATTGTTCTCCTCTTACAACTTGAAGTACGTGTTTTTTTTTATGTAAAATGCAAAATCAACATCCTTCGTAACTCATATTAGAAATATAAACAACTAATAATTGTAAATTATTTCTATTTCTATAACACTTACATGCACAATTATTAATCTATATAGATATTTATATACTTACAACCTATTGTAATGTAATAAGATAAAATCTACTTACAACCGTAATTCTTCATATAATATAATTGATTATATATACGATATTATAACTCATAATATAGCTAAATAAATTTAAATTCTGGAATCATATTCCACCATTCCTGCAAATTGTTAATTCCTTTTAAATTAACGTAAATACAAGCTCTTCTTTCTTTTTTTCTTTTTCCTACTTATACATACATATATCCTAATTATTCAAATTCTGCAGAGCGTCTAAAAATAACGTTTTTTCAGCCCTATACCTCAACCTCATTGCATACTCATCTTAATAATTTGAAATATCTGACTTTTCTTCTCTTTTCCTTCACTATCCAAGAAAAACTTGAACCGTTAAGGTATCTTTTCTTGGTTATGTCAACATTTATAAAACAAACTTTGTATTTTATCTGATGAGAGCGTACCAAAGTTTTGGTACCCTTGAAATATATATAATAAAATAAATATGGTTTTATAAATATAGTTTCCATTTATTTAATATCATTGAATATTATACTCCAGAAAACTTGTCGAGTGCTCTGAATCAGTTATAAACATTTATATTTGTTGAATTACCAACAAATTGAATATCCCTTTTGCTTATATATATATATATATATATATAAAATACACAGTCCACGCTGTAATGTGGTTGTGTAGGTAACACGGTAAAAAGCTCCCAGTCCACACTGTAAATGTGGTTCATCTTAGGAAGGGCATCCAGCTGTAGAAAACCTGCCAGATAGTCCTATACGAGCGAGACACGGCCACCTGCCCAATCTTGCCTCAATGGGACAATTACCATCTAACCCATGCTAGCGTGGAAGATAGATGTTTAAACGATGATGAGGATGACAATGATATATATATATATATCATCATCATCATCATCACCGTTTTACATCCGTTCTTCCACGCTAGCATGGGTTAGACGGGTTGTCCTGTTGTGGGAAATGTCTGGTCGGCTGACCATGGCTTGCTCATACAGGAACTGATTTATATATATATATATATATAAATGTGTGTGTGTGTATGAATTTAGGTAAAAATGGCACATATCTTTTCAATTTTTTATTGGGTGGGCTAAATAAATGTTTTAGCATTTTTAATATGTGTAGTTTTAAATATATCTTATACTTTTCAAAGCATCACACAGACTTTAAGCTTTCATTTTTTTTTAGCACTGTAAACAATAATTTCAGTTAAGTTAAAGAAAGTGAATAAGCAGCAAAATATGAAATAGGAACAGTTTTTTTTCTTTGATTGCAATTTAATAATTTCCACAATTTGCAGACTTGCAGTTTACAACATAGACATTTCAGAGGTGATAGACTTATATTGTACAGAAATGCAATGTATGCAATATATACATTATAGTTGTAAGAGTCAGAAAAAATGGGGAAATAGGGATCACATGATCTCACAAGCTAGATAAAAGTGTCCTGCAGAATGGATGTGGCCTGTGGGTTGTATTTTGGAGACTCCTTTTATAGTGCATCAAAGTGTTTTGTCATATATCTATAACCTAGTCAAGCCACTATTCTTCTAATACACTCTGTGTTGTGCACACACGTGTGATATGCAATGAAATAAAGAAGGATTGATAGTGTGTATGTGCATGCATGTGTATAAAATTTCTTCCTATTTGAATATTTTTTCCTTTCTTTTTTCAGTGTATGCTGCCATAATCTAGGGGTCTATTAAGTGAAAGGAAACCAGTACCAAGTGGATAGAAAAAAGAAAAAAAATACATTGTATAATCCCAAAGAATATTTCTTGAATTCTTTCAAGATATATGGATTTAATACTTCTTGGAAAGACATTTTCTTATGTAATTAGAACGATGGAAATAGATCTAAAACAGCAAAAACAGGAGTAAATACACACATACTGACTGATGTTCAGATAATGAATGACAAGTGGCTAAAAAAAGGAAAGAAAGAAAAAAAGCTGTAAAACAAATTAAACAGTCTTGAAATATATAAAGTGCAAGAAGAAATAAATAAATAAGGGAGTACAACAAAAGATAACATTTCACAGTCATTAACAAAAAAGATGCTTGAGAGTACAACATTTAGATTGATGTACCTTTTGGTGGTCTTTTCTGGAATGTTCTTTATATCCCATGTTTCAGGTAATTATTTTATTCTCAATCATTAAACTGCAGTCATTCTAGAACAGTTAAGAATGTTACAATCAGTCGTATTGATCCCAGTAATTATTTTATTGATCTCTGTCTTTTTCTATAGTTAGTAAGTTATGTTTAGACAGAGGAAACAAATGCTGATTTATACCAGTAAACATAAAACAGACATGGATTCTGATAACAATCACTCACACACACACACATACATTTACATACACACACACACATTTACACACACACACACACACACACACACACACACACATATATATATGTATATAGGATGAATGTAGAGATTTTTTGCTTAAACATATGTTCCCCTAAATAAATATTTGCTCTATATATGCATGCGCACACACACACATTGGTACAATTGGTGTTAATTTATTACTGCTTCAGTGCAAAATTTATGCATCCCTTTCAAAATACCATCTTGTCATGTGCAACAAATATCAACTTCTTTTCTGGATGGGAAATATGCTATGGTTACCTGCCTTGTGCCTGAATATGTTCCATCAATGTATGTGTATGTTTATTTACAGTTTGCCCTTGATCAATACCAGGTACTTTTAGCCATTCACAGATGTCCCAGGGTCAAAAGATATAAGCTGGCATAACCAGACTTTGAAATGGCACCCCAGACTACCTGACTGGGTGGGTATTTCAATTTATATATATATAGTTAATAAATGAAATAAACAAAACACAGGACGCAATTTTACACAGTTTTATTAGGTTCAACATATGTATGTATATATATATATATATATATATATATATATATATATATATGCGTGTATATATATATATATACACACACACATATATATACATATATATATATATATATATATATAAGACCATAGAGGACAACAGTATTCAAGATGGGACCAGACAAAGGTAGATTAGAATAGGAGGTTGGTGGGGATTTTTCTAGACTGGAAAGTTCTGAGAATCCAGGAACACATCCTGTGGGCCAAGTCAACTTTGGTGTTTATATGAGTACTCCAGCTTCAGTTGTTGTCACCAATTACTCCGAGGTCTCTGGTGTTGTTTGATGCTACAAGGGTTTCACCTGAGGAGAAAGAATATGGTAATTTCAATGCATCCACTTTTCCAAAGTGGATTAATTGACATTTATCCTTGTTTTGTAGCTTAATGTTTTTGGTTGCCCATTGGATAACACTGAGCAGATCTGATTGAAGGCATGTCCGGACTCCCACCTTTTTGATGACCTTTTGGAGCTTGGAATCATCTGCGAAAATACTTATCTTGCTGTGTTTAATGACATCTATAATGTCATTGATGTAGATAATAAAAAAATGTGAACCCAACGGAGTGCTGAATTAGCTGAATTTCATCATATTCCTTCAACCACAACATGCTGGGATCTGTTTGTCAGGAACCACTTAATCCACTGCAGTAGCTTTCTAGACTACAATGTTGGATAGTTTCTTCAACAGGATGTTGTGATTGACCCTGACAAAGGCCTTGCTGAAGTGAAGGTAAATAGCATCCGTGTTGGTGCCATCTCCCAAAGCTTTGAGTATGTCATCAAAGTGATGCAGAAGCATCACTTTGGGAGTTAAAAAAGTGAAAAGATGTGAGTTTCAGAATGCAGAAAGGGATGGGAAGTGAGTAAGCGAGAGTATATTATATTATTATATATGTATAAATATATATATATATTTTATTACATATATATATATAGATTAAAAAATGACTAAGAATCGCTATGTGGCTGTGGTCAAGCCAGAAGGAATGTGATTGGTTGCTTATGGCAGGTAGGCTTGCTGCTAGAAAGCGCAGCCAAATATCGCCAAATTTAATCTCAACCTATCGGGAGATTATTAAATATAAAGGTTAACATATACATAAAGTTATAGATATATACATGTTGCAACTGGTCACTTTTAAGCTCTATGAAGAATTAATAAATTAAAAAATCAGAGCAATATATCATAAATCATGTCTTTAGAATCATCAGATAAAATATATACTATTTCTTCTTCTAATTAGCATAATTAACCATATAAAAAATCAATTAGAACAAGCTATAAGAATAAAGGCTCTTATGGAGAAATCTCCGACAAATAACCGAACGTAGCCTCTTCGCGGTGGCCTCAATCGGGTATTTATCCAACATTTATCAAACAGGGATTAAATTGGCTTATATATATATATATCATCATTTCATTTTACGTCCGCTTTTCCCTGCTTGCAAGGGTGGGACGGGAACTGATTCTGGCTTGATTTCTACAGCTGGATGCCCTTCCTAACACCAACCTCATTTACAGTGAGTGCTGGGTGCTTTTTTGCCGTGGCACCTCCACGACCACTTTGCAGTGGAATGATAGGGACCGCAGTCCCTATCATCTCATTTCTACAGCTGAGTAAACTGGAGCAATGTGAAATAAAGTGTCTTGCTCAAGGAAACAACACATCACCCGGTCTGAGAATTGAACTCACAACCTTTCGATTGCAAGACCAATGCTCTAACCACTAAGCCATGTACCTCCATATATATATATATATTAGAAAGTGAGGGTTTTTTTACAAAATGAAAAATAACCGAGGTGTCCTACACGAGTGAAAGTATAAAGAAAAAGAGATGAAATCGAAAATGCAACTGGAGTCTTATTTTTTTTTTTAAATATATATATTTATTTGGTTCCTTTACCGGTTTCGCAGTTCTTCTGCTTTTCAAAAGATGAGTTGAGATGGAGGGTCTGTGGTTTTATGTGAGAAAAACCACAGACCCTCCATCTCAACTCACCTTTTGAAAAGCAGAAGAACTGCGAAACCGGTAAAGGAACCAAATAAATATATATATTTAAAAAAAAAATAAGACTCCAGTTGCATTTTCGATTTCATCTCTTTTTCGATATATATATATATATATATATATATATATATAAGCCAATTGAATCCCTGTTTTATGTCTGAGAAATAGGCAAAATTATCATGAGTGGAGAATATATTTATAAAGTGTTAATATTTTCATATTTAAAATGTTGTAAGTGTCGTTTAGGTTTGTTTTAGAACATCACGTAATGATTATTTTTACCAATTTCAAACTGTTTTGAAGACCATATCCATTAAAAACTTATCAAAAGCAATAGGAAATATGAATTTCACGTTGAAAGTGAAACCAGTATAATATTCACTTGTAAAGTGAGAATGTTTTACCACCTCATTTACATAGAATTTTGAAGTTGGTGAAAATTGGCAAATATTGACTTTGAATATGAGCCCCTCCCCTTACCCCACCTCCCATTTTACCATTGTGTTTTTTTCTTGTCACATTTCTCTGCTTAATACAATTTATATGGTGTGTGTGTGTATATATATATATATATATATATATATATGTGTGTGTATATGTATATTTATATGTATGGATATTTACATATATAACGTGTGTGCATGGTGAATTCAAATGCTTGTAATTATTTAGTCACTAGTTTTATTATGTATTTATTAGTCATGTTGGTATAGTAGTTTCAAATAATGGTCAAAGCTAATATCTATATTTTTTTTATTTTTACAGGATGGACCTACCATGATGGTAAGTGTGATGTTATTTTCTCCTTTATTGCTACCGATCTCAGTAATTTTGAAAAAGTATTTTATTTATGGAATATATCATGTAAATACAATTTAAAAGAAAAAGAAAAAAAAAGAAAATTTAGATTGAGAAGAATGGAATGGAAAAAAGGAAAATATGGCAAGAAGTTTAGTATCACAGAAAAATGGGGAGGGGCGAAGGAGGGAGGATAATTAGGCTCTGGGCCTAGGGCACGTCAGCAGAGGGACTGCGCCTCGCGGACAATGGCCAGCGACACCCGCTGCAACAGCCACCCCACCTTGTGGGGCTCCTTCCTCAAATGGGCCGCCGATGTTCCGATTTTGTGGAGGAGCTCAACTGTATGGGGTCCAAGTATGCCCGAAATCTCGACGGCAACCGGTGCGAAGAGGAAGTAGCCGGACAGTCCCCGGTGTTTGTTTATTTCTGTTCTTCTGCAAGGCGGGCCGCAGTGCTGGAGTTTGTGGCCGAAGTGACTAAGTTGGAGGCAGAGAACGTGTCGCAACAGGTAGCATCCCAGATGAGGGATCTATCTCCTTCAAATGGGAAGAGAGTGATTCCATCGGGACGCATTGCCATCTCCGCTATTATCTTATTGTTATAGCATCTACCTGTCAGGCCCTTTTCTGTATGTAGGTGCATGTGTTTGTCTATACTAGTGGCTCCATCCCATGCCATCAATAATACTGGCAATAATGTTAAACGTATTTAATTTTTGGAGTCCAGGATTGGTATGCCCTATATAACAAGATTACCGGATATCTGAACAATCATATTGACCGGGTAATTTATGTTTTGATAAATTAATGGTTTACATTAGAGAAATTACAGACAGAGATATATATCATCATCAGCATCATCACCGTTTTACGTCCGTTCTTCCATGCTAGCATGGGTTAGACGGGTTGTTCTGTTGTGGGCAGTGTCCAGTTGGCTGACCTTGTCTTGCTCATACAGGAGCTGATTCTGACTTCATTTCTACAGCTGGATGCCCTTCCTAACACCAACCTCATTTATAGTGTGTGCTGGATGCTTTTTGTCCGTGGCGCCTACATGTCCACTTTACAGTGTGGGCTGGGTGCTTTTTTGCCGTGGCACCTCCACGACCACTTTGCAGTGGAATAATAGGGACCCCAGTCCTATCATCTCATTTCTACAGCTGAGTAAACTGGAGCAATCTGAAATAAAGTGTCTTGCTCAAGGAAACAACACATCACCCGGTCCGAGAATTGAACTCACAACCTTTCGATTGCAAGCCCAATGCTCTAACCATTAAACCATGTGCCTCCATATATATATAAATATATATATATATATATATAAATATATATATATATATATATATATATATATATACGTACATACATATATGTATACAGACGTACAGTAGTATGTATATATATATACATACATGCACACATATATATATGTACGTATGGATTCACAGAACATTTATTATAATGCTAGGTGTGTTTGTAAACAAACATCCCGAATTAAGCAACGATGGTTGCTAGACACTGTACGGCTTAATTCGGGATGTTTGTTTACAAACACACCGAGCATTATAATAAATGTTTGGTGAATCCATACGTACATATATATATGTGTGCATGTATGTATATACATATACATACTACTGTACGTCTGTATACATATATGTATGTACGTATACATACTTATATTTAAGTAACAGCCGTACTAAGAGTGAGAAATGAAATTTTGTTTCATTTTTTCCGTTTATATATATATAAATATACAAACTTACATGGCATAATATTATGGTTGATTTGTGCGTATACTGTACTTTTTGGGATATCAGACAGTGGTGTATTAGACATTCCCTTATTTTGAAGTTTGGACAAAAAAGTTAATATACAGCTAGACTTATATATACATGGCTTGTGTATATTGTATATTATATGTATATTATTACTTTGGTGTATAGTATGCTGACAGATTTCAAAATCAAATTTTGGGAGTAAAAGAATTCTCTTATACACCAGAAAATACAGTGTGTGTATGTATGTTCACTTGGCATGCGACCCTCCTAGGTAAACTCTTGGCTTATATGCTTCATCTTTTATGTATCTCTTAATTCAGAATTTTCATAGTAGACTATTCCATTGTATAGAGCACTGGCGATTTCAGGTTCCTCTGTCCTGGATCTTAGCTTGATCCAGGACTGCAGTTCTGTCTAAAAGTCTAATAGCCAATATATTTATATCTCTAACATAAGGTGATCACACCTGCTCACTGCCCTGAAATCTCTGCAACCTCTCTGTGCGGATGTCTATGTATCATCAGCCACAACATACCAAGGCATACAGAGGGTATTGGCAGCAAGTTGACCTCCAACCCATTGGAATATGGTAAGCACTAACAGCAGTATATAATTGACAAGTGTTGTATGAATTCAATTCACCAAGAAAGTTGAGTGATGCCGTATACAACTTTGTACAAACTGGAAAGTAAGCAATCAGTCTGGGCACTGTGAAAAGGTGGAAAGAAATGTTTGTGCTGTTTGAAGTAGGTACAGAAAAAACTTAGTTTACTTAGTTTGATACTTCCTGAATTTAAGAACTAGGCTGATAAAATAATTACCAATAATATTACTGAGGAGAATTACTCCCTTTGTAAACTCCCAGCAGGGTTTATGAGCCAGACTCCAATTCTTACTTCACCAATCTACTTTGGAAAAGCGTGAACATCATAACTTCCAATTCTCTTTCCTTTAATGCTCATCCTTCATTGAAGTATATTTCTTATCAGTAAAAATAAAGCAATTAATAATATCAAATTTGTACATGGAATTACCACATATACTTGTGTATAAACCAATTCAAGTATAAACCAACCCTCTATTTTGTGTCTGAGAAATGGGTAAAAATCCAAACCCCTTGTATAAGCCAACACATATGTTTAGATGGCACAGATTTGTATATTCTCGTGAATGGAGAATATTTTTATGAAGTTTTAATATTTTGATATCTAAAATGTTTTTAAGTGTTGTTTAGGGTATAGTTTGTGTTTCACAACTTCATTACTTAATGAGTTTTTACCATTTCATATACTTCATAGAGTTTCAATTAGTTTCTCAAATTTTTGTTTACTTCTTTTAGCAGTCATCAATAGAGTCATCATCATCACCGTTTTACGTCCATTCTTCCACGCTAGCATGGGTTAGACGGGTTGTCCTGTTGTGGGCAGTGTCTGGTCGGCTGACCATGCCTTGCTCATACAGGAACTGATTTGGCTTGATTTCTAGAGCAGGATGCCCTTCCTAACACCAACCTCATTTACAGTGAGTGCTGGGTGCTTTTTCGTGGCGCCTACACGTCCACTTTACAGTGTGGGCTGGGTGCTTTTTTGCCGTGGCACCTCCATGACCACCTTGCGGTGGAGGTGTGGGGGCATATTGTCTATATGCTTCAGCTTGTACCCATGGGAGGTCGGGTACTCTGTATTACTGCGTGACGCTAGAGGTCACGGTCGTGTGTCATTGCCTTTGAGAGGTGTAATTGGGTAAGGTTGGCTTTTATCACCTCATCCCAGGTCATCTTGGATCTCCCCACTCCGCGGTTTCCATCGACTTCTAGTGCTCTGCACCTTTTTATGCAGCTGTCATCCTTCATACGCATCACATGTCCATACCAGCGCAACCGCCTCTCCTGCACACAGCATTTGATTCCTCTTATGCTCAGTCTCTCTCTCAATTCATTTATACTTTGTCGTTCACGTATATTACTGTTACACATCCATCGGAGCATGTAGGCTTCATTTCTCTCTAATCTACGTAAGTCTTCCACCTTCAGCGCCCAGGTCTCACTACCATGCAACATCGCTGTTCGGATACACGCATCATACAGTCTGCCTTTCATTCTGAGGGAGAAGCCTTTTGCAGCTAGCAGTGGTAGTAGTTCCCTAAACTTCTTCCATCCCGTTCTTACCCTAGTTATTGTACTTTCTGAACACCCACCTCCGCTGCTAATTCGGTCACCTAGGTAGCAGAAGCTGTCTACTGTTTCTACAGAGCCCTCCCAGAGATTGGTGGTACTTGTTTCCTGTGGCTGTTTGCTGCTTGCTGTCCCAGCACAGCTGCTGCATGTGAAGCCTACATTCTTAATTAAGCTTCCTGAGATCCCGCTACATCTCTTGAGTACCTATTGTTTGCATTTGGGGTAGTGAATGGAGTTCCTACCTACACCTTTCCTACATACTGAGCAAGGCCATTTCCCTGAGGGGATCTGGGTTCTGTTTTCTCATCTACTTACAAGGACCTTAGTCTTTGTCATGTTGACTTTGAGACCCTTTCTTTCTAGTCCCTGCTTCCAAGTTTGGAATTTATTCTCTAGTTCTACCATAGATTCAGCTATAAGTGCGAGGTCATCAGCATACAGGAGTTCCCATGGGCATCCAGTCTTAAACTCCTCCGTTATTGCCTGCAGGACTATGATGAACAGGAGGGGCTAAGAACAGAGCCCTGGTGGACCCCAACCTGTACGCTAAATTCCTCGCTATACTCATTGCTAATCCTAACTTTGCTGACTGCTCCCCTATACATGGCTTGTACCGCTTTCACAAGCCATTCATCTACTCCTAGTTTTCTATGAGTCCACCAGATTACAGCACGTGGAACTCTGTCAAAGGCTTTCTCAAGGTCGACAAATGCCAAGTAGAGTGGCTTACTTTTAGCTAGGTACTTTTCCTGTAACTGCCTCACAAGGAAGAGGGCATCAGTGGTGCCTCTTCCTGGTACAAACCCAAATGGCATCTCGTCTATTTTCACCCGGTCCCTAATCAGCTGTGCTATAACTCTTTCTGTTACTTTCATGACCTGGTCCATCAACTTCATACCTCTATAGTTTCCTCTATCTAGTGCATCACCTTTACCTTTGTAGCAGTTGACAATGATGCTACTGCACCAATCTTTTGGTATGACACCTTCTAGTATTACCTAGTTAACAATACGTGTGGTTATAGTGTGACCTACAGACCCAGGTGCCTTCAGCATCTCGGCAGCTATACCCGATGGACCGGTTGCCTTCCCCATCTTCATATCTTTGATTGCCTTACTTATTACGTTGCTGCTGACTTGTACTGCTGGCCCCTCTATAGGGTCTACTTGGGGTAGGGTCTCTTCTTCCCATGCATTCTCCTCATTTAGTAATCTATCATAATGACTCTTCCATGCATCTTTCTTCTCAGCACTTGTTAGGGCAAGCTCACCTTTATCATTCCGGATACACTTCTCTCCAATGACATCACAACTATCTTTGACACACTGCCTCGCAATCTTGAACACCTCCTGTTTCTGGTCCTCACGTTGCAAAACATGCTTGAATTTTCTATCCTCTGCTTCCCTCCTAGCTAAGTATACTTGTCGCCTAGCTTCCCTCTTGGTCTCTATGTAATGTACCCTGCTCCCCCCGTTCTTCCATTCTTTCCATGCCTGTCTCTTGGCCTTAACTGCTTCATCTACCTTATTGTTCCACCACCAAGTCACTCTCCTCCTGCTTGAGATCTTACTCCAGCCACAGACCTCATCCGTCGCCTCTAGTAAATTATTTTTTAGGAACTCCCAGTTCTCTTCTACATTGAATGTCTCTATCTGTTCTTCTTTACTGTCGTTGAGTAAAATATCTTTAAATCTGTTACTGGTTGAGGGGTCTTTCAGCTTCCAGATCTTTCTTCTCCAGGTTGGCCTCTGTTTCCAGGTTCATCTAGTCCTGACCGTGAGGTCGCTGACAACTAAGCTATGTTGGGATGTACATTCCTCACTAGGGAAGGCTTTTGTGTTTACGACCGTCCATCTGTCACGTCCTCTGATGAGGATAAAATCTATCTGACTGGAGTGCTCCCCTGATCTATAGGTGATCAGGTGGTTGTCGGTTTTTTTAAAGTTTGTGTTACATATCGACATGTCATCTTCTGAATGTAACAGGTTTTTATTTAACATACAAATCGAATGAAATACGTGCTATAAAAAATTTCTAAAATGTAGTAAAACAGTGTATCATTGTAAAGTAATCATTGCAAATATGTTGGCACCTTTTTTACATAGCTGTTGAATTTGGGGAAAATTGGCAAAATATTGACCTTGAATATAAGTCTATCACTCATTTTACCATTGATTTTTTTTTCACATATTTCTCTGCTTATACACAAGTATATGTGGTAATATATGTTCTTTATTATATGGATATATTTGCATGAATGTGTGAATATGAGTGTGTGTGGTGTGTTTTGTTTTGTTTTACTTTGCTATTTATTTTTCTTGTTTACAGATGAAAACCAATGGGCAACCGAGTCTCCTTCATGTAAAGGCTATAGTCAGTCTCCCGTGGCCATTGTTGAGGAAAACATTATATATAAGCCAGAGCAAATTTTACTTTTTGAGGGGTACGATAAAGTCTGGAATGATTTGGAATTGGTGAATACAGGACAAACAGGTAAATGTTAATGCTGTTGCTAGTGTTGTTGTTGAGTAGCCCAAGTCAGCCCTGTTCAAGCAGACTTACGATCAAAGGCAGTCCATCTGTGATTATAACTTTTTTCGTATACTTTTCTTTTCTCAGATGAAAGGCAAGGCCAGTGCTACCATTAAGACCTCAGAGAGGTACATTATTGACCCTTAAACAATCAGTTTTTACAAATTTATGTAATTAACTCAAATATATTATAATTTTTTATGCTGAATACATATATCACTAAACATCATTGCCACATAGTAGTTGAGAGGGTTTTATGTAACATGATTTGGTATGGATGAGTGCAGACTGTGTAGTAGAAAATACAGGCTTAATTATTTTCTTTGTGTAGTCAGAGAAAGAAGTATCAAAATTCATGTTTGTAAGCCTGCCAAAATGTAAGTTGAAATTATTTTATTTGGGAGAAGAGTCACGTATTGTTGAGATAGCCTAGGTTAGGGGTGGGCAAACGTTTTGGATTGGGGGCCATATTAACTGGGTCATGAACACCAGAGGACTGCGCCATTTATTATTGGATATTGTGTGCCAGTAACCTTAATTTTCTTTAGTTAGAATTTAGAAAATATAAAATATAAACTGCATCATTATAATAAATAAATTAATAAAATGATTAAATACCAAAATCTTAAAACAAAGTTTTCTTTTAATTTGTGTCTGTACATAACAAAACATACCAGCACAAGCAATTTAATGTGACAAATGCAACTGGTCACAATTTGTTACAATTTTTTAAAAATCTGGTACAAGGTTGCTGGTAGAAATTCTCAGCACTGCATGCAGGTTTGTGTCTGAAATCATGGATCTGTTCTTGGACTTGTTTATTTTAAGACAAGAAAAACTCTGTTCACAGATGTAAGTTGACCCCAACATAGAAAACATTGTTTTAGAAACTCTCCATCCGAGAATGGTATGTTGTTTTTTTTGCAAGATTGTATGCTACAATAAAACCTGCTTCTATGGCACTCTCATGATGCAATGATAATTTTGTAAACATAATTTTTGGCTTGTTCAGTTTTGTCACAAAATCCATTGCCTTTCTCCTCCGTTCTTCATTGGACATGTTGAGAGCAATACCCTTGTATTTTGTTTGGTGATGTCACTTTAAATTGTAATCTTTGAACACAGCAATTGTCTCTTGACACAGCAAACACACTGCTTTATTCTTGGCACTGGTAAAGAAACACTTGTGTAGCCAATCTTCTTGGAACACAACGTTCTTGGTCAATTTTGTGTGTTTTAGCAGGAGTAATTATCATGGTCAGAAGAAATTATGTCACGGCGTTGTTGTGGAAACAAAATGTAGATGTCAACAGCTGCGCATGCACAGTTGTTATGCTGTGCCTGTTATTTGAAATAAAATGGTCACTCCTGCCCTCTGTCTCTCTGCTCTCTCTGGTACAAAAACGTAACTCGATCTAGTCTTGACTTAAGTAGTATATACAAACATTTTTTTATTTTAATTTTTTTTTATTAATTAGCCAAATGCTTCTATGGGCCGCACAAAACTCTTTGGCAGGCCGTATTTGGCCTGCTATCTGTCGTTTGCCCACCCCTGGCCTAGAGTGTTAGGATGTTATATAGAAGATAGCTGACTGTAATTTCTAGAGCAGCCATGTAGAAGGTTCCACAATGACAACAGAACTAACTTCCCAACATATACACACCACCCATTACCTTTCAATGTTGTTTTCTTTAAGATTATGCAGTTAAACCTTCTTCTTCTTCTCCCCCCCCCCCTCGTTCTCCCTCTCTCTCTCCTTATACCAATAGTAAAAATATCTGTGCAGATATATCACACTACTGCTATGATATTTGATTGTTTTTCTTTGAAAGACACTTAATTCTACATTTTTTTTTAAATTTACTTGTATAGGAAGGAATCTAATTGAGACCTCTTCAAGAAATTGTTTTACCTTGTAGAGGTAAATTAGCTAGTAACTACAAAACTGGATTCAATGTTCATGACTTAGGCCTGTTGCCAAGGAAGGAGTATTGAATGGCACTTTCCTGCATATGATGGTGCTGATGACATAAAATACACTCAGCCCACTCTATAAAGTGGTTGTGTTGGTATCATAATAAAATGCAATCAGCCCCCTCTGTAAATTGGTATCGTTGGTATTATGATAAAATGCACTCATCCCACTCTATATACTTTGTTAAGTGGTTGAAATTAGGAAGGGCAGTCAGTTGTAGAAACTATACTAAACTGAAATGTAGAAGCAGGATGTGGTCATCCAGCCTGCTTAGTCTCTGAGCTTGACATCCTGTCCAATCAATGCCAGCATTGAAAATGGATGTAACTGTACCAGTCTGCATATGGCATGACCCATTTATCCCCAAACATCTATGCAAAGGAGTCTAGCTCTCTACCAACATCACCCTTTATTTTATTTTCCTTTTGTTTGCCCCCTGCAGAGAATAAGTACCTGGTTCTTCTATGTAGATTTTCTTGATTGAATAGCCTCTAAAAGCAAGCTAATCCCTGGCTTAATGGCATCTCTGGTTTGTTAAAAGATTTATTTTAATTTGCATTTATAATCTATGTTCTCATTACAGATATTTTGTATCCCATTCTTGAGCATGCCAAAAATGTTGGTGCCACCCTATTCCATCGGAAAACCCATCCTCTCATCTGAACACTTTTTAAATGTTCTTTCTATTGTAAGGTTTGTACCCAATTATGGGAACAACAGCCTGTTGCTACAACCTTCAAGGAATTCTAGACAATCTAACTACTACTAACAATCAACAATTCATTGAATGCTTTTACAGTGTCATTAAAAATGCCTCCAGGCTTGGAGGTGTATGGCAAAGATCTGAAAGGGAAATATATTGCAACTGAAATAGAATTCCACTGGGGAAGCCAAAATATTCTGGGATCAGAGCATTTATATCAAGGAAAACGGTATCTCATGGAGGTAGGTGTGCCATAGATTTATTGTTAGTATGAGTATACATGTGTGAGTGAACTTTAAATTTCTTGGATAGTCTCAGTTAATTAAAGTTTTTTTTCTATTCATTATAATCAATACCATTGGCTTCTTAGATAGACCTGGAGTCACATCTCACATACCTTTCTTCATTTTGTATACTCCACTGGATACATTTTATTGTGACACCAACTCTAGGTAGACTGTCATGGCTTTTTCATAAGTCTCCTCAATCCTTTATTTGGTAAGTTTTCTACAGCTGGATGCCCTTCCTAATGTCAACCTCTTTGCTGGGTGTACTGGGCGCATCAATGTTTGACTCAACTGAAGAGCCCTCTCTACCCTATGGGTGGGGTGATGACCTGTCTCAAGTGAGATGCATTTAAGAGGAGGGAGGAGTGTGACAGATGATAAGTATGATGTCATAGGTGAGTTCCAACAGGTGAGTGGGATGGGAGAATAAGTATGGAGTCATAATGTATGACAAGTTTAGTGGGATTTAGGGAGCAATATAAGAAAGAAAAGGGGTGAGAAAATATTTCATGGTTGTATGATAATTGTTGTGTATTTGGCTTGGTGGTGTAAAAAAAGGCAGGTATGGGGGAGATCCTGGCAGAGGAGTACAGTAATGGTGAGAATGGTTATTCAGAAGTGATAATGGAGAGGATTATAAATGGATTAGGTCACATTTCCATTTCCTTGTATATAAGTGTGTGTCTGATTTCATTTTTAAGCTTTTGTGAATTCATGGTGAGATGGTGATGGGGACATACATCTATTCCCAGGTAGGAAGCTGGAGGTGGGGATGTTCTAACGTGATCTTGAGTTGAAGAGTGATCGTTTACAAGACTTTGGAAGTGTGATCGCCAATGTAGCAGGATATTTTTTGGATCAGTAGGAAAGGTTGTATTATCTGTGTCCTCAAGACCTCATAACGATGACTGGGTGCAACCAAAAATTTCCTTAGTAGCAGCATAGACATGACATATATCTTGTTTGTTAGTATATTGTTGAAGTTCTTTGTCCTATGTTTGCTACCAACTATTTTTGAGTTCCCATAGATATTTCTGACATAGCTTTGTTCTTTCTTGGAGGTGCTTCTTATTCTCTGATAATGAGTGGTTATCAAGTGTAAGATGGGCTAACCTCTTCTGTTCAATTAAATGTGTTGAGCATTGTTGGCAAGATCTTTGCATGCATCTTCTTCGACAGGCTAATAACACTGACAAAGGATGTTCTTCCTGAATCTCAATGGAGTTTTTGACCCTCCAGGGGTGTTGACATGGTTTTCTGTACATGAAATCTTCAGGAGGAAAGTTGAGAACAACAGTAAACACTTATGTTTATTTTCTTGGACCTACAGAATACCTTTGTCAAATTGCCAAGAGCAGAAATGTAGGCCACTTTAGTATGTTTTTGGTTGCCCTTAATCATTTTATCTCTCTGTTTCTCTCTTTCCAAGGTGGCATGCTTGGAAAAGTCTGTCAGCCAGGTACCTTATCAGATCTTTTCCCTATTATTGGTGGTTTGAAATAATAGTACCAACACTATATAATTTATATCTTTCTACTATGATTAACAATTTACCTCCTGACAAACCTGGTGTAGATCTCTTCTTTAGGTTAAAAGGTGGGTTTTTCAATCTTCTAAGGACACAGTAGCATATCAGCATTTTGGAATGCAAGAAGTCACACATTGAAAACTGTCAGCTAATTTTCTTGTTTTTGTTCCATTTTGTTAAATGAAGGAATCTGTGGAAAAGACACCAATAATAAAATTAAAGTTGCTCACATTGCATGTGAAAAACTTATACACCAAGTCTTTACTAATTAAGGCAGTTGTTCTCTCAACTCTGCTTTATATTTGGGAGACTTGGACACTCAACCATTAAGATTTAAAACTATATGTGAAATAACAACAAATTGTGATTTGTTGAACTGTTATTTATTGGATGACAAACATTGACAAATGTAAGAAAGAGGATCTACCTCTGAAGTTCTGGTCTTGTTACATGCCTCACCGGAAGTCTGTTTTCTGCTGACCAGTTCAATAACAAGTCTGCAGTAAAGGAACAGTCAACAGTTTGTCTTTCAAAATCTCGTGGGTAATGCCCTACAGTGGAAAATAACATTTTACCAATACACATCCTATTTGATATTCGCTTTTATACCCCTCTCTAATAAATATACTCTTTCTTTCTAACCCACCTCATTCCCTGTTAATTAAATAGCTTCTTAATCATCTACTCCTCATCTCCCTGCTTCTTTCTATTTATATTCAGTCTGTTATTTATATAAGACTTACGCTTATTTGCTTTCATACTCCACTCCAATAAACGCTATGCTTTCATAGTGAGAAGTTCTATATATACATTCATTGAAGTTTTATTAAGTGAAACTGGTTTTCTTTATAACAATTCTGTTCTTGAAGTATCGTGATATAATCTGTATCTAATTTGCTTTCAAAACTAGTAATACACACTCAGATACAAAGATGAAGTTAGATCAAAGTTTATTTGATTGTTTTTAGTAATATTCATTCCAATCAAGTAGGATGAGCACAGTATCATGTGATGTTAGCCATCATATGCAACACAAGACAACACAACTTGTGTTTTTCTTGTAATTTTCATTGATATTTCAGTGCTTAAGCATTTTCAGCCATATATTTTATATCATGGCTTCAAGTAAGAGTAATAATCTAAAGAAGAAACATGTGACACTAACTGTTAACCAGAAACTAGAACATAGGAAGTTCTAGTTTCTGGTTAACAGTTAGTGTCACATGTTTGGATGTGAAAGTTTGTGAAGAATATGATGCTAAAAAGCAAGCACTTTCAAACATATGCAAGGCTAAACACAAACTACATTTTCTTTGTATGATATTGATGCAAATTCTAAATGATCAACTGTTGGTCCAAAGAAGTGTATGGTTTTTCTCAAATTTTATTTGTAGTTCATAAAAATCTGAAGCTTTATGCTGATGAGGTAAAGGTTCAATGATTCTGGTCACCAAATTGTCACTAATAAGGTTAGATGAGTTGTCTTGTTGTGGGCAATGATACGTCAGGTGACCATGTCTTGCTTATACAGAACTGAATTTGGCTTGGTTTCTACAACTGGATGCCCTTCCTAACGCCAACCTCATTTACTGGGTATACTGGGTGCTTTTTGTCATGACACCTACACAATCACTTTACAGTGTGGGCTGGGTGCTTTTACTGTGTCACCATCATGACCAATTTACATATATATATATATATATATATATATATATATATATATATATATGTGTAAGTATATTATTCTTTTATACTATTATATGTTCCAACTGAAAGGCTGGTGGCACCACCAATGGTTGCTGCCACCATTATTTGTGCTTTGCTTCATACTGTGGGTTCATCCGGGATCTTGGTTAGGAGAATGTTGAGATGTTTCTTGAAAACATCTACATGTAGATCTCTCAGATATTTTTGCAGCTCATTAAAGAGCTGGGGTCCTTTGAATCCCCAGGCTGTAGAAGTATGTTGTTCTTATTATTGAAGCTATGAATGGGAACTTTGGCACTACACAGTGGCGTCTGGTTTGTGGGCTGCTTCGGCCCTCAGTCCTGACGTTTAATGCTAGCCTTTCCCGGATTTCCATATGTATATCACTGCATATCTCTCCCATCTTCACTCCAGGGAGTAACGCTTTAGTTCTTTCAGCCTGTCCCAGTAGCTCATCTCTTTTATTGAGGCAATCCTCTTGGTGTTGCTTTGTTAGATTGCTTCAGGTTCTGCAGTTAGTCTGACACTGTGGGGTGACTACAGCTGAGAGCAATAGTCCAGTCAGCCAAGGACAAAAGTCCTCCAGAGGGCCAACATGGTTTCTAGGTCTCTTGTCCTGAAAGTCCTCAGAATCCAACCTGCCACTTGTCTGCACATTGCTGTCATTTTGGTGATGTGTGCATAAAATAATGCATCATTGCTCATGTCAATACCCAAGTCCTGTATTTATTTTGACTCTGGGATTTTGATTCCTCCTGGTCCAGTGTATCTTTGTTGTAGTGGTCCTATGTTTGTGGGTCGATAGTGGTGGGCTTGAAACTTACCTACACTAAATTGCATATTGTTGGGCAAAGCATAAATGTTTTAATTTTCATTTATTTGAAGAATGATGATATCAATTATTGATAAAGTTTCAAATTCTATTAGTTATATCCAGTAAAATATGAGGTTGAGTGTTAATTTTATGTCAATATTGTCAAAATCTCCTACATAGCTAGGTATAATATCCAAATATTATGTACCAGACATTGTGTAAACAAGACTTGGGCTTGTATACACATTTTGAAGACTTGTTATGAGGTTTGTTATCTGCCTTGTTACTTTCTCCATGCCTAAGGTATAAGTTGCAATGTACATAGCTAACCAATAAAACACTCATTAATTATACTGATTGTACTTCTGTTTTCAACAAATGAGCTACATTGAAAGTATTTATAATTAGATTAGGTTATTGCATGAAACTTAAATACCTTTGCTGTGGATATTACATGTGTTGGAACAAAAACCATCGAACCTCCTGTTGGTAATCTTATATTTTTTTAATTAATTGTAATTATTGACTCACTAATTGAATCACTCCACTCTATCATTGCTAAATATCTTTCTTTTTTTCTTTTTAGGCTCACCTTTTCCATTATAATTCTGAATATAAATCTTATGATGAGGCTTTAGTTAGGCCTGAGGGTATATTAATCATTGGTGTCTTTTTTGAGGTAAGATTGATATTTTGCCAACTGTCTGTATTAAACATCTTACTTGTTGCAATCCTATCTTTCCCTCTCTCCCACTCCTTCTCTTTCTCCCTCTCCTCTTCTCTTGCTCCCCTTTCTCTCTCTCCATCTCCTTCTCTCTGTCTCAGCTACTGTATCTTCTTTCTCAAGATTGTCTTGTGTCTCTGTGTCCATCTAGCTCTTATCCTAAGAATACTGATCATTAATTTATTTTGAGTGGTACAACCTTCTCAAAAAAAAGCTGTAGTGTTCACAACCATTTGTCTGTCTTGCTTCCCAGTGAATATGTATTTTATTTGACTTGTATGTCTGCCTGATTATAGGTAATCAGATGCTTCATCTGTTCCCTGGTGTTAAAGTTGTAAATGGCATTGCAGAACTCCAGGGAACTTGATTCATTCTCATTCCTCAACTATAACCACAGCCTCCATATACTCCACAGAACAATAATATGACTGTCACTACCATTTATTATGAAGGTGGTCTACAAAAGGGTCTCATAAAAACTGTGCCTTATTTGTAAATAGTCGTTAATACTATCATCTTGTCCTTTGTTCATTTATTAGTGTCTCTTGTGCACTAGAGCCAATTGTATTGATCTTAAAGCACTGAAACAATGTATCTCTAGTAGTCGATTGATGAGATGGGACTATCTGTATCTGTTCATTTTCCTGTCTTCACCCATATTTTGTATTCAATATATATATATATATGTATGTATGTAAAAGGTAAACAAAAATAACAACACAATCGGTACATGGAAGGGATATATTAGGTTAACGCTTGATATAGCAGGAAGAGGGTCTTTAAGTTTCGGATGCTAGTCCTTCATCAGAAGAAATAATGAGAAATAAGATAGATTGAGGGGACGGGCAGGTTGGAATTGGAAAAAATGTCTTTAGATAAAAATAACAGGTCCGTTCATGTTGACATCTCTTGCAAAACTGTTGGTGCTGGCGTTAAACAACTCAGGGGAATCTCAGTAGCATGAATTTCAATAATTGAATTAAAGAATAGCATTTTTTTTTAATATCCTTCTTCACAGGAAATAGGATACAAAACCTTAACACCGATTGTTAATAACTCTCAAGATGGGAAGATAATATCAATAAACGGGAAAGGTGGATCAATAGATGGTACTAATTCAACAACAGGATTAAATACAGTTAAAGAACACTGCTGCCATAAATTCTGAAACAGTAAAACTTTACTTCACAATGCTTCATCCTATCTGGCATACATCTTTTCAATTGCTCTTGTTTTCTAATTTGCAGGCTATTGGTTTTACCAATCTAGAATTTGAAAAGATAGTGCGAAATCTCAAATTGATAAATTTCAAAGGTATAACATAAATTTGTAAGTACATAGATACTCCTAGGTAATTGTTGCAGAGGTCATACAAAGATTGATAGCTAGTTTTAGGCTGACATTACAGGAGAAATTAAACAAAGTTTTCTTGCTTCTTCGGAAGGTAGCCCAATTTCTTCTTATGGAAAAATGTTCTTTTGTCTCAGATAAATGTATTTTTCTTAACAATTTGATATTAATTCAAAAAGAAACTCAGTTTACTTTATTGTCAGGTACTAGTGGCATCTACAGCATTTGGAAAACTGCGATATGTGGTCTGAAATAGGTGGGATATAGGTGGCATATTTTTACAATAGCAACATATGCCTCAGAAATAGGGACCCTAAAATGTTAAGATAAATGTTGACTAGAAGCTTTCGAAAAGTAGTGCTTATGGTTTTTACTTAGGATATCATTATGTGACAAACAGATATATTTCCATAAAAAAAAGCCCTGTACATGATTGATACAATTACTAAAGTAATAAAAAGATGAAATTGAAATGGTTCAGCTATGCAATAAGAGTGCTACCCAACAACTATGTAGTGCCGATGCTTCTCTAAGACTTATGTGGTAGATCACATAAGAAGTGGACCTTTCAGTGAAAGACAAAGTATCTAATCAAAGGGGAGGAGAAAGAGAGGCTCCAAAGAGGACTTTGTAATTAAAGTAAAGTAATATAGTCTGAGAATTCCCAATTCGGATGTAGCTACTCGGATGTAGTCAGTGTGAGGTGTTGAACTCCCCAATATCCCAAATAAAATTGTAACTAAAACGTTATTCAGTTTTCTTTTCCTTTGAAATTACCTAACATATATATATATATAAGTACTTATATATATATATGTTGGGTAATTTCAAAGGAAAAGCAAAGGTAAAAAGAGTGCTCTATTTAATTAGAAAGTGAACAGCATAAAATATAACTACTCCATTACCAAAGGTTTCTGGATCCCAGACAATATTAATTTACATCTGGATCAGTCATCAGACAGATGTTATGGATAAAAAATATGAAATGATATTTAAAATCTGTTAGAAATTGGAAGTGAGGCTGGAAAAATAACAGGAAATCTAAACTATAATAAAGTAAGGAGCGCCGAACTGTGTACGGTTTATAATTTTTTATCCCATTAGTAAAATAAGTTGGATTACTTAGAAAAAATAATGAATTAATATTACATAATTTATCTAATAAATTTCGTGGCTGTTGATTAAATATGTTTTATTGTTATTTAAAGATTCACTTCTTTAAAATTTTTAAATGTCAACACTTCCGGTTAGCAATCACTTAAATAAACATACATATATTTTCGTCACTAATTTTCTCCTAATGCAGTTCATATATAATACAGTCTTTTTTTAATGTATCATGGATTACTTTACTGATTTCATAAGACAGTGTAACACAGTCTTCGTTAAATTTCTGTGTATATTGTCAATTACGATTTTATTTGATGTATATCTATATGTATATACTTGTGTATAATATCATATAGACATTACACATGCTAGCAGAAAACCACCCGAAGAAGGGTAAGAAAAATAATATATAAAAGTATATAACAATATAGAAAAAGACATATGTGTGCATACATATACACACGCATACACACATTCAGATAAAAGTAAAATATATATATGTATATACATACATGTATATATATATATATATATACACAAATATGCATATACACAGGCTTACACATATACACACATACACACACACACATAAATACATATACAGACATATACATACGCACACACATATACATATACAATATCATCATCATTTAGCGTCTATCTTCCACACTAGCATGGGTTTAGACGGGAAATGTCCTACTTGAGAGGACTGTCTGGCAGGTTTTCTACAGCTGGATGCTCTTCCTAGCACCAACTACATTTACAGTGTGGACTGGGAGTTTTGTACCGTGTTACCTACACGGCCACATTACAGCATGGACTGTGTGTTTTTTTGTTGTGAAACCTACACGACTTCATTTATTTTGGACTGGATGTTGTGGTACCAACATAACTTTACAGAGAAAGGGTGGTGTTGGTGGGAGTGGGGTGGCGGAGTAGGGGTAGTGGGATGGGTATATATTTGGTTAAGAGGTGCCAACTGACTGTAGGTTTCACTTTGTACTTAGGCAAGGCAGGTCTTCTATATTACTGGGTAGCGCCAAAGATCTCGGTCCAGTGACATTGTCTTAGAGAGGTGTAAGTCTGTAAGGTCAGAATTTATCAAATCGTCCCAGGTTTTTCTGGGTCTGCCTACTCCATAACTTCCATCAATTTTGATCGCCCTGCACTTTTTTATACAGCTGTTGTCTTTCATGCACATCACGTGACCATACCAATGGAGTCTTCTTTTGAGTAAACAGCATCTGATCCCTCTTATACCTAAATTCTCACTTAGTTCATTTATGCTTTGCCGTTCGCATATATTACTATTACACATCCAACGGAACATGGATGCTTCGTTCCTCTCCAGTCTGTGCAGATCCTCTGCACACAATGCCCATGTCTCACTGCCATGTAACATTACTGTTCGTATACAGGCATCATACAGTCTGCCTTTCATTTTTAGAGAGAAACCTTTAGTGGCCAATAGTGGTATAAGCTCTCTGAACTTTTTCCATCCTGTTCTGACTCTGGCTACCATACTTTCAGAACACCCTCCACCACTATTGATTTTGTCACTCAAGTAATGGAAGGTGTTCACTATTTCTATAGAACCATCTGGGCAATAGAAGGAGCTAGTATCCTGTGAGCACTTGCTACTTATTGCACCTGAGCATCGGCCACATATAAAATCTACATTCTTAGATAGCTTACCTGTGTTCCCACTACATTTTGTATGTACCCATAATTGGCATTTGGGACATAAAATGGAATTTCTGCCTACTCCTTTCCTACACACTGAGTATGGCCATTTCCCAGAGGGTACCTGTACCCTATTTTCCTTTCTATATGCTAGAACTTTAGTATTAGACAAGTTAACTTTAAGGCCTTTTGATTCTAGGCGGTGCTTCCATGTTTGGAATTTCTTCTCTTGTTCATCCATCGATTCGGCTATGAGTGTTAGATCATCTGCGTATAGAAGTTTTTGAACTCCTCTGTTATAGCCTGAAGGGCAATAATAAATAGGAGGGGGCTAAGGACAGAGCCTTGATGAGCACCAACTTTTACACTAAATTCTTCACTATATTCGTTGTTAATTCTAACCTTGCTGACTGTTTCTTTATACATGGCTTGTATAGCTCTCACAAGCCATTTATCAACACCTAGTTTTCTAAGAGCCCACCAGATAATGGAGCGGGGGACCCTGTCAAAGGCTTTCTCCAAGTCAACAAAAGCTAAGTACATATATATATACATATGGCATAGACACAAATGTATAAACACACTAGTCTGCAAACACATACATACGCAAACACACACACACACACACACATATATATATACATACGAACATATACAGGCATACACACACACACACGTATACATACACGTACACATACACATATATATATATATATATATATATATATATATATATATATATATACGTATATATATCATCATCATCATCATCATCGTTTAACGTCTATCTTCCACGCTAGCATGGGTTTAGACGGTAATTGTCCCACTTGAGGCATGATTGGTCATCTTGCTCGTGTAGGACTATCTGGCAGGTTTTCTACGGCTGGATACCCTTCCTAACACCAACCACGTTTACAGTGTGGACTGGGAGGTTTACCATGTTACCTACACAGCCACATTACAGCGTGGACTGTACGTTTTTCATCGTGACACCTACACAACTTCATTTATTTAGGACTGGATGTTGTGGTACCAACATAACTTTACAGAGAAAGGGCTGGTGTTGATCGGGGTGTGGTGGGGGAGTTGGGGTAGTGGGATGAGGATGTATATTTTATTAAGAGGTGCCTACTGACTGTAGGTTTTGCTTTGTACTTAAGCAAGGCGGGTCTTCTGTATTACTGCATAGCGCCAAAGATCTCGGTCCAGTGAAATTGTCTTAGAGAGGTGTAAGTATGTAAAGTCGAAATTTATCAAATCGTCCCAGGTTTTTCTGGGTCTGCCTACTTCGTAACTTCCATCAATTTTGATCACCCTGCACTTTTTTATACAGCTGTTGTCTTTCATTCGCATCACATGACAATACCAATGTAGTCTTCTCTTGAGTAAACAGCATCTGATCCCTCTTATACCTAATTTCTGATTTAGTTCATTTATGCTTTGCTGTTCACGTATATTACTATTACACATCCAATGGAGAATGCAAGCTTCGTTCCTCTCCAGTCTGTGTAGATCCTCTGCACACAAGCTCATGTCTCACTTCCGTGTAACATTGGTGTTCATATGCTGAAGCATATAAACAATATGCCCCCCCCCCCCCCCCCCCACCGCAAGGTGGTCGTGGAGGTGCCACGGCAAAAAAGCACCCAGCCCACACTGTAAAGTGGACGTGTAGGCGCCACGAAAAAGCACCCAGCACTCACTGTAAATGAGGTTGGTGTTAGGAAGGGCATCCAGCTGTAGAAATCAAGCCAGATCAGTTCCTGTATGAGCAAGGCATGGTCAGCCGACCAGACACTGCCCACAACAGGACAACCCGTCTAACCCATGCTAGCGTGGAAGAACGGACGTAAAACGGTGATGATGATGATGATGATGATGCAGGCATCATATAGTTGGCCTTTCATTTTTAGAAGGAGCTAGTATCCTGTGGGCACTTGCTACTTATTGCACCTGAGCACCGGCCACATATAAAAACTACGTTCTTAGATAGCTTACCTGTGATCCCACTACATCTTTTATGCACCCATACTTTGCATTTGGGACATAAAATGGAATTTCTGCCTACTCCTTTCCTACACACTGAGCATGGCCATTTCCCAGAGGGGACCTGTGCCCTATTTTCCTTCCTACATACTAGAACTTTATCTTAGACAAGTTAACTTTAAGGCCTTTTGACTCTAGGCCATTCATTTCTGGTAGGGATCATGGTAGAAATTTTAGTCCAAACTCTGGGTGTCCCTTGATGAGCTCCAAGCCTCGTGGATAGATCCAGGATGGGATATATCCGCCAAAAAGGAGTGAAACTGCCGGCAGTCGGGACTAGAGGAATTTTGGTAAACTTTATATGCATTTTTTCTTCCAACTTATATTTTAAACCTAACTCCGTTTAATTGATTATTTGTCTAGTTAATTTCTACGGGCTAAAAGGAATGACTAAATTTTAGCTGGCTGTCCCTCGTGGAAGATAGTCTGTATCATTTGTCTATTATTTCTTCATAGTTACATTTTAAACTTATAGCCTCGTTTAAATGATTATTTATGTGGTTGATTTCTACGGACTAGGGAGAGGAAAGATTGTATATATTTTATCTAATAATTCTTCAAACTTACAATTTTATATATATATATACATACATATACATATACACACACATACACATACACACACATGTATATGAACGAAATCATAAGTAAAATCATAAGTAAAAAGTAAATAAATATAATAAATACGCATGCACATACATATATGTACACATGGCATAGATAGAAGCATATTAACACACTAGTGTTACGCAAATATACGTAAATACAAGGGAAAAATAAAATAAAATAAAATAAAAATATAGATAAGCGGTCGGACAAAATTATGCCTTGAACACTCTTTTACTTTAAACACTATGGACCTTTACCACACATTCAACACTCATATTATGCCCTTATTCTATATTATACCTGTTTTATTCATTTCTTCAATTCGCTTACAATCTCTCTTGAACAATCTCTCTTACTTTACCATGAACACTCTCTCTTATTTTAAACACCCTTTTTACATATTCAACACTTATTTTATTCTATTTTATTTTGGTTTTTTTTACACTCATTTACAACAACAAAAAAACGATGACTGTATCTTCCTCTACCATTGTTACTGAACAACGGCAAAAACCTATGATACTGGCTTCTGTTGCTATTCCTGTGGAAGAACATCAGAAACAACAACAACCCATGTCTTCCACTCCCAGTACATCTCGACACCAACAACCGGCGACTGTGTCTTCCCCTACCATTCCCGTGGAGGAACATCATCAACAACAACAGCCACAGCAGCAGCAGCAACAACAACAACAGCCACAGCAGCAGCAGCAACAACAACAACAAAAACAACAACAACAACCGATCAGTACAGATTTTGCAGAATTGCAACTAATGATTTCTGCTTTAAGAAGGGAAGTAACAGGAATAAAAGCAAGCATTTGGGTAGGACCCCACAATGAGAGGTCTTATCGGAATGCCTTGCTAAAGAATCTCCCTGTACCTCTTGCCGTATCTGGGCACACTGAGAAGACTGCGGAATCTGCTACCCATCAAGTAATTGCCATTGGGGCACTAGAGGACAAGGCTGATCTGCCAGCTCAGCCAAAGACCTAGGCTGTGTTCCCCCAAAGGGTGCTTTCCGCCTTGGTCGACCTGGTCCAAAACCCAGACTCATCAGGCTGTCTTTTTCGGACCCCGCTGAGGCAATTTCATATCATCTGGCCTCTGTTAAAGCTGGGCGTGAAAATCGGATTACCTTCCAAACACGCCCAGGCCTACCACCCCATGTACGTCCAAAGCTACATGCTGCAGCTTCCTTGAATCGGAACTCAGCACAACATAAAGTTTTAGTCTGCGTGATGATGGGCAGATCTGGAGGTTTGTCAAGGCTGGTGAAACGTGGAAGAGAGATACCAGCTGGTTTGAGTGCACTCTACCCACAATAACTGGCAATGAAAAAACTGCAACAACTCTGGGAAACTAAACCAGAACAACCTGCCATCCTCTACACACCATCATAAACTGCAGCAGGGTACAAATTGTTGTCCTTAAATGCTCGCAGTTTATGCAACAAGATACATCTGTTTAACTCCTACGTCAGAAGCATTGACCCTGACTTCATCACAGTCACAAAAACCTGGGCACATTCCTTACTCTGTGATGGGGTTTTCAGCATTACTGGGTACAACCTTTTCCGCAAGGACCGCATTAATCGCCGTGGTGGTGGTGTGATGGTCTACGTTCGTTCAAACTTTTCGGTAATTCCTTGCGTTGATTTGAACGAATCACAAGAAGTTTTTTTTTGTGACATACGTATGACCATGTCTGCTTGGTGTTGTTTATCACCCCCCAAACTACCATCAGGACACACAGCTTTGCAATATCCTCAGAGCTGCTGCCAGGAAAACAGCCACTTATGTGTTTATTGCAGGTGATTTCAATCATCCTGAGATCGATTGGGAAACCTTTCGTTGGCCACAAAGTGCAAACGATTTCTTTGAGCTAGTGCTGGACTCAAACTGGTCACAAGTAGTCACCTCTCTAACAGGAGGTGACAACCTTTTGGACCTGATCTTCACCACTACTCCTGAAGTGGTTATCAGTTGTACTACTGAGGAACCTCTAGGCGACTCTGATCATGCTATGATCATTGCCAATCTGGCTCTTGCGGGCAGCAACAAAAACCAGAACCATCTCCAATCTGCTTACTTTGATTGGAAGAAAGCAGATTGGAACTTGTACTGCACTGAGCTACAGCACCCAAACTGGCATGAGTTCTATAACTCTGGAGAGGTGAACACTATACTCCAGAGCATCCTGGACTCAATATGGATAGTGTGTGCAGCATCGGTGCCACGTAAGCAGAAAAAAACCCACCCCAAAAGTGCAATTTGGGAAACTTCAGCGGTCCGACTTGCCAGGAAAGAACGTCGGAACGCTGAACAGGAATATAAACTGCATAAATCAGATGCCAACAGAAAAAAGCGGAATAAATCTTCCAACCATCTCAAGCAAGTGACAAAAAAGGCAGTGCTTGAATTTGAACAGTGCATAGCAACCAATCCTGACAGTAAGGTGTTCTGGAAATATGTTCATTCAAAGCAGAGACCTCACTCTCCAGTTGGTCCTCTTCACAATCCCCACACAAGCCAGATCACTGACGATCCCAAAGAATGTGCAGAACTCATTGCTGAGTGCTATGCAAGCATTTTTACTGTTGAAAACCAGAATGTACCATCTCCACCATCTCTAACATCAAATTCCATAAGAACTATGGAATTTACACCTGCAATGTTGCGACGTCACCTTAAGAATAAGCGCAACTATGCCTCCCCTGGTCTTGATGGTGTTACATACCTGCTTCTCAAACGTGGCGGGTATTTCCTTTTGCACCAGCTTTCTTTCTTCTTTCAATACTGTCTCAACAATGGTGCTACTCTGGAGCAGTGGAAAACTGCCAGTGTCATTCCCCTGTTCAAAAAGGGTGACCGCACGTCACCTGTCAACTATCGTCCAGTCAGTCTTACTAGCTGTATTGCCAAACTGAAGGAATCCTGTGTCAGAGAAACACTTTAGAACTTCTGGAGCTCTCACAGCCTTATCCGGCCCTTGCAGTTTGGATTTATCCCTAACTCCAGCTGCTGTGATCAGCTTATTGAGTTCCTTGAAGACATTACCCGGATCACTGACAGCGGCTCATGGGTGGATGTTGTTTACCTTGACTTCGCTAAGGCTTTTAATTCTGTGCCACACAAAAGACTTATGGCAAAACTCTCTGCAATGGGTGTGAGGGATGATCTTTTTAACTGGTTGAAATCCTTCATTCTCAACCGAAAAGAGGTAGTCACGGTTATAGGACAGCATTCTTCACCATATGAGATGTCATCTGGTGTACCACAGGGATCTGTTCTTGGTCCCCTTTTGTTTGTGGCATATATTAATGACATAGATGCCAACTTAAAGAATGCCACGGTACTGAAATATGCAGATGACATCAAGCTGTACCTTAAAATCAAAAGGACTGATCCTGAAATCTACAACTCTTTCCTACAATCAGACCTGGACACAATGCAGCAATGGATCACAGACTGGCAACTGAAGCTGGCTGTGGACAAGTGTACCACCATGCATTTTGGGAGGAAAAATCCAGCGTCCACATACTCCCTCCACAACACTGATAACAAGAAGTCCTCTTGTGAACGTGACCTGGGCATTACTGTCAGCAGCGATTTGCGTTGGACAAAGCATATCTCTAAGATTGTCAATAAGGCCGAGGGTGTCTTGGCATCACTCAGCAAGACCTTTGTTAGCCGCTCTCCAGCCATCTATTTAAAGCTGTATACAGCTATGGTACGACCTATCTTGCTCAGAACATTGACCTCCTGGAAACTGTTCAGAGACGTGCAACCAAGCGCATACCCTCCATCAGACACCTACCATACTCTGAACGCCTTGCTTCCCTGGGCATGGATTCATTGAAGCTCCGACATCTGGCAATGGACTTGGTAAGCACCCACAAAATTGTTAACCATGTTGCCAACAACAACCCTGAGTACCTTTTCGATTTCCATGTGTCTAACACACGTGGACATGCCTACAAAATCAGAAAACAGCACAGTTCCCATGACTTTCGGAAACATTTTTTCACGCTCAGAGTTGCTGAAGCATGGAACAAACTGCCTGCATCAGTTGTTAGCTGCCGAGACACTGCATCCTTTAAAACCCTCGTGCTTCCCGAAATTCGCCAAAACTACACCTGATGTACCCCTTCCATACACATGCACACATGTGTATATCATGACTCATGCACTGTTCATTTTCCTGACGTTTGTACATTACCCTATGTACTATACATACACTTTTTGATGAGTTGTAGTGCACTTGAGCGCTGTACACAATATTTCATTATTATTATTATTATTCACTTATTGACTTCATCATTTCCTGAACACTATCTCTTATTTTTACCACCATGGCACTTTACCACCTACTTCCAACACTTTTATTTTATATTACACCTAGTTTATCCATTTCTTCATTTACTTTTACCTTGAACACTCTCTTATTTTAAACACCCTGAACTTCTTTTACATATTCAACACTTATTTTATTTTATTTTACTTTATTTTATTTTACACTTATTCTACACTTATATTATTCACTTACTGACTTCACCTTTTCCTGAACATTCTCTCTTATTTTAACCACCCTGGGCCTTTATCACATACTTTAAACAACAAAATATTTTTATAGCTCTGTTCTATACATAGAGCACTCGTTTTTCCTTTGCCTTTATGACATTCTTTCAACAACAAAATATATTTATATATTTATATTTATATTCGGAATTACCTTGCACACATATATATATATATACATATATATATATATATATATATATATATATATATATATATATATATATATATATATATATATATATACATATATATATATATATACACATATATATATATATATATATATATATATATATATATATATATATATACACACACATATATATATATATATATATATATATACACATATATATATATATATATATATATATATATATATATATATACACATATATATATATATATATATATATACACACATATATATATATATATATATATATATATATATATATACACATATATATATATATATATATATATATACACATATATATATATATATATATATATATATATATATATATATACACATATATATATATATATATATATATATATATACACACACACACATATATATATATATATATATATATATATATATATATATATATATATATATATATATATATATGTATATATATGTGTGTGTGTGTGTGTATATATGTATTTATGTGTGTGGTTATCTGTGTGTGTTCGTTTGTATACTATATTTTATTCATAGTTGTATAAATAACATTACAAATTGTTTGCAATTCTTTCAGAATTAAAATATAAGCAGATCATATAAATAAATTTACAGTAGAATAACATAACAAATATGTTTTAAATATATACATAAATAACATTACAAATGCTTAGATAACATTATAAATTGCTCGCGATTCATTCAGAAAGATATATTCTTTTAATGTTGCTATATGAGAGAAAATGTAAAGGAAGGGGTGAACAACTGAGCCAACACCAGAGCAAAAGACACCAACGTGGCGTGGAGTACTGGGCAACCTCTCTAATGATTTTTTAGGGAAGCCAGCAGACTCGCAGCGTTGCCTCGGGTGATGGCGAGGCTAATGTGCTGGAACAGCCAAGCGCCCTCATGAGATTCGCCAGTGAAGAGAGGAACCTCGCAGTCAGCGGCCCAACTCCCCCAAACGTCTCGAAAGCCACAAGGCTGAAAAATGTAGTTAGCCAACAGATCAGAATATTTGAGGGTCTTACTCCGCTCGGCTGTGGAAGCTGTGGCTCTCGTCCTAACTGCAGCATCCAGGATGTGGGAGAGAGCAAAGGAGTCACTAACAGTGACATCCCAGACAAGGCACCTGCCTCTCGACCTTTTTTTCTTATGTATACTTTCCATTACTTTTCCAGCCTCACTTCCAGTTTTTAACAGATTTTAAATCTCATTTCATATTTTTAATCCATAACATCTGTCGACTGATCCAGACGTATATTAATATTGTCTGGGATCCAGAAACCTTTGGTAATGGAGTAGTTATATTTCGTGTTGTTCACTTTCTAATTTTATATATATATATGGTGGCTGCCAACTCGTTTTCGAGTATGGCCACTACTTTATATCCATGTAGGAGAACCCCTACCGATGTGCTGAACGAGTGTGACTTTTTAGTCCAGCCAGCGACTTGAAAACTCTGGTACAAACATTACACTTGTGACAATTATTGACACATAATGCTGGGCCCATGGTACCATGTGACCCAAGGTGTCGTGTGAGATTACTACTCGACCTGCATACCCTTCCACAAACATTACATGTCGTCGTCTGATGAACACTTATAGCTCCACATGTGCCTGCTTCCCTGTTCTTGTGCACTCTCAGGTGACTCTTTAGACCTGGCATGCTCAGACAAACCCTATTACAGATCTCACATGTCAGGTCAGGTCAGACCGTCTGTCAGTGCCTTCGGAAAGCCAACATGGATTCCTTTCCGGACATCACTTATATATGTGTGTATATATATATATACATATATATATACACACACACACACATATATATATGAGGGACTAATTTTATAATATGTAATCCATGTGCAACCATGCAGTATTCTTCTCCCCACATTTTTCATATATATATATATATATATATATATATAATGGCGGGTTTATCGAGTGAGATCGAAAGAACAAGTCATGAAGACAAACTGACCCAAGTTTGATAAATATATCTTAAAAAATAAAACTACTGTGTTATTTTTTCCGAGACAGTAATCTTGTTCACAAGATTACTGTCTCGGAAAAAATAACACAGTAGTTTTATTTTTTAAGATATATTTATCAAACTTGGGTCAGTTTGTCTTCATGACTTGTTCTTTCGATCTCACTCGATAAACCCGCCATTGGCTTTGATGACGGCCTCAAGGCGGCCTCGGAACCGGCTACAGGCTTTCGTCACTGTCCCCCGACTTACGCCCCTAAAGGCACTTGTGATCCTGGCCTTCAGATGGTATTTTGTATTGCAGCTAGATCTGTGTCTCATTCCACTGCGCCCCACACAAAGAAGTCGAGGGGGTTGCAGTCAGGCAAGCTAGGAGGCCAGATGTCAGGTGAAGTGTGGTCGACGAAGTTCTCTGACAGCCAGGCTTGGGTCTTTCGGCTGGTATGGCAAGGTGCTGAGTCTTCCTGCAACACGTACGGCCTACCTGCAGCTACCTGGCCGATCCAGGGCTTTACTACCTCACTCAGAATGCAGATGTAGCCATCGGTATTCAGCTTGAGGCCCTCAGGGAAGAAGTGAGGTGGCATGACGTCACCTTGACTGCTGACGACACCTAAGACCAATGTTGTCGCTGGAAACTTTGTCTGCATGACTCTGGACACGTCTTTGGATGAGACAGCGAGCCACCTGTTGTTCTGGGAGTTGATCTTCTGGTCTTGGCAGAATTTTTTCTCGTCGGAAAAAAACCACAGCATGTCTGGCTCCAGTGGGTGTTTCAACTTGTTGATCAGCTTCTTTGCGTGCTTCAGTCACTTTTCTTGCATCGCTTTTGACAGAAATTGTCCTTTCCTCATCTTGTATGAAACGTAGCGAATGTCTTCATGTACCACCAGCCTAATGAGCTTTTCATCCACGCCTTTCTCCCTTGAAATGGCACGCATTGACTTGCTAGGTTCATTGTTGATGATATCCAGAACTTCAGCGACGAACTCGGGCGTTCTGAAGGCGTCAGATCGTCGATCATGTGTTTTCCCTGAGATATGGGGTTTTTCCGGGTACCTTCATAAACAGAGAGAGAGTGAAAGAGATAGTGGTTGTGAGAGAGTAGATTGAAAGAGAGACATAGAGAGATGGAGAGGAGACAGAGAAGGAGAATGGAAGAGAGAGCTGGTGGTGGTGTTGTGTATATATAAATGTTGTGTATATACACACATTTATATATATACATACACGCACATATATATATATGGGCCTTCCAGTTTCATTTCACATTATATATATGTCTGTATATTTTAATTATTTAAAAGTTATTTTTAAGCGAACATGATTTAAAAAAAATATTTTGACCCAACGGGTCATGGGTGGTCTAGTATATATATATATATATCATCATCATCATTATCATCATCATCATTTCCATTTAACGTCAAATTTTCCATGCTTGCATGGGTTAGACTAGTCATCCATGCTGGGAGGTAAGTCTGGCCAGGGTTGGCCATGTGTCACACCTTACTTCGGCAGGGACTGTAAATTTGGCTGGGCATTTTACAGCTGGATGCTCTTTCTAACACCAACCATGTTTACAGTGTCAAACTGGATGGCTCTGTTATGAAGAGTGACAGGCCAGTTGACTGCGCCGAATCAATCTCACAGCGGAACCATGTTTTCGGAGCCAAACCCATCACACAGTGGAACCATAGTTTTGGAGCCCGGTACTGGATGGCACCAATACGAGGAACCTGACTCATCTCACAGCGCAACCACAGTTTTGGGGCCTGGTACTGGGTGGCACCGTTATGAGGAGGTATGGCCAGTTTGCTGAGCGAAACCCATCACAATGTTACGACAGTTTTGGGGCCCAGTACTGGATGACACCACTAAGAGGAGGGACAGGTGCGGAACCACAGTTTGGGAGCTTGGTGTTGGATGGTAACTATGCAAAGGGGCCAATGATACCACTATGAGGAGGGACAAGCCAGTTGACTGTGCCAAACCCTTCTCACAGTGACACCCCAGTTTCAAAGCCTGGCACTCTCCTTGTGATGGACGGTTTTCAATACGAAACCGGACTCTGGCAGCCTGTGACTGGATGGCACCGTTACGAGGAGGGACAGCCCGGTTGGCCCTGCCGAACCCTTCATGCAGCAGACCCTCAGTTCAGGTATTGGATGCAACATGCCTTCACTACGAGGAGGGACAGGCTGCTATGATAGGTGCGGGACTGCAGTATGGAGACCTGGCCCACAGCAGGAACAAAGATTTTTTTTCTTTTCTTTTTTTTTTTTGGAGCCCGACACTGGATGACACCACTAAGGGAAGGGTCAGGCCGATTTGGCCATGCTGATCCCCTCCCACAGCAACACCCCAGTTTCGGGTCTTGGTACTCTCCATACAATGAATCCTTCTCAGTATGAAACCACTTGGGGGGGTGGCACCACTATGCAAATGGGCCAGTTGGAGCCCAGTACTGGATGGCACCGATACGAGGAGCCTAACCCAACTCCCAGTGTAACCACAGTTTCATGGCCCAGCATTGGATGGCACCACCATGAGGAGGGACAGGCCAGCAGCTGTGCCGAACACACCACACAGCGTAACCACAGTTGAGGAGCCCGATACTCAATGACACCACTATGAGGAAGGATAGATGCAGGACCGGAGTATAGGAGCCTGACACACAGCAGGAACACACACGATCTCACTTGACCTACCTTTCAGCATCCCTACGTTGATGGTTACCACTCTGAAGTCACGGGTGGGGCATACAGCTTTCCTGGTAGTGGGTGATATCTTTGTGCCAGTTATTTTTGCCCAGTTTGGCATTTGCATCATGACTGGTCAACGCTATTTGCATGTGTTAGTGGTTGTTAAATTAGCAATATGGTTATTTTTGGGGGAGGGGGTTATTAAGATTAGAAGATGGTTGCCTCCATGGATGTGGAGGTGTTTGTGTAATGTGGTTAGGTCTCTATGGTGGTCTCATTTTTATTGGACTTTGTTACGGTGAAGCAGGAGGGAGGGTGGATGGGAAAAATGTCTACAATAATTGAGACGCTTTTTTGGGCTATAGACTACATGTATTATCATTAAAATATTCTAAATAACTATTTACTTAAGCAATATGACAAAATAAACATACAAAAATAATTAATTAGTAATGACAAAATAAATATATAAATATGTATATATATATATATATATATATATATATATATATATATATATATATATATATATATACACATATTTATATATTTATTTTGTCATTACTAATTAATTATTTTTGTATTTTTATGTCGTATTGCTTAAGAAAATAGTTATTTAGAATATTTTAATCATATACATACACACGTATATATATATATAAGGGCCCACTAGCTGGTCCATCAGGAATAGTTGCTGAGATTTGCTGCAGATCTCTCACATTTGAAAATTGTCATAAAAAAAAGAAAGGGTTGATCTCCCATCATTGTTGTTTTAAGGTAAATAAAAGTAACACAATCAACAACATTAAGGAGACAGTTAATTGAGGGAGAACAACACAATACTGCTATAGATATAAACAGAAGTTTAAAGTAATGATTGTTTATTAGAAAAGGGGAAAGAGACACAACAGAAGCCTTCTCATTTCGACTCCTGTCAGAAATGTTCTGCCAATTGTGTTAACATTATTTTCAGTAAATTCATCGATCTGCTTCTCACGGATACTACAGCAAATGTCAAAATACAACAGCTGTAGGCATGGTTTGTGGCTTCCAGCAGGTTGTTCCATAGGAAACCCCAGTTTTCTTCCATATTACATGTCTCCATCTCCTCTTGTCATCTCATGTCAAAGGCATGAAGTAGGATTTCTCTGAATTGGTTACCTGACAACTAATCTTTGTTGGGAGGTACATTTTTCTGCAGGAAAGGCCTTGGCATTTACAACCATTTGCCTATCCTGTTTTCTGCTGAGGATGAAGTCTATTTGGTTTCTATGCTCTCCTGATTGGTAGGTAATCATAAGATCACTGTCATCTGTCATTGAGGTAGTCTGTAAGAGGGCCTTATAGAAACAGTCTTTTTGTTTGTCGGCATGACTGGCTTATAGGTCATATTCAGATAATATGGTGGTTGTAGTATTGCCCAAGGCTAGTCTAAGTTTAATTATTCTCTCATTCACTCTGAATACCTCAATTATCTGTTCTACCCATCTCTCAGCAAGGAGCATTCCTTCTCCACCAACCCCATTATTGCTACCCACCCAGAAGAATTTGTACCAGTGTTCCTTACTTGTCATGAATCTGGCCGAAACACCCTCCACCTCATTTCTTGCACACAGCATATATCTACTCATCTCCTCTCTAGCATCTCCACAATCTCACCACACTTATCTTTCATTATCCCAACATTGATAGTCTTAATTTCTATGTTTGATGATCAGAAGGCTGCTTGGGTGTCTTGCTATTTTCATGGGCCTGAAGGGTAGGAAGACTGCACAACCACTTGGAGATAGTCAGGGAATTTACATGCGTGTTGAGGCCTTTCATGTACTGTATTGTGTAGTTGCTTAAATGCCTGAGGTTTCCTCCAGCATCAGCAACAGATGGGGACACCTTTAGTCACTAGGTCCATTGTAGTTTGCATGGGCCTCCTATTGCTCTTTGATGTAGTAGGTATAGCGTTTACTATATACTGTGTGGATTGATTGGAAGGGGAATGTGTATGTGTGTATTAGGTGAACGTGCAGCCCACCCTACATATAGTGTTATGCATACATGTATCACCTACTCCCACAGCAGAAGGGGGGCACATTAATCATCATATGGGAGTAAGAGTGGTAAAATGACTACCTAATGGCTGGGATGTTTCTAATTGAAAACAAATTATAAGTGCTAGAATTTTTTAGTAGAATGAACGATAAAAAGGTATGCTAGAAGAAACTGGGGAAAAAAACAAAACATGTTTAACCTTTTCTGTCAAAGACAAGGGAGACAACTCCAGAATTCAAATTAATTAAAAGTTAAATTGGGATACCAGACATGTTTCAGTCTTAAACCTTTCACATTTACATTACTCTATATATACCATGGAATTTTTGTGGTAAAGGCTTTATCTCATATATTGAATCTATGAGATTTTGATATTATTTATTTTGAGAACAATACCTCAACAACAGTATGAGCAGCCGGTTTGAACAGAAAGAGGTGAGAGAATTCTGGCTGGATACGGCCGGTTTAAATATTAAAGAGTTAAAAGGAATGAATTAAATAGATACAACCTTTCAGTGACCCAACTATCACTTGATTTTTGGTGGTACCACATAGATCCTGCAATTACATATTCTGTATTCTGCAGTATATTGTAAAATTCCGATGTATACACCATTAACTTTACGGAGGAAATTGAAAAGAATACAATCTCCATGTGGTTTATGAAGTAAATAGAATTGTTGTAATAAAAATGGCTGCCTAACAGTTGGAACACTTTTAATTGAAAACACTATAAATGCTAGTATTTTTAAAGAACATATGCTGGAAAAAGGCATGGCTTTTAACTGAAACAAATTATAAATGCTAGAATTTTTTAATAGAAAAAACGAATAAATGTCTGTTAGAAGAAACGGGGTGGGGTGTAAAATGATGATGATGATGATATATATATATATATGTGTTGATATTTACATTTGTGTCAGTGCCTATGTTTATGCTCCATAACTTAGTGGTTCACCAAAAAAAGAAATCAATAAAATAATACCAGACTTGAAAAACTAAATACTGAGGCCACATTCCAATGACTGAGACTAGTAAAATAATATATATACATATATATATAATATATAATATTATTATTATTTACTTTACAGGTACTGCATACCCTGTGGAAAATTTGAATTTTAGACAACTTCTACCATCTAACCTAACTTGCTCATACACTTATAAAGGCAGTATACCGCACCCTCCTTGTTCAGAGACAGTTATCTGGAAAATATTCAGGGAAAGAATTTTCGTGTCTAACAAACAGGTATGGTAACAGAGGAAAGAAGCCTAAGACATATCTGTCTGCATACATGCACAGACATACACCAACATACACACATTCACACCAACAGGCGCAGACACACACACACACAAACAGACACACACACAAACAGACACACACACACCAACAGACAGACACACACTCACATATCTGACAACAAATGTAGCCACACCATTAGCAACTGTTAGAGAATCTAGATAGTACCTTTTTATGAAGCAGGATAATAATAATAATAATGAAATTATTGTGTAAAGTGCTCAGGTGCACTACAACTCGTCAAAGGTGTATGTATAGTACATAGAATAATACACAAATGTCAGGGAAGTACATGTGTGTATGTGTTAGCTGTAGTGTTGGCGGATCTCGGGAAGCATGGAGGCCTTAAAGGATACAGTGTCTCGACAGCTAACAACTGATGCAGGTAGTTTGTTCCATGCTTCAGCAACTCTGAGCGTGAAAAAATGTTTCCGAAAGTCATGGGAACTGTGCTGTTTTCTTACTTTGTGGGCATGTCCACGTGTGTTAGACACATGGAAATCAAAAAGGTGCTCAGGGTTGTTGTTGGCAACATGGTTAACAATTTTGTGGGTGTTTACCAAGTTAAAGAAAGATAACATCAAATAAGATATAGATGATCATATTGACATGGATGGATCAAAAGAAGATTAGTGATGCCTGAGAACATAAACAGCAACCAAATCATTCATTACTGAACAGATGTATACAATGATGAAAATATTAATAAACAGGAAGATAAAGAGGACGGGTGGTAAATAATTAGAAAGGGGGGAAACTCTACACCAGGGTGTGCAACATATTCCATTGGTGGGTCACTTTTGAACAGTGGAACAATTATTAGGGCCATTAATATTTATTAAGCACTATTCCAAAGATTCACCACAACTTCTTTCCATAACATGGAACTGGGAAATTATAACACACATTACCCTATCAGTGAAGCCCTTTAGTATAGGTCAACTAACAGAAAATTGTATTACAGTTGCGAAAAAAATTCTAAATAAGCCTACAAGGTAAAAATTAAAAACGGTCATCGCGGGCCACTCTGACTGGTCTGGTGGGCCAGATTGTGGCCCACAGGTCGCCTGTTACACACCTCTGCTCTACACCTTTGTTTGGGCAGTATCTCTCAACTGCACTCTGCTGACAAGATAGCAAAAGCGTTACTCGAGAGAAAAGCTATTAACACCCACTGCATCAGCCATTCCACCTCACAGAGTTCCTTCCTCAGTTGATTTTATGGAGAAAAGTGGTTGTCCAGTGACTGAGAACACTGGAGGTCTTGATAGTGACCAGCACAAAAAAGAAATGGATGGTCAAAGCTTAGTATTTGGATATGAGTGACAGTGCCCAGATTTGTGGCCGAAGCAACAAGATTGGAACCAGAGTATGTGGCATCCCAGACTAGTGATTTACCCACCCAGCCCCCACGAACAGGGAAAGGATTATCTCATCTGGGCACGTACCATTACTGCAGTTGAGGCCAGCATGGGAAACCAACCATGTCAAGGGTCCTTCTGATGTCATTCAAGGTGATGTGTCAAGGAAACCAATCTTCACTGTCATAATGAGAACAGATATATTCCAGACTCGTCAACCATAACTCCACAATGGCATTTGTCTGGCTCCTACATGTGGAGACCAAGGTGCAGATGCATTCGTCATCAAGAAGGGTACTGGTTGATGAAGAGAGCATTAAATTGAGTCATGCGTCTCTGTTTGGCTGCAAGAAATGTCAGAGGCTATCAAGGAAGATTCATCTTTGTGCAGTTCATCGTTGAACTATATTTGATGTTATCACAGTTGCATTGATATCTTACATACTGGGTGACTGTAAGGCCCTTGTCAACCCAAATGGCCAGAGCTGACTCGAATTCCCAGTTTACTTTGGGTTACAATGTTTTGCAGAGAACCTTTTTGGTGAGGGTGATGTTCGAGATCATGGATGACAACAGGTAGGTTGGTAGTGTCAGGTCTGATGTTGAGTAGAGGCTGGAGCCATTAAATCTCATGGGGATTGCCACCTGTTACCAGCCAGTGCCGTCAAAACTTACATTACATGTATATAATGTGATATGATGTAATGTGATATATGATGGAGTCAAATTTTCTAAGGCATCCTGCATGAGGATGACAAGGTACACTGTGCAGTGAAAAGAGAATTTTGTCCATTATCTTTGCCAGGTCAGCTTATTTGACTCCAAGCACTTGTGTATAGATTTAGAGAGGATGGAAGAGTCAAGAATGTAGGCATCAGCCCTCAGGGTAAGACATTCTTTAATCAGAACTGACTGAATGCATTGTATGTTTAGCTGTAATTCACAAATATTAATCTCAAGTCTGAGGAGCAATAGAACTGTGATTATGTTGTGAAGGTGGTCAGCAACATACTTAACAGAACCACTCATTGTTGCATCATCTTGATACCAGACATTGAATGGTGAGCAGATTGAGTTGGCAATGTTGTTGACAGCCAATACAGAGGAGTGAACTGAGTTGGTCACTTTGTTGAACACCTGGGGCAGATGTGATGTTGTCAGCATACTAAGTGTCCTGTAAAAGAGATGTGCCAGGAGTATCCCAGGGGCCCATTTCTGATACATCTCTAGGATATGGTCACACCTAACACTATTAACCCTTTAGCATTTATATTACTCTATATTTACTATTGTATTTTTATGGTAAAGGCTTTATCTTACATACTTATGTCACATAATATCAAATCTACAAGATTTTGATGCTATTTATTTTGAGAACCATAACTTAACATAAGTATGAGCAGCCAGTTTAAACAGAAAGAGGTGAAAGAATTCTGAATGGATACAGCCAGTTTAAATGCTAAAGGGTTAAAGCCATTTTGCATATCAAACTTTACCAGGTGATGATAAGGGTGCATGCAAAATGAAATGCTTGGCCACATGAGCAGCTGCCTCCCCAACTAAACTAATAATGTTGTCTGGAAACTCAAAATAAAAACAGACTCTGTTGTGGAAGTAAGTTGCCCACATGACACCAATTTGGTAAGAAAAATACAGGAGAAGGAAGGCATCTATTGAATTTAGATGAGAAGCCTGCAAATCCAGGACCCAAAATACACTTTTAGCTTTATATCCATTATTATTGAAACGGCAAGATATGTCCTAATTCAACTGAATCAAAGTATAACCATACTGGATTCTTGGAGAAAGAAGTGTTGCTCCATAATTCATATACTACAGATGATTATGATATCAAGTTTTATATCCCATTATCACTGCATGGCTGAGTGGCTGGTTAAAACACTTTATATTCAAATTACCTAGTTCACCTGACTGTAGATATATACCATAGTGGTGATACTACTCAACAGAAGCAGCAACTACATTGTATAATTGACAAACGTTACATTAGTTTACAGTTCTGATCCTTTCCAGGAATGCTGTTGAAGAAGAATGTGTCCCACCAGACTGACACACAAAGCTACCACACTGATTTTAGTCTGACTGTAAAAGAGAGAAAGAGGCATCATATATATTGCCCACCCTTAATAGAGAGTGGTTTGTTTTAATAGACACTTCTGTCTCTCTTTAGCAAAATTATTTGAAAAGTGTGAACATGTCTGGTTGATCTGTGGATAAATTTTGAGGACCACACTGAGATTTATAAATTTTACTTTAGGTGTAAAACAAAGACACATCAACACGTCAGAGTAGAGAATAGTTGATAGGGTAATGCAATGGATTGCCCTCTAGCATGTCAGTCCAATTTTTATCCATGCTTTTCATTGCATTTTTAGATATATCATTATTCTGCATTGCTTTGGTTTATCCAACTGGTGAACATAGGATACACATTTCCTGATAGAAGGTCAATATAAGTTGATCAACTAATAGTATTTAGCTCTGACACAAAAAAGCCAAGTAACTAGATCAATTTAATGAAAAGGTTAACAGCAAAAAATTGTTCCATGCCCTTGAGTGCTTTTTGCTGTGTCTTTTGCATGTCCATTTTACAGTGTGGGCTGGATGTTTTGTGGTACCAGCATGATATATATATATAAATAAGAGGGATCAGATGCTGTTTACTTGAGAGAAGATTACGTTGGTATTGTCACGTGATGCACATGAAAGATGACAGCTGTATAAAAAATTGCAGGGCGATCAAAATTGATGGAAGTTACGGAGTAGGTAGACCCAGAAAAACCTGAGATGACTTGATAAATTCCGACCTTGCATATTTCACCTCTCTAAGACAATGTCACTGGAGATCTTTGGCGCCACACAATAATACAGAAGACCCATGTTCCCTACGTGCAAAGTTAACCTACAGTCAGTAGGCCTCTCCAAACCAAACATACATCCAAACCCACTACCCCTACTCCACCCTTCCACTCCCACCAACACCACCCTTTCTCTATAAAGTTATGTTGGTCCCACAATATCCAGTCCAAACTAATGAGATTGTGTAGGTGTCACGACAAAAAACAAAAATAGGAAAAGAAAAAAAAAAAAAGGAAAGAAAAGTAAAAAAACAGTCCACGCTGTAATGTAGTCGTGTAGGTAACACGGTAAAAAGCTCCCAGTCCACACTGTAAATGTGGTTGGTGTTAGGAAGGGCATCCAACCGTAGAAAATCTGCCAAATAGTCCTATACGAGTGAGACACGGTCACCCGACCAATCTTACCTCAAATGGGACAATTCCTGTTTAACCCATGCTAACGTGGAAGATAGACATTAAACAATGATGATGATGATGATATACATGCACATTTCATGATAATGATATACACACATATATATATACATATATATGTAAAAGGTAAACAGAAAGAACAAAACAAATGGCACAATACATGGAAGAAATATATTAGTTTAATGCTTGAAATAGCAGGAAGAGAGTTTTAACGTTTCAGACAGTAATCAGAAGATAGAAGATAAATAGAAGATAAATAGAAATTAAAGAGTGATAAGAGGATTGATGGGGGGGGGGGGGGGGGGGGAAATGTGTGTGTATATGAATATATATGTGTGTGTGTGTGTGTCATCATCATTTTACATCTGCTTTTCTATGCTTGCATGAGTTGGATGGGTCCTTTTCAGCACAGCATCCCTTCACTCATTGCAATCCTTTGTCATCTCTACCTTGAGCTTCATCAATTTGAGATAAGCTTTAATGATTTCCACTATGGTCTTCTACTGCAGCTGTCTTTCACTGAGATTTCTTGGTACTTCTTCACCTAGCATTCATTATCCATGGGCATCACAAAATCTGATTCCTCTTATATTCAATTTCTTTCTTAGTTCATCTTTTAACATTGTATATCCATTGAAGCATGTTCTCTTCATTTATCTCCAGGCTTCACATAACCTCTGCTGTCACTGTCTATATTTCACTACCATGCAGCATAGCACATCACACAGGAGCATCAAACAGTCAACTTTTCATTTGTAGGGAGAAACCTTTTGTTGTTAACAGGGGTAGTAGCTTTCTAAACTTCTTCCATTCCGTTCGTCTAGCTACTATGTTCCTGGAGCACCCACCTCCACTGCTAATTTGGTCACCTAGATAGCAGAAGATATCAACCACTTCTATGAATCCTACCTGGGATTAAAAAAAGTGTATATTGCTAAGTCTTTCTATCAATTTTCCCTAGCATCTATTACATACAAAGTCTTCCTTTCCTGTTAGTCTGCCTGCTACACCTCTTGTGTCCAAAGATTTGCATTGTGTATATAGTATAGAGTTTCTACCTACTCATGTTCTGCATATCAAGCAAGGCCATTTCTTTGATGGAATTAGGGTCTTGTCTTCTTTCCTACTTATTAACACTTTGGTTTTTGCTAAGTTTACTCTCAGCTTTTTTGATTTGAAGTTCTGGTTCCTCAGTCTGAATTTGTTCTCTATTTCTTCAACGGATTCAGCTATAAGAACTAGATCATCAACATACAGAAGAAGTTCTCTGTTATGACCTGAAGGACTATAATAAACAGAAGTAGGCCGAGAACCAAACCCTGATGCACTCTTAACTGTACTTTGAATTCTTCACTAAACTCATTTCCAACTCTCACTTCACTAACAGCTCCTCTGTACACATGTGTGTGTGTGCATCATCATCATCATTTTACTTCCACTTTTCCATGCTTGCATGGGTTGGATGGGTCTTTTCCAGCACAGCGTCCCCTCACTCATGGTTTTTCTTTATCTCCTGAATTTGAGTGATTTGAGATCAGCTCTCACAACCTCCCCCTATGTCTTCCTTGGCCTCTCTCTACTGTATCTCCCTTCCAGTGGGATTTCTTGGTACTTCTTCGTTCAACAATCATCATCCATATGCATCACATGCTCATACCAGCACAGTCTCCTCTCCTGCTCACTACATCTAATTCTTCATATACTCAACTTTACTCTCAGTTCATCCATTTCATTATTCATGTACATTAACATTGCACATCTATTGAAGCATATTCGCTTTATCTTTCTTCAAATTCTCTGCAGTCACTATCCATGTCTCACTACCATACAACATCACTTATTACACAGCCAGCCTTTTGTTGATAGAGGGGAAAACTTTTGTTGTCAACAGAGGTAGTAGCAACCTGTTTTTATTCTAGCTGCTATGCTCTCAGAACATCTGCCTCCACTGCTAATTAGATCACCTAGGATGCATGGGATAGATGGGTTGTCACACTCTGAGGCCAGACAGGCAGATTATATGTTCTATTTTGCTATGAATTTTACAGCTGGTTATCCTTTCTTAATGCTAACCACATCATGGGATGTACAGGATTTGTTTTCTCAGAGCACCAGCACTATCACTTTACAATGTGGATTGGGTGCATTTTATCATATGAATATATGTGTATAGGTGGTGAATTGTTAGAACATTGGATAGAATGCTTTGCAGTATTCGTTCCAGCTTTCTGCTCTCTGAGTTCAAATCGTGCCGAGGTCAACTTTACCTTTCAAACATTTAAGGTTGATAAAAAAGTATCAGTATAGTAGAGAAGTTGATTCCTCTTCTATATCTATTTCTCACTTTCTTTCTCTCATTCTCTACCCTTCTCTAGAAGAAATCTGCTACATTCAGACCTGGAGAGGAGATGGGCTCTGCGAGGTTTTAAAATGCCCTAGATATGCTGTATGTCAACTAGAACTCCCTCAAGAATTATGGGTCCATACATACATATGTAACATGTAACCCAGTACAATCTGTGCATGGTCGGGTTGTCAGCGATTAAACTGGCAACCCCACCAAGCTTGCTTGGTGAGCAGGGTGATATTCGACACCCTGTGGGATGAGAAACAAGACTCGTCAAAGGGCGGAGGAACTCAGGAGAGTCAATAGCCATCCAATAAAGATTTTTTTAATTTGTGTGGAGTGAGAGACACCTAGTCTTCATTAAGACATCTCTCTAGGAGAAGCTCACTCTGATATAAAACCTGTGACTTTTTTGCATCCAATGATGTAGACCAGTTCTACTTTGCATTCAATGTTCAGAGAGTGGGATTGGTCCCATGCAAAGCCTTTCTTCGCTTAAAAAAGCTTCAAGCGCAGGCGTCATTTGATATGTGACATTTTTTGCAATGCATGGCATTGCAGGCCATAAACAAGTCCCTGGCAGGATTAAAAAAACCATGTCCGTGATGTTCATACTTAAGTATGAAGCAATAGCATTACTCAAAATCAAGTTGCAGCCATCATCATCATCATACGTCCGCTTTTCCCTGCTTGCAAGGGTGGGACGGGAACTGATTCTGGCTTGATTTCTACAGCTGGATGCCCTTCCTAACACCAACCTCATTTTACAGTGCTTTTTTTTTTTTTTTTTTTTCCGTGGCGCCTACACATCCACTTTACAGTGTGGGCTCAGTGCTTTTTTTGCCGTGGCACCTCCACAACCACTTTGCAGTGGAATGATAGGGACCCCAGTCCCCATCATCTAATTTCTACAGCTGAGTAATCTGGAGCAATGTTAAATAAAATGTCTTGCTCAAGGAAACAAGACACTACATACATATATATATAATCATCATCACCCTTCAACATTCATTTTTTCACGTTAGCATGGGTTAGATGAGTTGTCCCATTGTAAGACAAGCCAGAGCAGATGACCGTGTCTTGCTCATACAGAACTGATTTTTGCTTGGTTTCTATGGCTGGATGCCCTTCCTAACGCCAACCATATTTACAGTGTGTACTGGGTGCTTTTTATCATGGCACTAAAATGACCATTATGCAGTGTGGACTGAGCACTTTTTTTTTGTAGCACCAAAATGACCACTTTACAATGTGAATTGGGGGCTGGGGTGGAGGAGATACATGGGAATTGGCGAGGTAGATCTAGTTTGGAGAAGGGTGGGTGTAAGGATGTGGGTGAAGGGTGTGGTGTTAGGGCGTGGATGGAATGTTAGGACATGGGTGGAGTGTTAGGGCATGTGTAGAGTGTGTTAGGATGGGAGAGGGGAAGATAGGGGAAAGTGGTACATACTAGATGTATGCTTCAACCCATGGACGTGGGAAGGCTGGTCTTCTGTATTACTGCATAACACCAGAGATCCCAATCCTGTGTTATATATATATATATATATGTATGTGTGTGACAGTCACCGAGCTACCTCCCTCTTATCCATAGCCAGGAAGATCTTAGCCCACGTCCTACTCAGTTGCCTTTTCCAACACTTTGAGCAAGACCTCTCAGGAAGCCAGTGTGGCTTCTGTGCTCAATGGAACACTGCTGATATGATATTTGCTGCAAACCAACTCCAGGAGCAGCACAGCAATCTATTCATGACGTTCATCGATTTGACGAAAGCATCTAATACCGTCAGCAGAAATGGCCTATGGAAAAGTTTGGGCAGGTTCATCATGGTTGTTTGGCAGTTTCATGATGGTTGATGGTGAAAGTTTTTGGACGATGGTGATGTGTCAGAAGTCTTTGCAATGGCAATTGGTGTGAAGCAAAGGTGTGTTCTTGCCTCAACACTTTTCAGTATGGTCTTTTCTGCTATGCTGCATGATGCCTTCCACTGTTGCTAGGATGTCATACACATCTGATACAGGACTGATGGTAGGCTATTTAACCTCCAATGCCTGCAAGTTCTCACAAAGGTAAAAGAGACTATCATCAGAGACTTTTTATTCACTCATGACTCCGCCCTCAATGCTAGCACACAACATAACATGTAACAAGAAATTGATAGCTTCTCACTCAAAATCAGCACCAACAAAACCAAAGTTATGTACTTGCCTGCACCTGTAAAGTTCTAATCAAACCATACATCATAAGAACAGAAACTACAAGCAGCTGATAGCTCCAACTATCTGGGAAGCACCCTTTCGAAAGTGGCAAGCCTAGATGCAGAGGTTAGCAATAGGATTGCTTAAGCCAGTGCTGCCTTTGTAAGGCTCCATAGGAATTTATGGGAGGGGATAGGACTCAGCCTCACTAGCAAGCTATAAGTCTACTGACCAGTAGTGCTCACCCCCTTCCTCTACACCTGCAAGACCTAGACTGTCTACAGCAGACATGCTAAATAGTTCAATCATTTGCACTTGAGCTGCATCTGCAGATTTCCCCATATAGGTTGGCAAGACAAAGTCCTAGAATCTGATGGAGAGGCCATGCAGGATGTCAGACTGCAGACAATTAAAATAACTACTGTATGGAAAGCTGAGCCAGGACAAGCACTCTGTTAGTGGACAGAAGAAATGTTTCAAAGACAATTTAAAAGTGTCTCTCAACATCAATCCCAGTAGCTGGGAATCACTTGCCCAACCTGGCAATGCAAAATCCTTGAGGGAGCATGTGCAGCAGAAACCAGAGGCTTAGAGGAGGTGTACTCCATGTGAAAAACATGAGTCACATCCACTTCAGCACTTACATATATATATATATCTATATTTCAGGTCGAGGAATTCCGCCATAACATCTATGAACTCCATGAAACAGATTTGAGAATAAAAGTGGCAAATAACTTTCGACCAATTCAACCACTAAACGACAGGTCTATCTACGGTACCTGTACTCCACCGCTGAATAATATATCTACATTGTCCTTGTCTACTATGCTATTGTTGTTTTGTCAAGTGGGAATACTCCTCAACATATAACACTAGGTTGTTCTTACTATTCTAAGCCTTACAAACATTATCACCAATCAAATGATAACATCATTGTTGTTTCTTTAATCACCATCACTGTCATCATCCTCCTCAATGACAGCAACTACTTCTAACTCATATTATTGTTGATGCACAATAAATATGATGGTTACTGGATCATCTAGTGTGTTGAGTCTCAACAAGGTCCTTAGATGACAATACTTTTCTGAGTATATGTACAGTCCCCAACATGGCAGTCTTTTGTAGGAGAGCAATCTATGGTTTGAATTTACTCAAGATACTCTCAGTTTTAGTGGTATCAAGCCCTAAGTACTGGGGGTGAGATAATTAATTGACTTTCCGCCTCACCCAAACTACTGGCTTTTTACCTAAAGTATAAATTATTAGTATTGCCGAGGTTGAATTTGCAGAATCAGTAGAATATCAGACAAAAACACCTGATGATATTTGTTCCAGCTCTTTACATTCTGGGTTCAACTGATAAGCTCAACTTTGCTATTCATCCTTCCAGGATTGATAAAATTATGTACCAGTCAAGTACTAGGTTTGATTGAATAAATTAACCCTTCCTTTAAATTTCTGGCCTTGTGCCTAAATCAGAAATGTTTATTATTATTGCCAGGTTGTAGCAGATTCAGGACACAGGGAAAAACTGTTTGTTTTCTGAGTTAATATGCCCTGAGAAATTAACTTAGCATTTCATCCTTTTGGAGTTAATAAATAAAGTACCAGTGATATACTGGTCCCAACTACTGAATTTGTAGCCTTGTACCTATGTAAGAAATTATTACTGGATAGCAAAATGCCTAGAAAGCTGAATAAAATATTTTGTGTTATTTGTTTATGTTCAAATAATACTGTGGTCCACATGATCTTTCATCCTAAGTCAACGAAAGGTGTATTAGTCAAATACTTGGATTGGTTTAATCAACTGTTTGCTCTCCACAACAGTATGTGGCCTTTAGTTACTCTGCTGGAGGGGCAGAAATAGTAGAGTACTAGAAAAAGATTTATAGTGGGATTTAATTACATTTTGAGCTTAAATCTGCTTAGTTCCACTTTGCCTTTTATAATTCAGAACTAATAAAATAAAGAACCAATTATTTCAGTTCATTTAATAGACTATGACTCCCCCCAACAATTCCTGGCCTCTTAACTATTTTAGAAATATTGTTGTTGCTGTTATTTACCTTCTATTGTTCATACATTATCCTCCTTTTATTAGAAGAAATGTAAAACAAAAAAATAACTGATATAAAATTTATAAATTTTGTTTTTAACATCCCATAATGCTTCTTGTTTTTTGTAATTTGTGTTTGTTGTTTTTATTTTTGAAATATTCAAATTAACTTATTCACAAAAGGAATAGCTATTCAAATGGTTTGTTATAATTGTTTAGCTCCAAATAAGCTCTGATCGAGTAAACATATGGCAAAATGAATAGAACTTCTATCTGATCGTTTGATTGACTAGAAATAGCAAATAAACCTTCACTCAACCATAGTATATATAATATACCAGAAAAATGAAATTCTCATAGTTGGTATGCTGGAAGAATAGAGAAAACTTGTTTGTTTTTTGGTTTAACTGCTATAAATATACCATGTACACTTAAGTGTATGTGAAAGAAGTAACTCCCACCAAAAAACTTTTAAAATTACAACTAATGAAAAAAAAAAAATCATTAATGTTAATTCCTGTCAAAGGCAACTCCAGAATTCAAATTAATTAAAAGTTCAATTGGAATGCCAGACATGCTTCAGTCTTAAACCTTTAGTATTTACATTACTCTATATATACTATTATATTTTCGTGGTAAAGTCTTTACCTCACAAAAATATCTCACATAATATCGAATCTATGAGATTTTGATATTATTTATTTTGAGAACAATACCTTAACATCAGTGTGAGTGGCCGGTTACGACGAGTTTGAACAGAAAGGTGAGAGAATTCTGGCTGGATTAATCCTAAAGGGTTTGGGTTGGGATTGTCTAAATATAAAATTTTAATGAGAACAAACAAAAAAAAATCAATTATTAGATAAATTAAAAATGGATGATCTGGTACACTGGTGAATAAGACAACCCTGAAAACCTTTTAAAATATACATTTTATGCTATATTTACAATTTCATTGTGAAGCCCTAGTATCAAAAGTTTTTGTTAGATTGTTAAAAACTTAGACAAGATCCATGCACTTCAGCATCAGTTTTGCTGTGAAAACCATAACCATTGTTCCTCTAATGCAAGGCTTTCCAACATGGGCAATATTGTCCACCGATGGGGGATGAACAACTGAACAGAAAATGGTCAATTGGAAATTTTGGCAGATATAGGATTTTGTGCACAAATTCTCCTGACTACACACATGGAGATTGTCACCACTGTGTAAGAATTCAGTGCAAATTTCATTTTTCCATGAAGCCCAAGATTTAGTTTACTTATTGCCATTACTACTGAGAGTATAATGTCCACAGAAGTGGTAACATCTTTATTTAATGGTGTCAGCTGCTGCTTCACCCACAACAGACTTACGGCATAACAGTTTGCTCACAAGGCATAAGTTAGACTGAGATAATAGAAGACACTTGTTCAATGTGCCATGCAGTGAGATTGAACCCGAAACCATATGGTTGTGAAGCCAGCTTCATAATCCCATGACTTTACCAATTAAACACTTCCTCTCAATACTTCCATACTAAATCTGCAATGGTCTTTCTTCTCTACAAACATAAACCAACAGAGATTCAAGCTGAATGTCAACTGCAATGACACCTACCCTGTATGATTGAGATTTGCTTCTTAACCACTTAGGTTCAGGTTCATTCCCAATTATCGTTTTGGGGATGAATATTATACCAGTTTCACTTTAAATGTGAAATTCATATTTCCTAGTTTTTGAAATATTTTGAATGAATAAGGCCGTCAAAATTTGGAAATTGGAAAACATCATTACGTAATAGAGTTGTAAAACAACTATAATCTAAATGACACTTAACACAATTTAAATATCAAAATATTAAAACTTCATGAGAATTTCAAAAACACACTATCAAACCATGTTAATTACCTGCCTTGGATTATAAACAGAGTTTGGATTTTTGCCTATTTCAGACATAAAATAGGAGTCGGCTTATATTCAAGTATATTATGGTGGTGGTGATATTTACCCACTGGTTAGCCCTTGATTAAGTAAACTTATAAAGCTAGTCAATATGTGACCATCCTTACTAGTTTTAAGGCTTAGTGGTTAGAGCATTGGCATTGCAATCGAAAGGTTGTGAGTTCGATTCTCAGACTATATGTGTTGCGTCCTTGAGCAAGACACTTTTTCACGTTGCCCCAGTTTACTCAGCTGTAGAAATGAGTTGCAATCCTGCCAAATCAAGGGATGGAGGTAGTTCTGAGAACAATGCGGCTATACAGATGATCAATGCAAATTGACAATGGAAAGCGCTCCCACTCGAGTTAGAAGAGAACTATTGACCTTTAGGAGAAGCAGCGACCCCTGATTGTATTCAGCAACTGAAACATATATGAAGTACACCAAATCCAATGCTCCTAAGGGCGGCCCTGGTTCTTATTTGCTAGTGTAAACTCGGCCAAATTAGATTAGATATAATGAATGTCTCCGGGAAAAAATAAATTTGCTGGACAGATTTTATGGGCAAAACCAACTGGAAGGAGACCCAGAGCAAGATGGTTGGATAAAATCCATGAGATCGGCTTGTCTCACTTAGAGATCCAGCCAGATCAGTCAGAAATAGTTGGTTCTGACAGGACCCGCTGGAATGAGTGTTTGAGGACTGTTCCCACGACCCTCTCAAAAATAAGTGGGCAAAGAAGTTGAACTGTATTATTTGATGTATCCTTTTTTTTTTAAACATGATAGTGTCTGATTTGAAGAGAATCAATTGTTACTGCTAGAAGTTCAAGTAAAATGCATAAAGGTTTCACTCATTAGCTCAATGTCATTTTCATAAGACTTAACGTCCAGTACCACATGAAGCTGCATTAGGAAGACATTCTTGAAAAGTATAAAATAGCACTATGATTGTATTACATTAAAAATCAAAGTCCTTAATCTAATATTGTAAATTTCCACAACTTATCGATTGGTAAACATACTATAAATATTTGAATTAACAAACCAACTCATTTTTAGATATTTTCTGCTAAATCATTACAAGATTTTAAGAGTCAAGAGAAACTGAAAGAAAACCATAAGGCTGACTAGAAAAAAAGAAAAGAAAAACAAGGAATAGGAACAGTTACGATTTTAATAACATTTTTTCTAACCATTCGAACACAAGCTGCCAAATTCAGACATGACATTAGTGTCCACAATATGAGCAGCCAATCTGTTGACCATCAAGTGCCCTAATTTACCAGCAAATTACCTAGCAGCATCCTGGCCAGTGAGATACTTTGTTTCATATGACCTGTTGCTCATATGTTCACAGAGAGTATATCTTGTGTGTTTGCATGAATTATTTCCAATTTTTGTGGATCATAAAAAATTACCTAGAGAAAGCTATCAGTTTATCAGATAATAGCCCAAATATTAGATTCTAATGAGGAGAGTGAACAGGGTGATAATTACAGTAATGATAGGGATTTTGAAAGCAAAAATGATTCAGAACCAAATGAGGATGATGATAATGGTGTGCATAGTAGTGCAGTTGGTGTTGTTGAGTCAGATGAATAAGGTGCCCCAATGAACAACAGCCTCTCAAGAGTTGATGACTGGAAAAGCCTGAGCCATAGAAAACCTACCAAACAAAGGGTTAGGAGGACACTCAGATGTGTCAAGGATATGACAACCTCTTTAGGGGTGGTGTCATGAAGAAATGCACTGTGTGTGGGATTATATGTAAGCAAGTCGCGGGCCGCTAGCCCTTTTGAGCACTTGATAGAGTGCAGGAATGTAATTGAGATGCAGACTCCCAGTCCATGGGGTCAGTACCTCCACTTTATGTACCAACCAGGTTTGCTGATGACTCATCCAACCCTTGCTATCAGGGAAGGCAGACGTTAAACGATGATGATGATGATCCCTGTGTAACAGCTGTAAATTATTCAGAAGCTTGGCAGTCAAATGATTAAATAGTTCAGTGAGATTTTTAATATAAAACATGTTATATATTTATATATATATATATATATATATATATATATACACCATCA
>OZ024741.1:77789228-77829228 GCA_964016885.1 Eledone cirrhosa | reverse complement strand
GGGATTTGAACTCAGAGAGCAGAGAGCCAGAACGAATACCATAAAGTATTCTATACAATGTTCTAACGACTCTGCCAATTTGCCTTATATATATATAACATACAATTTACTTCAACTAATATTGTACTTCATGGCTAAAATATTCCAGTATTGATACATTCAGAATTTAGATAATACGATTTTTAAAGTATATTTTTAATAATTTAAATGGACAAGGAACAGTAACCATAACAGTAACCATAACTGTTACAGGCTCCTTAAGACTAGTGAGATTGTTGCAGTTGATGCTTTGAGCCTGAGTATCTACAGTTCAATGTCTGCAGAAAAGAACATTGCAATAAGGCAGATTGAAACAGAGTTAACCTTGCTAAAGACACCCATGGACTACATGATTTGTTAGGTTTTCCACATTAACCCCACCCACTTTAGAGCAGAAATTGGTTTTATCTGTTGGACTTGATATTTCATACATTTTGAAATTAAATACAAAAAAGGAACTCTGAAAGTATAATTTGAAAGTTGTTATATTTCATTCAAACTCCATCTTAATGTGTTAAACAGTTATTTCTCATGAAATAACTGGCAACAAACACAACATCCTTAGGTTGAGCTAAGACTTGTGACTGAAATTGGGTAGATGAAAACAGCGATTCACAAAGAGTTCAGCAGATTAACCTAGCCTCCTCAGTACATCTCTTGTTGATCAGTTAGTTAAACATTATCACTTATGACCAACACGTTCAAGTGTGGAAAAGGCCACACTCCCCTCATGCATAAGTTTCATGGACAATGTACAGATATAAACTGTAGGGTAGAAAGCCTTATCACAAGACATAAAAAATGTCAATTGCTTAAAACATTATTAGGTGCATAAAGTCTTGTCAAGTGTACTGGAGAAAGAGGGAGAGAAAGAAATATGCAAGTTGATGACTTACTTAACTGTGTTCTCTGATGCCATATGACCACATGGACTGAAACAGTATGTTGGAGATCCTGCATCAACGTAAAAACTAAGTTCAGATCCAACTTCCAGCTTTATAAAAGGACTTTCCTGAAACAGAAAACATGATATATTTACATGCAATGTGTGTGAACATACAAAGTTACATAATACTGCAAGTCACATGTTACCATTTGACTGCATATGGTTGTGCAACTGTACAGGGGCATCTGCATCTTGTGAAGCTGTGGTGATGTAGATGTAAGTATGAGTATAGGTATATATCCCAGTTCAGGTCATGTATACATTCATGTATATACAGATGCTAGATTAAAGAATTGTGAGTGTGCAACTGTGTGTATATGTGTATGTATTTATGTGATAGTGTATGTGTACACACACTTGTGTGAATGCATTATTATTATTATAATTATTGTTGATGGTTTACACAATAAATACGATACTTACTGGATCTTATAATGCCTGTCAAGTCTCAACAAAGACTTTAGACAGAGTACTTTCTTCTGAATATGTGCAGTGCCCAACAGAGCAATTTTTGTAGAAGAGCAATTTCTGATTCGAGGTTATATGCTTAAAATACTCTCATATTTAGTGATACTGAGTCCCATGATAACTGGAATCACCTTGAAGTTGTTAGGTGGTATTGATTGCAATCATACAATTTTGATCTTCAAGTCAGTATATTTCTTTCAAAGCTATGTTGTGGTCACTTCAGATAGTAATATAAACAATCTGACATTCATGCCTATTTCTGTGCATAACTATAATATCAGGTTAATTGCGTTCAAATCTGCAGTCTGCTTGAATAGTGAAGTCCCAAACTCATTCTGAGATATGCTGGTACCATTTACATTGACACTTGATATCCATATTTTTTACTCACTGATCAGTGAAGGTACATACAAACCTTATGACTTCTTTAATATTCCTTTTGTACTAGTATTTTGCATACACTTACTATGAAGGTGACACTTTCTGTATTAATTCCTATCAGATGGCACTTCGCACTTCCACCAAGCTGGTATATGCCTTGGTCATAGGTTGATATTAATAGCGCTTCAATCTCACTTTTTAAATCAGTGTGAGAGAACCAATCCCAAGACTTTTCAGTCTTTAATTCAGACATTTGTTATTCAAATTGACCATGCAATGCTTTTCCAACTACTGCTTCTTATCTTTTAAACTTCTTTACTCTCCATTTTCCCTTTTCTTGGTCCATTACTGTCAAGGCCACAAATTAGAGACGTTAAGTGGCATCCTGCACAAACTAGGATGTGGGAGATCCATGTCAGCATATACCAACAATATCACCATAGTGGTGTCGAGCAACAAACATATTTAGTTGATCGGCACTGCTCTCATGAAATACAAATCAATAACAGGAACAAAAATTAACCTGGAAAAGTTGGTGGGCCTACAGCTTGGCACTTGGAGAGGCAAGCCCATGCTGTCCAACAGTGTTGCAGAGCACTGGATAGATGGGCTGGTTAAGTTACTCGGGGTCTAGTTTGATCCACACTTTCAAATAGACAAAAACTGGAAGGGAACTATCCCTGAAAGGTCAGGCAGAGGTGATGAACATGTACATTGCGTCCATTGTGGTTGCCGTTTTTTCAGCATGTATCCCTCACTCCTTTCCTTGACAGAGTTGCAGTCCTGAGTCAAGCGAAGACTGAGAAGAAGCACTTGAAAAATGGAATGTCTTCAAGCACTCACACCCATAAGCCAATCCGGCTGTACATTCAATGGAAACTCTAGCTTCACTTTCTATAGAGGGTTAGTGACAGATAAAACATTCTTGGGGAGATTCTTGTTGTCAACAAAAATAAACTATCCATTCTTTTTTGGAGGACTTTTGGTCCAGGGCCCATGGACAACTTTCAGAAATTCCTGACCTGGCAGTGCTACTAAGGAGCATTGCCAGTTCAAGATAAACTCTACAGGCATGGAAGTGCTGTCAGCCAGGCCTAGATGTGTGCAGGTTGACGAAACTGTTGTGTATGCACTCATTGAGTGTCCAAGTATTGCTGACGTGGGTTTATGTCAAACACCTGATATGTGTAGGATGGATCCAACTATCAACTGAGTCCATTGTAAAGATCACCCTGCCATCTTCCTTTAGAGGGGAAGGACAGGCAGTTTTTATCTGCCAAGTGGCCATGGCCAAAAGGGTTGTGTGGTGGATACATTTGAAAGGGCTGAAGGCAAGAATTTACTTCTTCAGTGAAGCACTGATTAACTTCTTCAGGTTTCAGCTGAAGAGAAAAATCAGGGTGGAAAGGAAAGTGCTGCCTTCCAACCAGTTTGTTGAAAAGTGGGTGAGAGTGGCAAGTATGGTCTGAGTGAATGGGTCTGTAAATTGGAGGAGGACAACTGGGGAGGACGCCTGTCCTAGTGGTCAGGGATTGGCTTTTTGTGGGTTTTCTCCACGAGTGACCCTCAGAGTGACCCATTTAGGGAATGTTATGTTTGATTTTATAAACATTTTTTACACAAAAAACCCACTTGTGCCGTCTTTATTGTCTGCTTAATGTCAGCCATATGTGGTTAAGAAACCATTATTATTATTTTTTTTATATCATTGATACTCAATAACAAAGAAACAAAAGTCCTTGTTCTTACTTTTAAACAAAGTGGACATGTCCTTTTGTCATCATCATCTTTTTGTCCCCACGTGTGTCTTCCATGCACGTGTCCACACTTAATGTATACAAACGGTTGCTTATCAAGTCCAGGGGTAGCATGAGACTTGCTAGGCAGTACCAAGGTGGTCAGTCCAACTGGACATTGTGGACGGCAAGCATTGATTTCTTCCACCAACTTGTTGAATTCCTGTTCATTCTGGTAGGGGTAACAAGAAGAGAACATTAGAGATAAATCACTGCTTTTAAGAATGAGAAAGAGAGAGAGAGTTAAAGTGAATAAATGAAACTTACATGTCCCTCACATACATGCTCTCACTTCTACTCATTGCTCAAACGTCTATTACAAAACTCCAAATAATGTTATGTCGAAATCATTTTTGGTTTCTCCAACCATTCATTTCACCACCTCCTCATCAGAATGTGTGGGATAGGTTTGCAAAGTTAGATATTTTACAGGTGAATGTTGTTACAGCTGGAAATGCCCCCATGTAAATTTTCATAACAATTATTAGTTATTAAAAACTTAGGTGAGATAATCAGTAGGCTGGCAGATAAAGTGCCTTTAGTTATTAAGTTGTCCCTATATGAACTGAGTTCCCATCATGCTGGAGTCACTTTTTTCATCCTTTCAGAAATCAATAAAATATGAACAGGGTCAAGTACATTGATTCATTTAACCAACTTTAGCTGTTCTAAGCATTTTGTGGTCTAATGAATAATCTAGAGATCATTATTGTCAAGAAAATGGTTGGTAGAGAGCTGCACAAATTGACTTGTAATATTTAGTTACATTTCTTCACATTCTGAGTTCAAATTTTACTGAGGATAACTCTGGGGTCAGTATACTACATATTAATGAAGTAGTGAGTCAATTTAATCAACTCTTTTTTTGTATCTGTATAAGAATATATTACTATCATCGTCATCATCACCATCATAATTATTACTATTTGCAATGTAGCAGAAAGATTGTAATGCCAAACTAAATGTTTTGAAGTAATGTTACACCAGGGTTTCACAGTTTCCTCAAGGTTGATAAAATAAATACAGGAGATAAAACTGCTGAGGATAGATTCAATGCACCACATAACATCATCATCATCACCGTTTTACGTCCGTTCTTCCACGCTAGCATGGGTTAGACAGGTTGTCCTGTTGTGGGCAGTGTCTGGTCGGCTGACCATGCCTTGCTCATACAGGAACTGATCTGGCTTGATTTCTACAGCTGGATGCCCTTCCTAACACCAACCTCATTTACAGTGAGTGCTGGGGTGCTTTTTCGTGGCGCCTACATGTCCACTTTACAGTGTGGGCTGGGTGCTTTTTTGCCGTGGCACCTCCACGACCAACTTGCGGTGGGGGTGTGGGGGCATATTGTCTATATGCTTCAGCTTGTACCCATGGGAGGTCGGGTACTCTGTATTACTGCGTGACGCCAGAAGTCGCGGTCGTGTGTCATTGTCTTTGAGAGGTGTAATTGGGTAAGGTCGGCTTTTATCACCTCATCCCAGGTCATCTTGGGTCTCCCCACTCCGCGGTTTCCATCAACTTCTAGTGCTCTGCACCTTTTTATGCAGCTGTCATCCTTCATACGCATCACATGTCCATACCAGCGCAACTGCCTCTCCTGCACACAGCATTTGATTCCTCTTATGCTCAGTCTCTCTCTCAATTCATTTATGCTTTGTCGTTCACGTATATTACTGTTACACATCCATCGGAGCATGCAGGCTTCGTTTCTCTCTAATCTACGCAAGTCTTCCACCTTCAGCGCCCAGGTCTCACTACCATGCAACATCGCTGTTCGGATACACGCATCATACAGTCTGCCTTTCATTCTGAGGGAGAAGCCTTTTGCAGCTAGCAGTGGTAGTAGTTCCCTAAACTTCTTCCATCCCGTTCTTACCCTAGTTATTGTACTTTCTGAACACCCACCTCCGCTGCTAATTCGGTCACCTAGGTAGCAGAAGCTGTCTACTGTTTCTACAGGGCCCTCCCAGAGATTGGTGGTACTTGTTTCCTGTGGCTGTTTGCTGCTTGCTGTCTCAGCACAGCTGCTGCATGTGAAGCCTACATTCTTAATTAAGCTTCCGAGATCCCGCTACATCTCTTGTGTACCCATTGTTTGCATTTGGGGCAGAGAATGGAGTTCCTACATACACCTTTCCTACATACTGAGCAAGGCCATTTCCCTGAGGGGATCTGGGTTCTGTTTTCTCGTCTACTTACAAGGATCTTAGTCTTTGTCATGTTGACTTTGAGACCCTTTCTTTCTAGTCCCTGCTTCCAGGTTTGGAATTTATTCTCTAGTTCTACCATAGATTCAGCTATGAGTGCGAGGTCATCAGCATACAGGAGTTCCCATGGGCATCCGGTCTTAAACTCCTCCGTTATTGCCTGCAGGACTATGATGATTCTTCATTTTCTATCTCTCTCTCTTCTTTCTGAAAGAAACTAGCTGTGTTTAGACTGAGAGAGGAATAGATTCCACCCAGTTTAGAATGTCCAACATTAATGTCATGACAGGGTCGCTACTAGATCATCAGGAAGGAATACAACAGTAATTCATTAAAGACAAATCGATAGATTAATAAAGACATTAAAAATTTCAATGTGACTTACTGGTGATGCATGCAAGCCTGAAGCGGAGCGCCACAATAGGGTCACCCCACATAAATCAATTAGTGTGCCATCGTGTAGGACATTGTCGGCATTTAGCATCTGGTAAGGAAAAACAAAATCAAATATAATAGAAAAGGCATAAAAATAGAGTGAGTGACATCAGAACTCTTAGCAATGCAATGCAACTTGCGATATATATATATAGCACATGGGCTTAGTGGTTAGAGCATTGGCCTTGCAATCGAAAGGTTTTGAGTTCAATTCTCAGACCGGGTGATGTGTTGTGTCCTTGAGCAAGACACTTTATTTCACATTGCTCCAGTTTACTCAGCTGTAGAAATGAGATGATAGGGACTGCGGTCCATATCATTCCACTGCAAAGTGGTCGTGGAGGTGCCATGGCAAAAAAGCACCCACCACTCACTGTAAATGAGGTTGGTGTTAGGAAGGGCATCCAGCTGTAGAAATCAAGCCAGAATCAGTTCCCGTCCCACCCTTGCAAGCAGGGAAAAGCGGACGTAAAATGAAATGAATGAATATATCTCAAATAATGGTAGTTAAGATGGAATTAAATCACCATAATTGTTTATTGTATTATATATATTTCTGTTACATGATTATTCATGTGACTTTGTCAGGTGTTTACACAATCATTGGTGCAGTTATGCAATCATTGTGATATGTCGCTGGCCATGCATGTCCATCCATATTATTCAGTTGAAGAAAGTTGGTTGATCAAAATCTGCTGACTTTTTCTTAAACGGACGTGAAGTACTCGCCATTTGTGTTCCTAAGGATTTTCTCCATAAGGTATCATCCGGAGTTTTAGTATAATAGGTTATATATATACATAAGAGTTTAGATAAGTTCACAATACAACCATATAAAGGCAAAGAATATTTCAAAGCACAAATGTGATGGGATAAGTATAGCAGGAATGAATATTCCTGTTATGTTAATCAAAACATTCATCAATCAAATGATTTAATTTAATTTAATCCTGGTTATTTTAATCATATATATATATAAGGAATTTGTAGTTTACTTGAAGCATTGTATATGGTATAAAGAATTTGAAGTGTGAAAGCCAAGACAATGCAGGTTTGGACAGATTAATATCTCTTCTTCCGAGCAAGCCACATCGGACACTGGAATAGTTTCTTTATTTTCCTCGAAAGAAGAGATATTAATCTCGAAATATCAGGATATAAGAATAAATTAAGGTAAAAAAACAACCCGTTTCTTACGATTTTATTATTTTCTGTCAAAACCCACATTGTTGTGGCTTTCAAACTTCGAATTCTTTATATATATATATATATATATATATATGGTATATTTAAAAAAAGAAAAAGAATGACTTCACTTGTAGTTCTAAACAATTTAATTCAATTTTATAATATAATATGATTTTATAATTTGGTTTTGTATATCTAGTAAGTTCTTTGTTAACTTCGGCTGGGAGATTTTTAAAGATTTCTGGTTAACTTTCCTGGAGAACTTTCCCGGCTAACATTTGTCGGTGGCGATTGTCAAACTGATCTCAGGTTGTATTGATGAGGTTCACCGGATATTCTTGTCGTTTAAGGAACTCTTTTAGTTCATATAATCGTTTTTATTGTAGTGTGGGGTGTGTGTGTTGCTATGGTCCAAATGTGTCTTGCCATGTTAAAGGGAATGTTCCTTTTGGTATATGAGGGGGGGTGCTGATCGGATATTCAAGTATTGGTGTGCGTGTATCTTACACGTCATTAAACCCCCACCACCAGACGCACACCCAAATTCATCTTTAATATAGAAAATTGTTGAAGATATTCTTTATAAATTTAAGATAGTTGATTCAGCTATAAGAAAAGAATTTGAAAAACATCCTGCCATTCCAGCAGGAGGGCACTTTTACAACCCCTTTCTTAAACACACCTTAAACATCCCAACACCTCCACTCCCAATCAATTATCTTGCTGTTACCATTCACTATTTTCTGTATATATATATATAAATATATATATACGTGAACGGCAAAGCATAAACGAACTAAGGAAAAAATTAGAGATAAGAGGGATCAGATGTTGTTTACTCGAGAGAAGGCTACGTTGGTATGGACACGTGATGCGCATGAAAGTCGATAGCTGTATAACAAAGTGCAGGGCAATAAAGATAGACGGTAGTCACGGAATAGGCAGACCTAGAAAAACCTGGGACGAGCTGATAAACTCCGACATCACACACTTACACCTCTCCAAGACAATGTCACTGGACCGAGACCTTTGGCGGTACTCAGTAACAGAGAAGACCCGCCTTACCTAAATATATAGTAAAACCTACTCCAGCCAGTAGGCATCTCTAACAAAATACACCCCGTCCCACCACCACCACCCCCACCCCATCCACACCACCCCGTTCTATGTAAAGTTATGTTGGTGCCGCGCCATCGAGGCCGAAACAAATGAGATCGTGTAGGTGTCACGACAAAAAAACACACAGTCCACGCTGTAATGTGGCCGTGTAGGCAACACGGTAAAAACCTCCCAGACCCACACTGTAAATGTGGTTGGTGTTAGGAAGGGCATCCAACTGTAGAAAACCTGCCAGACAGTCCTATGCGAGCAAGACAATCACTCTTGCCTCAAGTGGGACTACCCCCGTCCAAACCCATGCAAGCGTGGAACACGGACGTTAAACGTTGATGATGATGATGATGATGATATATATGCTTTAATTCCTTTAAATCTTCAACATTCCTTCACTCCCACACTTAAACCCCCCCCCCCCCCCCCCACACACACACACATTCATATCTCATATATAGGGTCACACATCACAACACAACCTGAGATCAGTTTGACGAATGCGAGAAAGTTCTCCAAGAAAGTTAACCAGGAATTTTTTAAAATCCACCCACCGAAGTCAACAAAAAACTTACTAGATATACAAAACCAAATTGTAAAATCATATAAAATTAAATTAAATTGTTTAGAACTACAAGTGAAGTCACTCTTTTCCTTTTTTTAAATATACATATATTTAAAAAAAGGAAAAGAATGACTTCTGTACAAGCGAGACATGGTCTCCCGATCAATCCTGCATCAAGTGGAACAAAACCATCTAACCCATGCTAGCATGGAAGATGGATGCTAGACGATGATTATGATGATGATGATGATGATATCTGAAGGGCAGATTGTATGATGAATGAATATAAACAGCAATGTTGAAGGGTAGTGAAACCTGAGAGCTATGTGCAGAGGACCTGTGAAGATTGGGAAAAAATGAAGCCTGCACTCTCTGATGGATGTGTAATAGTAATATACATGTATGGCAAAACATAAATGAACTGAGAGAGAAACTGGGCACTAGAGGGATCAGATACAGTGGGCAGGGCAAGAAATTGCATTGATATGGCCATGTGATGTGTATGAAGGGTGACAACTGTATAAAAAGGTGCAAGGTGCTCAAAGTTGACAGAAAACCTAGGAAGACTTGGGATGAGATGATAAAAGTTGATATTGCACAATTGCACTTCTCAAAGGTGATGACACAGGATCAATAATAATAATAATGAAATTATTGTGTAAAGTGCTCAGGTGCACTACAACTCGTCAATATAGTACATAGAATAATACACAAATGTCAGGGAAGTACATGTGTGTATGTGTTAGCTGTTCTGTTGGCGGATCTCGGGAAGCATGGAGGCCTTAAAGGATGCAGTGTCTCGACAGCTAACAACTGATGCAGGTAGTTTGTTCCATGCTTCAGCAACTCTGAGCGTGAAAAAATGTTTCCGAAAGTCATGGGAACTGTGCTGTTTTCTTACTTTGTGGGCATGTCCACGTGTGTTAGACACATGGAAATCGAAAAGGTACTCAGGGTTGTTGTTGGCAACATGGTTAACAATTTTGTGGGTGTTTACCAAGTCAGTTGCCAGGCGTCGGAGCTTCAATGAATCCATGCCCAGAGAAGCAAGGCGCTCAGAGTATGGTAGATGCCTGATGGAGGGTATTCGCTTGGTTGCACGTCTCTGAACAGTTTCCAGGCGGTCAATGTCCTGAGCAAGATAGGGGTTCCAGACTGGTGATGCAAATTCTAAGTGTGGTCGCACCATAGCTGTATACAGCCTTAAATAGATATCTGGAGAGCGGCTGACAAAGGTCTTGCTGAGTGATGCTAAGACACCCTCGGCCCTCTTGACAATTTTAGAGACGTGCCTCGTCCAACACAAATCGCTGCTGACCGTAATGCCCAGGTCACGTTCACAGGAAGACTTCTTGATATTAGTGCTGTGGAGGGAGTATGTGGATGCTGGGTTTTTACTCCCAAAATGCATGGTGGTGCACTTGTCCACAGCTAGCTTGAGTTGCCAGTCTGAGATCCACTGTTGCATTGTGTCCAGGTCAGACTGCAAGCAAGATCTATAGTGTTCAGGATCTGTCCTTTTTATCTCAAGGTACAGCTTGATGTCGTCTGCGTACTTTAGTACTGTGGCATTCCTTAAGTTGGCATCTATGTCATTAATATATGCCACAAACAAAAGGGGGGCAAGAACAGATCCCTGTGGTACACCAGATGACATCTCATATGGTGAGGAATGCTGTCCCAGAACCGTGACTACCTCTCTTCGACTGAGAATGAAGGACTTCAACCAGTTTAAACTGATTGTCAGTATCACCTCCATAGTTCCATAGCTGCCATAATTCATTTACTCATAGTTGGTCAATGGACTGATGAGTATCAGATCAATGGGTCTACACACTGCAATTTTAGAGCTACAACTTGCTTCAAGAGCTTTCATAACTCAACACCCTTTATTCACAAGCAGGGAAAAGTGGACGTAAAATGATGATGAAGTTAATCAGGGAAAGAGGGACAATGCCCATTAGTATTGCAAGCTCTCCCTTGTAGGTATGATTGAGGGATCTGATGTGTAGCTTGAATATCTGCAAGGTAGAGAAATTGTGGGAATGAATTCTTAATCCAAATGTTTCCAACAGTTATGTTTACATTTTTGCAATGTGCTAGACCTATCATCCAAATACCTTCAGTTGCAAACTTGTTGTTACTGTTGATCCATGCAAAAGCAAATAGCCAGAGCTAAAATGTCTTTGATCATGCATGATTAATCAAAGCTGGCCTGTAACTAACCAAAAATAACGCGTACATGTGTGTGTGTGCATGTGTTGATATAAGAACCCGACAGAATGTCTTACCTGATGACTTTTTAGTGGGTCTGCTCTTGAGTTCCTAGCACTGTAAATACCTCCACCAACTGACACTTCATACCATGTGCCAGGCTTGGAAGCAGGTGTGAACCCTTCCGTTGGGCTCATAATAAAAACACCATTTGTCGTTAGCCCGTCAATCTCTTCGCCTGAGTGCCATTTAACAGCCTTCTCCTGAAAAACATAGCAAAACAAGAGTTAAGAAAACACTAATTTTCCAAGTGGCTTTTTATTTTGCTAATATATATCAAAGAAGATATCTTATACCACAATGAACTCATTAAAAACATAACATTTTTTAAATATTTACAAAACTGCTGGAATCAAGCAAAGTTAACCATATCAGATTTTGAACATGGAATGTAAAGAGATATAAGTAAATACTGTATGATATTTAGAGACTGGCATTCTTCTACTACCAACACCACCACCACCAACAATATCAATAAATGTTTCGAACAGACATTAAAAATTTGAGGGAGGGTAACAGTTGTGTTTATTGACTCAAGTACTTCAACAATGCTTTATTTCCTCAAATCAAGTTGAGACAGAAATGAATGTTATATATATATCACCATTATCATTTAAAATCCATTCTTCCATACAGGCATGAGCTGAACAGGTCATCACAGGCCAAATCAGTATTTGATCAGAATCACTGACTCCTTATTTACATAGGTTCCTGCAATGTACAGAGTGTACTGGGTGCATTTTATCATGGCACCAGCACTAGAGAAGTTGTCAAGTCCTTGACCTTATGTCTGGCAAGTTTTTGATGGATGGTTGCCCTTTCTAAGACCAACCACTTTACATTGTGTACTTGGTGCATTTTTCTCGTAACCAACATTAGAGAAGTTGTGTCAGTGATGTGATATTATGTGGGGGATATGAGAGGATGACAAGTATGTCATGAATGCATAAGCAAAGTTATGTGAGGGAGAAAAGGGGTGAAAAAGTATGGTGTCATAGGTGGGTAGAGTGATGGTAGGGAGTATAGAGGTGAGGGATATAAGGAGATAACTTGTTTTTATACTGTTAAGTGAATCTTCTCCAGTACTTCATATCGCCAATCTTTGTAGTCCTTTGTTATCTCTGACCACTTCCTAAGGCTGGCTTTTATTTCTACATCCCATGTCTTCCTAGGTCTACCTCTTCCACAAGTCCAATCCACTGAGATTTTTCTACATCTCTTTATATGTATAATGCAGATACACCACATAAGTATGTAATTAAAACAATAACAAAAAAGAAAGGTTTTTAATACTGACCCCAAGGAATATGTTGCGTGCACCATCAAAACCAGCAGCAAATATTCTGGAAGTGTACGGCGGGTTTCTTTCCACTAAAATCCGACATGCAAATCGCGATATAGTACTTTGAGTTACCTCCCCATTGTAACGTCTTTGGTTTGCAGGAACCGTATCCATGACAATGAAGTCGATAGGGCTCTCCCCTGAGCGACCAATCTGGAATAAATAAATATATATACATCTATCTTGCTTTACATTCATTTATCTAAATCTGAGACAATCTTATATGGGTGTTGGAGTATTTGTTATACCATGTGGACATTAAACCTCAATTTCATCACTCAACCTGCCAGAAATAGCTGCCAATCTCCTTTTAATCTTATAAATGGAAGGATATAATGCGTAATGTAGTTATAGAAACTGTCTGATTGAAAGTTAGGATGGTCACAGATCGAATATCTTTGATAATAGATCTGCTCAGTCATGATGAACATAGAATTAAGTTAAAACAATAATATCTGAATATGTTCTCTGTACAAACTATTTAAACATGAAATAAAAGAGAGAGTGTGAGAGAGAGAGAGAGAGAGAGAAAGAGTTGTGCTCTCGAAGATGAAATAATGAGTAAAATATGAAGAAATGAACCATGTAGTCATTAATTCAGCAACTTAAGCTCAAGGTGATGGTGACTGAAATAAATGAAAACTAGCAAATAAATTGTTTTTTTACTTTATGAACAACTTGAGGCTTTTTTCATCAGTCTTTCATCCAGTAAATCAAAGACCATATACCTTAAAATACACATCATTGCTCACTGCTAGTTTAACTGATTTCTGTAGCATTTGTGTACTGTTTAGCCACAGGTTAGCTTTGATCAAGCTGTCTTTTCAACTGTGACCATCCCATTCAGGCATAACTATTTTTCTTTTTTTAACAAGTGTGTCCTTTGAGAGAAAATCTGTTACCATACGGTTAATTCATAGAACTAACGTTTTTTTAAATCTAGGGTTCTGTAATATTAATTTTTAACATACTGTAATGATTAGAGCAAAAAAAAAACTAAAAACTGATTTTATTATTTCTACTGCTTATAGTATCTTTACTAGTGGGAAGATCACTGTAAAAATCTAAAGTATTAAAGTATTAGAGACAAACTTTTAATATGATGCAGTCATAGTGCTTGTTATGAAATTTGTTTGAATCAACCAATCAGCTGCCACCAAGTTAGTTGGTCCAGACTACTTAGTTATGGGTGAATCTGGCAACACAAATTGCAAGTGTCCATAATTTTGTATTGTCAATGAAGATTGAATAAAGCCTTATATCTTCTTACTCCTGTGAATTAGTCGTGCTCAATTTATTCCAATCTTCATTGACATGGATGCTAAATTCTTCTAAAGACTCTCAGTGAAAATCCAACCAAAGGAAGAGTATCTTTACCGGAAGCGAATGCTTGAGATTGACATGAAAAAAGCTGAAATATCAGAAGAGGCTAAACTCTCAGTATTATTTGTTATTTAGCCATATGGCAGTATCAGTAGAGGGTCGGACGCCATGCTTTCCAGCATAGTTACGTCCCTTTACGATCTGAGTTCAATTCCCGCCGAGGTTGACTTTGCCTTTCATCCTTACGGGGTCGATAAAATAAAGTACCAGTAATGCACTGGGTATTTGCTGGCCTTGTGCCTAAAGTAGAAACAATTATTTGTTATTTAGCCACACAGCTTTTGTTTACATTCAAGATTGTGTGAATTACAACAAGCCATTGCCATACTAGATGACAAATTTAATAAGCAACCTACAGCCATAATGATGCATCACAAATTAAGAACACAAAAGCAAATGGAAGGTGAATCAGTTGACAACTTCATGACTGAACTAAAAAATTTAGCAAGAAAATGTCCAACTGGACCATTGACTGCTAATCAACATCATATGCTTGTTGGTGGTGCCTTCAATTATGGATTATTATCCCCACTAATAAGGCAAAGATTATCAGAATCAACTGATGAAAGGCTCTCACACATTCATAAACAGGCTCTTACACTTGAGTTAGCATTTAAAGACTCAAGGTTTTGGTAACGCTGAATCACTAATCGACTACAAAAATTAGCCATCTTTAGCTTCAGTGCAACCATTGATATCAACTATCTAACAATACTGGCAAATGCTTCTTTTGTGGAGGGCGAAGGCATGAATGTACAAGATGTCCTGCAAAAGATTCAATCTGCAGCAATTGCTATAATCTGTATGCTTAGCCAAAAACAAATCAAACTCTAAGCAGAAAATTATAGCTTTACCGCCCATCAATAACTCAACTAAAGATGGTACTTTAGATTCAATACTATCTCCAGTTTGTAGCAAAGATAACCAAAATAAAATAATATCACATATAAATGGACATGCTATTCAATACAAGATCTGATCTCTCATTCATTACCAAAGACATGGCATTAAAATGTAACCTCAGTATCCAACTTTATCGAAGTATTATCTCTAAGGCAGACAAATCAAAAGTTCACGTCTCAGGTAAAACACATTGTCAAATTACCTGTAACAATATACTATATTCAGCAAATTTATTTGTGATTAAATCTCTTGTGATGCTTTTGATAATAGGCGTAGATATTCTCCATGCTCACTCATTGGTATCTTTTCAAATAGGGGGATTAAAGCCACAAATAACCTACTGTCTCGCTCTCTCTGCAATGACCTACAAGAAATACCTCATTCCAGGAGTAGACATTAACCCTTTAACATTTACATTATATTTACTATTGTATTTTTGTAGTAAAGGCTTTATCTCACATAATATTGAATCTATGAGGTTCTGATATTATTTATTTTGAGAACAATACCTTAAAACCATTATGAGTGACCAGTTACAACCAGTTTGAACAGAAAGAGGTGAGAGAATTCTGGCCAGATACAGCTGGTTTAAATGCTAAAGGGTTAATAAACTGAAGCCAATTGCTATACCTTCTCAACGCATAACAATCGACCCATTTATAGCTAAAGAAATATATCGCCTACTTAACGATGGAATCATAACTCATAACAGAGTCAAAGTCCTTGGCGTGCTCAGTGTTTCATTGTACAAGGAAGGGAAAAACAGCAGGGGAACAGTGAAAACTATATTGACTAGAGATATTGCTCCTTTAACAACAGATCATCAAATGCAGGTAGAAGAGAATAATCTAGACAGGTTTGGTTACCAACAACACGAAGACCACTCTGTCAATAACCCCAAGGTCTCTGAAGATGTTATTTCAGAAAACTGATGCATCTCTTACTACTGAACTGCCAGGCGACGTCGATCTACAAATGTCTAGACAAAGAAATTAATCCAGAATCAAACAAATTTAAATCAATTCAAGGCGCATAGGTCCCTAGTGAAATTCACACTCATTCTGGTTGAATCATTAAACATCCTAAAAGACTCGATTTGTGATTGACATACTATATGTAGAACTTTCTTGAAACAAAGGGAAAATATTATGAAATTTGTTTCAGTCAACCAATCAGCTGAATCTGGCAACACAAATTACAAGTGTCCATAATTTTGTATTGTCAATGAAGATTGGAATAAAGCCTTATAACTTCTTACTACTGTGAATTAGTTGTACTCAGTGCAGCTTTATACTTTTCAACAATATCTTGTTAATGTGGTTTCATGTGGTACAGGACATTAAGAGTTAAGCAAAGGAAAGATAAATCTACTATTGTTTAGGGCACTAGTCCATCACAGCTTATTTCCAAAGAAGGAGAAGGGGCACAAAAAAGTTCATTCTTCCTGCAACTAGAGATGTGGAAAGTTCGAGAATTAATTAGTAATAATAATAATAATAATAATGAAATGATTGTGTACAGTGCTCATGTACACTACAACTCATCAAAGGTGCATGTATAGTACATAGAATAATGTACAAATGTCAGGAAAGTGTATGAGTCATGATATACATGTGAGTGTGTGTACAGAGAGGGGATATCAGGTGTAGTGTTGGCGAATTTCAGAAAGCATGGAGGTTTTAAAGGATGCAGTGTCTCGGCAGCTAACAACTGGTGAAGATAGTTTGTTCCATGCTTCAGCAACTCTGAACGTGAAAAAATGTTTCCGAAAGTCATGGGACCTGTGCTGTTTTCTGACTTTGTGGGCATGCCCACTTGTGTTAGACACATGGAATTCAAAAAGGTGCTCAGGGTTGTTGGCAAGATGGTTAATAATTTTGTGGGTGTTTGCCAAGTCAGTTGTTAGACGTCAGAGCTTCAATATATCCATGCCCAGGGAAGCAAGGTATTTAGAGTATGGTAGATGCCTGATGGAAGGTATTCGCTTGGTTGCACTTCTCTGAACAGTTTCCAGGAGATCAATGTTCTGAGCAAGATAGGGGTTCCAGACTGGTGATGCAAATTCTAAGTGTGGCCACACCATAGCTATATACAGCTTTAAATAGATAGCTGGAGAGCGGCTGACAAATGTCTTGCCAATGCAAATTGCTGTTGACAGTAATGCCCAGGTCACGTTCTCAAGAAGACTTCTTGATATTAGTGTTGTGGAGAGAGTATGTGGACGCTGCGTTTTACCTCCCAAAATGCATGGTGTTACCCTTGTCTACAGTCAGCTTGAGTTGCTAGTCCGTGGTCCATTGCTGTATTGTGTCCAGGTCTGATCGCAGGAAAGATCTATAGTGTTCAGGATCTGTCCTTTTTATCTCAAGGTACAGCTTGATGTCATCTGCATATTTCAGCACTATGGCAATCTTTAAGTTGGCATCTATGTCATGTCATTAATATATGCACCTTCCTGAAAATTTGCACTCAACTGGCAGGGATGTGGACATGTGATACATATGAAAGATGTTAAAGTTGCCCAAGAACTGGGTGGTGGTGTTAAACTGGAGGGATAGATTAATTCTACCAACAAAGTAGGAATCAGTAGGACTTGAATTCACTATAAAGAGGTGAAACACAAATACCACAAGGCATCTCATACCAATGCTCTAACATTTCCGTCAGTTCACTACAATTCACTGGCAATTTATTTTATTGACCCTGAAGGGATGGAAGGCAAAGTTGACTGAGGCAAGATTTGAATTCAGACCACAGAGAGCCAAAATAAGTAACATCCATGCTAGTGTGGAAAATGGATGTTAAACAAAACAAAAAACTAATGACTGCCGATTAATACACCTATCTGAAATTAGAATATGGAGCAACAAAATTAAATGCTCCAGAACATAGAATTTAGTGCTCCAACATTTCTTAACACCACCACTCTACACCAAGATAAAAATATTTTTATGAACACCACATCCTGCTTGGTTGTCAAGTAATGTTAATACAGTCTAAGATAATATTGTATAAAAGATAGGATTAAATCATATTGAGGGAATAATACAATCTTGTCAGGTTATTATTGATGTGCTTAAATGAGTTGCTTATTATCAGGGATTTGCATTATGAATACAAATTTTGGATTATTTCTTTTTCCTTTTTTTAAAGAGATAACTGGGTGGGGAAGTGAATAGGAGACACAAGATGAAATGTTTTACTGATCTGTCCAGGTCATGACAACATGCAAAGACTGGTGGAATTCAAAAACAGTAAAATAATAATAATTGATAACAATATCAGATGTACTTTACCTGAAACATATCCGTGTCAGGATCGGACTTATATTCGACAACCACAGCCTGGTTTCTCGACATAGTATAGGATACGGAGTGTAAGGCCGAATCCTGGACAGCCTGCAAGTAAGAAGAAAGTCTTAAGAAGCTGGTCTACTACACATTTCAAATTAAGAAATTTGTAAGGGTAGAATAGCACCATCAGTTGTAGAAATCATCCTTGGCTCATGACTAGTGACTGTTGTTTAGTCCTGACAGAGTGGACTGATCAATGATGTTCTAACTATCACCATCCATTCTATTTTCTCACATATAGTGTAATATAAAACTACATTATCTAATGTCTGCTTTCCATTTTCAAGATACTGGTTTGTAATTTGAGGGGGTTTTGGTTACTATTTCTGGTAGAATGTGTAACGAAGGAGAGGCTCTCTCATGGAACACAAGTTAGGGGCAAAAAGTATAGTTAAGATTTAATTGACCTGACTAATTGATTGATAGATTTCTGCCCAACGCACCCACTTTGTTTAACAAATGATGGTTTTGAAAGTAGGACATTCAGTGGTTTGATCAACTGAATGTCCTATGCGTTAAATTAACATGTAAATAGCTGAGTATTTCACAGACACGAGTACCTATCAGTATGATACAATATGTGACAAAACTGGATTTTAATTACAAGTACACTCAATCCAACAGGCTTCTAAAGAGTTTCCTTTTACTCAATTTCACTTACAAGGCTTGGGATGGCTTGAAGCTATACTAAAAGATACTTGCCTAAGATACCTTGCAGTGAAATCAAACACAGGACCTTATGATAGCAAAGTGAACTTTTTAACCACTCAGCTATGCAGGTGTCCACATGGATAATGATAAAATGAATAAAAATAATTGTTTCTACTTTGGCACAAGGCCTGAAAATACCCAGTACATTACTGGTACTTTATTTTATCGACCCCGTAAGGATGAAAGGCAAAGTTAACCTCGGCGGGATTTGAACTCAGATCGTAAAGGAACATAACTCTTTGCATCAAAGCATGGCATCCGACCCTCTACTGATACTGCCAATCCACCGCCCTTATGAATAAAATGAATAAAAATAATAATGCTTTTTCAGGGGAATGGAATAAGAATTTATAAATTTCAAACCTAGGAAGAGAATTTCTTAATGCTAGTGTCTATTATAAATAAGAGCCTGCTAAAAATAGCAGCAAAAATATCCCTCAAATCACATTCTTCCATCTTTATAAAATAAGAGCACATTAGATAATATAACCCTAAATACACTGTTTTAAAAAAAAATATAATGGAATTGTCATGGTTGGAATGACTTTGATCCTGTTTTCTCTGTCAGTGTTGACTTGGCATTTACAACAACTGTTCCACTCAGATCATATTGATATATAAATGTCTTTTAAACTCCAAGGGAATTTTAAAGGCAAGGCCTTAGTTCTAGTTTCATGATGTTACAACGTTGTGAGATCGATACTTAATATAGGATGCTGATCTATTACAAGCATAATTCTCACGTCTGGCTTTTATTTCTTTTCCTTGATCTATGTCTTTCTTAGTCTTCCTCTCCACACTAATTTCCATCATTCCTTTCAGTCAATCACTTTCATCCTTCCTCAATACATGACCCAACCATCTCAATTCATTTCTCTTCACAACATTCATCACTGGTTCTATCAGATTTAGAATAAGTATACCATATCTTTATGTGTTGTAAGAGGCAATTAAAAGAATTGGTATCAGAAAATGTATCCACCAATAAAACAATGCCTCAAAAAGGACTTCATAACAAGGTAGAGTAAGTTGAGTTGTGACAAATTAAATTTACTGACACAACAAAATGCTTACTATTGGGCTAGAACTCAAAACTTACAATGATGTGCCGGCAGTGTGAACCAAGGCTTCGTTTGCCTTAAAAATGTGAGGGGTGACAAACCAACATTTGTTGATGCTTAAAGGAGCATAAATTGCTTAAGGTGCTTTTCCCAGACCCTATCACATAAGTAAAATTTTACGCTAATTAAATTTTATATATTCAAATGAAGTTCAGAAATAAAAAAAATAAGCTTAAAAAGAATTTATTGTATCAAATAAACAAAAAATAAAAGATAGACATTTAAAAAGTGGGGGGACTTGTTCCCTGGTACCCTCCTGAAAGAAGACCCTTGGTTTGAACCATAATCACAAACATCATGATGTAGAGAAGCACTATACACACATAAAGGATATAAGTTTAAGTCAGTCCTAAGCCCAGAAGCTCAACAGGACAGTGCTTATCTTGGTTTCATTGATGTTAAGTGACAGAGTACAAGACTTCCCACTGGAGGGAGTGCCAGTTCATCGCAAAGTTAATCCATAGCTGGTATCCATTTTCATCAAAAACAATGATTTTTTAATGGCACCAACTAGGAATTAAAACTGATGTGAAGATAACTTGTTCAGAACATACCATCATCACCATTCAATGTCTATTTTTCCATGTTTGCAAGGGTTAGACATAGGACAAGGCTGGTAAGTTGGTCACACTGTACCTTGCTCTGATGGAACTGTATTTTTGGCAGGGGTTTTTACAGCTGGATGCCCTTATTAGCACCAACCACATTTACAGTGTGGAACCATGTGATTGATAATTTGTGTAGGAGATGCAATGCCCTACAGTGTCATGAGATAATAGAGAAATTATGTATTTGTGCATTGTGTGATGTAACAGAGGGTTTAAAACAAAGTAAACATGCCATGCTAATTAAGAAATGAAATTACATCACACATTTTGATGTATCCCTAATGAGCTTGCTGGAGAAATGGTGCAGAGACCTTGCTGAAGAGAGAAAACTTACTAGAGAGAAATAAGGCAACTTCTTAATCCAAGGTGATAAGGGGACTTGATAGAGAGAGGTGGTAAGAGTAATTGCTTGAGAGTAACAATAGAACTTGTTAGAAAAAGGTAGTATATAATTTGTTAGCAAAATCAGTAATTACTTTGGAATTTTGTGGGTTTTTGACCACATGTTTCTTATAAGGCTTCACTCCGTTGGCTGCAGATCGTTTGGTTAGGATGAATTTGCTTCGTTTTCTTCCTTTTTCATAATTTACAAGGTGACCGTTGTAGCTGAAAATAAAGAGAGAACAGTTAGCAGCAGTAGAAAGACAAACAAAAACAGCAACTATAGCAGAAATAACAACATCATCAACAACAACATGGCAATTAAAATCTATGAGGTTACTCAAATTGCTAGAAATAGCAGCTAAATCTCTCGCAAATTACACCCTATAGCCTTAAAAAGGAAGCACATATTGAATAACATGTTTGAATAAAGAATAGGATGGCCCTGACGGAAATGCCTTTCATCAACTAGAGCTGACATAGGACTACACAACAGCATCATTGACAGAAGGCAATTGGTTTTTAAAATAAAGAGAAAAACGTAATAAATTACAACCATAAAAATAACAGATAGGAATCCAATATGAATGAGGAAAACATCCATGTAAAAGTGGATACGCATGTGTGTGTATGTGTGTGTGTGTGTTGAGCTTGATGTGTATCACACATGGATTGCTAAAACCTGCAATAAGAAACACTCTGGATCTAATGGCAAAGATTGTGGTAGGGGAGTTTACTTTGATTGGCTTTTCAAGGTATGAATTATGAATAGAGTTCAAATCAATTCACCTTGAAGCCTCTAAAAGTCAACCAGAGTAAGCTCTCCTAAAAATAGCACAGCCAAATTTGCCTCAAATCACACCGTAGCATCTTAAAAAAGGAAGAACATATTAAATAAATGGTCAGTTAACAACCAAATCTGGAATGGCCAGACTACTATATTGCTGAGGCTATAAAACAAAAAACAGTGACCAGGTAACTACATTGTACCACAGTGACCAGGAAACTACAATGTAACACGGTGACCAGGAAATTACATTGTAACACAGTGACCAGGTAACTACATTGTACCACAGTGACCAGGAAATTACATTGTAACACAGTGACCAGGTAACTACATTATGATAGTGACCAAGTAACTAAATTGCAGTGACCAGGTAACTACATTGTAATAGTGACCAGGTAACTACATTGTAACACAGTAACCAGGAAACTACATTGTAACACGGTGACCAGGTAACTACATTATGATACAGTGACCACATAACATAGTAACACAGTGATCAGGTAGTCAGTAAGAAGGTTCCCTAACCAGTCGGGTATGCAGTTGTTGAACAGCTAGTTAACTGATGTTTTTTATCTCCAAATCAGCAATGATTAAGCTATTTTGGTGAAGAATGGATAAAATTAGTTTTAATGAGAGGTCTGTCAGTGGTGAAGGCAAAAATTTAATTTCATATTCAAATGATCATTGTTGTAAATATTTTATTTCAGTTTACTTATATGATAGCTCCGCTGTAAATCTTATCAAAGCTAAAAGGAGAGAAATGTGTGTTTACAACAAGAGTACTGGATGCAGACATGTTTGCGTGGTTAAGAGGTTTACTTTGTAATCATGAGGTTCCATGCTGCATCTTGAATATCTTTTACTATAGATTTGGGTCAACTGAGTCATTATGAACGAAATTTATAACCAAAAACCATGTGGAAGATCATCACATAGATTAGTAACTGTAATTCAAACATCCTGCTTTGTCACTTATGCTGATTCAGCTTGTGAATTACATTAAAGGTGCATACGTCTGAACTACTCAGCGACTTACATGTAAATTCAACAAGTGGGTCATTCACTCAATTAACTGAACTGAAGACTCATTGTTGAATGATGGATGTCTCATCACAAAGAGTGCAACAGTAACAATTTAAAGAGAGTAAAAAAAAAAAGAAAGAGAGAGAGAAACATCTTTTCAGATAAAGATTTAACTAAACTTTAGATTAAAGGGGATATATTAAATAATGAAATCCGATTCGTTTTTGTTTCGTTTTATTCTTTTTAATATTTTATCACTATTTCAGGAGTCAAGATTACGTCAACTATTTAAGGAGAATAAAAAAAATAAATGAAAATGAAGCGTGCCAAAAGACTGCAATTTTTTTTCTTTGTAAAACAGTCACATATCACAATCCAATAAGATTATACAAGATCCCATAACCCCGAGGGGTCAAACCTTTTCACTTACAAACAATGAACTAAATTCAGTTAAAAAAAAACCCACAAAGGCTTATTTGATAATAAAATGAATGAGACTAGTTTAAATAATGGTTGCTTTCCTTTTCCTCATGTATTGTATGCTTATCACACACACACACACACCATTTGTTAAATCTTTATTCTGCTCACACCTCACACAGCAAAATGACAATACAGACACTAAAAATACACACATCATAATAGCACATCCTAGAGACATGTGAATACACAATAAACATAAGCACCCTCATACAATAATACACTCTAAAGACATATGAACAGCGCCCCCTCAACAGTATATAAATTAACCAAGCACAAAACACTACATTGTATTAAGCCAAAGATTAACCCAGCACTTAACAGCTGTTTCTATTGCAAAGGTAAGTAAAACAGGGATTAATGCAACAGCCTACTTGTAATAAATAAATAATTGTTTCTACTTTAGGCACAAGGCCAGCAATTACCCAGTGCATTACTGGTACTTTATTTTATCGACCCCGTAAGGATGAAAGGCAAAGTCAACCTCGGCGGGATTTGAACTCAGATCGTAAAAGGACGTAACTATGCTGGAAAGCATGGCGTCCGACCCTCTACCGATACTGCCAATCCACCGCCTTGTAATAAATAAATAATGCATCAACATTATTGCTGTTGGTGTTGCAGTGGATTGGCAGAATCGTCAGAACATTCAACAAAATGTCTTAAGTATTTCTTCAGGCTTTTTACATCCTAAGTTCAAATCTCACCAAGTTCAACTTCGCTTTTCATCTTTCTGGAGTCAATAAAATAAAGTAGCAGTCAAGTACTGGGGTTCATTTAGTCAACTAACTCCTCCCTTAAATTTCAGGCCTTGAGCCTGTTAGAAATAATCATTATTGTTGTTGATGATGATGTTAAGCACCAGATCAAATATCTTGCAGTATTTACTTTTGTCCTAAGAGTTGAAAACTGCAAAAGAATTCACTTTAGCTTTCTTTTTTTGGAGGTCAACATAATGATTTGTAATTTAGGCACAAAGTCATCAATTTGTAAGGAAGGGAAAGTCTATTATATCAACCCCAGAAGGATGAAAAGCAAAGTTGACTTTGGTGGGATTTGAATTCACAATGTAAAAGGCCATATAACAAAATTTTGCAAAGCATTTTGTACAACACTTAATGATTCTGCCAATTCACTGCTCTTTTGGTGGCCAACATAATAAGTATCAATCATGGTTAATAAATTTCCTTCACAACAATGTGTCATGGGCTCAATTCCACTGCACAGCACTTTGGGTGTCTTGTTTGTGGAATTTGGTAAATGAAAGCTTTGAGAGCGAAAGGAAGGGCAAGAGAAGAGAGGAAGAGGGGGATGGGAAGAGAGAGGAAAGGAGACAAGTGTGTGTGTGTGTGCGCGTGCGCACACACACACACACTTGTCTCCTTTCCTTTCTTCTCGTTCCTTTCCTCACTCTTCCCATCCCCCTCTTCCTCTCTTCTCTTGCCCTTCCTTTCTCTCTCAAAGCTTTCATTTACCAAATTCTTGACGTGACTGAAGGGTTCTTGACGTGACTGAAGAGTCCTTCTAGATCATTATTGTGATAATCAGTAAAGTGCTGGACAAAATGCTTTAAGATATACAGCTACATTTCTTTACCTTCTGACTTACAATCTCACAACAGAAAACTAGTACTCTTTCTTACACATAAGATCTTTAGTTTATTGTTCAACCTTTTGTCCTATTTGGATATTCCCATCTTACTGTCATACCCTTTAAAAGACATGATGGTCACAAGTGGAATATGTTTGATTAATTAGAGTTGACTTGATGGTCAGATAAGATAAATGAATCCTCATCACTTTCAATGATGTTTCAGTTGTTCAGTCAACAGAATGGTTAACTCATTAAATTAATATATAAGTGGCTGAGTATTCCACAGATGTATACCCATAACATAATTTTCAGGAGGAATCAGGGAATGTGTGACAAGGTTGGTCCTTTGAATTACTGGTACAACCCATCTGATAGGCTTCCAAACAGTATCTGTCAATCTACCTGGGTTCAGTCCCACTGCGTGTCATCTGGAGCAAGTATCTTTTACTATTGCTACAAGTCGCTGAAATCTTTTGACTTGTCGCTAATTAACAATTGAAAGGTTACAGCAAAAGGTCAACTGTTTAGTCTACTTACTCACAAGTATTTTCAACAATCTACCTTGATTGAAAAAATAAAGAAATAGTAAAATGCAAAAAAATTGTTTTTCTTTAAATAAATCCACTGAAGCAATAAAGCAAAGCACACTTTAAAGTCTATAGAAAGAGAATAAGTGTTTGAAAAGTATATGATAATGTAGTAAAATATCTGACACATAAGAACTGTGTGTGTGGAGAGAAGGAGAGAGAAAGAAAGAGAAAGGGGAAATAGATAGTGTGTGTGAGCGTGTGAGTGCATGTGTAATTAATGGTAGTGCTACACAAGTAAAATTTTCACATATGACTCAACAAACTTAGTCTCAAGTTTACAGAATAACATTGTTGAAAGCTGAGAATTTATAAAAAGACCACATTGTGCCCTGTCTCTTGAAGTAAAACCCATCCCATGGTTCTATCATCTCTGCATCCCTCCCACCTGCCCCCTAGCTGTTTGGCAGACATGCACCCCCCCCCCTACTTCTCAGTTACCCTGTGACATAGTATATTATACTTATGTATTTTAATGCATGTGTATATATTGTATATAGACATAACATATATGAGCAAACTATATATGTATATGTATATATATATATATATTGTGTATTACGTGTGTGTATGTGTGTGATGTATATGTATATATTGTATTTATGTACTATGTTATATATGTATATATTGTGTATTATCTCCAAATGTGTGTTAATGTATATTTACACAGTAATACAGAAGACCCGACTTCCCACGGGTACAAACCGAAGCTGAAGCATATAGACAATATCCCCCTCCCACTACAAAGGGGTCATGTAGGCACCATGGTAAAAATGCACCCAGTACTCACTGTAAATGAGGTTGGTGTTAGGAAGGGCATCCAGCTGTAGAAATCAAGCCCAAATCAGTTCCCATATGAGAAAGACATGTCACTCGACCTGGCATTGCCCACAACAGGACAACCTGTCTAACCCATGCTAGTGTGGAAGAATGGACGTAAAACGGTGATGATGATGATGAAGATTGTGTATTATGTATTGTATGTTATATACATGCTTACGTGGTATATATATCGTATATACACCCAACCAAAATATCACTATGAGCAAGGTATGGCATGGCCAATTGGTCAGACTTGTCTCACAATGGCACCACCCAGTTCCATACAGTAGACGTGGTTGGCGGTAGGAAGATCATCTAGTTGCTGTAAAATCCCAGCCTAAACACAGCCCCACTATGAGCAAGGCATAGCACAGCCAACTGGCCAAACCACACTCGTAATGGACCACGCAGCTCCTAAAATACAGTTCTGCTGTGAGCAGGGTACTGCACAGCCAACTGGCCAGACTCTCCTTATGACAGTGCCACCCAGTTCCACACTGTAAACATGGTGTTAGGAAGGGCATCCAGCAGCTGTAAAAACCCAGCTTACACTGAGTCCCAATATGCACAAGGTACTGAGCAGCCCTCTGCTCTGGCCAGACTTGTTCCATAAAAGGACCACCCAGTTCCACACTGTAAACGTAGTTGGTGTTAGGAAGGGCATCCAGTTGTAAAATCCCCAGCCAAAATACAATTCTGTTTAAGCAAGATACAGTGCAGCCAACTGATCAGACTTGTATCATGTGGATGACCCATCTAACTCATGCAAGCATGGAAGAGTAGACAAATGGTGGTGGTTGTTTAGAACAAACTGATCATTTAGTAAAAATACTAGAAAGAATTTAGCCTTCTAATTTGTTCTACAGCCATTAACATATTTTTTTTTATATACTATTGAATTGGTGGGATTATTTCCCCAACACTAAACATTTTTGATATCATTTTAACTACTGGATGCCCTTATTATTGCATCTCTATCACACAACTCCTTAATGTGGGAGTGAAACCTGTATCATCAAAATGGTATATTGGCCAGGTATGTACAGGCTTTTTAGCTTTGGCCAGGGGTACACCAAAGCAATTGGAGTTGTATGAAGCTAACGACAGAGCATCTATATAGTTATTTGAACTGATAGAAATAGTAATAAAAAATAAAATAAAAAAGGAAAGATGTGTTAGATAATGTAGCCTTTCCATCTTTGCAAAAAAATGGGTCTTCTCCATCAAAATTTCGCTCCATCTACATTCCTTTATCTTTTCTGTGAGGTTCAACAATTTGAGATCAGTTCTCATCCCATCATCCCAGGTTTTCCTTGGTCTTCCTCTTCTGCAGCTTCCTTTAACTGGGAACCTCTTGTGGGTATGGTGTGGCGTGCGGTGGCTGCAGGTGCCTAGTGGTGCCTAGCAACGGGGCGAACGCCAGTTTGGGCAGTGTCTAGCAACGGGGTGAACGCAAGTTTGGGCAGTACCTAGGGTAGTACCTAGCAACGGCATAAACGCCAGTTTGGGATCTACCGGTGCTAGGCAGTCGGAAGCAGGCAGGCGAGGAGTAAGGAGCAGGACGATAGCAGCGCTAGTGAAAAGAGCAAAACGATATGAGACTGTTGATACGTGGATAGAGACGGCCAACCGAGGAAGAAGAACGTACACGAAATGGTCTTCAAACTACCATGCAGTGGAGATCAAAGCGGCGCCTTTGAAAAGCGGTAAGTGAGATAGCTTTTTCCCACCACAAGCTATTTCGGCCACTGGAAACAGATTTGACGGAACAATGAAGAAAGAAGAAAAAGCTACTGGAAAAACAGAGAGGAGTCTGTTGTTGGTTTGTTTTTTTTTTGGTGTCACTTACCGCTAGACAAATCAGAGGATGGCGACAAGACTACGGACGAGCGAAGCCATCAGGGCATTTACCGGGGAGGGTGATGTAATCGCTTGGTTGCGGAAAGTTCGGCTGGTCGCAAGCTTGCAGAAGATAGAGGATGTGGCTGGCCTAATGGTACTCTACCTCGAGGGAGACGTGCTGGTACTCTTCCTTGAGTTGGACGAGCACAGCCAAAGAGATGCGCAGAAGATTGAGCGGCGTCTGATAGATGCATTCGCCGAGGGACCGTTGGCAGCTTTTGCTAAGCTGGCGAGAATTAGGTGGAATGGTGAACGCGTCGACATTTTCGCAGCGGAAATAAGGCGGTTGGCCATGTTGGCTGGTTATCAGGCGGAATGCGAACGCATGGTGCGGTTGGCGTTCATTAATGGATTTCCAGACGACATAGCGGTGAGGCTGCAGCAAGTCCCGGGTTATAAAGAGATGGAAATGCATTCACTGGTGGAACAAGCCCGGATCATAGCAGAAGATGCCAAAAAGAGTGTTGCGTCGATAGCAACTATGGAGGCTCAGGACACCTGGCAGCGAAACGGTGAAAGGGAGGCAACCTCGGCACGCGGTCGCACGCGAACGTTTAGAGGACGCTGTTTTCGTTGCCACGGTCCGCACATGGCTAGAGACTGTAGAGAGTTGAGGCCGGAGATAATTTGCTACCGGTGTAAGCGACCAGACCACATCGCTACTAACTGTGACCAGGGAAACGATCCAAGGTGAACTACTGCGCCGGTAGTTGCCCCTTACGAGTAGCGGCGCTGCCCGTGGTGGAAGTCTTTGTGAGGGGGAAGCCACAGCGAGCCCTCGTGGACACGGGCGACCGCGGGGGTGGCGCAGAAGTGGGGAGGGAAGAGCAGTGTAAGGGCAGTCGACGGCAGGAAAATCGAATGCCGAGGTCGCAGCGAGGTGGAAATAGCGGTACGGGGAAGGAGGATAAAGCTTTCGGCCATCGTAGTAGACAGTGTGGTGGATGGGATCGGTGTGGTTATGGGCATGGACGCGATTGGCCGTTTAGGAGGCGTCACGGTGGACAACCTCGGTGTGTCGTTTGGCGCCGCTGCATCGGCATGCGCAGTGAGTGCACGTCATGAGAACCAGAAGGCCCATGAGGAGGAATACCCCGCTTACACTGTGCAGGACAAAGACTTCAAGGCCGTGTTTGATGGGCAGCGATGGGTTGTTGAGTGGTACTGGAAGGGAGAACCACCAACACTGAAGACCAAAGTGGGCTGCTATCAACATACATTGAAGGGAAACGTTAGGAGCAAGTTCGAGCGAGAAGTAGAGAGATGGATCGAAGAGGGCATACTGCTTCCCTGGAAGGAGGAGGTGAAGTGCGGAGTATTGCCGTTAATGGCGGTGGTGCAACCCACGAAGAGCAAGGTGAGGCCGGTGCTGGACTATCGGGAGCTGAACGAACACGTGTCATGCCACACGGGTGGCGAGGTCACGGATATCTGCGGGGAAACCCTGCGTGAGTGGAGACGCATGACGGGGGGTTCAGTGATCGTAGACTTAAAGTCGGCTTACTTGCAGTTGCATATAGCTGAGAAGCTCTGGCGGTATCAGCTGGTCAGGTATAAGGGCCGGACATATTGCCTGACCAGGCTCGGTTTCGGGCTGAGCTCCGCACCGAAGATCTTGTCGGCGGTCCTCAAGACCGTTCTGGGGAAGGCTGACAAGATAAAGAGGGCTACTAACTCCTACATTGACGACATCTTAGTGGACGAGTCGGTGGTGTCGGCGGCGGAGGTCACGAGCCATTTACAGGGGTACGGACTGACTGCGAAGCCGTCAGAAGTATTGGAGGAAGAAGCCGCGCTGGGACTTAGGCTACGGCGAGACAGGACGGGCGTTTTGGTATTCCAGAGGGGAAACAAAGTTCCGGAACTGGGCCAAAGTATGAGTAGGTGGGAGCTTTTTTCGGTGTGCGGAAAGCTGGTGGGCTGGTGGGTCACTACCCGATCGCTGGGTGGCTCCGGACGGCATGCAGCTATGTCAAGAGACGAGCGGGAGGAGTGACTTGGAGTGACAGAGTGGGAGAGAGGACGGTGGCCATGATGAAGGAGATCGTGGGAAGGGTGAAGGCCGACGACCCAGTGCGGGGACGCTGGTATGTTCACAAATCACAGAGCGGGACCGTATGGTGCGATGCCAGCAGTATAGCGCTGAGTGTCACGTTGGAGATAGGAGGTGTTGAGGTCGAGGATGCAGCCTGGCTTAGAAAGAAGGACGACTGCAATCACATCAATGTGGCCGAACTGGACGTGGTTCTGAGAGGAGTGAACCTCGCCCTGCGGTGGGGGCTGCACACCATCGAGATACGCACCGACTCGGCTACTGTTCTCGGATGGGTAAGATCAGTGCTCACCAGTGAGAAGAGAGTGCGAACGAGAGGCGCGGCGGAGATGCTGATAAAGCGGCGCCTGGGAACTTAAGGAGAGCTGGCCACCGAGTTCGACCTGAGGCTGAGCGTAGTTTCGTGCCCTCAGAGAAAAACAGGGCGGACATATTAACTAGAGTGAAGAAAGCCTGGATGGGAGCGCCGGAGGAAGTAGAGGATGAGATAGCTGCTGTGTGTCGGCTGACCAAGTCGGATCTGAAGGGGTTGGATGACATGCACCACATGGGGGTGGATAGGAGCCTGTTCCTAGCCAGGAGAATCGACCCGAACGTTAGGGAGTGTTCAGGGAGTGGTTAGAGGCTGCATCCGATGTCAGTCCATTGATCCCGCCCCGGGTGTACACGAAACGGGAAGCCTCCCGGTGGAAGCGATTAGCGGTGGATGTGACGCACTACCGGCAGGGAACGTACCTCTCGCTGGTCGACTGTGGACCAGGTCGAATGGCGATATGGAGGGAGATGAGGACTGGAACGGTCGAGGAAATCGTGCGGACGTTGAGAGAGGTGTTCTTGGAGCGGGGCCCTGTGGACGAACTGCTGATGGACAACGGTGCAGCGTTCCGCTCGGAGGCACTGAGGAAGATGCTCGATGGATGGAAGGTGAACCGTTTCTTCAGAGCGGCGCACAGGCCGAGCGGGAGTGGAATCGTGGAGCGACACCACCGGACGATCAAGGCAATGGCGGAGCGGGGCCATGTCTCACCAATGGAGGCAGTGTTCTGGTACAACATGTCCCCTCGGGTTGGACAGGTCGAGGAATCGGTGCCACACAGAGCAGTATAAAAATACGAGTGGAGGCACCCGTGCACGCCACCACAACGGCCAGTGGGGAGAGAGAGTGCATTCGTGCAGGTGGACGAAGAAGTCTGGGTTAAGCCCCCAGATGCACGTTGCACATCTCAATGGGGAAGGGGAACGGTGACGGCCGTAAATTCAAAGAACAATGTGTCCGTGGACGGGGTACCACGTCATGTCCTGGATGTAAGAAGAATCACTGTGTCGACGGACTCCGAGGAAGAGGAAACCCAAGATGAGGTGGAAACTCAGAGCCCTGCCCCAATACTACGGAGATCGCAACAATGTCGTAGACCACCAACCTAGACAGCAGACTTCCACATGCAGAGAGACGAGGAGGAAATTGATCCTTGAGATCAGGGGGCGTGTGGGTATAGTGTGGCGTGCGGTGGCTGCAGGTGCCTAGTGGTGCCTAGCAACGGGGCGAACGCCAGTTTGGGTAGTGTCTAGCAACGGGGCGAAGGCAAGTTTGGGATCTCCCGGTGCTAGGCAGTCGGAAGCAAGCAGGCGAGGAGTAAGGAGCAGCACGATAGCAGCGCTAGTGAAAAGAGCAAAACGATATGAGACTGTTGATACGTGGATAGAGACGGCCAACCGAGGAAGAAGGACGTACACGAAATGGTCTTCAAACTACCATGCAGTGGAGATCAAAGCGGCGCCTTTGAAAAGCGGTAAGTGAGATAGCTTTTTCCCACCACACCTCTGACACTTCCTTGTTCATTGATCATCATCCATATGCATTAAATGTATATACCAGCACGGTCTTCTCTCCTGCACTCAACATCTGATTCCTTTTATGCCTATTTTTTTCTTTCTTTCTCCATGCATTGACTTTCATGCAAATCAACATAAGACATCCAATGAAAGATACTTAGTTCATTTCTTTCCCAACCATCACATATCCTCTGCATTCACTACCTATATCTCCTTACTATGCATTATCCCATTTCACACTCAGACATCATATAGCTAGCTGGCTTTATGTTCATAGCAAGAAACCTTTTGTTGTCAACAGCGGTAGTAGCAGCTACTTACAATGATGAATATTCACAACCTGTCATACTTACATCTAGCTCAGTGGACTGGGCCTTTAAGGTTCAAACATATTTGTGTATTTCTAGCTCAGAGGACTTAGTGCTAATGACAATATAAAACACTCAGCTGGTAATTCACTATCAATTTGGCTTTCTGTAGTAATGACAATGATTAACAAACAAATACAAGAACAGACACATCAACATCAAAATCATGAATAAAAAATATCAACAGCAACACCACCACTACTAATGGAATTCCCTTTTGGTAAAACAATCTGATAGGTCAGTCCACCAACAATAATTTCTTAAAGTGCAACTATGTTGTAAATTTGCATAAGAAAAGGTCTAGTTAACTGAATCCACCTCAGCACATGACTGGTACTTATTTCATGGACCTTCAGGAAGTTTAAATCCAAAGTCAACCCCGGAAGAACTTTCAAACTTAGAATGTAAAAGATATGCAACTAAAAGCGGTAGGGCATCATCATCATTATCATTTTAATATCTGCTTTCTCTGCTAGCAAGGGTTGGACAGGTCTACATAGAACAAGTCAGTACTGAAGCGGTGGCTACTCATCTCCCAGCCAAGCCAGTAATCTGTCGTCTCGCTTATGTATGGTCATGCACAGGGGAAGTTGTAATGTCTTTGACACAATTGAAGGTCCTCCCAACCCTTTGTTTGGCAAGCCTTCTATGACTAGATGCCCATCCTATCACCAACTACATTACAGCATACACTGAGTACATTTATTGTGTAGATTACCAACACTAGGAAGGCTGTCACGCATTGGTGGGACTGAAGAGTCCTCCCAACACTGTTTGGCAAGTCCTCCACTGTTGGATGCCATTCCCATCACTAACCAATTCACAAAGGGGCAGCCGTTAGGAGCGTGTGTGAAGAGGTGGCATGGAGTGTGTGCAGTGAGAGTTGTAGTGGTGTCGGGGATAGCTGTTGGTGAGCTGTGGTGGTGGGGGTCAGATTAAATTGTATGTTGCAGGTCGGGTCTTGCAGTGTTGTAGTGCCTGCCCTCACGATCTTTAATCATTTCTATTGTGGGGTTTAGTTTCTTAAGGTCAGCCTTCTCAACCTCAGCCTATGTCTTCCTGGGTCCCAGCAACTGAGGTTTCCTGCATTTCTTTATGCAGCTGTTATCTTCCAAGTGCATCACATGGCCATACCAATGCAGTCTTCTCTCTTGCACATTACATCCAATTTCTCTCATGCTAAGTTTTTCCCTCAGTTTGCTTATGCTATGACACTCATGCACACTAACATTACACATCCATTGGAGCATACTTGACTCATTTCTTTCTACCCTCCTCAGGTCTTCTACAGTCAAGGCCCATGTTTCACCGCCATGTAAAATTGCAGTTCACACACAGGCATCATACAGTTTACCATTTACTCTGAGAGAAAAGCATGTTAGCAGTGGTAATAGATCTCTAAACTTCTTCCAGCCTGTTCTTATCCTAGCTATCACACTTTTGGCGCATCCTCCCTTCTTCTTGCACATGTTCGACGAGGCCGGGGTCATCCTAAACCAGCGATTGCAAAGCATCGTCACGTGTAGAGTCGACCATGTCCAGCAGCGCCCTCGATTGCTGGCGGTCGCTGCCAGCTCCTCTGCATCCTCCAAGGTGATGTCGAACCACCGGAGATCTTCCCTGATGATATCCAGCCATCTGCTGTGGGGCCTCTTCCAGCCTGCAGCCACTACGCCAAACAAGAGTAAGGCTCTGGTAATAATCTGGTGGAAAGCAGAGGACATGTCCGTACCAGAACATGTGCTGGATAGCTATGAGGTAGGAAGCTGTGGGCTGATGCATGCACACACACACAACACTTTGTTGGAAATGTGATGGTTCTATCTGATGTTTTTGATGGTCCTCAGGGCTCTGCTATCGAAGCTGTCAATCATCTTTGCCAGGGGCCACGTTTTTATTCCATAGAGCAGAATGGAGAGAACTGATGCATTGTAAATATGGAACTTCGTCTTCTGGGAGACTGACAATGGCGCTAAAGGGGCTTCCATAGGGAGTGCATGACTCCGGCAGCCAAGCCACATCTGCAGTTGATCTCAGGGGTCAGGTTTCCATAGCTAGTGACAGTCGAGCCCAGGTAAATGAAGGAGCTGACAAACTCCACGGCGTCAGAGCCAGTATGAAGCAAGGGAGGATCTGGGCCATTGCTGACATGCATCAGCTTTGTCTTTGCCCAGCTTACCTGAAGGCCAAGCTTTGCTGATTCCTCCTGGTAAATGGTCCGTGCGTATCTGAGCTGATTGATCGAATTGCTAAATAAAGTGGTGTCGTCTGCGTACTCCAGGTCGGTTAGGTGGTACTTCCCGAAGGTAACACCAGAAACTTGCTCACAGATCTTGGTCAACAGATAGTCGTTGAAACAGTTGAAGAGGTCAAGGGCAGCCACGCAGCCCTGTCTGATCCTGCTGTTGATGGGGAACCAGTTGGAGTCCTCGTTCACCTGCAAACAGCTCTCGGCATTGCTATAGAGCCGTTGGAACAAGGTGGTGATCCAACAAGTTAGAGAATTTTCCAGAGGGATACGTGGTCGACCGTGTTGAAAGCCACCTTGAGGTCGATGAAGATGACGCAGAAGCAACGTTCTCTATTGAACTCCCCAGATCTTTCAATAATGAGGCGGAGGGCAGAAATGTGGTCAGCGATGGATCAATTTGGCATAAATCTGGCTTGTGGGCAACATCCGCTGCTGATGGCAAAAAGAGCACAGTTGAGGAGGATCTTGGTGAAAACCTTGGGATGGAGAGAAGCATGATGCCCCAGAGGTTGCTGCAGATAAATTTGTCGCCTTTCTGTTTCCATTGGAGTCCCCCTGGCAGCTAAGGGAATCTTATTTATTTTTTATCAATCAGGGAATGAGGAAGCCCCCATGTTCTTCGCAAGTACTCCTCAACTGGTGAGATTGATCTACATATGATAAGGCTGGGTATTAGCTATCAATATCTACTGGAGAAACATGAGTGAGCAGGAACTAGAAGTTTGATCAGAATGCTTCCAACAAAATGAACTCTACTTAATCCTTTTGTGATCATATTTCTAGCAACTAAATACTACTTTCATATTTTAATTATCAATGTAATTGAGAATTATGAGAAATTTTGCGAAATATCTAACAATAAAAGACAAATATTTAATTATTGAAATCTAATCTGTCATATAATAATGAAATTTCAGTCCAAGATTTGTATTTAAATTTTAACACTTTATTAAGTGAATTGGTGTTAAGAAGGTTAAGTCATCCAACACACATGATACATTTATATATTTAACAAAACCTACCTAAAGCAAAGAAGCCCACAACACTGGTAGATCTAGGGTGACTTACAGGATAAAGTGGGAGCGTTGGTGGATAAGGAAGTCAGGACCCAGTATGCAGATACTATTGCATCCAAATTCAGAGACCTCCCTGGGCAAACTGAGGACATTGAGACATAGTCTTTGCTTCAGCTGTTAAATGCTGCAGGCAAAAGAGGTTTGGTGTGGCACCAGATGGCAGGAAGACCCTTTGGTTCAATCAAAAGGTCAAAGAAGGAGGCCTACAAAGCTCAACTGTGACAAGGCTGCTGGGAAAGATGAAATTCGGCCCAAGATGTTAAAAGCATTTAAACCGGCTATATCCGGCCAGAATTCTCTCACCTCTTTCTGTTCAAATCAACCACAACCGGCTGCTCATACCAAAGTTATGGTATAGTTCTCAAAATAAATAACAGCAAAATCTCGTAGATTCGATATTAAGTGAGATAAAATCTTTACTGACTTGTGTGTGCCAGGTGGCCTGGATCTCTGGAAAGGCACGTAAACAATGGCAATTGGGATTAATAATCCCAATTTTCAAAAAGGGAGACAAGAGAGATTATTCCAATTACAGAGGAATCTCCTTGTTAAGCCTCCCTAGTAAAGTTATGCTAAGTGTCTGGCAAAGAGATGCAAGTAGATTCTTGAGTCCAAGTTAGCTGATGAACAGCAGCACGGCCAACCAAATATTCAACAGTGTATTGCAATGAGGTATATTCTTGTTTTGTAGACCTCAAAAAGCATGACGGCATTCCTCGGGACCTGCTATGGAAGGTTCTGCAGGAGTATGGGATTGATGGTCAGCTTCTTGCTGCCCTGATGACTCTATATAAATGCTTTAGCATTCAGGTTCCTTGGAAGGGTCCTTACAGTAACATTACTCGATAGAGTGAATAGCTCGCGGATCAGAGAGTCACAGGTAGAGTAGCTACTTCTCCGAATTGAGAGATTACAGCTCCAATACTATGGGCATGTGGTTAGAATATCTCAGAAATTGCTGGACAGATTTTACAGGCAAAACCAACCGGCAGGAGACCCAGGGGTAGACCCCGAGCAAGATGGTTGGATAACATCCATGAGCTTGGCTGGTCTCACTTGGGGATCCAGTTGGATCAGTTGGAGACGGTTGCTTCTGAAAGGACCCGCTGAGAGGAGTGTTTGAGGACTCTGCCTCCATGACCCTCTCAGGAATAAGTGGGTGAAGAAGACAAAAACTAAAACCTTTGAAAACAGAACAAAAATAGAAAGAAAAAAAATATTAATTCTTAACATCCTGTAATGATTTAGTAGAAAATATCTAAAAATGGGTGTGTTAATTCAGATATTTATAGTATCTTTAATAGTGGACAGACCATTGTGAAGTTTACACTATTAGGGTAAAAACTGTGATGCAGTCAGTGATGTTTTATACTTTTTCTTTTCAAGAATGTTTTGTTAATACAGTTTTGTGTGGTACAGGACAATAAGAGTTAAAAAACTGAAATTTGCTTAATCTTACCCAAGGACAACTAATTCCCCATAATCTTCACAGTCTGTACTGAGTCCAGCCACGGATGGTGGAGAGCGAGAGGAGGAGCATGAATCAGTATAATGCTGCTTGGACATAGGCTGGTGAGAATGCTGTGAGTGGTGAGACCTTTTGTCTGATGGAATTTCCTTGAATGGACTGCAAAGAGATAAGCAGAAATAAGGAGAAATTAGTCAAAGTATCATTTACAATGAATAAAATAAAAAGCAACTAATACAAACGCATACATCCTTACATTTTGAATTAAAGGGGAAGAGAAAGAGTGTGTGTGCTTGTATGTGTTATGACTTATGTATGTATAATATACAATAGATACACATGATTCTGAAATAGGCAAATATTTGTACTTGGTATACTAAAATTGGACATCTTCAAAAAATCTAAAGCAGGCAAAGAACTGAAGACCAATGTATTAATAATAGAAATTTCAAACTTAGATGCAGGGTCACAAATTCGAGGGGAGATGTTAATCAATTAAATCAACCCCAGTACTTGAACGGTAGTTATTTTATCGAACTTGGAGAGAAAAATTCTGACTCGACCAGATTTGAACTCAGAACGTAAAGAGTTGCAACTAAGTCAGATGCTCTAAGAACACTGCCAATCAAAAGAAAAGAAAATCATCATCAGTAACTAATTTTCCATGGATGCAGAGGAATTATGTTAGCAGAAATGGTCAGTAATAGATAGGAAAGGAATATAGTTAATGAAATCAACCTCAATGTATGACTGGTAATTTTCTGACCACCTCACAATTGATCCCAAACACAATGGAAATTAAGTATTCAAAAGTCATAGGTACCCAATCCCCTAGTAATGTTAACTGAAATAGACTAGTTTATTATATAGTGGAAGATTTATTATCCAATTAATGCCAAGAAACTGAAAGAAATCACCAGACCTTAAAATACCTTGAATCTTAGGAGACATTATCAATTGTTGTTTACATAGCCAAGAAGTCTAATATGTAAGTTATGATCACATAACAATCAAAAACAAATCTGAGTGTTGCTGTGTCATTACATAAAAAAAAGAATACATTTTATTAAAAGGCTTCAGCAATGCAAATAATTTGGAGGAAGGGAATAGTTGATTATATCAACTCCAGTAATTGACCGGTATGTTATTTTATCGATCCTAGAAGGATGAAAGGCAAAGTTAACCGTGGCGAAATTTGAGCTCAGAACATAGAACCCAAACAAATACTGCTATGTGTTTCTCTGACGCTCTAATGCCGCTGCCAATCCACCGCCATTAAATGTTGAAAATAACAATAACAAGGATGTTGAAATGTTACCTTGAAAGTGTTTTAATAGTCTTTAATATCTCATGATAAAACTTAGGTATTTTTATTGCTTAGACAGGAGGGTAGGGGAAGAATAATTTCTAATCACAATTTTATATACTTACAAGGTAACACTGAGAGTACAAAGAACTTATGAGACAACATTGGAGAATGAGGAATTTACAAGATAACATTGGGAGATTCACCAACTTACAAGGTGGAATCACAAACTTATATAGTATGAGGAAATCACCAAGGCGCGACAAACGTATGACATTTGGGAATCTCCAATTTATGATGTAACACAGGGAGTAGGGCAGCCACAAACGTATATAACATTAGAGAATAACCAATTTATGACATAACATTGGGAAATTGGCAATTCATGAACACTGGGGAATCATGAATTTGTGACATGACACTGAGGAATCATGAATTTGTGACATGACACTAAGGAATCATGAATTTGAGACATGACACTGGGGAATCATGAATTTGTTACATGACACTGGGGAATCATGAGTTTGTTACATGACACTGGGGAATCATGAGTTTGTTACATGACACTGGGGAATCATGAGTTTGTTACATGACACTGGGAAATCATGAATTTGTTACATGACACTGGGGAATCATGAGTTTGTTACATGACACTGGGGAATCATGAGTTTGTTACATGACACTGGGGAATCATGAGTTTGTTACATGACACTGGGGAATCATGAATTTGTGACATGACATTGGAGAACCATCAATTCATGACTTGACATTGGGAAACCACAGATTTATGATGTAACATTGATGGATCACTAATTTATGGTGTAACATGGGGGAATCACATATTTATGGATGTTATATTAGAGATGAATTCATGATGAGGAGTCCTCAATTTATGATGTAACATTTGGTGTCATCAGTTTATGATGTAATATTAGGAAGTCATCAATTTATGAATGTAACTCTGTGGAACCACCAATTTATGAATGTAATATTGAGGATCACCAATTTATGACAATGTTGGGGAATCATCAATTTATGATGTAATGTTAAGGAATCACCAATTTATGATGTAATGTTAGGGAATCACCAATTTATGACGTAACCATGGGGATCGCCAATTTATGACGTAACCATGGGGAATCGCCAATTTATGACGTAACCATGGGGAATCACCAATTTATGGCATAATGTTGGGGAAACGCCAATTTATGACGTAACCATGGGGAATCACCAA
>OZ024741.1:77716728-77784228 GCA_964016885.1 Eledone cirrhosa | reverse complement strand
ATACTCCCCTCGACTAACACTGCTGGTCCCTCTATTGGGTCGATATGGGGGAGACTGCCTTTCTCCCAATATATATATATATATATATATACACATATACTTATACATATATTATATATATATGATATATGATATATGTGTGTGTATATGTATATATATGTGTGTGTATATGTATATATGTGTGTGTGTGTGTGTATATGTATATATGTGTGTGTGTGTATATATATATATATATGATGTATATGATATATGTATATATATATATATATATATATATATATATATGGTATGTATACATATATATATATGATATATGTATATATATATATATATAATAAAGGTGTAGGTAGGAACTCCATCCTCTGCCCCAAATGGAAACAATGGGTACACAAAAGATGTAGTGTGATATCAGGAAGTTTAACTAAAAATGTAGGCTTCATATGTAGCAGCTGTGCTGGGACAGCAAGCAGCAAACGACCACAGGAAACAAGCATCACCAAACTCTGGGAGAGCTCTGTAGAAACAGTAGACAGCTTCTGCTACCTAGGTGACCGAATTAGCAGTGGAGGTGGTTGTTCGGTAAGTACAATAACTAGGGTTAGAACGGGATGGAAGAAGTTCAGGGAGCTACAGCCACTGCTAGCTGCAAAAGGCTTTTCCCTCAAAATGAAAGGCAGACTGTATGATGCGCGTATACGAACAGCAATGTTACATGGTAGTGAGACCTCTGATGGATGTGTAATACACGAATGGCAAAGCATAAACCAATTGAGAGAGAGACTGAGCATAAGAGGAATCAAATGCTGTGTTATGGAGAGGAGGTTACGTTGGTATGGACATGTGATGTGTATGTAGAATGACAGCTGCATAAAAAGGTGCAGAGCACTAGAAGTCGATGGAAGCAGTGGAGTGGGGAGACCAAGGAAGACCTGGGATGAGGTGATAAAAGCCGACCTTACCCAATTGCACCTCTCAAGGGCGATGACACACGACCATGACCTCTGGAATCACGCAGTAATACAGAAGACCTGACTTCCCACAGGAACAAGCCGAAGCTGAAGCATATAGACAATATGCCTCCACCCCCTTCCACTGCAAAGCTGTCGTGGAGGTGCCACAGCAAAAAACACCCAGCCCACACTGTAAATGAGGATGGTGTTAGGAAGGGCATCCAGCTACAGCCGAGCATGGATGTGTTGAGAGAGAAACTGTGTCTGAGAGGGATAAATTGTTGTGTGCGGGAGAGGTGACTGCGATGGTATGGACATGTGATGGTTGAAGAAGTGCCAAGAAATGCCAGTTGAAGGAAGACGTAGTAGAGGAAGACCTCGAAAAACATGGGCAGAGGTGGTGAGAGCAGACCTCAGATAGCTGAAGTGATTGGTGGAGCTGACAAAGGACCGTGACAAGTAGAGAGATGCTGTGCTGAATAGGACACGTCCCACCCTTGCAAACAGGGAAAAGCGGACGTAAAACGATGATGATGATATATATCATACATATCATCATCATCATCATCACCGTTTTACGTCCGTTCTTCCACGCTAGCATGGGTTAGACGGGTTGTCCTGTTGTGGGCAGTGTCTGGTCGGCTGACCATGCCTTGCTCATACAGGAACTGATCTGGCTTGATTTCTACAGCTGGATGCCCTTCCTAACACCAACCTCATTTACAGTGAGTGCTGGGTGCTTTTTCGTGGCGCCTACACGTCCACTTTACAGTGTGGGCTGGGTGCTTTTTTGCCGTGGCACCTCCACGACCACCTTGCGGTGGGGGGGGGGGGGGGGGGGGCATATTGTTTATATGCTTCAGCATGTACCCATGGGAGGTCGGGTACCCTGTATTACTGCGTGACGCCAGAAGTCACGGTCGTGTGTCATTGACTTTGAGAGGTGTAGTTGGGTAAGGTCGGCTTTTATCACCTCATCCCAAGTCATCTTGGGTCTCCCCACTCCGCGGTTTCCATCAACTTCTAGTGCTCTGCACCTTTTTATGCAGCTGTCATCCTTCATACGCATCACATGTCCATACCAGCGTAACCGCCTCTCCTGCACGCAGCATTTGATTCCTCTTATGCTCAGTCTCTCTCTCAATTCCTTTATGCTTTGTCGTTCACGTATATTACTGTTACACATCCATCGGAGCATGCAGGCTTCGTTTCTCTCTAATCTACGTAAGTCTTCCACCTTCAGCGCCCAGGTCTCACTACCATGCAACATCGCTGTTCGGATACACGCATCATACAGTCTGCCTTTCATTCTGAGGGAGAAGCCTTTTGCAGCTAGCAGTGGTAGTAGTTCCCTAAACTTCTTCCATCCCGTTCTTACCCTAGTTATTGTACTTTCTGAGCACCCACCTCCGTTGCTAATTCGGTCACCTAGGTAGCAGAAGCTGTCTACTGTTTCTACAGGGCCCTCCCAGAGATTGGTGGTACTTGTTTCCTGTGGCTGTTTGCTTGCTGTTTCAGCACAGCTGCTGCATGTGAATCCTACATTCTTAATTAAGCTTCCTGAGATCCCGCTACATCTCTTGTGTACCCATTGTTTGCATTTGGGGCAGAGAATGGAGTTCCTACCTACACCTTTCCTACATACTGAGCAAGGCCATTTCCCTGAGGGGATCTGGGTTCTGTTTTCTCGTCTACTTATAAGGACCTTAGTCTTTGTCATGTTGACTTTGAGGCCCTTTCTCTCTAGTCCCTGCTTCCAGGTTTGGAATTTATTCTCTAGTTCTACCATAGATTCAGCTATGAGTGCGAGGTCATCAGCATACAGGAGTTCCCATGGGCATCCGGTCTTAAACTCCTCCGTTATTGCCTGCAGGACTATGATGAACAGGAGAGGGCTAAGAACAGAGCCCTGGTGGACCCCAACCTGTACGCTAAATTCCTCGCTATACTCATTGCCAATCCTAACTTTGCTGACTGCTCCCCTATACATGGCTTGTACCGCTTTCACAAGCCATTCATCTACTCCTAGTTTTCTAAGAGCCCACCAGATTACTGCACGTGGAACTCTGTCAAAGGCTTTCTCAAGGTCGACAAATGCCAAGTAGAGTGGCTTACTTTTAGCTAGGTACTTTTCCTGTAATTGCCTCACAAGGAAGAGCGCATCAGTGGTGCCTTTCCCTGGAACAAACCCAAATTGCATCTCGTCTATATTCACCCGGTCCCTAATCAGCTGTGCTATAACTCTTTCTGTTACTTTCATGACCTGGTCCATCAACTTTATACCTCTATAGTTTCCTCTATCTAGTGCATCGCCTTTACCTTTGTAGCAGTTGACAATGATGCTACTGCACCAATCTTTTGGTATGGCCCCCTCTAGTATTACCTGGTTAACGATACGTGTGGTTATAGTGTGACCTACAGACCCAGATGCCTTCAGCATCTCGGCAGCTATACCCGATGGACCGGTTGCCTTCCCTATCTTCATATCTCTGATTGCCTTACTTACTACGCTGCCGCTGACTTGTACTGCTGGTCCCTCTATAGGGTCTACGTGGGGTAGGGTCTCTTCTTCCCATGCATTCTCCTCATTTAGTAATCTATCATAATGACTCTTCCATGCATCTTTCTTCTCAGCACTTGTGAGGGCAAGCTCACCTTTATCATTCCGGATACACTTCTCTCCAATGACATCACAACTATCTCTGACACACTGCCTCGCAATCTTGAATACCTCCTGTTTCTGGTCCTCACGTTGTAAAACATGCTTGAATTTTCTATCCTCTGCTTCCCTCCTAGCTAAGTATACTTGTCGCCTAGCTTCCCTCTTGGTCTCTATGTAATGTACCCTGCTCCCCCCGTTCTTCCATTCTTTCCATGCCTGTCTCTTGGCCTTGACTGCTTCATCTACCTTATTGTTCCACCACCAAGTCACTCTCCTCCTGCTTGAGGTCTTACTCCAGCCACAAACCTCATCCGTCGCCTCTAGTAAGTTATTTTTTAGGAACTCCCAGTTCTCTTCTACGTTAAATGTCTCTATCTGTTCTTCTTTACTGTCGTAGGCGTTGAGTAAAATATCTTTAAATCTGTTACTGGTTGAGGGGACTTTCAGCTTCCAGATCTTTCTTCTCCAGGTTGGCCTCTGTTTCAGGGCTCGTCTAGTTCTGACCGTGAGGTCGCTGACAACTAAGCTATGTTGGGATGTACATTCCTCACTAGGGAAGGCTTTTGTGTTTACATATATCTTATATATATATATATATACATATATATACATATATATATTATATACATATATCATATATATTATATACATATATCATATATATTATAATATATATATATATACATATCTATATTACTAAAACAGAGAATGTCTGTTTGTCTGTCTGTACAATCACTAAAACTCGAGAACCACCTAACCGATTGTTTTCAAACTTTACACATGTAATACTTATGGTCCTATTGAGTGTTCTGAGCAAAAAAAATTTCAAATTTTCACTGCCCTAGGGACCGCATTAGGCGATTTAGCTATCTTTCTCTCTCTCTTAGCCTTTCTCTTTTTAGATTGATACATAGATATGACATCGCGCCCTTATAATATCTGTCTGTATGCCTGGCTGTCTGCATTACGTCATTATGACGTGATCAGTGTGTGTGTGTGTGTATATGTATATATGGTATGTGTATATATATATTCTTATGCCAGGGAACGTCTTCACGAACCAAAGTATCGTCTTCCTGTTTTCCTTCGGTTGCAACGTTTTTCAAAATATTTACATCTGCGTTCACAGATTGATTTTTTAGTTTCAGAAGATCACGTTAAGGTTGAAAGCAGCGATTCTTTGCTTAAACTTTAATATGTTATTTTAATATAGATATTCGTGTACAGATGTTTTTGCATACACAAAAACAAAGTATCAGTAAGGTCATGGAACGAGTCATCAGAAAGAAACTGATCACTTTCCTCGAGGAAAATGACTGCCTGACTAGCACGCAGCATGGCTTTCGCCCAGGAAGAAGCTGTCTTACACAGCTGCTACATCATTACGACTGGGTACTGAAAGAACTGCTAGACAGCTCACATGTGGACGTGATATAGCTTGACTTTGCGAAGACCTTTGACAAGGTCGACCACGGAATGATATGTCACAAACTGAACAGACTCGGCATAACTGGAAAAGTAGGTGAGTGGCAGCACGACTTCTTAAAAGACAGAAGCCAGACAGTCGCAGCAAACGGGGCCCTCTCAAAGGAAACATCAATAACAAGTGGGGTGCCCCAAAGCAGTCCTGTTTTTGGTGGCTTTCTCAGACATGCCCTCTGTAGTACATACAGCAACATCCCTCACTAGCTATGCTGATGACACTAAGGTAGCACAGGCAATCAAAAACCCGGCTGACACTGCCCTTTTACAACAAAATCTGGATGCCATATACAGATGGGCGGAAGAAAACAACATGCAGTTTAATGCTGCCAAATTCCAAGGCCTACAATACAAACCTGCAAACACAAATACAGTACAACACAGTTACGCAGGACCAGGAGGGACCGATATCCCCGTGTCAAAATCGATACAAGACCTGAGTATAGACATGAGTGATGATGCATCTTTTTCCTCACACATCATGAAAGTGGCGACAATGTGCAGATGACTCGCTGGCTGGATCTTGAGGACTTTCCGACAAGAGACCAAGACACCATGTTGACACTATGGAGGACATTTGTCCTAAGGCGCCTGGACTATTGCTCCCAGTTGTGGTCACCCCATAGTGTCAAACTAACCGCAGAGCTTGAGGCAATCCAGCGAAGCTACACCAAGAGGATTGCCACGATGAAGGAGATAAGCTACTGGGAGAGGCTAAAAGAACTGAACCCTACTCCTTGGAACGAAGACGAGAGAGATACGCAGTGATCTACATGTGGAAAATCCTGGAGGGACTAGCACCAAACTTTGGCATTGGGAGCTGGATGAACCGTCTAACAGGACGTCACTGTGTGGTGCCATAGGTCTCGTCTTCCACATCTAGAATAAGGAGCAGATATTGCAATAGCCTGGGGTTCAAGGGCCCTGAGCTCTTCAACAAGCTGCCGAGGGATCTGAGAGATCTGCATGATGTGGATGTCTTCACAAAACATCTCGACACCTTGCTATCCAGGATCCCGGATGAGCCCACAGCAAGGCACAAAGGAAACCTAAGGGCAGCAGCAACAAACTCCCTCTTGCACCAGTGGCCAACCAATACAGGCTGGAGATAAAATGTGTAGCAACAAGGGCGGTGCCCCAGCATGGCCTCAGCCGGATGGCTGGAAGATGTAAAAGAGTAAAAGAATACATATATAAATCAAAGGCAGATTGTATGATGTTTGTATACGAACAGCAATATTATATTTCAGTGAGATATGGGCATTGTGTGCAGAGGACCTGTGCAGATTGAAAAGGAACGAAGCATGCATGCTCCGTTGGATGTGTAATAGTAATATACGCGAACGGCAAAACAAAAACAAACTAAGTGAGAAATTAGGATGCTGTTTACCTGAGAGGAGATTACGTTGGCATGGTCATGTGATGCACATGAAAGACAGCAGTTGTATAAAAAAGTACAGGGCGATCGAAATTGATGGAAGCTACGGAGTAGGTAGACCCAGAAAAACCTGGGACAACATGATAAAATCTGACCTTGCACACTTACACCTCTCTAAGACAATGTCACTGGATCAAGACCTTTGGCGCTACACAGTAATACAGAAGACCCGCCTTGCCTTACATACAAAGTTAAACCTACTGTCAGTAGGCACCTCTTAACCAAATATACACCCCAACCCACTATTCCTACTCCATCCTCCCACTTCCACCCACACCACCCTTTCTCTGTAAAGTTATGTTGGTACCACAGAACATCCAGTCCACACTGTAAATTGGTTGGTGTTAGGAAGAGCATCCAGCCGTAGAAAAGCTGCCAGATACAGTCCTATCCGAGTGAGACAGTCTCCCGTTCAATCTTGCCTCAAGTGGGATAATTCCTCGTCTTACCCATGCTAGCATGGAAGATAGATGTTAAACGATGATGATATATATAATATATATAATGTGTGCATGTGTGTGTACACATGTACACCAACTAATGAAGCACAGGGAACCAAACTACCATAATACACACTCCATTTACTACTTCTTTGTTGTAGTAGTTATTTTGTCTCTAGTATTCCCTCCATTTTGTGAGGGGGGGGGGGGGATAATTAAGAGAAGTGTGTTCCACCACCAACACTAGTACTACTGCTGCTATCAGTGCCACCACAACTTGAATATCTAAATGCAACAATCAAGTATGAATGAATATGTGTGTGTGTGTGTGTGTGTGTGTGTGCGTGTCTGTATATGTGCATACATGTGTGTGTGTGTGTGTGTGTGTGTGTGTGTGTGTGTGTGTGTGTGTGTGTGTGTGTGCGTGTGCGTGTGTGTGTGTGTGCTATTTGGTAAATATTGAGAATTGCATTCAACTTTGAAAAAGAAAAGACTGACTTTTAACGTCAGCTCATAGGGCCACAATTTCCAATGACAAACGGGAGAGGTAGACCAATTACTTAACTCGCCCACTCTCGTCTCCACTGGTAATACATTTTACACTGAGAACACTCACCCACTCCATCCCTGGGGAAGCAAAGCTGAGTTGGTCAACTGTAAAATTAGATAGATAGACAGACTGACAGAAACTATTTATTTTAAAGACTGCTGAATGATGATGGAAGTTAAAGTTCGCCCCAACAATGTTTGAGACCAGAATGTAACTAAATACCATTTTGTTCAATAATCACTAACATAAGCACAAAGCCTTCTTCCTTATTTTATTTTTAGTTTCTTCTAATCAACCTTGTTTCTTCACCAATGAATGACCTCCATATGGTCACTTCACTTGCTACAAATAGCAGCCAAATCTCCCTTGAACCACACACTCAACTTTTTAAAATGTGTAGAACACATTAGATAATGTAGTCTTGGAGACACTAAAAAAGAGGAGGAAGTCACAGTTGGAAAGCATTTCATCACAGGACAACTGAACTATGGCTAACCAGGAGCTTCAGACATTTTTTAAAAATGATTCCTAACTTTGGAACAAGCCCAAAATGTTGGGAAGCAATTGTAATCAATTTAATCAATGCCAGATAGATGAAAAGAAAAGCAAACATCAGTGAGATTTGAACCGAAAACTATATACAAGACTAGCTCTACCATCTGTCTATAAACTAATGAATGAAATATAATATAAAAATAGAACAAGGATTTATGTCTCATATAGGTGTAAGGGTGCAAATTTTAGTAGGAGGGGTATAACTGACCCTAGTATATATTTTATTGGTGCTGTAGGAGGAAGAAATGTGAAATTAATAAGGGTGTGATTTGAGCTCAGAACATAAAGCAACAAAACTGAATACTACATGGCAAATTGTTTGGTGCTCTACCTATTCTATCACCTAACAACCTGTACAACAATATTGAGAGAGCTTCTACATAATTGCTTAATTTGCTAGCAATAGCAGCCAAGTCATTCTAACTCTCTGCGCTCTGAATTCAAATCCTGCCGAGGTCAACATTGCCTTTTATCCTTTCAAGGGTAATAAAAAAAAAAATAACAGTTTAGTACTGAGGTCAATTCTTCTATATCTCTTTCTCATTTCCTCTCCTTCACTAGAAGAAATCAGTTGTGTTCAAACCTGGAGAAGAATGGGCTCTGCCAAGTTAAAACTGCTCAAGACATGTGTGCCTCTGCCCCTGTCTGGAGTTGTATTATAATCGACAAATGTCCCTCTTTTGGTGGCAGGAACAATTGTTATTTGTATTTGACTGGTGAAAATGGCTGACTTCAGTACTTGACTGCTACTTATTTCTTTTTCTATGGAAAGAACAAAAGCTAAGCTCCTTCATCCCACCACCCCCAGCACACACGCACAAGATTTCAACTGAGAACATAAATGAACAAAACTGAAAATTGTAAACCATTTACTCTGGTGCTCCACTGCTTCTGCTTACAGCCTAATATAATACAACAACAATAACATTGATAATAACAGCCCATTGCGGCAGATTTTAAATCAATAAGTTGTCTTGAGCACCGCTGATGTGGAAAGTATTTTATATTCTGTATGATATAGTAGTGAATAAGATGGGGTGAATGTAGAGGAGGACATTATATATATATATAGAGAGAGAGAGAGATATGTATATATAGTATGTGTCTATATACACACACACACTGAACACATACATATGCATGCATATATATATATATCGAATGTTATATATATATATATATATATATATATATATATATATATATATATATATGTATATATAGTATGTGTCTATATACACATACACTGAACACATACATATGCATGCATATATATATATATATATATATCGAATGTTATATATATATATATATATATACACACACACACATATACGAATGCATACACAGAGCAACAAGCCATATGTATAAAGGTTGTGGAAGTTCCACACTATGCTACAATGAATGAATCAATGGCCTATTTTCAGATTCATTGAATTTTTCTCTCCTCACCCCACCCAGCCTTCCTTCTTTTTTTTGGGGGGGGGGGGGGGTTATGGCAAGGAGGGGTCATGCTTACAGATAATGAATGAAGAATGAATCAAGATGGATAAAGATAGATTAGATATAACATAAATAGTGTGTGTGTGGCAATGAAAATTACAGAGCATGTCAATACCCCAGCATGGGCACAGCCAATTAACTGAAATCAGTTAAAGAGTATATCACAAAGCATATTCAGTCCATATTTAGAAATTATTTCTAGCCTTCAGTGTCATCGTCAGCAGTAATTGGAAATGGATGCTCTCTAACATGGCAGAATCCCATAGCCAATAAAAAATTTCTCTAATTTTTTCACATTTACTCTTCTCTTTAATCTTATGAAAAGTGGTACAAGTATCATGGCAATTGGAATCTACAAATATTAATCCATATTACTACACAGTATCTCAATACATCATCTTCCTTGATGATGAGGTATTGAGGTACTGATATATAGATTAAATAGCAGCCTGGTACATGACTGTGAGGTACTGAAGTACAGACTATATTTAGATATTGGATCAGAACTCACAGATAAACTGAAGTACTAATATATAGGCTAGGTGACATACTGGGTGTTGTGAAGTACTGAGATATAGGCTACATGACATACTGGGTATTCTGAGACACAGATACAGGCTAGATCAGGCATGTCAAATATGCAGCCCTTTACAAGCACATCTGTGGCCGGCACAAAGTTTTTTACAACGCTAGCATGTTTTATCTTTGTAATATAAAATAAAATAAAAAATAGTTGTAATGTGTGGCCCCCAGACAACACATGACCCATGTAGCCCTCGGGGGACCCTCAGTTTGACATGCCTGGGTTAGATGGCACTGAGATATAGGCTAGATCAGGTTTTAGTGAGAAACTGAGGTATATGATAAGTAAGATGCTGGACCAGGGCTCATAGATACAGTGGGATAGTGAGGTATATACTGGATTAGACACTAGATCAGGACTCACGGATACAATGAGATACTGAGGCATAAACTGGATGAGACACTGCATAAGATTTAGATGCAGTGTAGCACTGAAATACAGTCTAAGACAGACTACTGAAATCTACAGGAGCCTTATGAAAGTACAATGTATATACGAAGTGAAAATATCTAGTAACATTACAGTCTATTTACAGTTAAAGGAAGGTGAGTGATCCATAAACTTTAATGAGTCATTGGATCATAACCTAAGATATTCTCTCCATGCAGCGTGTCAAGAAGTCAAACTCATATTGGCCATCACTATCTAGGATACGACAAATAGAGGTAAAAAGAAATTAAGCAAAAATAGCCAAAGAGAGAATTGAACTAGTGTTGCCAAAACAGCTTGCCACATGTTTACCACCAGTTTACATTCCCTATCTGCATGCATTCATGCTGTGTATGTATTTGTTATATGGGTGGTACATTGAGCAAGTATCTTCTATTTACAGCCCCAGGGCAAACCAATGCCTTGAATGAATTTCGTAGATGGAAACTGGAAGGATGATAGAGAGAGAGAGAGAGAGAGAGAGACCCCCCCCCCCACACACACACACTAGCTGAAAATGTCATATCAATGCCATTAAAATAAAAAAAACCAAAAGCTGACATTATTTCTGTCCCTCACAAACAATATGTCCTGTAGTATAGCAGTTTGATGAATGTTAGTGGTATATACAGGGTGCAGGCGATATTTGTTCACAATTTTCAACTGCTAATTTTATGCAAATTTTTTTTACTTCCGTTGTCACTCTTGTCTTCATAAAAACAGTGACTATATTTCCATTATTTATTTTCAGAATAATTGATTATGAATAATTTTGAACCTCCAAATTTGTGGAAGAGACAGAGTTCTTCTTGGAATCCGCACCGGGAGGACAAATAAGGAAATTTCAGACTTTCTCAGCATCAACAGGAGAATGGTGTCTCATCCAAAGACGTGCTCAAGAGTCATGCAGACAAAGTTTCCTGCGACAACATTGTTCTTAGGTGTCGTCAGCAGTCAAGGTGACGTCATGCCACCTCACTTCTTCCCTGAGGGCCTCAAGCTGAATACCGATGGCTACATCCGCATTCTGAGCAAGGTAGTAAAGCCCTGGATCGACCAGGTAGCTGCAGGTAGGCCGTACGTGTTGCAGCAAGACTCAGCGCCCTGCCATACCAGCTGAAAAGACCCAAGCCTGGCTGTCAGAGAACTTCGTCGACCACACTTCACCTGAGATGTCCTCCCAGCTCGCCTGACTGCAACCCCCTCGACTTCTTTGTGTGGGGCACAGTGGAACGAGACACCAACAGATCTAGATGCAATACGAAAGATGATCTGAAGGCCAGGATCACAAGTGTCTTTAGGGGCCTAAGTCGGGGGACAGTGACGAAGGCCTGTAGCCGGTTCCGAGGCCGCCTTGAGGCTGTCATCAAAGTCATGAAGACAAACAGACCCAAGTTTGATAAATATATCTTAAAAAATATATCTTAAAAAATAAATAAATATATCTTAAAAAATAAAACTGTGTTATGTTTTCCTAGACAGTAATCTTGCGAACAAATATCGTCCGCACCCTGTATATGATGCCTATAGAATAGAGTATGGGTTGGTATTAGAAAGAGCACCTGGCCATAGAAAACTTGCCTTAAAAAATTTCATTCCAGCCTACACAAGCATGGGAAAGGTGAATATAAAAATGATGATGACTTATATTAATGTATTATGTATGTTTATGTATTGTGTATGTATATTAATATATTATAAATGTATGTAGAAAGACAGAGAAAAGAGAGATAACAAGTGTATGTGTGTGCAAGTGAATCCTTCACAACTAACAAAGATGTTCAGTTTATAATGGATACCCTGTGCATAAGAGTTAAATGTGGTATGAGCTGTTGGACAAAAGGTACCAAAGCCAATCTTTAATCAGAATCTGAACCTGGCAACAATATGTTGAAAGCCAAGGAAGTGAACTGAGGTAGGTATGAGGTTGAATTTTCCCAAAAGCTCAGTTTAAAGTACTGATAACTTAGCTCTCACAGCTGAAAAATGAAGTTTTAGAGAAGAAATTTAAAATGTGGAAACAAAACCTAGAATCAACCAGCTTCAAAGTAAACAGAGCAAAGACAAAAGTTTGAGTTAGCAGGAAAAAAGAGTCTTCTGCCATCTAGGAAGTGGCAAGGTTCAAATGCAGAAAGGATAAATAGAAATTCCATATTGTGTACCCAATGTAGTGGAACCACAGGCAGGGTGACTATGTATGTAGCAAACATGCAGGAACAGCAAGAGCATTGATAAAATACCTTCTCTCAAATGTTTAGGTGGGTTTTTTTCTGAAAGCATTAATAGCCAGCATAACAATGAGTGGAAAATGTTCAAAGAGCAACAAATGGGATTTACTATTTCTACACATAGTTGCATGGCAGAAAAACATGGGTATTGAGTGTAAAAGATATGCAAAGACTGAAAAGAAATGAAGCAAGCATAGTCTACAATAAACAAGAAAGCACAAATTAGCTGAGTGAAAGACTGAGTATAAGAAGAATTGGATGTAATGTGCAAGAGAAAATACTATGCTGGTTCAGAGATGTGATGTATATAAGGCATTTAAGATAGGTAAAGAACTGTAAAGTGTTCTTAGTGGAAGGATTCTGCAAAATAGTCTTGAGAAGTGGTGAAAACTGATCTTAGGAGATGACAAGGGACTGCAGCAAATTGGTAAATACTGTGATAAAGTATGTAGAATCTATTATGTCTGTGCATCAGTAAATACAGATCATGATTTCATAGTGGATAATCTCATGATTTCATACAGACATCACAGTAGATAATCTCAATCCTCAATAGAGGGAATTCCTATTTCTGCTTCACATCCTCTGATGATCACTACCAATCTTTTATATGTGTAAAACCATGGTAACCACACACACACACACACAAGAAACAATGGATGTGATGTTTAAAGTCCTGAACTACTAACCATATATCATGGTCCAAAGTTTAAATCTTATGACAGCCATTGTTTTGTGCCCATTGGCAAGGGGCATAACTCTATGTCCAGTGGTTAATAAGGTTATCCATCCAGCTATAAAAACAATTACTTAAAAGAAATAAACACCCAATCCATATAAGCATGGAGGTGAGAGTCAAAATGGATGTAGTGTAGTTAAGCACGTGTGTGCATATATATATATTCATGTGTATGTGCACATATATACATATACATATTTATGTATATATCTACAGATAAATAGATATGGTTGTATCTATTCTATAAATATATATGGTTGTATATAATTCTACATTGCCTTACATTGATTAAATAGTTTCCTTTCATTTTCATTCTTCTCTTCCCTTCCTCTTTGTCCTTCAAACTCTGCAGCAATCAGATTATTAATCTGACAACTCTTTCCGATTCTGTGATTATTCCTGGACTAATTTCATCCATTCATTCGACTACGGTTTCAGTTATCAGCAATAATTAACCCCTGGCCTTTCTTGTCTTGCCCAATTCCTTATACAACAATAATACTCTCACCAAGAATTGGCCTCGCTACAATATTTTTTTACTTTGTCTTTTTTTTCTTCTCCATATTAGTTGTTTTGAAAAGGGTTCTTAGCAACCCCAGCTGAAAGAGAATAACTAAGACATGTTTAGTTTTCACTAAAGACTATATAAATCATCACCATCATTATTTTCATGTCCATGAAACTTTTTGAGGCAACACACACATTATATATATATATATATATATATATATATATATATATAATATATATATATATATATAAAATCAACAAAAATGTATGTCCTCTTTCCATGCTGGTATGAATTAACTGGGTTGTCATGGTCTGAGACCAGACAGGTCGAGGTGATGCATCTCGCTCATTGTGTTCCAGATTAAGGATGGTTTCAATGGCTGGATGCGCTTCTTCACACCAACCACCTTATATGGTGTGCTGGGTGCATTTTTCATGACACAAGCACTACGCCAGACAAGAGAGTCCTCTCCAATCTTTTGTTTGATTTCAATTTCCAAACTCTATAGCTTTTACTTTTAGTGTTACACACACAATGGGCCTCTTTAACTTTTGTCTACTAATCTCACTCATTCAGCCCAAGCTTATATTAGGAGGCACATTGCCTAAGATGACATGAAGTGGTATAGAACCCAAAACCATATGGTAAGAGAAACAAAGTAATTTTATGTTAGCTACTAGTTTGTGAATAGAGTATGAAGGGCTAGTGCTCATTAACTCATGTCCTCCAAAGCTCTTCATCTATCATCAGTGTTCTGAGCTTTCTTACACTATCCACTCTGGCATCTTCCAGCAAGCTATCAGTGTCATTTCTTTTCCTTCTGGCCCTGTTTGTGTATCTATCTGATGACTTCCACAGAACAAGACCACTTGTTATCTCATCATGATGATGGACACAGTGAACTGCCAGTTTCATTCTCCTCTGCATTCTCTCTTCTGTTACTGGTAGAAGCTGCTGATACAATTCTCTGCTGATGAGTTTCTGTTGCATGAAACATTAAGTGCCATGCACAACATTCTTATACAGGAGCCATCAATTCTTTTTTCTAGTTGCTTTATTATATTCCATGCTTCTGATCCATACAATTTAAATCAATAATGTTGAAGAGGACAAGGGAAGAGGGAAAGGGGAGAAAAGAGAGGAAAAGAAGGGGTAAAGAGAAAAACAAATGGTTAATATCACATATGGTTGGTTGATATGTTATCACTTAGAATTTCAAATTTGTTTTTCATATTGAAAAAAAAAAGAAAGGAAGGTTTGTAGAGAATTTATCAAACATTATTGACAAATAATGAATGTGACAGTGAAGGTACATGACCTTGTTAGAATGGACTAATGATCACAATGTCATAGTTTTGATTCCTGGACCAAGTGGTGCATTGTATTTCGGCTGAAAATGAGTATCAGCAGCAGCTGAGGGTTAACCCTGCAATGAATTGGCATCCTGTCCAGGAGAAAATCATGTACTGTCGCTTAGCACCAATAAAACCAGGATAAGCACTGGTCTGAATAGCCTCTGGGCTTGTGAAAGACTTTAATAAATGTGATACTACTAATAATAATAAGCCTACTACAATTAGCAGATTGGTGGTTCCAACGATGAGTTCCAGAATTTCAATCAACTGAACAGCCTGCTCATAAAATTAATATGTACTCTCGGGTTCCAAATAACAGCGGAGGGGGGGGGGGGGGGGGGCATTTGGTTAAATTCTTATAATGGGTGGGGTGATTGTATAGTGTATGTTCGTAAATATGAGATTTCATGTAATGTTCTTTTTTTTTTTCATATATACTTTTTTAATGTAGAATAAAATTATTATTAGATTCTCCAGCTGCTGTATCAATATGAATCACTTACAATAAAATTTCGAGATAGATTAGCAAAATTTAATAAGCAGGCGGGTTAGAATAAAAGCATGAGGGTCGGGACAATTATTCAAGACCTGAGAGTAAGTGGCTGAGCATTTCACAGACACGTATACCCTGAACACAGTTCTTAGGGAGATCCAGTATATTACAAGGCTAGCCTTAGAATCACAGGTACAGTCCAACCAATAGGCTTCCAAACAGTTTCTTGTCATCCAATTTCACTCACAAGGCATAGGTTGACCTAAGGCTATGACAAATGACAATTGCCTAAGATGCCACATAGTGGGATCAAACCCAAGTCTAATGATTGCAAAGCAAACTTCTAAACCATTCAGCCAGACTGCATCCAAAAATATATGGATAAAATATTGGAATAGTTGTGGTCAGTAGACTCCAAGCTTCAAATCTCTTTTTTTTCCCCTGACTACTTTAGAACATAGAAATAGAACACAGGTGGGTGCCTCATTTGCGTTCTCTTACTCTATCCTATTTTAGAGCTGAGCCTAGCTGTCGGCATTAGCAGAAGCACTCAGCTGAAACACAGCTGCTTTTAACGATTCTTTGCATATTGCCATAATTAACACAAGCCCCACCACCACCAACAACTTGGGTGTGGAAATAAAGGTTATATAAAAATATCAATTGTATATGTGTGTGTGTGTGTGTGTGTGTGTGTGTGTGTGTGTGTGTATATATGTATATATATATATATATATATATATAATTTATACACAAACATACCTGTACATACAATTATGTATGTGTGTGCAATTGAGTATACAAATACATGCAATTTGTATATTACATTTCTTTTATTCCTTCCTATCTTCATATTAAAATAGTCTCTAATGTCTCCTCCTCCACACACATATATACATCCCTTCACACATACACAGAGACAAAAATATTTGTTACTTCCACCCTGATTTACAAACAGGCTCATAATTATAGTTTTCATGATTACCATGGTGTCCTCATATGAGCAAGCATTGATTTGTGCACAATGCACATAAAATAAACATCAAACACAACAAATATTAACGATAGAACCAAGTATTATTTAAACCCCCTATTCTTTGCTTAACACAAGTTTATATGATGTTAAAAGTTCTGAGTTCTTGTAGCTAAATTTTATACAAAAAAAACCCAAAAAACAATGCACACAAAACAGAAAATATACACATTGCATGTGTGTGTGTGCACGCATTGCATCATTATCATTTTCCATCCATTTTTTCACACTGGCATGGGCTGGATGAGTTGTTACAGTCTAACTCAGTATTTACTTGGAGCAAACCATCTAGGAGACTGGTAACTTTGAATATGCACACATTTGAACTGTAATGACCTGTCCGATTTAAGGCCAGCATGGAAAACAGCTGTAAAATAGTGATGGTGATGATGACTTACGCAGAAACAATACACATACAACAAAAATCTACATACATATTCTGCAAACAGCTACAAAAACAATAATAATAGTCATTTCTAATTTGGGGCACAGCCCAAGTTACAGCCAGTAACTTGAGGGAAAGGAAAGTCGATTATATTGACCACAACACACACTACTTTTACTAGTGCTTTATTTTATCAACCCCAGAAAGATGAAAGGCAAAGTAGACCTCAGTAGTATTTGAACTCAGAACAAAGAACTGAAACAAATATTGCTAAGTTCTAAATACTCTGACAATCCACTGCTCTATAATAATAATAAAATTAATAAATCTTTATAATAATAATAAAATTAATAATAATAATAATAATGCTTTCTTTATTAAACACAAGGTTTTACATAAAGTAGACATTAAGGACAGTACAGGACAATACAGGACGGTACAAGTGGGCATTTCTGCATGTAAAAAACAAAAACAGAGGATGTAACAAAAAAATAATGAAAAATTCCCCAATACGGGGGAGACTTCCGAGGGACATTCGTGGAGAAAGCCCATTAAAATCCACAGTGACCCTGACCACCAGGGCAAGTGCCCTCTCCCAGTTTTCCACCTTTAATTTACAGACACATACTCGGGCCATTCTTGCCTCTCTCATCCATCTTTCAACAAAATGCTGGGAAGAGAGCACTTCCCTCTCTACCCTGATTTTCCTTTTCAAATAATAATAATAATAATAATAACATCAACAACAACAATGATGATGGTGGCAGTTGTAGTAAACAGTAGTACATAACATAACAGTAGCAGCAGCCTACCTTTCATGGTGAAAGCTGACTAACCGGACCTGGTGTTCCAGCTTAACAGGGGGTCTTTCAATACAGGAGCAGAACTCTAACAGCATCCTCACCCATCCACAGGTAACAAACTTTTGGTGACGACAGAGCCCGTGTAAGTCTGCTTATGCCTACCTGCCTCTCTCTCTCACCCCCACAAACATGTACACATAGACACGTGCACAATGCCCTGAAACTACTAGGGGTAGAGAGGATTAATGACATATTGACAAAAAATACAAAAGCCAAGCTGCTTAAGTAACTATAGGGATAAAAATTAAACTACCACTACTATTATTATTACTACTACAACTACTATTGCTACATAAATGGTGATGACCCTCCCACTCACCTCCGTTTTTACTGTTTCTATGTGCAGTTGTGTGTGTGTGTGTGTGTGTGTGTGTGTGTGTGTGTGTGTGTGTGTGTGTGTGGTGTGTGTGTTAAAGCTGTTATTATTAGTGACAGGGGATGTTTAGAAATAATAGACCTATTATATTTTAGAACTTTGTGAAATAAGATTAAAGACAATACTTCAATGTCATCAACAAAAATAACATTTGTAAGAGGTACTAGAAAAAACTGTCAAATCTTCTTCAAATCACACACAAAGGACTTCAAATAAAAAAGTGAATGACAAAAAAAATTTTAGGATTTTTTTTTTTGGGGGGGGGGGGGGGGTTAAATATGAACACTTTAAAACAAGGCAAGCTTTGTACCACAAAATCAGATGTCGTCTTAGGCAAGTTAATATAGAAAGGGTTAGCAAAATCTAAGTATTATCATACCGCATTGATATATGTGATTTTTTTAATCATTTTGATTGGTCTAGAGATAGGGGTTGTGCTCATGGCCTTCTCAGGACCTCTGAGACTCGTTCTTAATGTTCCACTGGAACTGATGCAAACCAATGATTGCAAGAAAGAGGTGCAAGCAAGTTATTTCCAAGAGTCGGTGTTCTAGGGAGGAAAGATTAGGAATAATGGTTAATGTGGGGCCTAGGAGAAAAGACACAATATAGATAATGAGATATGACTAAGATGTAAATGCCTGAGAGAAGTTGACATGGAACCAACAAACTTTGAAGAGAAGAATTCATTTTTGTAGATCACTAAAGCACATCTACCTTAATCAGTAACTGTCCCTTTGATCATAGATCTACTAGACCAGGTGTGGACTGAAGCTATACAGCACCAAAATAGATTAAACAGATTCAGCTGCCTTTTCAAATCATTAACCCTTTTGGTACCATGCTGCCTGAACTGCTCCAATTTTATGATACAAAGCTGTTTGTTTTGAAGTGTTTATATTTATCTAAAAAAAACTTCCATCAGAATTTTATATAAAAACCTTTGTTAATATCATAGGCAATCTCATATTAGAAATACTGTAAAAGAGTTTAAAGTATATCCACATCCACCCCAAATTAGTTGCTGGCTCTAAGTAAAATCGAGATCTTGAAATTAAGGTGCTCATCTTCTCTGTACTATCTATAATGAAATCTTTCACAATCAACATAACTATTTTTTATGAATTGAGACATTAAGAAACAAACAAAATGCACAAAAAAAGAATTCAGCATTAAATACAGTTAGTAAGCAAACAACAGTTTATTGCATTGTTCAAATGAAAGTTTTGGTTTCTCAGAACACTAAAGTTAACAGATTTTATAGCATTTATATAACAGAACACTTGCCAGCATAAAACAATTTCAACCAGTGATACATATCTTATCAGTCATCTAACAAATACTATATCTTCACTGATCCAATAATCTAACAAATGACCGATCTATTAAATACTATATCACATCTGATCCAATATAACAAATACTATAACACATCTGATCCAATCTAACAAATACTATATCACATCTGATCCAATATAACAAATACTATAACACATCTGATCCAATCTAATAAATACCATATCACATCTGATCCAATCTAATAAATACTGTATCACATCTGATCCAATCTAATAAATACTGTATCACATCTGATCCAATCTAATAAATACCATATCACATCTGATCCAATCTAATAAATACTGTATCACATCTGATCCAATCTAACAAATACTATAACACATCTGATCCAATCTAATAAATACCATATCACATCTGATCCAATCTAATAAATACCATATCACATCTGAACCAATCTAATAAATACCATATCACATCTGAACCAATCTAATAAATACCATATCACATCTGAACCAATCTAATAAATACCATATCACATCTGATCCAATCTAATAAATACTGTATCACATCTGATCCAATCTAATAAATACTGTATCACATCTGATCCAATCTAATAAATACCATATCACATCTGAACCAATCTAATAAATACTGTATCACATCTGATCCAATCTAATAAATACCATATCACATCTGATCCAATCTAATAATACTGTATCACATCTGATCCAATCTAATAAATACTGTATCCTCCCTGATGCAATCTAACAATACTATATCACATCTGATCCAATTTAATAAATATTTAATCCATCTGATCCAATCCTCTTGCAATTTTTTTAATTGATCAACAATGTCCCAGACTTCATTTGATTACCGAGTGGGATGGAACTGGTCAAATCAGACCAAGGAAACAATGTTTCCATTCGTCTTTCCATTGCAGATACTATCTACCAGTTGCATATCCTGTTATGCAAATACTGTAACCCATCTGATCCAACCCTCTCCCAAATACTACAAGGTACTCCATCCAACCATATAACAATTTTGCCAAATCAGTACCCTGGACTACTATTTTATTTTATTGACTCACAAAAGATCAAAGATAAATCTGGCCTCAACAAGATTCAAACTTAGTTCAGAGCCAGAATTAGAGCCAACAATCACCATTATTATCATTTTTTCCTGCTAAAACTAAATCAGCATGAGTAATTTGAAACTTCCATAGAATTTGTGCTTTTTTTTTATACAAATATTGACCCAAAGTTGCAAAAGACAAAATTCATTTAAAGTCAGAGAAAAACAAAGAGGGTGAGGGGAGACAAAGAGTAAAGAGGAAGAAAGAAGCAAAGAAAGGACAGGAAAGATAAAGAAACCCAAAAGAGAGAGAAAGTAACTAAAAGTGAGATGGTGGGTGGAACCAGAAAACATAAAGAGAAGGAGGAACAAGAGGGAGACAGAGACAAAGCAAGGAGAATGAGAAAGATATCAAAATAAAGACTGCAGGGAGCAAAAACACAGAGTGAAGGGAGGCAAAAATAGTACTGATTGAGACAAACATTTAAGATTCATTTTATTTTTCTATAATTGGTATATTTTTTCTATAAATACTTTTTCTTGTGTCACCGTTCAGTTTTTTGTACAATGGCAACAATATTAGTAAGAAAATCATGCAAAATTTTAACAAAACCTCTTCAGAAAAATGTTGAGTTATATTGAATAATTGAATACACAGCAATCTAGAATACACAATCTAGAGTTTACGTTCCAATCACTATAAAAACTTTTGTAAAAAAATATAGCAGAAAGCTTAAAATTTATAGAATTAACATCATTATTAGATTGGCAGAACATAAAAACAGCCAACAAAATGTGTTGGGTTATTAGTTCCAGCTCTTTAAGTTCTGTATTCAAATATTGCTGAGGACTTTGTTTTCCATTCTTTCAGTATCAATAAGATAAAGGTACCTACCAGTCAAGTAGTAGGGACAATTTAATCAACTAACCCCTCCTCACAAATGTCTAACCTATGTTGGAAACTTGTTAGAGGACATTTCAAACATGACATTAGCAAACTTTATCTTCATAATAACCAGACTATTTTGTGCAAGTTCTAATAAAGAAATTGAAACTCAAAAGTAGTCATGCCCTCAACACACACAAATATATATATATCAGTACTGCCGGTTATATATATATATATATATATATATGTGAGTGGTGTGTGTGTTTGTATGCATGAATGAGTGTTGGTATGTGAGTGGCGTGTGTGTGGTTGTGGTTTGTATGCATGAGTGTTGTGTGTGTGTGTGTGTGTGTGTGTGTGTGTGTGTGTGTGTGTGTGTGTGCGCGCGCGTTGTGTCAATAAGTTTTTTTTTGGTTTTTTTTTTAATGACCATGCTGTAAAATGGAGGGGTAGAGAGGGCCCTTGAGTCTAGTAAGACATCCTCTCTAGTGCTGGTGGCACAAATAAAAGCACCCAGTCCATGCTGTAAAGTGGTGCTGGTGTTAGGAAGGGCATCCAACCAGTGTATCAATGCCAAAACGCTTATCAGCACAGCAACAAATAGGAACAACAACAAAACATGAAGACGTCGCATCTCAAAGTTGGCACTCTCAGAGGTAGATCTGCTGAAATAGCGGAGATGCTGCAGAGAAGGCAGGTGGATGTGTGCTGCGTGCAAGAGGTGAGATGGAGAGGTGCCTCTGTGAGACTAGTCATAGGCAAACGTCTTAGCTATAAGCTATTCTGGGTTGGTAAGGATGATGGGTTAGGGGGAGTAGGCATTTTCCTGGCTGAGAAATGGATCAATAAGACAATAGAGGTGGTTCGAGTTAGTAATCGAATAATTAAGCTTAGATTAGTTGTAGGCAGGAGACTACTGACAATTATCTCGGCCTATGCTCCCCAAGCAGGCCTAGGCAAAGATGAGAAAAACTGCTTTTACGAGCAACTTTTACAAACAACCGCAATGACAGAGGACAGAGACATCGTTATGCTAGCAGGAGACTTCAATGGTCATGTTGAACAGCTCCAGGATGGTTACACTGGGGTACATGGTGGGCACGGTTACGGTTCAAGAAATGAAGAAGGAGTGAGACTTCTTGAATTTTGTGATGCAGGTACATTGACTATTTGCAACACAAACTTCCAGAAACCTGCCAATCACCTAATAACCTACAAATCTGGTGAGCACATAAGCCAGATTGACTTCTTACTAGTTAGGCAGCGGGACAGGTAGATAGTGTCTAATACCAAGGCATACCCTGGGGAAGAATGTACCCCACAGCATAGGTTAGTTGTTAGTGATATCTCAGTAAGCAAGAGATGGAATGAGACATATAGGAAGGTGTGGAGAAGAAAGGTCTGGAAGCTAAAAGACCTTTCACTAAAATACAAATTTAGGAAGGCCCTTCAAGATGTATATGACGAAAAAGAAGACGATTTAGAGACGTATGACATAGATAATAACTGGAATTTCTTACGTGACAACTTGCTGCAGGCTACTGATGAAACTTGTGGCTGGAGCAGAGCTCCAACCAGACAGAGAGTGACCTGGTGGTGGAACAGCACAGTAGATAAGGCCATTAGAGACAAAAGACTAGCATAGAAGGCTTGGAAAAAGGGTGGGAGTAGGGAAGAATATACAGCCACTAAGAGAGAAGCTAGACGTCAGGTGTACTTAGCACGCAGGGAGGCGGAGAGTAGGAGGTTTGCCAATGTTCTGCGACGGGAAGATCAGAGGCGTGCGGTGTTCCACATTGCAAGGCAGTGTGTCAATGCAAATCAGGATGTTGTTGGAGATAAATGTGTCCGGGATGATGCCGTTGTACTTAGTGTCACGAATAATCAGAAAAAGGAGGCCTGGAAATATCATTATGAGAGACTGATGAATGTGGAGAACAAATGGGAGAGAGAGAAATTACCCTTGGTAGATCCGACAGAGGGACCAGCTATTGAGATTGACGAATATAGGGTCCAAGAGGCGATTAGGGAAATGAAAAATGGTAAGGCTGCCGGACCATCGGGAATAGTTGCTGAGATGCTGAAGGCATCAGGGGACGTAGGCACTAAACTGGTTGCACGCATCATCAATCAGGCTACATATGGTGGTGTCATACCCAAAGACTGGTGCAGCAGTATTCTCATAAATTGCTACAAAGGTAAAGGGGATGCTCTGGAGAGGAGCAATTATAGGGGTATAAAACTGATAGATCAGGTTATGAAAGTGGCAGAAAGGATATTAGCACAACTAATTAGAGAAAGGGTCAAACTAGATGAGATGCAGTTGGTTTTGTGCCTGGGAAGAGTACAACAGATGCCCTCTTCTTGGTGAGACAAATGCAAGAGAGGTTCTTAGAGAAGAATAAGCCACTATACTTAGCCTTTGTTGACCTAGAGAAGGCCTTTGATAGGGTACCCCGATCTGTCATCTGGTGGTCCCTAAGGAAGCTAGGTGTTGAGGAATGGCTTGTGAGGACAGTGCAAACTTTGTACAGAGGTACTCTCAGTAAAGTCAGGGTAGGAATGGAGTTTAGTAAGGAATTCAGGTACAAGTAGGAGTACAACAGGGTTCGGTCCTCAGCCCGCTCTTGTTCATTATAGTCCTCCAAGCCATAACAGAGGAGTTTAAGACTGGCTGTCCATGGGAACTTCTCTATGCTGACGATCTGGTTCTCCGTTGGATGTGCAGTGTAAATGTGCGTGAACGACCCAGCATAAATGTGTTCAGAGAGAAACTGTGTCTGAGAGGGATAGAATGTAGCGTACGGGAGAGGAGACTGAGGTGGTATGGACATGTGATGCGCATGGAGGATGACCGATGGGTGAAGAAGTGCCAGGAAATGCCAGTTGAAGGAAGACGTGGTAGAGGTAGACCACGAAAAACATGGGCGGAGGTGGTGAGAACAGACCTCAGATCATTGAAGCTCACGGTGGAGATGACGAAGGACCGTAACGAGTGGAGAGATGCTGTGCTGAATAAGACCCGTCCCACCCCTTGCAAGCAGGGAAAAGCGGACGTAAAACGATGATGATGATGATCATCATCATCACCGTTTAACGTCCATTTTCTACGTCAGACGAGTTGTCCCATTATGAGACATGCCAGGTCAGATGACCATGTCTTGGTCATACATGACTGATTTAGGCTTGGTTTCTATGGCTGGATGCCCTTCCTAATGCCAACCATGTTTACAGTGTGTACTGGGTGCTTTTTGTTGTGACACCTACACCACTTTACAGCGTGGGCTGGGCACTTTTTGTTGTATCACCAACATGACCACTTTACAGTGTGAACTGAGCACTTTTTGTCATGGCCCCAAATGACCACTTTACAGTGTCAACAAGGGATTTAAATGGGGGAGGTAATCTAGCAGTGTGGGTGAGAGAGGGGGGGGGTATGATGTAGGTGGAGTGTTATAATGTGAGTGGGGTGTTATAATGTGGGGGTGATGGAGGGGAAGATGATACATACTAGATGTATGCTTCAACCCGTGCACATGGGCAGGCGTGTCTTCTGTACTACTGCATAACGCCAGAGATCTTAGTCCTGCCTTTGAGGTGTAATTGTGCAAGGTCAGCTTTTATCACCTCATCCCAAGTCTGCCTACTCCATAGCTGCCTTCAACTGAGTCCCCCTGCACCTTTTTATGCAGCTGTCATCCTTCATATGCATCACATTCCACACTGACACAATCTCCTCTCCTGCACACTACCTCTTATGCCCAGTTTCTCTCTCAGTTCATTTATGCTTTACAGTTCATGTATATTATTACACATCCATCAAAGCATGGAAACTTAATTTCTTTCTAATCTTCATAAGTCTTCAGTATACATCACAAGTTCTCACTTCCATGCAACATTGCTGTTCAGTAGCTTCCTGAACTTTCTTCATCCCGTTCTTACTCTGGCCAATATGCTTTCTGAACACTCCCCTCCACTGCTAGTTTGGTCACCCAGGTAACAGAAACTATCAACTACTACTTCTACAAAGCCTTTAGGCATTGAAGGAGCTATATGTGCATGTGTGTGTGTGTGTGTGTGTGTGTGTGTATAGAGAGAGAGAGAGAGAAGAGGATATTGTAATTTGCTTGGAGCATTGTGATAGTGTATAAAACAGCAGGTTATTTGAAGGGTATGGCAATGCAAAATGGATGGTAGATTTCGGAATAAAGGTAAAAATAACAGGTGATGCACCAACATTCTTGTTGCCTTCAATTTATTCTGAAATCTCCCATCCATTTTGCATAGTCGTAGCCTTAAAATAACATACTGTTTTATATATATATTGTATTGTCTGGTGATTCTGTAAGTACACAGGTGAAACTCCAGAGTGACACGACTTACCACTTAGCCATAATAAAGAATAGATATATGTATGTATATATATATATCACTGTCATTTTAACGCCCACTTTCCCTGCTAGCCATATATATATATATATATATATATATATATATATATGGTTTGTAGAAAAGGGAGAAAGCAACAAGGCTCAAATGTTATCAAGGGATCCATTGGCAAACAAAATGGAAAACCAATTCAAACTGATGCGATATTTTATTAAAAGTTGAATTTCTGGACTGAAACTCTAGATTCTGATTTTGTTCTACAGCCAACATGCTTTCACCAGAAAAAAATCAGTTAAATAAGTATACATATGTATATACAGGGTGTCCGTAAAGTCACTAGGAATTTTTATATATACTTATATAAAATTGTCTAGTGACTTTGCGGACACCCTGTGTGTGTGCGTGTGTATATATATATATATAGCATGCAAAAAAAAAAAAAAAAAAAAAAGATAAAGTAAAGCAAAATTACACGGTTAGAAAAACAAACACCAAGAGTTTAACATACATAAATACATACACATACATGTGCATGTATGGGTGTGTGTGTGTGTGTATGCTCATATATACATATATACAAAGATATATGTGTATGGGTATATACTTTTATATATATAATATATATATTTGCATATGTATAAACATGTATATATAGATTATATATTTATATATGCATGGAATTCAAACATGATGAAAGGAAATTGAAGAGAACATAAATAATAACATGGTAAAAAAAGGATTATAGAACTTTGAGACGGAACTAAAAAATGTCAATGACTCAAATAAAACAAATGAAGGAAGACTTAAAAAGATAACCTGACAAAAAAAAATTAAATTAACAATAATCATAAATAATAATAATACTTATGAAGATGATAAAAATAATAGCGATAATAATAATAAAAATGATCAGGGAAATTCTCATGCGTCAGATGTAACTACTTATCCATACCTTTCACTGCGATAACCAACTAGACGTACTGGACAATCCAACACGATAGGAACTCTGTTAAGGAAGGAAGAAAATCTAGAGAATGCTTTTCGCAGAATTTTCTTATGGAGAACTTTAAATATTTTGGCTGAATTAACAGAAGGAAAAAAGAAAAACAACAAAGCAAACAAGATTTTCATTTTCACAGTTCCTTGTCACATCCCCACCCCTCACCCCACAAAAAAAGACAAGCTTTAAAAAAAAACATGCACACACATTTTAAAAGCTGTTTTGGTAGTATTTAAATTTTTGGACAGCAAACTTAAACAAAATGTAAGGATCCCACTTATAATTAAATACCCACATGATTGAGAAATTTTTTTTTTCCTTAACAAAATTAATGACAATGAAATGTTAAGCAACAAATAGATTATTGTTGTTTTGTTTGATTTTTTTTTTTTTTGCAATTTACCAATATACAATTGAGAAAAAGGGAAAGATATAGAGAGACAATTGAAAGTACAAATTATATTAGAGAGAGAGAGAGAGTGTGAGTGTGAATGTGTGTGTGTGCGCGCGTGTTAGTTAAAGGAAATGTGTGCGAAAGTTAGGAGAGAAGCGCATACTAGTCAGAAAGTGTAAGTGCAACTGAGTGTGAATGTAAAACTGCACATGCAGGTGAGTTTGAAGGTACAAGTGCAGATGAATGTACTAATGTGAAAGTGTGTGTGTGTGTGTGTTGTAATAAAGTAGTTTGCAGGTGAGTATCAACGTATATGCATGCATGTAAGTAAGTGAGTTTATCAAAATATGAGCAGTTGAGTGTACAACAGAGTGCATGTGTAGGTGAGAGCAACAAAATTCATGTGCAACAAAGGTGAGTGTGCCAGAAAGCACATTAGAATAGATGAGAAAGAATGAACATGAGAGTGGAAGGAAGCAAACATGAAAGTGGATATGGGTGTAAGCAAGTGAGTGTGGGAACACATGAATGAAAGAGTAGAAGCAAGTGGCATGTGTGAGAAAAAACAGGTGAGCATGGGAGAGTTTAGGAGAAAAACGTTCATTGGATTGACCATGAAAAGAATTTGTTATTTCTTTCAGAATTCAATTAGAATAGAATTTTTAAATTAAATCTTCTAGAATAGAATGATTTGTCTCTTTTACTTTTATTGTCCTTCTATATAGACATCTTTTTCCTTATATATTTAATAAATGGACCAGGGACTTGCTGAAACATTTATACAGACATATGTCCACAAACATGCACACAAAATCATCATCATCGTTTAATGTCCATCTTCCACGTTAGCATGGGTTAGACGGGAGTTGTCCCACTTGAGGCAAGGTTGGTCGGGTGACCATGTCTCGTTCATATAGAACTATCTGGCAGGTTTTCTACGGCTGGATGCCCTTCCTCACACCAACCACATTTACAGTGTGGAGTGGGAACTTTTTACCGTGTCACCTACACGACCACATTACAGCGTGGACTGTGATTTTTTGTTGTGACACCTACATGATCTCGATCTCATTATCTCATTAATTTAGACTGGATGTTGTGGTACCAACTTTACAGAGAAAGGGTGGTGTTGGTGGGAGTGGGAGGGTGGAGTAGGGGTAGTGGATTGGGGTGTATATTTGGTTAAGAGGTGCCTACTGACTGTAGGTTTCGCTTTGTACATAGGCAAAGCGGGTCTTCTGTATTACTGCGTAGATCTCGGTCCAGTGACATTGTCTTAGAGAGGTGCAAGTGTGTAAGATCGGAATTTATCAGATCGTCCCAGGTTTTTCTGGGTCTACCTACTCCATAACTACCATCAATTTTGATCGCCCTGTACTTTTTTATACCGCTGTCTTTCATGTGCATCACGTGACCATACCAACGTAGTCTTCTCTCAAGTAAACAACATCTGATCCTCTTATTCCTAATTTCTCACTTAGTTCGTTTTATGCTTTGCCGTTCACGTATATTACTATTACACATCCAATGGAGCATGCATGCTCCATTCCTTTCCAATCTACGCAGGTCCTCTGCACTCAATGCCCATGTCTCACTGCCATGTAGCATTGCTGTTCGTATACAGGCATCATACAATCTGCCTTTCAATTGTAGAGAGAAACCTTTTGTGGCCAACAGCGGTATAAGCTCTGAACTTTTTCCATCCCGTTCTGACTCTGGCTACTGTACTTTCAGAGCACCCTCCACCACTGCTGATTTTGTTACCCAGGTAGTAACGGAAAGTGTCTACTATTTCTATAGAACCATCTGGGCAATAGAAGGAGCTAGTATCCTGTGGGCACTTGCTACTTATTGCACCTGAGCATCGGCCACATATAAAATCTACGTTCTTAGATAGTTTACCTGTGATCCCACTACATCTTTATGTACCCATAGTTTGCATTTGGGACATAAAATGGAATTTCTGCCTACTCCTTTCCTACACACTGAGCATGGCCATTTCCTAGTGAGCACCTGTGCCCTATTTTCGTTTCTACAAACTAGAACTTTAGTCTTAGACAAGTTAACTTTAAGGCCTTTTGATTCTAGGCCATTCTTCCATGTTTGGAATTTCTTCTCTAGTTCAGCCATAGATTCAGCTATGAGAGTTAGATCATCTGCGTATAGGAGTTCCCATGGGCAGCCGGTCTTAAACTCCTCTGTTATAGCCTGAAGGGCAATAATAAATAGGAGGGGGCTAAGGACAGAGCCTTGGTGAACACCAACTTTTACACAAAATTCTTCACGATATTCATTAATTCTAACCTTACTGACTGTTTCTTTATACATAGCTTGTATAGCTCTCACAAGCCATTCATCTACACCTAGTTTTCTAAGAGCCCAAATTCTACAAATGTTCTAGCTTCCCAACAGAACTCACTACACTTATCCATGTGCTCATGTGTTCCACTTTCAACCACTGTGTTCCCACTACCTCATCTTGCACACACAGAACAATGCCACAGACCTCCCTTATCATCTGGATGACTGACCACCCACACATGACACAAATGTGTGTATGTCATATATATATATATACATATATATATATATATATATATATATATATATATGATATGATATGTACACACAAATCCCCCCCCCCACTACTCTAGTATAGAAGAGCTGCTGCGAACTTCATCTGACGACAGCAATTCTGCATGCACACGGGCCCAATAGAGTATTTCACTTGTACACACACGGTAAACAACGAAAGCAACATGTCCTTCTCCGACAACTCTTTCCCCTCAGAAAAACACCCGTTGGTGGATGTAAAATCCGAAATATAGGGACTATTAAATCACTTCCAAGGTAACTATCTCGTGTTATTATTTTTTACACTTTTCCTACGTTCTTTTACGCTCTCTACGTCTCTTTCTATGCTTCCTTTTACATCTCTCTCTCAATACCACCTGATCTTGTTACCCGGAGATTTACCCATCTGCATTATTGAGGCTTCCAAAACGACTATATTTTTATACATTTATATATATATATATATATATATATATATATATATATAGTAGAATGATCGAGAATCGGAATATCGGCCCACGAAATCACAATAAACAATATTCGACATGTGTGGTAGAGGGCTCAATAGTTTGGATAAACCAGAGCTATAACTATCGTTAAAATACCGACACACAGAGATCATGCCTAAAATCACCCGTGCAGCCGAAAAAGAACGACCAGGAAGATTCGGATCACTCAAATAAAATATCAATAAATTAATAAATTAAATGAATGAAAAAATATATATATAATTAGAACACAAACAGCCAGAATAAATAATCAAAGAATTTTTTCCAATGCTCTAATGCTTGTGCTGATTCTCCTGTATCAGATTGTTACTGTCTCTAAAGTATTGCAGTATTTAGGTTCATCCATTTGAGTTCAAAGCTAGCTAGAATCAAGTCTTTGTCATATAATCAATTGTTGCTCTGTGTTCTATGTCTAAAAACATTATTTATTTTAATCTTAATACCAAAGTAATGGAGCTTTGGGGTTCTCTTTGTTGCAGCACTTTTTCTGCATGGAACAAAATTTGCATAGTGTGTACAACGGATCCTCATGAGCCAACAAGAAGTACTCTATACTCTATATGTACACATGGCTTTCTAGAAAAAGTTAAATCTCCCTTAAATTGCACTTTACAGTCACAAAAGACTGAAACACTCTTGACCATATAGGTTAACCTGCTTCCATTCACCACAAAGTATAGCAGAGTATGAAAAGATTCAACTTTTAAACACATCATTAATACTAAAGAAATGAAAAGAAGTGCTCAATTCAATACCATTAAGTTGAAAAATCTCTTTTCTCTCAAACAGAAGGTTAGTCCTTAAACATTAGATTCATTTTCTCTCTACAACATAAAAACATATCAAAACTCATGAACTTCATATTAAAACTCAGGGGCTTTATTTACCCTAATCATACTTTGAACCAAAAACCACAAGACCTCAAACTCAGGTACAAAAATACATCAAAGCACCCAGTGATGTTGTTCTTTTCTACTGAACGAAAATCTTGTTGCTGTTTATCAAGATCCCTTTTTCTTTAATTGTACATAAGTATCAGCAATGTAAACAGACAGCTAGGAGAACCTGAAACACTCAAGAAGATCTGGACAAATATAGCAACATCTACCTGCAAATTCAAACAGATGTTCTTTAAAGTCCTTAATCTTACAGAAAACGAGAGAGTGTAAGTATATGTGCTTGTGTACAAGTACATGAATACATGTCTGTCAATGAATATATGTGTGCATGCATATAAGTAAATGTGTGTATATTCATGTATACATGTGTATATGCATATATATGTGTGCGTATCAATAGCTTTGAACATCCTCAAGTATGTGCCTTTAAAATAAACAGTTCTTCACTGAAATAAATGATGATGATGTTATGCCATGGAGCTGTGCGTTATTTATATATATATATATATATAATATCGAGATCTCTGGCGGCACGCAGTATTACAGAAGACCTGCCTTCCCTACGTGCAAAGTTAGCCTACAATCAGTAGTCCCCTCCAAACCAAACATACCCCAACCCACTACCCCACTCCATCTTCCCACTCCCGCCAACACCACCCCTTCTCTATAAAGTTATGTTGGTACCACAACATCCAGTTCAAACTAATGAGATCGTGTAGGTGTGTGTCACAACAAAAAAACACACAGTCCACGGTGTAATGTGGCCTTGTACGTAACACGGTAAAAGGTTCCCAGTCCACACTGTAAATGTGGTTGGTGTTAGGAAGGGGATCCAGCCGTAGAAAATCTGCCAGATAGTCCTATACGAGCGAGATACGGTCACCCGACCAATCTTGCTTCAAGTGGACAACTCCTGTTTAACCCATGCTAGCATGGAAGATAGACGTTAAACGATGATGATGATGATATATATATATAAGAATAGAAGGTTAACTGTCAGACATTATACCATTTGAACATTAAGTGATTGTATAACATTACAGACTGAAAGATATACACATTACAGACTGGATGAATAGAAACACACACACAGCTTGGACAAAAAGGCACACACACACAAGCACAGTGATGCATTAGTAGTAAAGTTAAAGAATTAAGACAACCAGAAATATAATTAAAATGAAGAGAAGATAAAGTTAATACAACGTAAACTACATTAACAATACACAAATTATGGTTGTTGTTTAGCCCCATAATTGAGCCATTCTCTGGTCATCTCATCTTTTATGCAGACATAGTGCATCCAGGACATTATCTAATGTGTCCTTTCCTTTTTAAAACAGCATGGTGTGATTTGAGTGCAATTTAGTAATTATTTCTATCAGGTTAAATGACAAGGTAGAAATTCCCTCATTGATTCTACAGATGTGTCAAAGACATGATGACAACTCTTTTAGTGTTGGTGTTTTACATGATAAACGGACCTAGTATACTCTGTAAAGTGGTTGATGATAGGGAAGGGCATCTAGCTGTAAAAAGCTTGCCAAACAAAAGATCAGGAGGACTCTTCCGCTGTGTCAAAGACAGCCTCCCTAGTGTTGGTAATTTTCACGATAAACGTACCTAGCCTATTTTGTAAATTCGGTGATAAGAAGGGCATCTAGCTGTAGAAAAATGCCAAACAAAAGGTCAGGAAGACTCTTCAGTTGTGTCAAAGACATGATACACCCTCCCTAATATTAAAAGGCTACTATAAAATTCACTGGTACACCGCAGGAACATTTTCTAAGTGAGATGTGGGCCCCCAGTACAGCAAACGAGATACAGGGCCTTGGCTCATTTGAGAGGTCAGTAGCTCCGCTTTGAGTACTGTCTGTGGTGATCTGTCCAAACCTTACTAGCAAGGAAACAGACATTAAATAATGATGATGATAATTAACAGTGGCACCACAGCTGACTAAAGCCAGTACAAATGTGTATGCATATGTAGGTAGGTGTGAGCTTGCATGCATGTGTACATGTAACTGTGTTTTGCTTGTACTAAACTCAATAGAAAATAGGATATGTAGGAAGTCCACCTCACCAAACTTTCCCTCTTCTGTATACATAACCCCATACAACTGCACCTCTTGCAATTGTGCCATAAACAGCTTGACCTTTCAAGAGCAGAATTATCCATCATAAGGTTATTAAGTGACTATTGAATTCTGAGGTTAAAGGGGATTTACAGACTTCTAATTTGAACTTAGGTATGCAGACTCAATTCACCAGAATCTTATTACTTGTACACAGATTAATTTTTTAAAATTTGTTTTAACCAATATACTAACCACATCCTAATAATATTTTTAGTGGTTCAACATTTGTGTATATATCTGTTTCTCAATCACAAAATTTCTTGTCCTAACCTCATTGCAAAATATCGTGCACAAATGCCTTTCTTCTATCATAACTGTGGATTGAACCCAGTTCTATGAGTAAAATTGAGTAGATTGGAAACTTGTGTGGAATCCTGTTCCATGGACTGTAGTGATAATTTAACAAGTCTAATACTGTCAGTTTCACAATGATTCAGCAAGAAGATTGTTTTGAGTACAAATGTCTGGAATACCCACTTGCAAGATTACAGTTACCATGTGGTTGTTGTTTAGCCCTGGTTGTACCCTGATGAAGCAGGCCTATGATCAAAAGCATGCCAACGATGACCATCCAATAATATCTAGTTATCTGATGGGTTCTCTTTTTTTTAAGATGGTAAGATGTGATTTGAGGAATATTTGACTGTTGTTTCTAGCAGATGAAGTGACAGTGGAGAGGCTCTGTTGTTGGCTTAATAGTCAGCATGTCCATCTACAGATTGACCCAATTGGTCCTGGTGAATACCATATACACTAATGTACAGGCTTTCACCTTGCTGTCATACTATTTGATGCCTGTATAAATTGCAAGTCAACAACCTTTATAACCTGCTGATACACTGACATGTGTAATTTCATCTCCTGTACAAGAAATATCCTATGTGATTAAATTGGGCTGTTGCTTCATGAATACAATCCCCCAAAATACTTTTTCACCCATTACTCACCATCCCATACATCTACACCAATAGAATCATATTCCTCTATAAATAAGCAGCTGATTTTAAAACTTAGCTGCTCTCTCAGCATATCATTACACATCCAACTGACCCCCCACACCTGATTTTTCTCCAGATTCAACAAATTTTCCATATTCAGTAGTCCATTTTCCCACTGTTGCCATTAACTTGCAATGCTAAATTAAAATTTTTATTTGAAGAAAACCAGGATAAAAAAACTCAAGTGTGGCTAGTAGTTTGGATAGTGAAGGCGAGAAGTCCTAAGAAAAGTTGGATGACTGATTGGATGACTACAGGAAGGAAGACTGTTTCCTAGTTCAGTTGATTTATAGTCAGGGACAGATATAAGTCTGCTCTATCTCTTCATCTGGTAAGAGAATAAAGGGTCAAGAGTTGATATTTTATGTGAAGTTAAGTGAGTTTAAGAAAGAGTATCAAAGGGAGATTAGTATTGGAAAGAGATTGATCCAGTTTTGCCAGTAGCTGTCATTGCCTGCTATGGATGGTTGCCAAGATTTATAAAATCTACAGATATGGCAGATGAGGAAGTCAAATAAATAACAGACTAACTGCAGGTCAAAAAGTTGGCACTATGGTATCCTATTGTTGATGCATCTATGGTAAGGACACTTAACAGACCAACACGACCTTTATCCTGTTTTGAATTTACCTTAAATCTTCTAATATACATTGTTATAGCATATTTATTACATTTATCGTGTGTGTACATACATATTTATCTGCGTGTGTGTAATAAATCAAAGTAGAAGAGCAGACAAAGCAGATATTAATTACGAGACATATGCTAGCGTGGAAAATGGACGATAAACGAAGATGATGATGAAGAGAAAAAAGGTTTATATTTTTTTTTATAATAAAATTTAGACTTTAGACCTTGTGTTCTTGTGAAGTTGGGAAAAAAAGTGTTAGGACAAAAAAACGGGAGGATGGGACAAAAACGATAATTAGAAAGTCAATAATTATTGCAAAGACAATTAGGAAAACAAGGCATTACTAAAATTCCACTCCTATAATATAGTGCATCATTAATTAGGATTAAGAGTAAATATAAATTAACATATGGGCATACAGTTAAGTAGTTAAGATAATTAAATTTGTTTTACAACCACAATATCTCAGATTTTGTAGTGGGATTAAATGGAGGTTAGTATGTTTAATAGGGAAACTTACATTCACTATCACTTAGAACTCCAGCTAAAACAAACTTTCCAGTTGTTGTCTTCCTGTTTCTTCTACAACAACTACAATGGTACGCGATGGGCCCCACCCACAGCCCCGGCGGACAGAATGGAGAAGGCGTTGATTTAATCCCATTATGCAGGACACTTTTTTTTTTTTTTTTTATTGCTTAGCCAGAAAGAGTAGCACTCATGACTCTTATTCCAGGGACTCTGAGAATGGAGTGAAGAAGTGAGGACGATAACATCAAAGCAGAGAACTTGCCAAAATTCTTACCAGCCCACCACCCTACACTGGGACTTTATTAAACATGAAAGAATGAATGACATAGTTGACCATGATGGGATTTCCACACAGCACGCAAGGACAAGAATAACTACCACAAGGTATTCTACCAATTTGTTGCTTTGGAGCAAGAACCAATAGACTTGAGTTGACTAGAGGCCATAATATGAAGCCACCCAATATTATGTTTTAGGTTTGGAGGAAAGGCAAATGCTCATAGATTTCACAAAATGCCTTGTGGTATTTGTTCTGATTATCTGCACTCTGAGTTCAAATACTGCAGAGGTTAAATTTGCCTTTCATCATTTTGGGTTTGAGAAAATAAAGTATCAGTCTAGAATAGTGGATTGGCAAAATTTTTAGTGTTCATCGATATATCTTGGAATATTTGTTCCACCTTTTTGCATTCTGAGTTCAAATCCCACAGAGGTTGACTTGGAGGGTTTAACACCACCACTTGTCCCTTGGATATTTTTTACTATAGCTGGTAGTTTGGCCAGGAGGAAAGAAAAGTGCTAAGATAAGTTTGTTGGTACTTTACATATTTTCTGGCTGTTAGTAAATGAAGCAATAGAGGGTAAGTAATATGTGTCCAACTTATCTCTTCATATAATAAAGATTTGGAGAGTCAGGAGTTAATTCCATCAAAGAGTCAGGAAGATTCTTCAGCTATGCCAAAGACATGGCAACTTCCCCACATGATAAACTGCCCTCAATAGATAGTAGGATCATATGGTGAGCCCCTAGCTCACTTGGATGTCAGGGGCTTCGCTTGAGTACTGACTGGTCTATGACATATCCAACTCATGCTAGCAGGGAAAATGGATGTTAAACAATGACGATGATTATGTCCTGTGCACCATGATCTCTTAACTGGCAGAACTAAAGTATTGCATTATTGATCAAGGAGAGTTTCATTAACTGGAAGTGCTAAATTCAAATTCTTCCTTTTCTTGAAGAGAACAAATATAGAGAAAACCGAGATAAAATATAAACTGTGGCTAGTAGTTTGGATGATGAAGGAAAAAAGAAACAACAAAAGCCTGACAGGAAAACAGTTTGGTTCTTAACTAAGCTGAAGTTAGATAAGTGGCAGCTGTGTCTGCTGCTATGGTAAGAGTATGGATAGAGAATCAAAACTAAAAAATACCATGAAGCTGCTTTAATCTAGTACTCTAGGTACCATGGAGTAATGTATTATTGATCTAGATATCACTCTCTGGCTGTACTTAATTCAAATCCTCTTAAGAGTGTGGTTCAGAGAAGGATAGTTGATTCTCCACCAGACTGACCTACTCTGAATGCTAGAAGACAAATTTCTGAACAACATTCACAGCTTTTGGTTCAACCATACCATGAAAAACTATCAACAATAAAGCCTCTACATGGTCATTTGACCTATACAAATAGCAGTTATTTTTTTCTCAAATTACACTACTGCCTTGCAAAAGGAAAGGGACATTGGAAAATACAATCTTGTATACACAAAGCTTAAGAGAACAACGGGATAGTTGTGGCTGCAACACCTTTCATTATACCTCAGTTTTGTCAGGGTTAAACAATAAATATCTCAACAAATTAATAGGGAAACGGTCACATCAGAAATATCTTTGAGCAAGGGTCTGCTTGATCAGAGCTGAACTATAGCTAACACACCTCAAGCAGATCATGAAAAATACATGGAAGATTTTGAACAGAGACAGCCAAAAAGACCAAGACATTCATAAGGCTAGTTGATAGGAGCATCCTACACCCACAAACTCAAAACCAAACTCTACCCTAGGGCCATATTCTGAATTAAGTTTACTGGTGATATGGTGAATTAAATTCATAAAGTTCATAAATTAATTCACATTATAGTTTTACTATTTTTTTCATGAATTTTACTAAATTTTTTAGATCAGAATAGAATAGATTTACAAACACCTAATTTTAACATGCAGCCCTAGTTAGCTAAAGTGACTATGCCAAATTGCATTGTTGCTATGACAACACATTGAGCAAATGATCAGCATCTTGATGCCAATGAGTCAACATTACCACGAGTGCATATGCAAAGAACTCATCTTTCACATAAGCACAATTCCAACAATGTTGGGAGAAGGGGTGAGAATAGTTGAATAATTCATCTTAACTGGCATTCATATAATTTATCCTTATTATAAATATAAAAAGGATATAACTAAATACCACAATGAATTTTGTTGGATGCTCTACTGATTATAATAGCATATAAAATAACTAGGGTTTAAAAGAAGAAATTAGTACATATCAAAAGACGCAGGTTGTGACAGTTAAAATCTTCACCTGTTAATTTACGGTGCATATACTAATATATATATGAGAGTGTTGTAGTTTGCTTGAAACATTGTGTGTTAAGTATAAGAAGGTATGTAATCCGAAGGCTGCAACAGTGCGAAAGGTGTGGTATGATTTAAGATAAAAGAAGGCAACAAAGATGCTCTGTGTTACCCATTCTTTATTCAAATACGACCTTAATTTTCGAGATGAAATCTCATCAGAAGTAAAAAAACCTTGGAAAATAGAGAAAACATTTTAGTTTGTATGTGCCATCTTTTTTTTCTGTTTATGCCGTTACTAGCCAGAAGTCGTAGTAGGAGGTGTGAGAAGTTAACGTCTTTGTGTGTGCATGCGTGTTCGTGTATTTTTCCTTTTTTGAATTTAATATTGTATTTATTAATGTACTTATTTTATATATTTATTTATGTATTATTAATGTGTCTGGCACAAATATAGGAATTGTGTTGGTATGCAAAGCATATTTTGTGTGTGTTATAGTTCTTGCATACATACATGCACACACAAACACACCACTATACAAATCAAGGAACAATATATGCGTAGACCTGCACACATGCAGGCATATATGTATGTCATACACTTACCAGCCAGAGGCGGTGTTGTGCATTAAGTTCCAATAGGCAAGCAGGTGTCTTGTGCTGGGATGTGGCTTGCCGTTGGTGCTGTGTGTTTTCATGCTTTAATGTGTTGTGTGTTTAGTGTTCTGTTTGTGTTGTGTGTTGATATAAATTCTGATAGGCACTGTGCCAAACATACATAAATGTGTTATAATTTTACAATGGGTATATGTAATGGGTATATTGTAGCTTGTCAGTGTGTTGTGCGTTTACATGTTAGATGTATTTTGTGTTTTGTTTATATGATGTGTGCTGAGGTCTAATTAGTCGGTGGTGTGTGTGGTTGCTTAAATTAGGAATTGTGTGTTAAATTCTGATCTGCTGTTGATGTATGGTGTGAGTTTGCTAATAATTGCTTCCTTAATTCTAAGATTTCCTAATTTTCGATCCCTAGCTTCAATTGTAACTGCTATGTTTTTGTTGTTGTTTTTGATTTGTCTATGTGTATCTTGAAGGATGATGCATGTGTATCTAAGCATTTTTTAATGCACATATATAGTGGTCCAATAGTGCTACTAATGTAAAAGTCCCTATATTTATCACATTGAATGCAGTATACCACGTATGCCTGTTGGCACATACTTGTGTCACAGAACAAGCAGTTGGCCAGGATGCATCAGCTGTTGGAGTCTCTTGGTTGCCTCATTGTTAGTGTGTGTATATATATATATATATATATATACACGTGTAAAGAGGTTGGCATTAAGAAAGGCATCCAATCATAGAAGCCATGCCAAAAACAAATCCATATGAGCAAGAAATGGTCACCTGACTTGACTTGTCTCAAAGTGACAACCTGTCTAACCCATGCAAGCATAGAAAATAGATGTTAAACAATGATATATTATACAAATTATACATACACACACACATGGCTTCGTTAAATTTATATATATACACACACACACACACACACACATATATATATACAGGGTGTGGACGATATTTGTTCACAATTTTCAACTGCTAATTTTATGCAATTTTTTTTTACTTCCGTTGTCACTCTTGTTTTCATAAAAACAGTGACTATATTTCCATTATTTATTTTCAGAATAATTGATTATGAATAATTTTGAACCTCCAAATATGTGGAAGAGACACGGAGTTCTTCTTGGAATCCGCGCCGGGAGGACAAATAAGGAAATTTCAGACTTTCTCAGCATCAGCAGGAGAATGGTGGAAAAGGTCAGAAAGGAATTGGAAGATTCAGGATTCGACTACGAAGCAACATCAGAGAGGAAAACACATGATCAACGATCTGATGCCTTTGGAACGCCCGAGCTCGTTGCTGAAGTTCAGGATATCATCACCAATGAACCTAGCAAGTCGATGCCTGCCATTGCAAGAGAGAAAGGCGTGGATGAAAAGCTCATTAGGCTGGTAGTACATGAAGACATTCGGTACGTTTCATACAAGATGAGGAAAGGACAATTTCTGTTAAAGGCGATGCAAGAAAAGCGACTGAAGCACGCAAAGAAGCTGATCAACAAGTTGAAACACCCACTGGAGCCAGACATGCTGTGGTTTTTCTCTGATGAGAAAAATTTCTGCCAAGACCAGAAGATCAACTCCCAGAACAACAGGTGGCTCGCTGTCTCATCCAAAGACGTGCCCAGAGTCATGCAGACAAAATTTCCAGCGACAACATTGGTCTTAGGTGTCGTCAGCAGTCAAGGTGACGTCATGCCACCTCACTTCTTCCCTGAAGGCCTCAAGCTGAACACCGGTGGCTACAGCCGCGTTCTGAGCAAGGTAGTAAAGCTCTGGATCGACCAGGTAGCTGCAGGTAGGCCGTACGTGTTGCAGCAAGACTCAGCGCCCTGCCATACCAGCCAAAAGACCCAAGCCTGGCTGTCAGAGAACTTCGTCGACCACACTTCACTTGACATCTGGCCTCCCAGCTCGCCTGACTGCAACCCCCTCGACTTCTTTGTGTGGAGCACAGTGGAACGAGACACCAACAGATCTAGCTGCAATACAAAAGACGATCTGAAGGCCAGGATCACAAGTGCCTTTAGGGGCCTAAGTCGGGAGAGAGTGATGAAGGCCTGTAGCCGGTTCCGAGGCCGCCTTGAGGCCGTCATCAAAGCCAATGGCGGATTTATCGAGTGAGATCGAAAGAACAAGTCATGAAGACAAACTGACCCAAGTTTGATAAATATATCTTAAATGTGTTATTTTTTCCACACCTTGTATATATAAGAAAAAAAATTTGTTTACATTCTAACAGCGGATACGTAAAGCATTCGTGAGTTTTATATCAAATAATAATAATATTCGATTCTTTTGCAAGCAAACAGCCTAATAACGCCATGTAATCTAGACGACTATCGTCATCCTTTTGTTCTATTCAGGGTTATTGCCCTTCGTCAAGATTGTGCATCTCCTTTTCTGCTACACACTAGAACTCTTGAGAATATATAGTATGCTCTAAAGCATGCATGAGAAACATGCAGCCCGTGGGCCGTATGCGGCCCTTTTCAAGCACACTTGCGGCTTGCACAAAGGTTTTTAGAGCGCGAGCATGTTTTATCTTCATAATATAAAATAACAAAAAATAGTTGTAATGTGCGCAATTAGTTGTGTGTGGCCCTCAGACAAGACATATGTGGCCCATGTGCCCTCAGTTTGACATGCCTGCTCTAAAGTATACATCGGCTGATTAGCCTAATTTACATACTGCTTCCCCATGTACACAAAATGAAATGAAACATTTGTATAGGACACACTTGTATGCACCAATTTTCTCTCTACCCCACACTCCCACCCGCTAAATATCCCATGCACATAATGTTGAACTTGCTTACCTACCAACCTTCAATCATTACTGATAATACACTTTGCCTACCCAACCTTTGCATAGAAGCATGAAATCTTAGACACACTCAACATCTGATCTCCCACAAGGCTATTGACATGACAAAAAGCATAAAATTTGCGCTGTACGCTGATCCAGTGCCACAACAAAAGCACCCAAGCCATCCTGTAAAATGGCCATGTTGATAACAAAACTGCCCACTTCACCCTGTAAGATAGTCGAGTTGGTGAATGAACAAAAGCACTCAGTCCGCCCTGTAAGATGGTCGCGTTGGTGAATGAACAAAAGCACCCAGTCCACCCTGTAAGGTGGTTGTGTTGGTGGCAACAAAAAAATGACCAGTACACCCTGTAAGGTGGTTGTTTTGATGCCACGATAAAATCACCCAGTCCACACTGTAACATGGTTGGTGTTAGAAGGCCGTCTAGTCATAGAAACCAAGCCAAAATACAGATCCATATGAGCATGATGTGGCCTTCAGACCTGACCTGTCTCATAATGTGACATTAAACGTTAATAATGATGATATATATATATATACGCACACACATTTATGTATTTATTTTGCCAAGATTCTTGATGTGAAATCATATGTTGAAACTGATATTATATTACGGGATGGTCATGGTGCCGATAAAAATGCACACACAGTATTTGACTTCACTTCAGTTTCATTATTAGAGTCTCCTCTTCTTTCTGGTCTTATTTTGTTTACTCCAGAAATAATATCAGAAAGAGGAACAAATAGTCATTCAGGAGGTCACAGAATGTTTGACAATTGAGCTTTGACAAACTAACCAATAGCCAATAATAAAGCTGAAGTGAACATCAAATAATGATGTTTTTATTAACAACACGATCAATCCCCAATAAATATATATATCAAACGAGTTGATATATATAAAAACAAATAGTAGAAACAAATAGTCTAACCCATGCTAGCGTGGAAGATAGACGTTAAACGAAGATGATGATGAAAGGAAAAAGATGTTTTCAATAGAAAATGCTGAAGATATTCTTTCAGTGTAATATCAAAACATTTATTTATTTATAAAGTGGATATTTCCGCATTTAATAATGGTACTGGTTTCAGCATTATATCCGCAGTTGACAATGTATATAATGCTGAACTGGTACCATTATTAAATGCATAAATATCCACTTTATAAATAAATAAATGTTTTGATATTACACTGAAAGAATATCTTCATTTTCTACTGAAAAAATCTTTTTCCTTTCTACGATTTGTTTTTATATATATATATATGTGTGTGTAGAATTTGTATTTAATTTGTTGGAATTCCGACAAACATAAATGCTAAGGTTTGATTATCATGGATACGTCTTTATTTATAAAACACACTTTGTATTTTATCTGATGAAAGCACACCAATGTTGCCTTGGTTGCCCTTGAAATATATATAATAAAATAAATATGGTTTTATAAATAGTTTTCCATTTATTTATATCTTGGTATATATATATATATTTAGTAGAAATAGAAGTTTTCGCTGTATTTTGACTAAAGAAATTAGCTTGATAGTAGGGTTTATAAACCTCTAAAAATGAAAAAGGATGAGTATTGACGTATGTCGTATTAGACTTCTGTTCTAGCAATGAACTCTCTATTATGAACACCTTCCAGCACAGAAACATCCATAAATATATATGGTATAAGGGGAATCAGGGACAGAGATCAATAATTGATTTTGTTATTGTCTCTGATCTCTGATTCTCTTTCGTGTTAAGAGAGGGGCTGAGCTGTCAACTAATCACCATCTAGTTTTCCTCAACTTAAGACTACCTAAAACCTCAGAAGCCCACAAAACTGGCAGGTCCAGGGTGACCTACAGGATAAAGTGGAAAGTGTTTGTGGATAAGGAAGTCAGGACCAGGTATACAGATACTATTGCATCCAAATTCAGAGAACTCCCTGAGCAAACCAAGGATGTTGAAACAGAGTACAGATTGTTCAGCTCAACAGTTTTTGCTTTAGCTGCTAAATGCTGTGGGCAAAAGAGGCTTGATTTGTTGCTGGATGGCAGGAGGACCCCTTAGTTCAATCAAGCGGTCAAAAATGCTATCTGAGCAAAGAAAGAGGCCTACAAAGCTTGGCTTGGAAATAAGTTATCCTCCTTGCACTTATGATATAAGCAGGCATAAAGAATCACACTAATATACTGAATAACTAATTTGCTACTCCTTAATTGAGTTGATAGAGTTTATGGTTGCTATTTCTAGCGTCATTATGAACCTGTCATATTGTCCTTGATAAACAAATATTTACTTAGTTGATCAATCTATGCATGCATGTAATTTACACACGACGCTGGATTGGTAAGGATAAACTGTTTACTAACAGGTGAATATTATTTGTTCATACTTTCAAAGAAACCCTCTGATGAAAGAATCTTGTGACAAAGTGTTTCTATATTTTAATTTATCATCACAAGTAAATTTCTCAACAAGAGAGCAAGATGCTGTCATTTTAACATCTATTTTTCATTTATGCATGGGCTAGCCAGATTAGACTTAGAGCATGTTGTCATTCAGCTCAGTACTGAAGATTTGATCTTACCAGTTCACATGTATTTCTCTTCTTCAAGTGCTTTCACTAACAGCACACAAAACTAGTCCTATTCACATCACACACCATGTCTATCCTGATTTTTAGGATAGGTACACTGTATTCCTGCATAGTTATCTTGATAGAGGCACCTAAAAGGTGCATCTGGTCATTCTCAAAAAGTCCTGTTCAACCCATACCAGCATGAAAACACACGTGTAAAAATGATAACATTGATTATTACAAGTTACCTCTCCTGCACACTTCAGCCAATATCTTTTATATTTCATACACTTGTGCTATTTTCCATGTAGGCTAACAATATACAACTAACAAAATATTCAGCTCCAGCTTCTGTTGATCTTCCATATTCAACATCCATGTCTCACTACTATGCAATGTCAAATTGCTTAAATGATTTAGTATCTACCATTCTCACATGAACAGATGGAGAAGCCCCTTTCTCTTCAGTCAACAACAGCTATCTCCAGTTTATAAGGGGAATAATTCTTGCAAGCAGTTTAGACAAGACTAAACTAATAATATATTAGAATATATCTTAACCCTTTTGATACCAAACCACATGAAACTGTCCAAACTTTATGATACAAAACTTCTCATTTCTGGTACATATTCTATTTACCCCAAAACTAAGTAGAACTCAAGGGGATTTGCATTCAGAACATAAAAAAGGGGCATAACTAAATACTGCAAAACCCTTTCTTTTGTTTCATGTTCTACCAATTCTCAACTAAATACTTAAAAATGAATAAAGATTTCAAGTTATAACATTGATTTTGTTTTTCTCTTCACAACTTGGATATTTTCCAACAAGGCAAATTTGGCATAATATGGAGGACAAGTCAAAATTTTATAACTACAAGGAAAATTATTAATCTATACAATCTAAATTTAAAATAGCTGTCATTTTCTTTTTTTTTCTTTGTTCTTTCTCTGATAACATGATTAAGTATTCACTTATTTATTCCTACATTATTAGTATTATTGCGGTGGATTGGCAGTATCGGTAGAGGGTTGGATGCCATGCTTTGCAGCAAAGAGTTACGGTCCTTTATGGTCGGAGTTCAAATCCCGTCGAGGTTAACTTTGCTTTTCATCCTTACAGGGTCGATAAAATAAAGTACCAGTAATACACTGGGATAATTGCTGGCCTTGTGCCAGAAGTAGAAACAATTATTAGTATTATTGTGTCATTGAAGACTGGGTCTCTGAAATTAATTAATGCTACATTCCCAGCAAATAAACTCAATTTTCTCCAGCCCTTAATTAGAGGTAAAAAAAAATTCCGTTTTTTCAGCTAGAATATGAAAACAATGGTAGAGTGAATGAACAGGAGATGTCAACTGGAGTCTACACTGTTGTTCAACGTGCTAAAAATAGCAGACAAATCTCTCTCAAATCACACCCTAGTCTTTTAAAAAAATGACAAGGACATCAAATAATGTAGTCCTAGACGTGTTTGAATAAAAAGCAAGATGGTCATTGTTGTATTGACTCCAATCATAAGTCAATGATCAAAGATGAGTAAATGAATATATATATAAATAAACAAGTTCTATTTTATACAGAAATATCCCACTTCTAAAATAAGAGGAAAGCTTAATTAAAAGATTCCAGTAGATTTAAATACTTACTCACTCTATTATTAAAAGTCCAATGACCAAGTTGTGTTGGTTAAAAACCACCCAAGTAAAAATAATGGCAAGTACACAGAATGGTAAGAATGCTAATGGCAAGAGATTAGTTAGTTTATCTTCTAATGTGGACTTGGACTTACAGCTGCTGCTCAGAGTCAATGTGTTGTCAGGTCACTTACTGAACTGTTGACATTTCAAATGTGCTGTTAACCCTGATCAACCAAGCAGACCTATGATCAATAAATAACATTCCAGCTAAGACCACCCCGTTCTTTGTACATCTTGTTTCACCAATTTTATGACAGTCAAGTCAATATGAAAGACAACATGAATAAAATAGCTAAATTTGCAAAACTATCCAACCGATACCAGAATAGAGGAGGGGGAACCTAAAATTGTATTGAAACATACAAAGGAATAGAGTGAAGTCAGTTGTTGCTCAACCACAACAGTTTCAGTAGAGATGGATGTTGCAAATGTATAGGAGCAAGAATTACTAAGATGGAGTGGAAAGAGTTTAGGGAATTATTAATGTTGAATGAAGTACAAATTATATGACTTATGTGAAGAGCGAAGAATGAAAAGAAAATGGACCCATTGGGTATGTAATGTCAATGTCATACATAAAAAACAAGACTGACAAAGAAAATGGACACTATCAGAATTAGTCCCAACAGTGTGCAAGAGAGATTTTGCTGATACTGATATGATATATATGAAGGACCCTTGCAAGCAGGGAAAAGCAGACGTAAAATGATGATGATGATGACATTTGGATGAAGAGTAGTCAAGTGACCCAAATGGTAGTAGCCAGATAGGGATGATATGAAAAGAAGTGAAGGATGATCAGAGGGCAAAGCCTCACAAATGATATGACAAGAGAATGAACAAGTGGCAAGAATTTGTGATGAAGTAGACATGTCCAACCCATGTAAATAGACATAAAACTATGAAACTTTTGTTGAGAATGGGAACTGACAATATCCACAATCATCACCATCATTTTACGTTCGCTTTTCCCTGCTTGCACTGATTTTAATTATTAGTTGAAGCCAACCATCCTTGGAGAAGACACGATCATCACAAATTCCTTGCTATTACATATTTGAAGGCAGGCCTTTAGCATTTATAATACTGACACTTGTTACCTTTATACATATCTGATGGGCTTACCCTCACTGATGCTGAAAAGAAGGTAGCAAGGAAGTGCCACGATGAAAGACTACTAAATGAGGAGAATGAATGGGATGAAGATAATTTGCTCCAACAGAGGGACCAGCTGTGCAAGTTAGCAGTAGCATAGTAAGTAAGGCAATCAAGGATATGATGACAGGCAAAGCAGATGCATCTTCAGGAATAGTTGCTGAGATGCTGAAAGCTTCTGGGATGGAGGATCATACCATGGCCACCTGTATTGTAAACCAAGTAATACAAAATGGTGTCATATCCAATGATTGGCATAGCAGCATTATTGTCAACTGCTACAAGGGCAAAGGAGATGCTCTAGATAGAAAACTATAGAGGCATTAAGTTGTTTGACCAGGTCATGAAAGTCACAGAATGAGTTATCGCACAGCTGATTAGGGACCAAATTAACCAAAATGAAATGCAGTTTGGATTTGTGTCAGGTAAAAGTACCATGGATGTTCTTTGCCTTGGGAGGCAACTGCAGAAGTACCAGGCTAAAAGTAAACCCCTCTACTTAGTTTTTGTTGACCTGGAGAAAACCTTTGACAGAGTTCCCCATTTCATTATCTGATGGGTTTTTAGAAAACTATGAGTAGATGAGTGGATTGTGAAGGCTGCACAAGCCATGTATAGAGAAACAGAGCAAGATTAGAATTAACAATGACTATAGTGAAGAATTTAGCATGCAGGTAGGTGTCCATCAGGGTTTCATCCTTAGCTCTCTCTCCTGTTTATCGTCCTGCATGCTATAACAAAAGAGTTTAAGACTGGCTACCCATGGGAACTTCAGTATGCAGATGATCTAACCGTCTGAATCTATGGTAGAATTTAGAGAAGAAATTACAAACCTGGAAGCATGGCCTAAAATCAAAAGCTCTTAAAGTTAACTTGTCAAAGACTAAAGTCCTAGTATGTAGAAAGGAAAACGGGGGCCCAGATTCTCTCAGTGTGCAGGAAAAGAGTAGGTAGATATTCCATTGTATGTCTCAAATGCAAGCTATGGGTACATAAAGATGTAGTGGGATCACAGGCAGATTATCAATGATTGGAGATCTTATATGCAGCCAATGTACAGGTGCAGTAAATAGCATGAGCCCACAGGATACTAGCTCCTTCAAATACCCAGAGGGCTCTGCAGAAATAGTCAACAGTTTCTGTTATCTGGGTGACCAAATCAGCAGTGGGGGAGGGTATTCCGAAAATACAGTAGCCAGAGTAAGAAAGGAATGGCAAAAGTTCAGGGAGTTACTACCACTGCTAGCTACAAACGGTTTTTCCCTCAAAATGAAGGGCAGATTGTACAATGCATGTATACAAACAGCAATGTTACATGGTAGTGATACCTGGGAGCTGTGTGCAGAGGACCTGTGAAGATTGGAAAGAAAGGAAGTCTGCTTGCTCCAATAGATGTGTAATAGTAATATGCACGAATGGCAAAGCGTAAATGAACTGCAAGAGAAATTAGGCGTAAGAGGAATCAAATGCTGTGTGCAGGAGAGGAGATTACGTGTGATGCATATGAAGGATGATAGCTGCATAAAAAGGTGCAGAGCGATCAAAGTTGATGGAAGATATGGAGTAGGAAAACCTGGGATGAAGTGATAAAAGCTGACATTGCACATTTGCACCTCTCAAAGACAATGACACAGGATCAAGATCTTTGGTGTTATGCAGTAATACAGAAGACTCACCTTTCCATGCACAGACTGAAGCATACATCTAGTATGCACCTCAACTACTATCCTCCCTCCCACACCCTAACACTCTACAGACACATGATCACACCACTCTTCTCCCATGCCCTTACACCTCTGCCCTGGTGCCCAGTCCACACTGTAAAGTGGTCATATAGGTGTCACAACAAAAAGAACCCAGCCTTAGAAACCAAGCCAGAAATGGTTCTCTATGAACAAGTCATGATTACCTGACCTGACTTGCCTCAAACGGGACAATACTGCAAGACACCTAGTCTGATGCTTTCCCAATTCCACCAATCCACCGTCCTGGGCTGGTACTTTATTTATAGATCCCAAAAGGAATAAAAGACAAAATAAATCTTGGCAGGATTTAAACTAAGAACATATTACAACAAAAGTAATGCAAGACCCATCCAAATACTAACAATTCTGCTAATCCACCACTCTTAACAGGTACTCCCACCACCAATAAAAAGAAAAGTTGAACTAAGAGTGCTAAGAGCCAGAGCAAATACTGCTATGTTGAACTCTGCACTCCCTCCCACTTTTCTTCCTCATATCCATCCCTAGAAAAACAAAACCAGAAACTGTCAAAACTTCACTGATGAGGTTAAAGTTAACAAATGCCAAAATCAATAATTCAAAGGGTATAAACAAAATTAATAAGCTGTAATCTTATTCCTATAGGCAACCAAAACCTGGGTGGTAGAAAAGCACCCACACACACCCTTGTAAAAACCACCTCACAAAACTAGAAAAAAAAAAAAGAAACAATATGAGAGGAACTGCACAAAAATAAGGAGACATCATAGAAGGCAGTGTTCATTGCTTGAAGTCAATGTGAAGTGAAGAAGAGGGTAGAGATTGGGGACATAACTAACAGACTCTCTCCACTGTTCACCCTCAGGGGCAGAAAGAAAAGTAGGTCATGATGAAATGTTCCTAGTTTGAACTGCTTCTGACCCCAACTTCTGTACTCAACAGTTCACAGTAAAATGTAACTGTGAAAGTAATGTAAGTGTGAGGAGGGGGGGGGGGGTCATTTATGTGTGTGTGTAGGGTATAGATATCATGTAGCTAGGTATCGCATATTGCATACAAGGCAGTGTGTGTGTGTGTGTGCATAATTATCACATGCGTGTGTGTGAAGTAGATAGTTGCCACATTCTGAACGTGTGCAGGGAGAAGAGGCTACATTTTGTGTTTATGCCAATGCCTGTAATGTGTTAGTAATAGGTCATATGTCAGTGTGTGCAACATGCTACCTGCATGTGTAACCTGATTGAGTAGGATCAGTCAAAGACATTCCAGCTGTGACCATCATGTAAAGGAGGACTATATTATCTAATGAACTTTCATGTGCAACACACCATATTTATTGGCATTTAACACACATCAGTGTAAAACATTCACCCTAATTTCAAGAAAGGAGGTCAGATAAAAAACAAATTTTAATATATAAAAAAAAGTATGATCAGCAGTAGGTCCTGAATTTTAGGGGGGGAAATGCACATTATGCAACAGTGATAAATACAGTAATTACACATGTATGCATATGTGTATTACATGTGTGTATGTCTAAAAGTGCATGAGTATATTGTGTATCGTTGCATGTGCATAAATATATACACACACACGAGTACACACTGTGTCTATAGCAAGTATAAATAAATGTGGTATGTATGTTGTTTTATGTATGTGTTGTTGAGCTCTAGATCAGCTCTGGTTAAGCAAACCTATGATGAATGTCATTTCAGCTGTGATCACCCCATTTTTCAAATATCTACAATTACATTGCCCAATGTGTCTTTCCTGTTTTATTCAGGTAGTAGTGTGAACCCAGGACCTAATGATTGTAATGCAAACTCTTTAACCATTCAGCAATACAGGTATAGAATATAACCTTTTCTCAATAGCTGAGGCTAGATTATATATTTTAAATGAAGAATGCTTGTAGTTTATCTAACTGCAAAAATATATAAAGTGTGTGTAAAATAGTCAAGTGGATACAGGATCAGAATACCAGATTACATTTATGTATGCATGGGCCTTCATAAATCCTGGTGAAGTCATAGGAGTGCCATATGGCATCTATTAGGCTTTTTTTTTTTAACTTGGAAGAGCCCATACCCTCACCTAGTTTGAACACAGCCAATTTCTTTTAGAGAAGGAAAGTGAATATCAGAGAAAGACAGTGAGAAAGAGCTGTAGAAGAATAATCAATCACAGTACTGGACTGGTACTTTATTATCTTGAAAGGATGAAAGGCTGGGTTAACCTCACCAGGATTTGAACTTAAAGAATAGAGAGCCAGAACAAATACAGCAAATCATTCTACCCAAGATCCAAACGTCTCTGCCTGAATTGTGTATTTCTATGCATTAAACTAAATTCTGGATTACCTCACTTGGGAGTGGATAAAGCCCTCAGCAGAGCATGAACAGGATATCTCAACAATAAACATGAGTAGGTAGAAAAATATTGTGGCATAATAAACACAGCACATTTTCTCCCATAAGAAAATAAATATTCAACCTGGTTTGCAACTACTCTTGTGTTTCTACATGGTCTCAGGCAAATCCACAGAACTGTTATCTAGTGAGCAACACATACATACATTATTTATTTATAAATACAGCAGATAAAAGATTAACTAAGAATGTTACCTGATGTAGTCTGGGTTGTTATCCAATGGGTTAAATATTTATCCTAGTCAACATAATATTAAAGGGGCATTTATGCTGCGATCCTTCTGGAAGAAGTGCCTATAAGTATCCATTGGTGTACGGTATTCAGAAATTATCTATGGAACCACCAGCACACAGATACCATACACTTAATCTGCAGTTAAGTACATCAACTTGAACATTCAACTGATATGCAGTATATATTCCCCAGAAGGATGAAAAACAAAGTTACCCTGAGTGAGATTTGAACTGAGAACATAAAAGCACATAATTAAATACAAAGTATTTTTACCCTACACTAACAACTTTACTAACTAATTCCTCATTTTATTTAACATGAAACTGGTGAAACACTGAAGTACCTATTCTAGAAAGATAAACCAATAAGGCACAGAACTCAGTATAGTGTCGGTATAACAAAGTAACGCTAATGAGGGAACATCTGCATGTTTACCCAATCTGCGAAAGCTGGCTGCTAAAACATAATTGTTTCTACTATTGGCACAAGGCCAGCAATTATCGCAGTAGATTACTGGTACTTTATTTTATCGACCCTGTAAGGATGAAAGGCAAAGTGAACCTCGGCGGGATTTGAACTCACACCATAAAGGGGTGTAACTATGCAGCAAAGCATGGCATCCGACAATCTACTGATACTGCCAATCCTGGCTGCTAAAACATAATGCTAGATACCTCTAAATAGATGGGACGATTATGACAATGCCTTTGATTATATGTCTGCTCATTTAAAACTTAGCTGGGGAAAAACATTTGAACACAAAATACTGCACAAATTAACAGTTCCATGACAGAGTATGTCGATAAACCTTATAAATAACAAAATATTAATTTATAATATGGAATCTCAACGATTTTATGATGATGAAAAGGCAGAAACAAAAATGTTAAATGTTTCTCTTTAATTCCCTTTGAATCCCTCATGCTGGTTTCCAAGTTTCATAGCATGAAGCAAATGAGAAATCAATCATCATTTGGATAGGTCAGTTTATTTCATACAATACATTCAGATAATCAACTTTAAAGGCACCAACTTTTCACAAAAAAAAAAAAAAAAAAAAAAAAAAATCAATTTAGAGTAAATAAATGCAGGGATATGCTCTAGATTCATGGTAGATGCTTTCAGTCTTCACCCGTTGCCATACCATTTAAATACTGGTCACCTCCCATGACATATGGCTCTCAACGATATCGTTAAGCGTGGCTTAGATGCTGCTGGCTTCCATTTTGCAGCTTGAGCAGGTCAGGTTAGACCAGACCAAAGGGACAGCAAAAGGCCAGATAATATCACAATCTCCTGATACACAACCTGCAGCAATACCTTCTCCAGCAATAGCTTGGTGAATTCAGTGTCAAACCTAGGTTTCATTGACATGCTGAAGATTGCAAGCTGCTGAAATATAATTCATTTTCCATAAGTTTATCATCTAAGCTATAACAATGGGCACTACAGGCATCACCGGAACTCTGAATCACCTCCCTACTAACTGCTATCACAACAGAGTTGACTGCCAGATTGAATGAAATCCACAAGTCGAACTGGCTCTTTCAGCGCACATCCCTTAATATCATCTGAAGTAATGCTTCTTCAGTTGTCTGCTAGGATTATGAGGCAACATCTTATCCAAGGTTTTGCACTTTATATATATATATATATATATATATATATATATATTAATTAATTAATTATTGCAAGCGATCTAAACGGCCACGTTGGACAACATAGTGATGGCTATGATGGAATCCATGGAGGCTATGGGGTTGGAAATAGAAATGAGGAAGGCTTCAGAATCCTGGAATTCTGTGACGCCAATAACCTAACTATCTGTAACACAAACTTAAAAAAACGTGAAAACCACTTGATCACCTATAGATCAGGGGAACACGCCAGCCAGATAGATTATATCCTTACTAGAAGACGGGACAAAGTGTCTGTTGTAAACACTCCCTCGTGAAGAATGCACCTCCCAACATAGCCTAGTAGTCAGTGACCTCATAGTCAGGAATAGACATACTCGACGACAGAGGAGGCCTACCTTGAGGAGAAGAATATGGAAATTGAAGGACCCCATAGCCAGTGACAAATTTAAAAGCTTATTACTTGATGCCTTTGATAATAAGGAAGAGCAATTAGAGACGTGCGATATAGAGGAACAGTGGCAATTCTTGAAAGTGAACCTGCTGAAAGCAACGGATGAAATCTGTGGCTGGAGCAGACCTATTGGCAGGAGGAGAGTAACTTGGTGGTGGAACAGTAAGGTAGAAGAGACAATCAAGGCCAAAAAGCAGGCTTGGAAAGTATGGCAGGATAGGGGAAGTAGAGAACACTATCATGTGGCCAGGAGAGAAGCTAGAAGACAAGTGTACCTTGCAAAAAGGGAAGCAGAGGAAAGAAAGTTCAAGCATGTTCTACAACGTGAGGTGTTCAGGATTGCTAGACAATGTGTCAAGGAAAACCGTGATATTGTCGGGGAGAAGTGTGTCCGTAATGATAACGGTGTACTTGCCTTCACTGATGCTGATAAGAAGATAGCCTGGAAGTGTCACTACGAGAGACTATTAAATGAGGAGAATAAGTGGGAAAAAGATAGTTTGCCCCAAATCGATCCAAGTTAAAGGTAGTATAATAAGTAAGGCAATCAAAGATATGAAGACAGGCAAGGTAGCTGGGCCCTCGGAGATAGTTGCCGAGATGTTGAAGGCATCTGCAATGGTGAGACATACTATGGTCACCCGTATAGTTAACCAAGTAATACAGAATGGGGTAGCAGCATCATCATTAACTGCTACAAGGGTAAAGGAGATGCTCTAGATAGAGGAAACTATAGAAGCATTAAGTTAGTTGACCAGGTCATAAAGGTCACAGAAAGAGTTATAGCGCAACTAATCAGAGAGCGAATTGATCTAGATGAAATGCAGTTTGGGTTTGTGTCAGGTAAAAGTACCACAGACGCTCTTTTCCTTGTACGACAACTACAAGAGAAGTACCTAGCTAAAAGTAAACCCCTCTACTTAGCTTTTGTAGACCTGGAGAAAGCCTTTGACAGAGTCCCCCACTCCATTATCTGGTAGGCTCTTAGAAAACTAGGTGTAGATGAATGGCTTGTGAGAGCTATACAAGCTATGTATAATGAAACAGTCAGTAAGGTTAGAATTAACAATGAATATTGTGAAGAATTTAGTGTAAAAGTTGGTGTTCACCAAGGCTCTGTCCTTATCCCCCTCCTATTTATAGCCCTTCAGGCTATAACAGAGGAATTCAAGACCTGAACTAGAGAAGAAATTCCAAACATGGAAGCATGGCCTAGAATCAAAAGGCCTTAAAGTTAACTTGTCTAAGACTAAAGTCCTAGTTTGTAGAAAGGAAAATAAGGCACAGGTACCCTCAGGGAAATGGCCATGTTCAGTGTGTAGGAAAGGAGTAGGCAGAAATTCCATTTTATGTCCCAAATGCAAAGTATGGGTACATAAAAGATGTAGTGGGACCACAAGTAAACTATCTAAGAACGTAGACTTTATATGTGGCCGATGCTCAGGTGCAATAGATAGCAGGTGTCCACAGGATACTAGCTCCTTCTATTGCCCAGATGGTTCTATAGAAATAGTAGACACTTTCCGTTACCTGGGTGATGAAATCAGCAGTGGAGGAGGGTGTTCTGAAAGTACAGTAGCCAGAGTCAGAACGGGATGGAAAAAGTTCAGAGAGCTTATACCGCTGTTGGCCACAAAAGGTTTCTCTCTAAAAATGAAAGGCAGATTGTATGATGCTTGTATACGAACAGCAATGCTACATGGCAGTGAGACATGGGCATTACGTGCAGAGGACCTGCGTAGACTGGAAAGGAACGAAGCATGTATGCTCCGTTCGATGTGTAATAGTAATATACGTGAACAGCAAAGCATAAATGAACTAAGTGAGGAATTAGGAATAAGAGGGATCAGATGCTGTTTACTTGAGAGAAGACTACGTTGGTATGGCCACGTGATGCGCATGAAAGATGACAGCTGTATAAAAAAGTGCAGGTAGTTACGGAGTAAGTAGACCCAGAAAAACCTGGGACGATCTGATAAATTCCAACCTTACAGATTTGCACCTCTCTAAGACAATGTCACTGGACCGAGATCATTGGCGCTATGCAGTAATACAGAAGTCCCGCCTTGCCTATGTACAAAGCGAAACCTACAGTCAGTAGGCACCTCTTAACCAAATATACACCACAATCCACTACCCCTACTCTATCCTCCCACTCCCACCAACACCACCTTCTCTCTAAAGTTGATACCACAGCATCCAGTCCAAATAAATGAGATAATGAGATCGTGTATGTGTCACGAGAAAAAAACACAGTCCACGCTGTAATGTGGCCGTGTAGGTAACACGGTAAAAAGTTCCCAGTTCCACACTGTAAATGTGGTTGGTGTTAGGAAGGGTATCCAGCCGTAGAAAACCTGCCAGATAGTCCTATATGAGCGAGACATGGTCACCCGACCAACCTTGCCTCAAGTGCGAAAACTCCCGTCTAACCCATGCTAGCGTGGAAAATGGACGTTAAATGAAGATGATGATGATATATATATATATCTTGCTTGGAGGGAAAGTAGGCATTGAACGATGATGATGAAATATACACACACACACATAATCATCATCATTTTACGTCCGCTTCTCCCTGCTTGCAAGGGTTGGACTGGTCCTATTCAGCACAGCATCTCTCCACTTGTCACGGTCCTTCGTCATCTCCTCGGTGAGTTTCAGCGATCTGAGGTCTGCTCTCACCAGCTCCGCCATGTTTTTCGTAGTCTACCTCTACTGCGTCTTCCTTCTACTGGGATTTCTTGGCACTTCTTTACCCAGCGGTCATCCTCCATGCACATCATATGTCCATACCATCTTACCCTTCTCTCCTGCACACCACAACTTATCTCTCTTATACCCAGTTTCTTTCTCAACTCGTCTATGCTTGGTCCTTCACGCACATTAGCATTGTACATCCAACGGAACATACTTGCTTCATTTCTCTCCAGGCATCGCATATCTTCTGCAGTTGCTGCTCATGTCTCACTACCATACAGCATCGTGCATCTCGCACAGGCATTATATAACTGTCCTTTCATACGCAGGGAGAAACCCTTCTTTGTCAACAGAGGAAGCAGCTCCCTAAACTTCTTCCAACCCGTCATTCTAGATACTACGGCTTCGGAACACCCTCCTCCCATGCTAATCTGATCACCTAGGTACCGGAAGCTATCAACCACTTCTATAGAATCCACCTGCATTGGAAATGTGTCTATCACTGCGATTACTACTGCTAACTTTCGCTGTACATCTACTGCATACGTAGTTTTCCCTACCTGTTAGTTTGCCTACTATCCCACTACATCTCTTGTGTACCCAAGATCTGCATTGCGTACATTTTATGGAATTTATGCCAGTTCCTTTCCTACATATCGAACATGGCCATTTCCCCGATGGAACCAGAGTATTGTCTTCTCTTCTACTTATCAACACTTTTGTTTTAGCTATGTTCACTCTCAGTCCTCTTGATTCCACCTGCTGTTTCCATAGCCAGAATTTATTCTCTAGCTCCTCTACTGATTCTGCTATAAGAACTAGATCATCAGCATAGAGAAGTTCCCATGGGCAGCCAGTCTTAAACTCCTCTGAGGACAGAAACCTGATGTACACCTACTTGTATCTGGAATTCCTCACTAAACAATTCCTCTATACCTAGTTTCCTTAGAGACCACCAGATGACAGATCGAGGTACTCTATCAAAGGCCTTCTCTAGGCCAACAAAAGCTAAGTATAGTGGCTTATTCTTCTCTAAGAACCTCTCTTGTAGCTGCCTCACTAAGAAGAGGGCATCTGTTGTACTTTTCTGAGGCACTAAACCAAAATGCATCTCATCTAATTTGACCCTTTCTCTAATCAGTTGCGCTAATATTCTCCCTGCCACTTTCATAACCTGATTCATCAGCTTTATGCCCCTATAATTGCTCCTCTCTAGAGCATCCCCTTTACCTTTGTAGCAATTTATGAGAATACTACTGCACCACATATTATATGTTCGACATAGAGAGCTACTATGCTTCTATCACCTTACCGCTACTTACTGCCGCCTTAGACTTCGCCGAAGCACTCGTGCCCATCACCGACCAGGAAAGAAAAATCATCCTCCACGCCAGGAAGACAGTCTTACTCTTTGACAACTCCAAATGGATAAAAAGAGCTCCCGACTCACCCTTCGACGTCAGCATGGGCGCTACGGATTCGGCGGAGGTCACGGATCTTATAGGATTATTCCTTATAGCCAAACTCACCGATATGTTTCCTGCTTTCGGTGGTGGATTGTACCGTGATGATGGGCTCCTTACCCTTAAAGGGTACAACCCCAGTAGTACAGATCGGGTCAAATTAATCAGCTTCTTTTAATCAGCTTCAATTAATCAGCTTCTTCCGCGACTGGGGATTTAAAATAACCCTACAAACGTCCCTGACCCGAGTTAATTTCCTGGACGTTACCCTCGATTTCAATAATGACCTGTACTACCCATACAGGAAACCCAATGACAACCTGCACTACATCCACCGCCGATCTAACCATCCTAGGAACATCACCAACAACCTGGTCAAAAACATCTCCCTCCGCATATCCCGTTTGTCAGCCAATGAGAAAATATTCGATGAACATGCGCCTTATTACAACCAGGCCCTCAAGCGGAGTGGCTTCCGGGAGGAAATATCCTACTGTCCAGCTCCCATTAGCGGAACCAGCAGGCGACACCGCCGCTCACGCAATGTAACATGGTTCAATGCTCCCCACAACGCCGAGGTGACAACTCCCATCGGGAAAATTTTCTTTAGGCTCATTGAAAAACACTTCCCACCACAACACCGCTACCACAACATAATTAACAAAAATACCATCAAACTCTCTTACAGCACTACACCTAACTTCGCACAAAACATTGTCTCCTCCAACAACAAAAAACTCAACCCTGATGGAAGAAACAACCTAAATAGCAGTGGAGAGCCGACCAGGAGGTGCAACTGTCCTGATAGATCCAGTTGCCCCCTCGACAACAGATGCAGAGACCGTAATGTGATCTACCAGTGCAACGTGAGCACGGACACCTCCAACAAAGCTTATATAGGATTAACCGCATGTGACTTCAAGACCCGGCTATACCAACACGGACATACCTTCCGAAACCCGGCCCGGCGTCACGCCACTACACTTTCGGGCCACATATGGGACCTCAAAGACAACAACATCAACTATGATCTCACTTGGAAATTACTGTCCAGAGCCAACTCTTACACGGAAGGACGCTGTCCGTGCAATTTATGCTCGGAGGAAACTTTACAAATGCTGTTTTCGACGGACCAACTCCTAAACAAGAAAGATGAACTGGTTACTGCATGTAAACACCGATTACGTAGGACTTACCTCGCCCTCAAACCCCATAATGACCCGGGGAGATAGACTAGGGCTATAACACCCCACTTGCCTATTTTGTAAGGGGTAACCGCTGCTTGCCAATGGAGCCGTAAGATCTTTTACATTTTTTATCGCTTCCTCTATATTTCCTCCTTCCCCCATCCCTCCCTAGTCCTTCTACCCCAGTTCCCTTTCTTTGTCGTCGTCTTTTTCTCGCCCACCCGAGGTAGCCCCTCGGTCCCTTGTAGCTTCAGCACCACCACCCCCCTCCCCTATTCTACGATAGATTTGGCTGACTCCGCTTTTTATAGCAGAGGTGTTAGACTTCGGATACTTGCCCCCTTCTCCGACCGCTATCCCTTTTTTCCGTGCCTTCTATATTTCTTAGTGGCATCTTTGCTTTAATTTCTCGTTTATCCAGTATTTCTTCCCTCTTTTTTTTTGGGGGGGGGGTGTTTTCTGTATTAATTCTCCGTTCTTTACTTTTACTTCGTACGATCTTTCATGTAGCTTATATAAGACTTTCTGTTTCGTGGCGGTACCCTTAGAGTTAGAACGTTTTTTTTGTTTTTTTTAACGGGACCCTGAATTATATTCTCGTACTAGTTTACTTTCTTGCTCTGGGTGGTTGCTGGCCCTGTGATTGGGGTAGAAACCTTTATTATTTTGTGGTAGTCTCTTGCCCCCCCCCCCCCCCTTTGTTGACCCGTCACCGTACGATACACGCACTTATACCTCGTATAAGGGTCCCTTTATTTCCGTCCCACCTAGTTTATTTTTATTTATTTTTTATTCTTCATTATATATATATATATATATATATATTTTTTTTTTTTTTTAAATTTATTTATCCTTTCTTTTATTCAGTTATTTGTTTATTTATTTATGTATTTATGTATTTTTTTAGCCTAGCAATAGCGAGACACTTAAGTCTTAGTAACCAGACTTTGCTTATTTTTTTTTCTCTCTCAGTACTTTTTATACTTTTACCCTTCTTTGTTTTACTTACCGTTTCGACTTCCTCCCCTTCCCCAGTATCTTCTTTGACCTCACACCCAGCTGTAGCTGACACTACCAACGCATGAATGGGTCTACTCCACCCCCTCTCCCTTTTTCTCCTACCAGCAGGTTCAGCTACCCCTTCCCCCACCAATTTACCTTCACAGATTTACTACTAACTTGTGATGTGACCAATCCTGGTGATTATCTCTTTGACCATATATGGAATTACCCCTTGATAAGCTCGGCTATTTAAATACCTGAATAAATTTTCATTCAGTCCAGAATTAGCCGTCGAAACGGCTTGAGCTCAGCCTTCGGGGTCTTACTTGTTCCTATATATATATATATATATATATATATATATATATATATATATATATTTATGTTCATACACGGAACAAAAGCTCTAGCCAAGATTTCAAGGCCCAATATTGACCACACCTCCAGAATACAAGAGGCATCAAAATTGTGGCCTATCTTCAGCCGCTTCGCAGCACTTGAATCACAATTTTGTGTTGGGTATTAGGTTGTTCATGAAAGTACCACACTTCAGCGAAAACATAACCACAGCTATCCGCAGAGCCATCCGCAAAGGATTTGACATACAATTCGCTTACTCCGGCACTTCACTGTGTGGATACCTATCTAAAAAGTGATCAAGAAACAACAGCAACCAATGCACACTGACAAACTGCCCTATCCACGAAACATGTATGTGCCAGCGGACACAAGTGGTATACTGGATTGAATGCAACAAATATAAGGAGTTCTACATCGGTAACATGACTTGATCACTCCACACCCATATTAAAGAACACCTCAACACATCCTAATTCAAAAAAACACATTGACAAATGCAGAAACCCAACAAAAATATAACAATCAATATTGAAGCCAAAGAGAGATATGTGGGCAATTTAAGAATAAGGGAAGCCTTGCTTTTATGTAGACTCAACCCACAGATCAATTACAGAATGGAACTCAGCACACAATACTTGACATAAAAGGACACACCCATACACACACACGCAACCTAAACAACAATTTACACAGGAAATTTGATTCCATGAGATATTATACAGCAATTAGCGCCATCCTCCTGCTTCTCGCAAATACTACAGCAAACGTCAAACAACGCTTGAAAGCGGTTTACAAATTTTGAATTTAAATCTAATTTCAAAACGAATAAACCAGAACGTTTTTTCTCAGAGTTCCTTATACTCTGACAAAGGAAATTTTAAGTCCCAAAATATTACGTCGAAAGAAACAAAAAAAAAAAAAAGATTACCAGGTAACTAACTTTTTCTTGTTAACGAAAAAGTTACCTGGTAATCTTTGTTTATCCAAGTACCCTGAGCAATGTAGTTTCAGAATATATATGGTTATGGGGGCCTATCTCCAAAACCATAGGAGGAGTTCGTGAACAAACAAACAGATAGGAACTACAACTTTATATATATTCTTGTTACAACACATCTTGTTCTATTTATTGGCCAAAAGTTTCACTATAGGGGGTTTAACCCCCATTAGGGTATCTTAATATTATTGAAAGTTGCTGAAATTTTGTGAATAGGGATCATATCTTGTCATTTACCTATGGTTTAAATTTCATAAATCGAAGAGAAAAAATTTTCAGCTGGGGTTTGTGCTCCCGGGGAACCCTTTGTTGAAGATGAAATATACTTATCCAAGTACCTTGGGCAATGTAGTTTCAGAATATATATGGTTATGGGGGTCTTTCTCCAAAACCATAGGAGGAGTTCGTGAACAAACAAATAGGAACTACAACTTTATATATATAGATATCACTTTCAACATTATATATTATATACTTCAAGCAAACTAAAACATTTTATTATTATTATAATATATATATATATATATATTTATTAAAATAACAGATTAAAGTTTAAGCAAAGAATCGCTGCTTTCACCCTTTAAAGGGATCTTCTGAAACTAAAAAAAAATTTTTTTTTTTAAATCAATCTGTGAACGCAGAAGTAAATATTTCGAAAAACGTTACAACCGAAGAAAAACAGGAAGACGATACTTTGGTTCGTGAAGACTTTAATCTGTTATTTTAATAAATATTTGCTCTAGGGTTCTTATATATTTATCCTTATCGAGCCCTCTTTGGATTTTAGTCTTCGCATTTATTATTATTACTATTATATATATATGCGTGTGTGTCAGCTGCTGTTTCAGCCTTACTGTGACCTCATCAGTCAATTATCATTGTAAATGGTACAAATGGGAATGAATCACCTATGAACTCAACAACTCAACTCAACTTAAACATGAGCCTAGAAATCAGTACAAAGCAGCCAACAATTACTTTTAAATAATAATAATAATGAAATTATTGTGTACAGTGCTCAGGTGCACTACAACTCATCAAAGGTGCATGTATAGTACATAGAATAATGTACAAATGTCAGGAAAATGAACAGTGTATGAGTCATGATATAATAATAATAACAATAATGAAATATTGTGTACAGTGCCCAGGTGCACCACAACTCATCAAAAAAGTGCATGTACAGTACATAGGGCAATGCACAAACATCAGTAAAATGAACAGTGCACGGGTCATGATACACACGTGTGCATGTGTATGGAAGGGGTACATCAGGTGTAGTTTTTGCGTATTTCGGGAAGCATGAGTGTCTTAAAGGATGCAGTGTCTTGGCAGCTAACAACTGACGCAGGCAGTTTGTTCCATGCTTCAGCAACTCTGAGCGTGAAAAAATGTCTACGAAAGTCATGGGAGCTGTGCTGTTTTCTGATCTTGTAGGCATGTCCACGTGTGTTAGACACATGGAGATCAAAGAGGCGCTCAGGGTTGCAATTGGCGAGATGGTTAAAAACTTTGTGGGTATTCACCAAGTCCATTGCCAGACGTCGGAGCTTCAATGAATCCATGCCCAGGGAAGCAAGGCGTTCAGAGTATGGAGGGTATGCGCTTGGTTGCACGTCTCTGAACAGTTTCCAGGAGGTCAATGTTCTGAGCAAGATAGGGGTTCCAGACTGATGCGAATTCCAAGTGTGGTCGTACCATAGCTGTATACAGTTTTAAATAGATGGCTGGAGAGCGGCTAACAAAGGTCTTGCTGAGTGATGCCAAGACACCCTCGGCCTTCTTGACAATCTTAGAGACATGCTTTGTCCAACGCAAATCGTTGCTGACAGTAATGCCCAGGTCACGTTCACAAGAGGACTTTTTGATATCAGTGTTGTGGAGGGAGTATGTGGACGCTGGATTTTTCCTTCCAAAATGCATGGTGGTTCACTTGTCCACAGCCAGCTTCAGTTGCCAGTCTGTGATCCATTGCTGCATTGTGTCCAGGTCTGATTGTAGGAAAGAGTTGTAAATTTCAGGATCAGTCCTTTTGATTTCAAGGTACAGCTTGATGTCATTTGCATATTTCAGTACCGTGGCATTCTGTAAGTTGGCATCTATGTCATTAATATATGCCATAAACAAAAGAGGACCAAGAACAGATCCCTGTGGTACACCAGATGACATCTCATATGATGAAGAATGCTGTCCTAGAACCGTGACTACTTCTTTTCGGCTGAGAATGACGGATTTCAACCAGTCAAAAAGATCATCCCTCACACCCATTGCAGAGAGTTTTGCCATAAGTCTTTTGTGTGGCACAGAATTAAAAGCCTTAGCAAAGTCAAGGTAAACAACATCCACCCATGAGCCGCTGTCAGTGATCCGGGTGATGTCCTCAAGGAACTCGATAAGCTGATCACAGCAGCTGGAGTTAGGGATAAATCCAAACTGTGAGGGCCGGATGAGGTTGTGAGAGCTCCAGAAGTTCCAAAGTGTTTCTCTGACACAGGATTCCATCAGTTTGGCCATACAGCTAGTAAGACTGACTGGACGATAGTTGACAAGTGACATGCGGTTGCCCTTTTTGAACAGGGGAATGACACTGGCAGTTTTCCACTGCTCCGCAGTAGCACCATTGTTGAGACAGTATTGAAAGAAGAAAGAAAGCTGGCGCAAAAGGAAATACCCGCCACGTTTGAGAAGCAGGTATGTAACACCATCAAGACCAGGGGAGGCATAGTTGCGCTTATTCTTAAGGTGACGTCGCAACATTGCAGGTGTAAATTCCATAGTTGTTATGGAATTTGATGTTAGAGATGGTGCAGATGGTACATTCTGGTTTTCAACAGTAAAAATACTTGCATAGCACTCAGCAATGAGTTCTGCACATTCCTTGGGATCGTCAGTGATCTGGCTTGTGTGGGGATTGCGAAGAGGACCAACTGGAGAGTGAGGTCTCTGCTTTGAGTGAACATATTTCCAGAACACCTTACTGTCAGGATTGGTTGCGATGCACTGTTCAAATTCAAGCACTGCCTTCTTTGTCACTTGCTTGAGATGGTTAGAAGATTTATTCCGCTTTTTTCTGTTGGCATCTGATTTATGCAGTTTATATTCCCGTTCAGCGTTATACATCTCATGCCAGTTTGGGCGCTGTAGCTCAGTGCAGTACAAGTTCCAATCTGCCCTCTTCCAATCAAAGCAGATTGGAGATGGCTCTGGTTTTTGTTGCTGCCCTCAAGTGCCAGATTGGCAATGATCATAGCATGATCAGAGTCGCCTAGAGGTTCCTCAGTAGTACAACTGATAACCACTTCAGGAGTAGTGGTGAAGATCAGGTCCAAAGTGTTGTCACCTCTTGTTGGAGAGGTGACTACTTGTGACCAGTTTGAGTCCAGCACTAGTTCAAGGAAATCGTTTGCACCTTGTGGCCAACGAAAGGTTTCCCAATCGATCTCAGGATGATTGAAGTCACCTGCAATAAACACATAAGTGGCTGTTTTCTTGGCAGCAACTCTGAGGATATCGCAAAGCTGTGTGTCCTGATGGTAGTTTGGGGGGCGATAAACAACACCAAGCAGAAGTGTTGACATGGTCATACGTATGTCACAGAAAAAACTTCTTCCTGTGATTCATTCAAATCAACGCAAGGAATTACCAAAAAGTTTGAACGAACGTAGACCATCACACCACCACCACGGCGGTTAATGCGGTCCTTGCGGAAAAGGTTGTACCCAGTAATGCTGAAAACCCCATCACAGAGTAAGGAATGTGCCCATGTTTCCGTGACTGTGATGAAGTCAGGGTCGATGCTTCTGACTTAGGATTCGAACAGATGTATCTTGTTGCATAAACTGCGAGCATTTAAGGACAACAATTTGTACCCTGCTCGCAGTTTATGATGGTGTGTAGAGGGTGGCAGGTTGTTCTGGTTTAGTTTCCCAGAGTTGTAGCAGTTTTTACATTGCCAGTTGTTGTGGGTAGATCACACTCAGACCAGCTGGTATCTCTCTTCCACGTTTCACCAGCCTTGACAAACCTCCAGATCTGCCCATCATCACGCAGACTAAAACTTTCATCTTGTGCTGAGTTCCGATTCAAGGAAGCTGCAGCACGTAGCTTTGGACGTACATGGGGTGGTAGGCCTGGGCGTGTTTGGAAGGTAATCCGATTTTCACGCCCAGCTTTAACAGAGGCCAGATGATATGAGGTTGCCTCTTCGGGGTCCGAAAAAGACAGCCTGATGAGTCTGGGTTTTGGACCAGGTCGACCAAGTCGGAGAGCACCCTTTGGGGGAACACAGCCTAGGTCTTTGGCTGAGCTGGCAGCAAATGCCTGAAGATCAGCCTTGTCCTCTGGTACCCCAATGGCAATCACTTCATGGGTAGCAGATTCCGTAGTCTTTTCAGTCTTTTCAGCAAGAGGTACAGGGAGATTCTTTAGCAAGGCATTCCGATAAGACCCCTCATTGTGGGGTCCTACCCGAATGCTTGCCTTTATTCTTGTAACTTCCCTTTTCAGAGCAGAAATCATTAGTTGCAGTTCCGCAAAATCTGTACTGGTCGGTTGTTGTTGTTGTTGTTGTTGCTGCTGTTGTTGCTGTTGTTGTTGGTGATGATGATGTTCCTCCACGGGAATGGCAGGGGAAGACACAGTCGCAGGTTGTTACTCGTGTGAGACAGCAAATGTCCGGTCTGTAACAGGATTTGTGGATCCCAAACTGGTCAATAGTCACATGTAGGTCCACAGAAATTAAATTCCAAAGAATTCACAATGCTGATGCAGAAACGCATACACAAACATATATACATACAGCTCTCTCTCTCTTTCTACATACACGCGCGCATAACACATACGCACAGCGTAAACAGACATACACGCACACAAGCGTATGTCTAATACACAACAAAAACATTGAAAACGAAGACAAAGGACGGAAAGAAAAAAAAAATGATATCTCTGTCGTTTGTAAAATAATACGGAAAATAAAATAAAACAATTTAATTCCAGACGGAAGAAAGAGAAAGAAATCAAAAAATCTTCTGAAACTACTTCTAAGGTAATTTAGCAACAAGCAACAGGACCTGTTAGGTTTTACACATGGAAATAACACCATAGACCAATGTCTTATTATACTTACGGGGAGACAAAGAGAAATGGAAGGCGCAAAGAGGCTAACAGTAACATTCAATTCTATACATAGTTACTACAAACACACATATATAGAAAGAGACAGCAGTGTAGTTATTACGAAGAATTGTGAGATGTGTTGTAAAAGACCGATAATCTTTTTTTAAGCCGGTACAATGCGGTGGGGTAATACGAAGGGTTTTCAGTTTTCTTCCCTAACAGGAAAACTGATCGCGCGTTTGTTTTGTCTTGGACTGTTGCAGCTTCGCATCTGAAAAGAGGGTTTAGCCCTGAAATATCATGCTAAAATAAACTGGGTAAAACATTACTTTGTTTTGTTTCATTTGCCCTTCGTATTATTCTACCGCACTGTACTGGCTTGCGTTAACCTAATATATACCTTACGTATACTGTACCGATTGTGTTGTTATTTCTGTTTACCTTTTACACACACACACACATATATATATATATATATATATATATATATATATATAATTAAGAATTTTTATTTCCTATAGAAATGACTTCTACGGTACCAGAACTGATTCCCTCGTTCGAAATAATCAGGCCTTTCCTGATGATTTCGAACTAAAGAAGTTATATTCCCATATGAAATAAGTATGCACCCACCATTTTATAGTCATAAATGTGTGTGTCTGTATAATGATGAAAATGTAGTCTATTTTCTCTCACAAAAAACCTGATGCACCCAAATATGTGTGTGTGTGTGTGTATATATATCTATCTATCTCTGTATTATATATATATATATATTATATATATATATATATATATATATAATACAGAGATAGAGAGAGAACAG
>OZ024741.1:77659095-77689095 GCA_964016885.1 Eledone cirrhosa | reverse complement strand
CAATATGCAAATTAGGCTGCTCAGCCGTTAATTTTCATAAGGAAAGTATATACTTTCGAACGTTCAACTATCTGGCAGATGGGTAAACGGTGCTGATGATAGCTAACAAGCTTGAAACTAGTACATCGTTCCTGTGTCAGTGTTGAACAAAAAGGTGACGTGGTTGCCTTAACACCGTATGGCATAAATTCAGGCTGTTCAGTTTGTTTACAAACGAACAAAGCGACGTTAGCGCCGCTAAACTGATACGTGCATATATGTATGTGTACCTGTATGCATATGTATGTATATATGTATATATATATATATATGTGCATGCTACTGTACGTCTGTATACATATATGTATGTACGTATACATGCATACTTACATTTAAGTAAGTGCCATACTAAGAGTGAGAAATGAAATTTCGTTTTCATTTTGTTTCAATTTATCGTTTTCGGTATGCCTGACCGATTTAACTCACTCAATATGCAAATTAGGCTGCTCAGCCGTTAATTTTCATAAGGAAAGTATATACTTTCGAACGTTCAACTATCTGGCAGATGGGTAAACGGTGCTGATGATAGCTAACAAGCTTGAAACTAGTACATCGTTCCTGTGTCAGTGTTGAACAAAAAGGTGACGTGGTTGCCTTAACACCGTATGGCATAAATTCAGGCTGTTCAGTTTGTTTACAAACGAACAAAGCGACGTTAGCGCCGCTAAACTGATACGTGCATATATGTATGTGTACCTGTATGCATATGTATGTATATATGTATATATATATATATATGTGCATGCTACTGTACGTCTGTATACATATATGTATGTACGTATACATGCATACTTACATTTATATATATATAATATAAGATCAAAAGATGGTTAAAGGAGTTCCATGTATTTTATTATGCGCATTTCAAAAACAAACATCATCATGCAATAATATTTGTGTTTTCATCAGATAAAACAGGAGAACATGATATGAAGGCTAAAAAACACTTGTGGATAGTGTAGTTTTAAATCAACATATATATATATATATATATATATATGTGTGCATGCTACTGTACGTCTGTATACATATGTGTATGTACGTATACATACATACTTACATTTAAGTAAGTGCCATACTAAGAGTGAGAAATGAAATTTCGTTTTCATTTTTTTCAACTTATTGTTTTCGGTATGCCTGACCGATTTAACTCACTCAATATGCAAATTAGGCTGCTCAGCCGTTAATTTTCATAAGGAAAGTATATACTTTCGAATGTTCAACTATCTGGCAGATGGGTATACAGTGCTGATGATAGCTAACAAGCTTGAAACTAGTACATCGTTCCTGTGTCAGTGTTGAACAAAAAGGTGACGTGGTTGCCTTAACACCGTATGGCATAAATTCAGGCTGTTCAGTTTGTTTACAAACGAACAAAGCGGCTTTATAATAAGCGTCCGCTAAACTGATGCGTGCATATATGTATGTGTACCTGTATGTATATATATGTATATATATATATATATGTGCATGCTACTGTACGTCTGTATACATATGTGTATGTACGTATACATACATACTTACATTTATATATATATATATATATATATATATATATCATCATCAACGTTTAACGTCCGTGTTCCACGCTTGCATGGGTTTGGACGGGGGTATTCCCACTTGAGGCAAGAGTGATTTTCTTGCTCGCATAGGACTGTCTGGCAGGTTTTCTACAGTTGGATGCCCTTCCTAACACCAACCACATTTACAGTGTGGGACTGGGAGGTTTTTACCGTGTTGCCTACACGGCCACATTACAGCGTGGACTGTGTGTTTTTTTGTCGTGACACCTACACGATCTCATTTGTTTCGGCCTGGATGTTGTGGCACCAACATAACTTTACATAGGAGGGGGTGGTGTGGACGGGGGTGTGGGTGGTGGGACGGGGTGTATTTTGTTAGAGATGCCTACTGGCTGTAGTAGGTTTTACTATGTATTTAGGTAAGGCGGGTCTTCTCTATTACTGAGTACCGCCAAAGGTCTCGGTCCAGTGACATTGTCTTGGAGAGGTGTAAGTGTGTGAGGTCGGAGTTTATCAGCTCGTCCTAGGATTTTCTAGGTCTGCCTATTCCGTGGCTACCGTCTATCTTTATTGCCCTGCACTTTGTTATACAGCTATCGACTTTCATGCGCATCACGTGTCCGTACCAACGTAGCCTTCTCTTGAGTAAACAACATCTGATCCCTCTTATTTCTAATTTTTTCCTTAGTTCGTTTATGCTTTGCCGTTCACGTATATTACTATTACACATCCAGCGGAGCATGCAAGCTTTGTTCCTCTCTAGTCTGCGTATATCCTCTGCGCACATTGCCCAGGTCTCGCTGCCATGCAACATTGCTGTTCGTATGCAGGCATCATACAACCTGCCTTTCATTTTGAAGGAGAACCCTTTAGCGGCTAATAGTGGTATAAGCTCTCAGAACTTTTTCCATCCAGTTCTGACTCTAGCTACTGTACTTTCGGAGCACCCTCCCCCACTGCTGATTTTGTCACCCAGGTAACGGAAGCTGTCCACTATTTCTATAGAGCCTTCTGCGTAATTGAAAGAGTTAGTATTTTGTGGGCACTCGCTGCTACTTATTGCACCAGAGCACCGGCCACATGTAAAATCTATGTTCTTAGTTAGCTTACCTGTGATCCCACTACATGCTAAGATAGAACACAGGGGTAGATTAGAGAACATAGAAATAAAAATAGAATCCACACACAGAAAAGACGCAATGTTTAGGCAAATTACAGAGGCAGTAAGCATAAAAGAATTAAAACCAAAATTAAATAGAAAATATGAGTGGAACAGCAACATCGCAACTTACAATTAAGGACAAAATGAAAACACACACAGGACAAAATGAAAACACACACAGGACAAAATGAAAACACACACACACATAGAACAAACAACCAACCAACAATAAATAAATTAAATAAATAAACAAATAGATAAATGAACACAAACACACACAGACACCCGGATGTGGCGCATGCGCAAACTGAGCACACAACACACACACAGAAACAAAATGACGTAGGATAGAAGAAAGGAAAGGCACAGAAACAAAGGAAAGGAATCCCCAGTCACTGAAGAGGTCACAGAGTGTGTGATGAAAGGACTATGACTATATATAAACAACTATCTGGTTGTGGAACCAACCAACCAACCAGAAATTTATAGGTTTGTAGATTTGTAAATCTATAAATTTATAAATATATAATAAATTGAAGTGAAAGCAACTGGTGCGTGTGTTTTTTATTGGCAACATGACCCTCCCAAAGTATAACAATATATATATATATATACATAATATATATATATATATATATATATATATATATATATATATATATACCTATATATATATACCTCTATATATATATATATATACCTATATATATATATATATATACCTATATATATATATATATATACCTATATATATATATATATATATATATATATATATATACCTATATATATATATACCTATATATATATATATATATATATATATATATATATATATACCTATATATATATATACCTATATATATATTTAGAAACACACAGATACATGCGGACACATACATATATACATGAATGCATCCGCACCCAACTGTGAGTTAAGGGTGCCAACTTCACCGATGTTGCTCAATGAATGACTGGGACAGACCAATTCAGTTCGAACTAGACTGAACCAGTATCAGAGTTAAAAATACATTATGAAGAGAGAAGAAACATTTAGATATAATTAGTAATAAAATGTATCATACCTAAACTGTTCCAAAATTCCTCGACTACGTAGTTTCGTGGCATAAACAAAAACAATATATCAAAGATATAGAGTCCTTGCGAGGTCTGCCGACTTATATATACCTATATATATATATATATATATATATATATACCTATATATATATATACCTATATATATATATATATATATATATATATATATATATATATATATATACCTATATATATATATATATACCTATATATATATATATACCTACCTATATATATATATATACCTATATATATATATATATATATATATATATATATACCTATATATATATATATATATATATATATATATATACCTATATATATATATATATATATATATATATATACCTATATATATATATATATATATATATATATATACCTATATATATATATATATATATATATATATACCTATATATATATATATATATATATATATATATATATATATATACCTATATATATATATATATATATATATATATATATACCTATATATATATATATATATACCTATATATATATATACCTATATATATATATATACCTATATATATATATATATATATATACCTATATATATATATACCTATATATATATATACCTATATATATATATACCTATATATATATATATATATATATACCTATATATATATATACCTATATATATATATATATATATATATACCTATATATATATATACCTATATATATTCATTTTCATTTTTCATTTTCATTTTTCATTTTTCATATATACCTATATATATATATATATATATATACCTATATATATATATACCTATATATATATATACCTATATATATATATACCTATATATATATATACCTATATATATATATACCTATATATATATATACCTATATATATATATATATATATATATACCTATATATATATATATACCTATATATATATATATACCTATATATATATATATATATATATATATATATATATATATATATATATATATATATACCTATATATATATATATATATATATATACCTATATATATATATATATATATATATACCTATATATATATATATATATATATATACCTATATATATATATATATATATATATACCTATATATATATATATATATATATACCTATATATATATATATACCTATATATATATATATACCTATATATATATATATATATACCTATATATATATATATATACCTATATATATATATATATACCTATATATATATATATATACCTATATATATATATATACCTATATATATATATATACCTATATATATATATATATATATATACCTATATATATATATATATATATATATATATATATATATATATATATACCTATATATATATATATACCTATATATATATATATATATACATATATATATACCTATATATATATATATACCTATATATATATATATATATATATATATATATATATACCTATCATCATCATCATCATCATCACCGTTTTACGTCCGTTCTTCCACGCTAGCATGGGTTAGACGGGTTGTCCTGTTGTGGGCAGTGTCTGGTCGGCTGACCATGCCTTGCTCATACAGGAACTGATCTGGCTTGATTTCTACAGCTGGATGCCCTTCCTAACACCAACCTCATTTACAGTGAGTGCTGGGTACTTTTTCGTGGCGCCTACACGTCCACTTTACAGTGTGGGCTGGGTGCTTTTTTGCCGTGGCACCTCCACGACCACCTTGCGGTGGGGGGGGGGGGGGGAGAGCATATTGTTTATATGCTTCAGCATGTACCCATGGGAGGTCGGGTACCCTGTATTACTGCGTGACGCCAGAAGTCACGGTCGTGTGTCATTGACTTTGAGAGGTGTAGTTGGGTAAGGTCGGCTTTTATCACCTCATCCCAAGTCATCTTGGGTCTCCCCACTCCGCGGTTTCCATCAACTTCTAGTGCTCTGCACCTTTTTATGCAGCTGTCATCCTTCATACGCATCACATGTCCATACCAGCGTAACCGCCTCTCCTGCACGCAGCATTTGATTCCTCTTATGCTCAGTCTCTCTCTCAATTCCTTTATGCTTTGTCGTTCACGTATATTACTGTTACACATCCATCGGAGCATGCAGGCTTCGTTTCTCTCTAATCTACGTAAGTCTTCCACCTTCAGCACCCAGGTCTCACTACCATGCAACATCGCTGTTCGGATACACGCATCATACAGTCTGCCTTTCATTCTGAGGGAGAAGCCTTTTGCAGCTAGCAGTATATATATATATATACATACCTCTATATATATATATATATATATATATATATATATATATATACCTATATATATATATATATATATATATATATATATACCTATATATATATATATATATATATACCTATATATATATATATATATATATGTATATATATATATACCTATATATATATATATATATATATGTATATATATATATACCTATATATATATATATATATATATACCTATATATATATATATATATATATGTATATATATATATACCTATATACCTATATATATATATATATATATATATATATATATATATACCTATATACCTATATATATATATATATATATATATACCTATATATATATATATATATATACCTATATATATATATATATATATACCTATATATATATATATATATATATATATATATATATATACCTATATATATATATATATATATATATATATATATATATATATATATATATACATATATATATATATATATATACCTATATATATATATATATATATATATATATACCTATATATATATATATATATATATATATATATACCTATATATATATATATATATATATATATATATACCTATATATATATATATATATATATATATATATATATATATATATATATGATGATGATATATATATATATATATATATATATATATATATATATATATATATATATATATATATATATATACCTATATATCTTAGCTATAAGCTATTCTGGGTAGGTAAGGATGATGGGTTCGGGGGAGTAGGCATTTTCCTGGCTGAGAAATGGATCAATAAGACAATAGAGGTAGTTTGAGTTAGTAATCGAATAATTAAGCTTAGATTAGTTGTAGGTAGGAGACTACTGACAATCATCTCGGTCTATGCTCCCCAAGCAGGCCTAGGCAAAGATGAGAAAGACTGCTTTTATGAGCAACTTTTGCAAACAACCACAATGACAGAGGACGGAGACATCGTTATGCTAGCAGGAGACTTCAATGGTCATGTTGGACAGCTCCAGGATGGTTACACTGGGGTACATGGTGGGCACGGTTACGGTTCAAGAAATGAAGAAGGAGTGAGACTTCTTGAATTTTGTGATGCGAGTACATTGACTATTTGCAACACAAACTTCCAGAAACCTGCCAATCACCTAATAACCTACAAATCTGGTGAGCACATAAGCCAGATTGACTTCCTGCTAGTTAGGCAGCGGGACAGGCAGATAGTGTCTAATACCAAGGCATACCCTGGGGAAGAATGTACTCCACAGCATAGGTTAGTTGTTAGTGATATCTCAATAAGCAAGAGATGGAATGAGACATATAGGAAGGTGTGGAGAAGAAAGGTGTGGAAGCTAAAAGACCTTTCACTAAAATACAAATTTAGGAAAGCCCTTCAAGATGTATATGACGAAAAAGAAGACGATTTAGAGACGTATGACATAGATAATAACTGGAAGTTCTTACGTGACAACTTGCTGCAGGCTACTGATGAAACCTGTGGCTGGAGCAGAGCTCCAACCAGACAGAGAGTGACCTGGTGGGGGAACAGCACAGTAGATAAGGCTATTAGAGACAAAAGATTAGCATGGAAGGCTTGGAAAAAGGGTGGGAGTAGGGAAGAATATACAGCCACTAAGAGAGAAGCTAGACGTCAGGTGTACTTAGCACGCAGGGAGGCAGAGAGTAGGAGGTTTGCCAATGTTCTGCGACGGGAAGATCAGAGGCGTGCGGTGTTCCACATTGCAAGGCAGTGTGTCAATGCAAATCAGGATGTTGTTGGTGATAAATGTGTCCGGGATGATGCCGGTGTACTTAGTGTCACGAATGATCAGAAAAAGGAGGCCTGGAAATGTCATTATGAGAGACTGATGAATGTGGAGAACAAATGGGAGAGAGAGAAATTACCCTTGGTAGATCCGAGAGAGGGACCAGCTATTGAGATTGACGAATATAGGGTCCAAGAGGCGATTAGGGAAATGAAAAATGGTAAGGCGGCCGGACCATCGGGAATAGTTGCTGAGATACTGAAGGCATCAGGGGACGTAGGCACTAAACTGGTTGCACGCATCATCAATCAGGCTATATACGGTGGTGTCATACCCAAAGACTGGTGCAGCAGTATTCTCATAAATTGCTACAAAGGTAAAGGGGATGCTTTGGAGACGAGCAATTATAGGGGTATAAAACTGATAGATCAGGTTATGAAAGTGGCAGAAAGGATTTTAGCACAACTAATTAGAGAAAGGGTCAAACTAGATGAGATGCAGTTTGGTTTTGTGCCTGGGAAGAGTACAACAGATGCCCTCTTCTTGGTGAGACAAATGCAAGAGAGGTTCTTAGAGAAGAATAAGCCACTATACTTAGCCTTTGTTGACCTAGAGAAGGCCTTTGATAGGGTACCCCGATCTGTCATCTGGTGGTCCCTAAGGAAGCTAGGTGTTGAGGAATGGCTTGTGAGGACAGTGCAAACTTTGTACAGAGGTACTCTCAGTAAAGTCAGGGTAGGAATGGAGTTTAGTGAGGAATTCCAGATACAAGTAGGAGTACATCAGGGTTCGGTCCTCAGCCCGCTCTTGTTCATTATAGTCCTCCAAGCCATAACAGAGGAGTTTAAGACTGGCTGTCCATGGGAACTTCTCTATGCTGACGATCTGGTTCTTATAGCAGAATCAGTAGAGCAGCTAGAGAATAAATTCTGGCTATGGAAACAGCAGTTGGAAGCAAGAGGACTGAGAGTGAATCTAGCTAAGACAAAAGTGTTGATGAGTAGAAAAGAGGACAAAACCCTGATTCCGTCAGGGAAATGGCCATGTTCGATATGCAGAAAAGGAACTGGCATAAATTCTATAAAATGCACACAATGCAGATCCTGGGTACACAAGAGATGCAGCGGGATAGCAGGCAAACTAACAGGTAGGGAGAAATATGTATGCAGTAGATGTACAGGGAAATTAGACAGTAGAAGTCGCACTGATAGACACATTTTTCAAATGCAAGAGGGCGCTATAGAAGTGATAGATAGCTTCCGGTACCTAGGAGATCAGATTAGCATGGGAGGAGGGTGTTCCAAGGCCATAGTATCTAGAATAAGGACGGGTTGGAAGAAGTTTAGGGAGCTGCTTCCTCTGTTGACGAAGAAGGGTTTCTCCCTGCATACGAAAGGCCAGTTGTATGATGCCTGTGTGAGGAGCGCGATGCTACATGGTAGTGAGACATGGGCAGCAACTGCAGAGAATATGCGACGGCTGGAGAGAAATGAGGCAAGCATGCTCCGTTGGATGTGCAGTGTAAATGTGCGTGAACGGCCCAGCATAAATGTGTTGAGAGAGAGACTGTGTCTGAGAGGGATAGAATGTAGTGTACGGGAGAGGAGACTGAGGTGGTATGGACATGTGATGCGCATGGAGGATGACCGATGGGTGAAGAAGTGCCAGGAAATGCCAGTTGAAGGAAGACATGGTAGAGGTAGACCACGAAAAACATGGGCGGAGGTGGTGAAAACAGACCTCAGATCATTGAAGCTCATGGTGGAGATGATGAGGGACCGTGACGAGTGGAGAGATGCTGTGCTGAATAAGACACGTCCCACCCTTGCAAGCAGGGAAAAGCGGACGTAAAATAATGATGATGATATATATACCTATATATATATATATATATATATATATATATATATATATATACCTATATATATATATATATATATAGATATATATATACCTATATATATATATATATATATATATATATATATATATATATAGACAAGTGTACTTCGCAAGAAGGGAAGCAGAGGAAAGAAAGTTCAAGCATGTTCTACAACGCGAGGATCAAAAACGTGAGGTGTTCAGGATTGCTAGGCAATGCGTCAAGGAAAACCGTGATATTGTCGGGGAGAAGTGTGTACTTAATGATGACGGCGTACTTGCCATCACCGACGCTGATAAGAAGGTAGCTTGGAAGTGTCACTATGAAAGGCTACTAAATGAGGATAATAAATGGGAGAAAGACAGTCTCCCCCACATCGACCCAATAGAGGGACCAGCAGTGTTAGTCGAGGGTAGTATAATAAGTAAGGCAATCAAGAATATGAAGACGGGAAAGGCGGCTGGGCCTTCGGAAATAGTTGCTGAGATGCTGAAGGCATCTGGCACGGTGGGACACACCATGGTCACCCGCATAGTTAACCAAGTCGTACAGAATGGGGTTGTTCCGAAAGACTGGCATAGCAGCATCATCGTTAACTGTTATAAGGGTAAAGGAGATGCCCTAGATAGGAGTAACTATAGAGGCATTAAATTAATCGACCAGGTCATGAAGGTCACGGAAAAAGTAATAGCGCAACTAATCAGAGAGAGAATTGACCTAGATGAAATGCAGTTCGGGTTTGTGTCAGGCAAAAGTACCACAGACGCTCTTTTCATTGTACGTCAACTACAGGAGAAGTACCTAGCTAAAGGTAAACCCCTCTACTTAGCTTTTGTCGACTTGGAGAAAGCCTTCGACAGAGTCCCCCGTTCCATTATCTGGTGGGCTCTTAGAAAACTAGGGGTTGACGAATGGCTTGTGAGAGCTATACAAGCCATGTATAAAGAAACAGTCAGCAAGGTTAGAATTAACAACGAATATAGTGAAGAGTTTAGCGTAAAAGTTGGCGTCCATCAGGGCTCTGTTCTCAGCCCCCTGCTATTTATTATTGCCCTTCAGGCTATAACAGAGGAGTTCAAGACCGGCTGCCCATGGGAACTCCTATACGCAGACGACCTGACACTCATAGCTGAATCAATGGTCGAGCTAGAGAAGAAATTCCAAACATGGAAGCACGGCCTAGAATCAAAAAGACTTAAAATTAACCTGGCTAAGATTAAAGTTCTAGTTTGTAGGAAAGAAAATAAGGCGGCGGTCCCTTCTGGGAAATGGCCATGCTCAGTGTGTAGGAAAGGCGTAGGTAGAAACTCCATTTTATGTCCCAAATGCAAAGTATGGGTGCATAAAAGATGTAGTGGGATCACAGGTAAGCTAACTAAGAACATAGATTTTACATGTGGCCGATGCTCTGGTGCAATAAGTAGCAGCAAGTGCCCACAAAATACTAGCTCTTTCAATTGCGCAGAGGGTTCTATAGAAATAGTGGACAGCTTCCGTTACCTGGGTGACAAAATCAGCAGTGGGGGAGGGTGCTCTGAAAGTACAGTAGCTAGAGTCAGAACTGGTTGGAAAAAGTTCAGAGAGCTTATACCACTATTAGCTGCTAAAGGGTTCTCCCTAAAAATGAAAGGCAGGTTGTATGATGCCTGCATACGAACAGCAATGTTGCATGGCAGTGAGACCTGGGCATTGTGTGCAGAGGATATACGCAGACTAGAGAGGAACGAAGCTTGCATGCTCCGCTGGATGTGTAACAGTAATATACGTGAACGGCAAAGCATAAACGAACTAAGGAAAAAATTAGAAATAAGAGGGATCAGATGTTGTTTACTCGAGAGAAGGCTACGTTGGTATGGACACGTGTTGCGCATGAAAGTCGATAGCTGTATAACAAAGTGCAGGGCAATAAAGATAGACGGTAGCCACGGAATAGGCAGACCTAGAAAAATCTGGGACGAGCTGATAAACTCCGACCTCACACACTTACACCTCTCCAAGACAATGTCACTGGAACGAGACCTTTGGCGGTACTCAGTAACAGAGAAGACCAGCCTTACCTAAATACATAGTAAAACCTACTACAGCCAGTAGGCATCTCTAACAAAATACACCCCGTCCCACCACCCCCACCCCATCCACACCACCCCGTTCTATGTAAAGTTATGTTGGTGCCGCGCCATCCAGGCTGAAACAAGAGATCGTGTAGGTGTCACGACAAAAAAACACACAGTCCACGCTGTAATGTGGCCGTGTAGGCAACATGGTAAAAACCTCCCAGTCCCACACTGTAAATGTGGTTGGTGTTAGGAAGGGCATCCAACTGTAGAAAACCTGCCAGACAGTCCTATGCGAGCAAGACAATCACTCTTGCCTCAAGTGGGACTACCCCCGTCCAAACCCATGCAAGCGTGGAACACGGACGTTGATGATGATGATGATGATATATATATATATATATATATACATATACCTATATATATATATAAATATAAATATATATATACATATATATATATATATAAATATATATATACATATACCTATATATGAGATGCTGAAGGCATAAAAAGTATAAAAAGTACTGAGTGCTCTAAGTGGATGAATTCTGTTGAAGAGGGAGATCAAAGATGGTGTGGGACGAAGTTGTGAGGAATGATCTCAAGAAACTGAACCTCGTGAAGATGTGCACAAGCCCAAACTGACTGGTTGTATGCCAAACTAAACGGTGACGATGATGATTGGGGGTGTTCATCAATAATTACAAGTCAGTGTACATGTGTCACTGAGAATATAAATTTTTGTTTGTAAATCGATTGGTGTAAAGAGCACCATAAAAGAAAATTGCTGTAAAAATTTAGTCACAAATTTATTTAAAAAAAACAACAAAAATCTCATATTCTGCACCCAGGCAACGTCTGCTAGCACTGCTGATATATAGTAATTTCTAACATGGGTACAATGTTATTAATTTGACATGTGGCGGTTCGTCGATTAAATCGACATCAGTACTGACTGGTACTTTATCGATTGTCAGAAGGATAAAACGCAAAGTTTGACGTCGGGAGTATTAGAACCCAGAACGAAAATTGCCGCATTACAAACACTCTGTCCGACGCTCTATCGATTCTGCCATCCCACCCCCTACACACACAAATAATTATCCAAAATCTTAGCAATGGAAGAATTCTATGTAACAATTAAAATAGGGGTGAGGAGAAAAGAAAGCAATTTGCTGGGGGGTTTTTTACAGAAATAGACATTAATTTATGCAAAAAAAAAAAAAGAAGTCGTAAGTGAATTATCTATGCGTCTGGATTGTTTACCAAAAATGTCTATATAAGGACAGAACATATTTCTTGCGAAGAAAATTATATTTAATGAATAAAAATGAAATTGTTATATTTAAACTGTTGATAAAAATCAGCCTTAAATTTTTATAGAACAATATGATTGTGTCAAATGTTGTTGTTTAGCCCAAGGTCGTGCTTGATTAAGTAGACCTACAATCAAGGGGTTCTCCAGCCACGATCATACAGTTCTTTGTTGTTATCTGCCTTTATCATTTTTTCAATGCAAAAAAAAAAATGCAGTATACTATTATTACACTATCCAGTGTATCCTTCCCTTTTTATGTCGTAGGGTTAGTTGAGGAAAATTTACCTGCTATATCTAGCAGACCAAGAAATTACGTTAGAGGTCTCCCCTCACCTTGATGGTTGGCACGTCTATAGGCCATGTTTGTTAAATTAGAAGTGTGTGGTGGAGGGGGGAGTCACAGATGTTGTGCGTATGACGCTTATGGCAAAATAAGGAACTACTGTTAGCTGTAAGATACTGAGACATAGATCAGATATCAGTTATATATTTCGCCTTGTCATTAAGTGCATTGATATTTCAGAATAGGATTTAAAAAACAAAACAAAAAAAAAACGTTATCCTTTAGTTTAGCTGATTCTTAATAAATCAATGGATTTAATTGCTTGCGACTTGTAGTTGAGATTATACGTATTCTGCTTTGAATTTATTATTATTTGTTTATAGAAGAAATAATGGCTATAACAGATATTAAACAAGATATTTATCTATAAAGACGGAACTATTAGAAACGAGTAAATAATGAATATGAAATTGTTGATTTACAATCCTTTCTTTTTTTACCGATCTACCCAAACCTTATCGGATGTTCACGGCAACAAATCAAATATTTACTCTCATGGCAAGGACGAACGATAAAGGCATTCTATGAACGATACAAACCAGGCGTATTTCACTGACTTCCTGAAACTGTAAGTAAGTAAGGATTTTGTTGAAAACTTCTTTGGGTAAGTTTCGGATATTCAGAGATTGTTTCCCATCATCGTCAGCAGCCATTGTAATTTTTCACTAAATATATACACATTGCTGATGTTGATAAAAAATTGCAAAGGAATACGAAACGAAGCAAATGACAGATCCTAATTAAATTTTTTCTAGTATCATGAAATTTTCTCTGTCAAAGAATGTAATAATTTATTTTTTAGATATGTAAAAATATATATATTATTGACCTTTAGCTTAAACCAAATCATCTATAACAAGTATATGATGTCGCATTAAAAAAAATGTAGGGTTGTTGATCAAGTTGAGGTTTGAAGTTCTCTCCCCTACCTTTCTTAACAAAAATTATTTGACTCTGGATCAGCCCTGATCAGATGAAACTGTGATTGCAGTCGTTCCGGCCATGAACAATCTCATTGATTTTTTTTTTTTCAGGATTAGTATGTACTTCTTTATGGGAGTGACACTAAGCATGGTTTGAGGGAGGTTTAGCAGGTGTTTCTGGTGAGTGACCACAATTGGTGATTGATTAGAAGTCCTTTTGGCCACACTACATTGGGTGTGCCAACATCGTTGTTTAACCTTAAATCATCATATTTGGCATGGCATTGTTTAATGCAGTCCTTATGTGCACGGAATGCCGAGCAAGCATGTAGAGGACCTTGAATGAGGCGACATCATACTGCCCATTTAATACGATCTGCTGGAACTTTTACAGAGTTCCCTTTGTTGCAAGCATTCATTTATCCTATAACACTGCCAGAGCCTGTCCTTATGAAACTCTTCAATCCTTCTCTCGCTATTTCTCTCTCTCTCTCTCTCCCCCTCTCCCCCTCTCTCTCCAATGCCTCGTTTTCTACAGAGATATATCCCAGTCCTTTGAAATAATGTATCCTATTCCTATGAAGGGCAACTCCTCTGACCTTACCAAATATCAATCTATTGCATTCATTTCTGACAACTTCACCAATACCTAAAATTACTCCCTCCTTAATGACCATCACAAGGAATCATTTCAGAAGAACAGGCTGGTTTCCACAGTGAAACGAGCATCACAGGACAGATTTTCAATCTGAGAGTTTTGTACAAGAAGTATAGCCAACACCAACAAGACATTTATCACATACTCATCAATTTCAAGAAAGCCTTTGATAGGGTATGGCACGATACGTTGTGGGCTATCATGAAGAAATATAACATAGGCCAGAAGATCATCCACATCTTACAACAGCTGTATGTGAAGGAATCAAGTGCTGTACTTGTCTAACGCACAATGGGAGACTGGTTCCACATGTCAGTAGGTATCCGACAGAGCTGTCTCCTCTCCCCAACACTGTTCAACATCTTCCTTATGCGAATCATGACCGACGCCCTAGAAGTCAATCCCAGCACACTCAGTATAAGAGGATAAATTGTCATGAACCTCAGGTTCGCTGATGACATCGATCGGCTGGCCGGAAGTGAAGAACTTGCTGAGCTGGAGAACCACCTAGACATAGCATCTGCCAGACACGGCATGGAGATCAGTGCCGAGAAAACTAAGTTAATGGTAAACACCCCAAAGCCAATAGAGAAAAGGATCACAGTCAGTGGTCAAGAGCTGATGATTGTGATGCTGTTTAAGTACCTTGGTGCCATCATCAGTCATGAGACATCAAAGCCAGAGGTCCTTGCAAGATGTGCTCCAACAGCCATAGCATTTGCCAAACTGAAACTACTCATGTAAGTCATGGACTTTGATCGCTGAACTACAAGGGAGATGAAATTTTATAGAAGAATCCTTGGAATCACAAACAAGGAAGTCCACAAAAGAATAAGCCAGCATATGAGTCACTTTGAAGATCTGCTGACTATAGTGAAGAGGAAAAAATTGAGGTGATTTGGACATATAAGAAGATTGGACAAACTCTCTAAGATGATTCTCCAAGGAACAGTGCAGGGGAAGAGAAGATGCAACTGACAGAGGAAGTGGTAGACAAACTCATTGCTGAGTGGATGGGCATGAACTTTTCCACAACCTAAGTACTTTGCCATGACTGACAGGGATGGCGGCAGTTAGTGTAACGTTCAGCACTGCAGTGACCCAACGACCTTGAAAGGGGTTATGGGACAATGATGATGATGATGAATGACCACTAATATGGTTTTTGTAAAACCAGGTCCCCTGAGATTTACTTTCCTACGTAAACTATCTGTGGGTTCTCACCTTCAAGAAATTTGGTGAAAATATTGTTGGAGCATTTGAAATCAGAAATTCAGCACACGAATCACCAAGAAAAATTATCTACCTTTGGGAGTCTCTTGAATTAGTGAGTTCCTATCAAATCATACCATGACGGAGTATGTTCATAGACACGCCATGGCCAACCAGTACTGAGTTTATAAACAGAAACCCTGAAAACATTTTCCAATGGAGTCATGGAAATCTTGTCACTTTCAATAGTACACAGTCACAATCAAGAAATAAATATCACACCTCACCCCTAAACAAGTAAAACTCTCCAGATTGCTATTAAAGCTAGGTCTCACCATCAAATTACTAACAGTCTACACAGCTCAGGTAAACCCACTAGAAAACTAAGCTCCTACATCTGTGGTGGTGTCGATGCTACACATACTGACAGCATCTAAAAAAAAAAAAAAGAAAACGCAATCCAATTGAAATACTTCACTAACACACTTCAATTTCTGAGCCACAAACCTACTGTCTTCTCTTTTTGATACTTCTCCCACTACACAACAGTCTCAGCTCTGGCATTGTTTGGTTGGTCCCATGTAATCTCCTCCATTCAGGCATTCCTGATTTATACATTTTCCTCCTCTCATCACCTATATTTTGTTCACTCTCTTAGATCCCACACTAACCCCTACACCAACGTTTGCTCCCAAATACAACAGCTCTCGAGAACTCCTTCACTATCTCTGTTTTCCTTGAAGCTGTCAATTTGCAACTATTCAAGAAGAACCTCAACCACATCAATTTGACAGATTTAATTGCCAAGGTTATGGACATGGCAATAATTTATTTTTTTAAAGTAGATGGTATCAAGTTGAGTGACTTGGGAGAAATTGCCTTATGGCGTTTTCATCCCTTTAGCTTCTAATAATCCCCCAAACTCCAAGAAAGCTGCCAATGCTGAATTCAGTGATCTTGTCATTAAAGGGGGGTGTTTTTATCCTCCCTCTGTCCTCTCTTGCCCAACATAATTGATTGATTGACAATGGAACATCCGTCTGCCCCTTTGGATAACTGCTTACACTGGCCTAATCTACCGAACTATTAAAAGTCAGTTTTCATCCCCAAATAACATCAGAAAGGTGTTTGCATCTTTTCCAGCAGGTTCTGCACACTTAGCATCTTAAGAACGGTATCTCTTGAATGCAGGAAAGGATGTCCCTTGTTCTTCAGTGCTAAATTGCTTGGTCATGTTAAGCCCAACAGTGAATTCTGCCCCATTTTAAAGTTATGTCCGTCATTGGTTTTCAAACCAAAATTTCCCCTAATTCAGCTGTAGTGGGAACCAAACTAGGATGTGAAGCATTTATGAACATGCTTTCAGAGGTCCCTAAGTTTGTCTTCAAACTTAATCTCTAGATTGACATTTAATTCTATCAGATGTGATGTCATCCTTACCTCAATGAAAGAAAGGGCTCCAGAGATCTACCACTTTGTCTGGCAGGGTTGTCAAAAGCGGAGCCATCTCTCCTTTGATGACCAATTCATCTTTTTGGTTTCAGGAGTCTAACAAACCAACCTACTTGGACCTGCTTGTTTGCACTAAATATCAATGACAATCTATCTGGATTTAAATGTCTGGAAGCTTGACGATATTTGAGTAACTTGGTCATAGGGGCCTGTGAACTTTGAATTTTCAATCACAAGCACTACACCCAATCTCTACCCCATTCCTCATATACAAGACTTCTTAGCTCAGTGTTCAATTTTCTCAAAAATCGACATCATCCAAGGCCAAATACCTGCACAAGATAATGATATTCCTAAGACCACCGTTATCATTCGTTTTAGATTATGAATTTCTATGTATACATTTCGGCCTAAAAAATGCAGCACAATCCTTTCAACATTTGATGGATACCTTATGCATGAGTCTAGACCAGAGATTTCCAACGTGGGGTGCACACCCAACAGGGGAGCAATTTGAATATTCAAGGGGGCAATTTGAAATTGATGTTAATGAGAGCAAACTTCAGATTTTATTACTTTTACACCAAAGCAACTTTGAAAAAAATTATGGTCGGAAACTTCTATCTCACCTTCTCCACACATGTTATTGTGCATCTGGCATCACCCATATGCCAATTTGTAGTTGATCATCACCGTTTTTATATCAAAGTGGGGCATAAATATGTTTGAAATGTTGAGGTGGGGCATGGGGCACAAAAAGTTGGGAACCACTGGTCTAGACTTTGTTTTCATATATCTAGATGACATCCTTATTGCAAGTCAAAATACAGAACTACATAAGAAGCACATAGTAACTCATTTTGATAGGCTTGATCAACCCCACCAAGTGCATCTTTGGTGTTAAAGAAATCAACTTTTTTGGATATCAAATCACAGGTACTGGCGCTACACCCCCTACCAGAAAAAGTGAAAGCTATCTTATCCTTTCCATGCCCCACCATAATTAAGGCTCTGCATCAATTTGTAGGTATGATAAACTTTTATCTTTGATTCAACCCCTCTGCAGCAAAACGCTATCAGGAAAAAGTTCCAAAAATGACCTCATCCACAAAAGAAGCTCTCACTAAAGCAACCATGCTTTCCCGTCCTCATATGTTGGCATCAACTGCTCTCACAGTCGATACCTCTTATACAGCTGTCGGCAGTGTTTTGGAACAATACATCAATATCAGTGGCAACCTCTAGATTTCTTCAGTCAACAATTACAACCACCCGAACAGAAATATAGTGCTTTTGACAGAGAACTGCTAGTTGCTCATTTAGGTGTCTGACACAGGTCGAATCTTCATGATGTTCACAGACCATAAACCACTCACCTTTGCTATGAGCAGGCTATCGGAGTCATGGTCTGCATGTCAGCAGTGACAGTTATCAGCCCTTTCTCTGTACACTATGGACATTCAGCAGATCTCTGAAAAAGCCACCCAGTTGCTGATGCACTCTCTAGAGGCCCTATTGACTCTGACACCTACAAGCCTCGATAATGGAAGGTCTTGATTATGAGGCTGTTGCTGTAACTCAACAAACAGATGATGATGTCAGGGCCTACCACACTTCTGTCACTTCCCTTTGCTTGCAGGATATACATTTTGCCTCCAACGGAACAACCCTCCTTTGCAATGTGTCCACCAGGAAACCACAAATCATCCCATTAGTCTGGCACCAAAAAGTTTTTGATATCATTCATGAACTCTCTCACTCAGGTACTAGAGCCACACAGTGTCTGATCTCATGCAAATTTGTTTGGCATGGTATGGCCAAGCAAATTGGGGAGTCGATCAAAACCTTTACCCCTGTCAACAAGCCAAAATCTATCAGCGTACCAAAGTAACTTTTGGCCATGTCAACATTGACCTCATTGGCCACCGACCACCTTCACTTGGTTGCTCATACCTACTGACCATGGTGGACCACTTCACTCATTGGCCTGAAACCATACCTCTCCACAACACGGAAACACAGGAAATCACCCAAGCCTTATGTCTACAATAGTTCATGTGCATCAAGCTAGTTCTTGTGTATAAAATGCATCCATAATTATAAGGTTTAAAAATCTATGGTAATAGAAGTGTGTATAACACACAAATAAATATAGTAATATACAACCCAAAAGTAGCTAAAAACTATAAAACAGCTATTGTAATTCGTTATTTTTTTCTGGGCATTTTCCTAACATTTACTACCATTGTCCAGCATTTCTGCAAAGTTTTTTCAGTATTCTCATTCAAGTTAATTGTTTTTACAAACATATCTCAAGTGAAGAAACATCACAGTGGAGACTTCTGGTGTCCTTGGCCCTAGGGTTACCTCCCTACTCAACATCATTGGCACAGAGTTGGCTACTCGCAGGTGTGAGCTTCACCTTATTTCATTTTATTCATTTTATTCCTTATTCTTTTTCACCTCATCTCTCCTAACTTCAAAATAGCTCCATTTCTTCTTCTTCTTCTTCTTCTTCTTCTTCTTCTTCTTCTTCTTCTTCTTCAGAGGGCTGGACGCCATGCTTTCTAGCATAGTTATGTCCCTTTACGGTCTGAGTTCAAATCCTATCGAGGTTAACTTTGTCTTTCATCCTTACGGGGTTGATAAAATAAAGTACCAATAATGTACTGCATAATTGCTGGCCTTGTGCCAAAAGTAGAAACAATTATACTGTACTGGCTGACCTTCTTCGAATTCCTGCAAACCACTTAACTGCTGCTTCTCTTTTTTCCCTTTCATTCTTCCTGATTTTGATATTTATAATTTCATCTAAAGAAAATTTTATGCCCATCCCAATTACAATTCTTTATAATTTGCTGTGTTGTGTGGTCACTGTTGTGTGATAGAGTGTGACCAGAGGTTGCATGTGTTTTGCAGAACTCTGGGTCTTTCCACTGGGAACAACTATTTGTTCATTCATTAATTCATTTATTTATTTACTAATTTTCTACTTTCTTGTGTGTCCCTCTCCATGCACCCCCTTTCTTTTCTATCTTGTCTTCTGTTGCCTCCAGATCTGGTGTAGGTGAGCTATGAGGCCTCATTCATACCAGCACTTTCCCTTCCACCCACATACAGTTGAGCCTAGCATCCAGGCTGATGACAACCAGCCACCCACTCCTGATGCCGCTTGGTGCCCAGTCCCTGGCTCCACGCCCCATCCTGTATCCCCACAAGTCGACACCTGCAGCACTTGCAGCACCACAAACAGACAGAAGAGGGGCCAGAACTGTTCGGGATGCGGCTGCTTCCACCAACTCACCTGTGTTGGCTGGGCGCGTCGAGCCTCCAAGGCCTCGCAGCATGGAGATGCAGCAACTGTCGCTTCCCCTCGTCTGCTCAGCCACGGCCATCTGGCATACCACCAGATGAGACAACAAGCTTATCTGATGCTCAAGCCTCACTAGTCAACATCGCTCAGCTCAGGCGCCCATCCCCAGCGTGCCGAAAGATGCCACACCCCTTGTTCTCGAGTGCCTTCAATCCTTCCTCCACCCCTGAGGCCAGCGCCAAGCATTTACGTGACCATGTAAACACTAAACTAATCATGGGTGATGTCTCAGCCACAGTCAGAGTGGTTGCCTCAGAGGACACTGTCCTCCAACCCACCGAGGAGGTCCTGGCTGCCCTGTGATTCAAGCACCCTGAGCCACCCGCTGACCTCAAACCCATACCCTCCCACCTGCTCCCCACTTGCTCCTTGTGTCTTCCGACGCAGATATCATGTCTGCCATCAAGTCCTTCCCAGCTAGCAATAGCAGAGGTACTGATGGTCTCCGACCTAGCCACCTCAAGGAGTTGCTATCCCCCCTCTCCACTGAGGCCGGGCGCCACCTTCTGAGTGCAGTTATGGCACTCACCAATAGGCTTATCCATGGCGCTCACCCGAGGCCTCTTTTTTTCGGCTAGCCTGACCACTCACAGGAAGAAAGAGGGTGGCATATGCCCCATCGCTGTGGGCAATGTCTTCTGGAGGCTGGGTGAGGAGTTCAGTCTGATCCAACTGGGTGTTGGCATGTCCGGTGGCTGTGAGGGGGCCGCACATGCAACCAGGCAATTCTTCAACAGCTACCCACCGGAACCGGCATCCAGGGACTCCAGGCACCTCACTGTCAAGCTTGACATGAGGATTGCCTCTAACTGCATGTGCCGGGACCATCTGCTCGATGCCTGCCTCAGCCGAGCCCCCTCTGCCTACCCGCTGGCCTACCTATCCTTGCTGCTGATACGATCATACCTTCGGCCACTGGGGACCAACAGAGTGAATTTTTGGCCCCCCCTCCTGTTTGCCCTTGGTATAAACAACATTGCCCGGAGTATCAAGGCCCCTCTCAACGTTTGGTACCTGGATGATGCTACATTGGGCGGACTCGTAGAGACTGTCTGCCATGACCTACAATCGATGGTTCCTGACCTGGCGGGAATCGGCCTTCGGGTCAACTCATCCAAGTCGGAGGTGGTGAATGTCAGCCACGATGCTGAGAGCTTTGCAGCCTCCATCTCAGATGTGCGGTCCATTCTCCACCAGGTACAAGTGACCCCCAAAGAGGATGTCCTCATCCTCGGGTCACAGTTCCACCCGCCGGCCATCCGCCCCACCGTCAGGTCCAGACTCTAGCAACTCAGGACCCTCACGAGCTGATTGGGCTTGATTGATGGCCACCCAGCACTCTTCCTGTTGAGGAACTGCTTCGCCATGCCGAAGTTCTTCTATACCCTTCGCAGCGCTCCGTGCTACAGCCATGCATCTATCCTCGCTGACTCGATACTTGTATCCGAGCGGCAGCTGAGGAGATATGCAACATCAGGTTTGACGACATTGGATGGTAACAGGCCACTTTACGTGTCAGATATTCTGGCCTTGGTTTCCGTTCCCCGATCTCGTTGGCTTTGCTGGCGTTTTTTTCGTTGGTAACCTCATGCCGCATCCTCATCAGCAGGGTTCGCCAAAACACAATGGAGCCCTCTGTAATCGGGGGAACGTGAGGCTACCTGTGAAATGTGGGACCGGCTGGGACTTAGTCCAGTAGACGGCCCTCCCCCTTCTCCCCCTGCTGACGTCAAGTCCCCTCAAAGCATTTGGGATGCCATTCAGTGCAGCCTGGCCTCAGACAGGCTCACACGCCAGCTCGACCAGCACTGCCTTGCCTGTTTGCGCGCGGCCCCAAACCCCACAATGATGCCTTACTCCATGCTTTGCCCTCTTTCTCCACTGGCACGCAACTGGATAACAATAGCCTGCACATAGGCATTTCCTTGAGGCTTGGCCTCCGGATCTTCGAGCCACATAAATGTCGCTTTGGATCCACTGTGGACTCTTTCGGCCTGCACGCGCTTTCCTGTCACCACAGTGCCGGCCGCCTTCCATGCCGTGCTGCCCTCAACAAGGTCATAAACATGGCTTGGATGCTGCAGGCTTCCCCTCATCTGGGATGCCACTTGCAGCGACACTTTCTCTAGCCGCAACCTGGTGCAGTCTGCGACTAACCCAGGTACTGCTGCACATTGGGCTGAGGAGGCTAAACTTGCTGTCCAACAGGTTCGCGGTCATGCCCTTGGCAGTGGAGACTTTTGGTGTCCTTGGCCCTAGGGCTACCTCCCTACTCACCACCATAGGTGCTGAGCTGGCCAACCACAGGTGTGAGCCTCGTGAGTTGGAATGGCTCTTTCAGTGCATCTCCCTTACCATCCTCCAGGGAAACGCCTTCTCCATTCTGTCTGCTAGGGCTGTAGGCAGGCCAGCACGTGGGACCCCATTTGCTCATCATACGGAGAGATGGGGAAGGCGAGAGAGATGGAGACGATGACAGTGGGAGTTCAGCTCTTCCACGTTCGGACCATATCCTTGTGGTTGTGTTCATCTAGCCCTTGTGCAATAATGGGATTGAGTTAACCCTAGTTGGTTGTTTAAGCAATTGTCTCTAGCTTACTATTAGTTATATTCCTTAATTTATGTTTTCTTGTTTTCTGATTAAAGACACTTGAATATTAAAAAAAAAAAAAGTGAGTAAGTGTTCAATAAGATGATGATGATAGTTCCTTGATCATGCAGAAAATGAATATATATAAATGAACCATGATAACACCAATCTGCTATATTATCAATTTATTGAAAATAGCTCATGCCGAAGTTGTACGAAAAATACACAAGAATTATGGACATTATTTGTTTGTTTGTAAAAGTAGAGTTAAGTTCGTATTTAGCAAGAAAACTTCATGAACTTCACAGACTTCATTAAGAGAGAGAGTAAGAATCTGTAAGACCCCAAGAGGGTCTGTAGGAAGCAATAGTTCACATGTTTATTCTATCAAGAACTGCTTCGAACTGTTACCAAGGCAGGCTATTTATCTCTATCACTTCCTCTGTCCCCAAGCCTTGAGAACAAAAGGGTGACCTCTAGAGGTTGTCCACTCTCAAATTTGTTGACACCGAAAGGAGATAACCCAAAAAAATGACCGTTAAATGTCACCCAGGGGTCAAGGTGCGGACAGATTTCGCTACACTCCCACCCACCAGAACCCAATAACATGTATATATAACTGGACATATGTCAACAGTTTGGATGGGGACACCCACATAAACTCTTATATCTGAAGAAGTGTCCATTAAGAGTCGAGATCTAAACGCATGATCAAACCTGAGCTGATCGATATGGAAACAATTTGTAATCTCTATATATATAAAATTCTTTGTCTCTCTGTCTGTTCCTCTGCATTCCCAAACAGCTTGACCAAATCAAATCAAATTTTACAAAGTAATAGTATTAGACCCCAGGAGTGTCAACATATAACTTTTATTTTCATTTGGATTAAAACAATATAACACTATCTAAAATAATCTACTATAGACAACTATAAGTAAACGGATACTTCATAACATGACAACGACGTCACATTTTGTATATGTATGTGTCTGTGAGTGCATGTGTGTTTGCGCATCTGTTATGTATGTTACACCTCAGTAAGTTACATACACACACATCTTCATCTAAATAGTTAATCAGATACACAGAGAATTAAACACACACGCATCTACACATACATATATACACAAATGTTTTGCAGCCAGCGTCTCAAAATCAAACGCTGGTTTACACACACACAAACACACATACATGCACACACACACACACACACATACACATTTATATACAACTAGCTGACGTACCCAGCTTCGCCCAGGTAAACAGATAATAAATGGAGACTGGTAGAAAAGAAAATGACCGTATTGAATGTTTGGTTTACAGTATGAGGTGAGACGGTGGTGTGTATGTGCGTGACAAAAAAAATAAATAAATAAACAGTAAAAAATCTTCCAGATACTCCAGATTCTTCGTTTTACCGTTCGTGCATAGTATTGAAAATTTCAGCTTCCACCCGCTTTCCTGTTGCTACAGTGTTGGCCACCTTCCATGCCATGCTGCTCTCAACAATGTCATAAAGCATGGCTTGGATGATGCAGGCTTCCCTTCCAGCTCGAACCGGAGGGGCTGGACTGAGGAGACGGCAAAAGGTCAGGCAGCATGACCATCTTCCTGTTCCATGGTGGTAAACCCCTCATCTGAGATGCCACATGCAACAATGCATTTTCCAGCAGCAACCTGGTGCAGTCTGCGACTAACCCAGGCTCTTTAGGCTGAGGAATGTAAACTCTCTGATTATCAGTAACTCCCCCACAGGTTTGCAGTCGAGCCCCTAGCAGTGGAGACTTCTAGTGTCCTTGGCCCTAGGGCTACCTCCCTACTCACCACCATAAGTGCTAAGCTGGCTAGCTGCAGGTATGAACCTCGCAAGAAGGAATGGCTCTTCTAGTGCATCTTCCTCACCATCCTCCAGGGAAACACCTTCTCTATTATGTCCACCGGGGCCGTGGGGTGGCCAGCGCATGTGACCCTATTTGCTCTTAATAGAGAGAGATGAGGAGGGCGAGAGAGATGGAGGCGACGACAGTGGGAATTCGGCTTCTCTGTATTTGGACTGGTGTACGTGTGTGTGTATGTTCACTTCTCTTCATTCAATATGACAGTAACTTATAATGATTGTACTGGAAAAGATATTTTTGCTATGAAAAAATCAAGAGACTAATATATTTTATATTATACTAGTTCATTCTCCTGTAGATGGTTTTTGACACCATCCCCCATTCCTCCCTTTTATACACTCATACATTCACACATACACACACACACATATATAATCACACAGAGCTTTGTGCAAAAATTGAAATGCTGTTTGATTTGTTTTTTTCCCTGTAGAATTTTCACCATCCCACTTCCTTCATTTTAACTCATTCATCTCACGAGCAGACTGACACACGGACAGACATGATTCAACTTTCATTTATATATATAGATATAGATATAGATATAGATAATTATATAATGATATAGGTGTATGTGTGTGTAAACCAGCGTTCGAATCAGAGACACTGGCTGCGAAACAATCATTGACAACTAACGCGCAGAAAGAATCCCTTATGGCTGATTCCTAGCCTGCTAGAAATAGCGTTCAGCTTGGTTAGCATATCCGGGATGTTTTTCTTTGATGTTATAAAGTTAGAAAATAAAAAATATATGTTGATACTTTCAGGGTCTAATTGTAAAATTTGATTTGAATTGGTTGAGCCGTTTGGGAATGCATAAGGAAAAGACAGAAAGACAGAGAATTTTATATATCTATCTATCTATCTAGAGATACATGGACGAGTTCTCTACAGCAGTGTCTGACCTTCATCAATGCCGCCAAAGACCAGTGTCTGTCCTTAGGGCATCAACCTCGGTCTCCCTCTTCTAGTGTGTCTGTGTAGGGGTTCCACAGGAGCACTGAGTGCATTGTCAACTCTGAATGTCAGTGAGCATGTCCAGAACTATTTGTCACCAGAACTATGTCGTCAGCAAATTCAGCATCTGATATCTTTCTTAACTCTCCTGCTCTGAGCCAGTGCTACAGTAAAGCCAGAATCCTGGTGTTTCTCCAGTGCAAGGTGCATACAATAGTCCACTGCAATGATAAAAAGGTAGGTAGCTTATGTATCTCCCTGGAGCACTCCAGCCAATATCTCAAAGAACTCCGTCATCCCATCAGGTCTTGAGCTCTGGTGTTGGTGTAGAGCATTGATATCAGGTCCACTATCTTCTTGGGGATTCCATGTAGAATCTTCATCAGGCAGTGATGGTTCACAAAATCAAAAGTTTTCCTAAAGTCAATGAAAACCATGACAGCAGGAAGGCTCTTTGCTCTAGCTCTCTAATATCCTCCTCAGCATCAGGATGTGACTGGTGGTTGGTCTTCCCTCTCTGAAGCTGTTATGGTTGTCCATAAGCTTCTTCTCCATCGCGGGCTGGATCCTGTTAAGAATCATCCTGTTGAGGGTCTTTGCCACAAGTGACATCAGTGAGATCTCCCTGTAGTTGTTGGTGTTAGAGAGATCTGCCTTTGGCACTGGGACGATGTTACTGATCCTCCACTGATTCGGGGCAATTCCTTTCCTCAGTGCCTGGTTACAGAACTTCAGGATGATATCAAAATCACACCTCTTCATCACCTCTCATGCCACTCCATCTTCTCCACGGGCCTTGCCCTCTTTAATCTTCTTCTTGGCTCTCTGAAGCTTCTCTCTCAATATTCAGTTCCTCAAACAGCTGCCTGATCTCCGCAGTGTTCTGGGCTGTGGAAGGCGGCTCTCCTAGTAGGGTCTTAAAATGGTCCAGCCATTTCCTCCTTCTATCCACGGGCCCTGTTCCCTGGATCTGACTTGAACTCCCTCACTTCCTCTCTGTGATTTTGTTGCTGATCATCCAGCTCTCTTTACACCTAGGCCTGTCAACCGCACTCTCCACACTTCTGATCTTCTCTATCAGCACCTCCTCTCTGGACTTAGTGTAAGCGGTACAGAGTTCTTCCTTCATCACCTCCATATTCTCCTTCTTCTCTGTAGGATCAGCATGGCATTGTTCCTTGGCAGCTTTCAGGTGTTCTCTGGCTGCACACACTTTTAGGTCTGCAGAGCTGATGGTCTTCCTCTTCTTCTCTCTCCTCGGCACCAGGGCCTCACTTGCTTCTGCCACTGCATTGATATAGTACCTGTACCTCCTCGTCACACTCTCCTCAGTCCCTCCAATCTCTCTCTCCTCTGCCCTTCCACACAGAGCACTGAACCTGTTCCTTACTTCTACTATGTACCTCTCCTGTAGCTTATCATCTTCCTAGAAAGCTCCCCAGTCATATTGCTCTCCGGGGCTCAGCCTTACTCTTTCTTAAGCCCACCCGGACCTTACTCATAACAAGCCGGTGGTCACTGCCCAGTGTACTGAAATAATTGTATGGTTCTGTGTTCAGAACACTATTCTGCCACTTCTTCCTCACCAGAATGAAATCAGTCTGAGACTTGGACAGGTGCATATCAGAGATGTAGGTCCACATCTGCCCCGGATTCTTCCTAAACCTTAGGCTGGTTGCCATCAAGTTCGCCTCCAGCAGAGTGTCCCCCAGTAGTCTTCCGTTTCGGTTGGTGTTCTTATGGAAGTACCAGCAAGGATCTTCACTGCTCTCCTTACTCAGATGTGTATTGAAGTCACTCACCCAGAACAAGCAGGAGGTTATGAGCTGGTATGGTGTTGACAGCTCTATACACTTCCTCATGGAACTCCTCTGTGCTCATATCACTGTCCCCCTCAGTTGGACTATAGGCTGAGATGACTGTCAGCCTTGATTTTCCATTGAAGGTCACCCTCAACACTTGTGGGGAAACAGGTGTGATTTCCATCACTAATAGATTGGATCTTGTACTGAACACAAAACCCACTCCTCCTACTGCAGCATTAGTTGTGTTCCTCACTGTTGATGTGGTGATGAGCTAGCTCCTGTTTCCAATCATCAAATATATATATAGATTATCTATGTAATGGAATACTTCTATGTTTTACCTGGCGAAGATTCAAAACCAAATCTGATGGTTCTCGTCTCTAAAACCACCTATTGTTGGGAATTTCCACGATTGTCCTGTCAAGAGACAACTATGATAAATGTACATACTACTTGACCTGTGACCCCAGGCTCTTGACAGATGAAACACACCCATGGCTACTCCTAAATCAACCCATATACACATCCTTCTAGCTATAGGGTTATTATAAATACAAGTACTTAGAGAGTCCACCAGAGAGACCACGAAGCAGTAGTCTGTGAGAGGTTAACGATGCAGCCCATTCACTTTCTACAGATCTTTTACTCTCTCTCCTGGCCTTACAGGTTCTCACATTTCATACCAGCTCGGCAGATCGACCAACTATGTATGCTAAGGATAGACACACGCAGTAGGTTTACTTATATTTTTCCATACTCTTTCGTCTTCCTGTTATTTCACTTCTATTGTATCGTTTTATTGATACACGCATACACGCTAGCTCGAAGTAGCTAATAAGAAAATAATGTAGTGATAATTGCTGTCACAATTTTATTACTCGATATTCAATGTACCAACAAGTGAATTTTGTTATTATAAAATAAACATTGTCAACATCATAATTCTTGCATCATTCTTGTTATCATTCATCCTGCAAAGACTACATCTATCCACTACATAATAGTGACCCCCATCACTACATCTATATCTATATATAATTATCTATATCTATATCTACATTTAATATAAAATATTGAAACTTGCATCATCCTTTCGAGAAATGTGGACCCGCTACTTCTATGCAATGGCACACATTTTACAGTCAGGTGGATGATGAACCATCTCCTAGAGGCACTCATCAAGGAGAAAATGCATTTATTCCCAAGATTCCTCTTATCCCTTCCTCTACCGAACTGCCATTCAAATTATCAAGACTTCAGTTCACTGTTAGACCCAGTTTTGCTCTGACCATAAATAAAGCTCAAGCTCAAAGTCTAAAAGTTGTAGAATTGAATATGAGAGAATCAGTTTTTACCCATGGACAGTTATATGCAGGTTGTTCACGAGTAAAAACATCTAAAAATCTTCATATACTATGCACGAACGGTAAAAACGAAGAATTTGGTGTATCTGGAGGGTCTTTTACTGTTTATTATTTTTTTTTTTTTTGTCACACACATACACACCATGGTCTTGCCTCATACTGTAAACCAGACAAACATCAAATACAGTCATTTTCTTTTCTTTTGTGTACTCTTATCATGTGTACCCGGGCAAAGCTGGGTGCATCAGCTAATATGTAAT
>OZ024741.1:77504095-77654095 GCA_964016885.1 Eledone cirrhosa | reverse complement strand
ATTGTTGGGATACAACAAGTAAATATTTTTATAACTGATATAAAGCACTCGACAAGTATTTGGAGTAGATATACGATATTAATAAATGGAAACTATATTTATAAAACCATATTTATTTCATTATACATATTTCAGGGATACCAAATTAAATTATGGTATGCCTTCATCAGACAAAATACAATATATAACAGTTTTACAAATAAGCTTTGACGTACCCTTTTAAAATGCGACCATTATTTTTGGAGGCCATCTGGATAGTGAATTGTTTATATTATTTTAATAAGTCTTAGTGTTAAGGACAATTAGAAAAAGACGGAGAGAAAGAAAAAAGACGGAAATAGAGAAAAAAGAAAAAACGTGGAGAAATATCGGAGAGAGAGAAATGCATGGAGAAAAAAGAGAGAGATAAATAAAGACAGGAGGAAAGAAAGAAAAAAAAAAAGAAATAAGAAAACCAGAAGAAAGCAACAGAGAGATATCAAGTCATCAGACAGATAGAAAGACTCAAGAGAGAAATAATATATATAGAGAGAGGGGGAGATAATGAAAACTTTACGTCATGTCATATTAAGTTGTTAAGGACAATTATACGTAGGATAAATTTCTATACTAAATATATGAAACATATTATTTTAACTTAAGATATTCTATAGTGTTTTAAAGATATTTAATGTTTTGATATTTCTAGAATTTGTTTGTCCTTTAGACTATACTGATATAATTGTATTTCCAAAATATAATCCTTTGGTATTTTAAATTTATATTGTTATAATTATATTTCCAAAGTATAATCCTTTAGTAATATATTGATATTTGATTATCTCTATACAAATATGAATGTTAAATGCATGAATGGTAATCGTATATATGAAGGCATGAATGTTAATCGTATATATTTATGTATATATACTGTGAACTTTTTATAACACAAGGAATGTATAGCAGTGATTAAGAGAAATCATTTGTGTTTTGTATGTCTATATTGTAGGCTTGAGTAGATATAATTTCTATTTTCAGGATGTGCGTATGTATATATATATATATATTTGTGTATCTTTGCCGTAAGATAGTGGTTTCTCTCGCAATGTGTACATTTTGGATGCTTAAATTCAAATTTTAGTATATTGATCTCAATTTTTAATCTAAACATATAATCATTATTAAACAATGTTTAATTTCTCATATTATATATTTATGTCCCATTCATGAATATTAATATTTATATTTTTATTATTCATTTCATATAAATTGTTAACTCAACTTAATAGGACATGACGTAAAGTTTTCATTATCTCCCACTCTCTCTATATATTATTTCTCTCTCTTGAGTCTTTCTATCTGTCTGATGATTTGATATCTCTCTGTTGCTTTCCTCTGTTTTTCTTATTTCTTCCTTTTTTCTTTTTTTTTTTTTCTCTTTCTTTCCTCCTGTCTTTATTTATCTCTTCCTTTTTTCTCCACGCATTTCTTTCTCTCTCTCCGATATTTTCCCACGTTTTTTTCCTTTTCTTTTTTCTCTATCTCCGTCTTTCTTTCTCTCCGTCTTTTTCTAATTGTCCTTAACACTAAGACTTATTAAAATAATATAAACAATTCACTATCCAGATGGCCTCCAAAAATAATGGTCGCATTTTAAAAGGGTACGTCAAAGCTTATTTGTAAAACTGTTATATATTGTATTTTGTCTGATGAAGGCATACCATAATTTAATTTGGTATCCCTGAAATATGTATAATGAAATAAATATAGTTTCCATTTATTATATATATATATATATACACGTGTATACAGATACAGACATATACATATGGCAAACTCACACACGCATATGTGCACATACACACACTCACATGTTAATAGATTTTACTCTTATTGGAACGCTCACACACACGCACACATGTTAATAGTTATACGTCATGTATCTTTGACAGTATCAAAAGACAGCGTTTTTCACTCTCTCTCTCTCTCTCTCCCTCCCGCTATCCCCCTCTTGTAGTCTGTCTCTTTCACTCTCACTCTCTCTCTCTCTTTGTAACTTACATTCTATCGAAAAACGCTGTGACGAATGGGGGAAGGAGGAAGAGGAGAAAAAAGCCACTTCGTCACTTCGCCTCACCGTTTCTTTCTCTCCCCTCTCACTCCCTCATTATGTAGAGACATTGGTCACTTCACTAATTCGATCCCTAGGACAGAATAATTTGAAATTTTTTTTTGCTCAAAATACTTCCGGGGTCATATTTATTACACGTGTAAAGTTTGAAAAACAACCGTTGGGTACTTTTCGAGTTTTAGGGAAACAGACACACAGACATCCTCTGTTTTATATATATAGATTATCAGAGGAGATATACATACCTTCACCCATACATGCCATCATTATTATATATTTCCAGTATAATAAAGTACCAGTAATGTACTGGGTAATTGCTGGCCTTGTGCCGAAAGTAGAAACAATTATTATATATTTCCAGCATAGTTACGTCCTTTTACGATCTGAGTTCAAATCCCGCCGAAGTTGACTTGGCCTTTCATCCTTACGGGGGTCGATAAAATAAAGTACCAGTAATGCACTGGATAATTGCTGGCCTTGTGCCTAAAGTAGAAACAATTATTATATATATATATATATATAATAAAGAAGAAATTAAAAGATGGTTAAAAGACTTCCATATATTTTATTATGCGCATTTCGAATACAAAATCATCCTGGGACAAAAATTGTGTTCTCATCAGATAAAATAAGGTAACATGATATGAGGCATAATAGCACTTGTTTACAGGAAAGTACTAAGTCTACCATCTTTTAATTTCTTCTTTATTATATATACTCCAGTTCTACCAATTGTTGAGTGCTACTTATCTTATATATACATAGTTTTATTGTTCTACAATATTACTCACCTTCTACATATATATATATATATATATATACATTCACGGGTCCCAAATAATAGGGGTGGGTGGAGTAGAAAATCGGTAATTTTTCTAGGTAGTCTTCGTTGATTTTTTTTTTTAATTGAACATATTGAGACCCAACCCACTCTTTTTATTTTATAACATATGGGATTTCTAGCAATGTACTTTTTGTTATGTATAATGGTTTTAATTAATTCAAATTAATTGTCGCCGGAATGCTACCACTTAAAATAAAATTTTGCCGGAGATAGATTAGCAAAATTTAATAAGTGGGATGGGGTGGGGGTGTCTAAAAATAATAAGCGGGGGGGGGGGGGGGGTCGATACCTGAGCGTATGTCTATCTATCTATCTAACTATGAGAACGGCCTTGGACCAGTTCTTCGACGCAAAGCATGAAGGCTGCGTTGTCAGAAGCAAAATACGCGTTCTGGGAAACGAGGGAGCCAAAGCTGTTAGCTGGGCCCGAATGACAGAGGCGAAAAGTGGCAACAGGTCCACGATTCGGTCTTTGAAGGACCAAGACGGACGCGTGATACGTGAGCCGAAGCAGATGTGCGCGGCCTTTCAGCGGCACTTTGCTCAACTGTTCGGGCAGGGCGGCGCGCCGGTAGGGGCTATGAATTTTGGTCCATACCTCGACGGCCTGCCGCAGCTGTCGGGCAGCGAGGCGAAGTTCTGCAAAAGGCCGATTTCAGCTGCTGAGATTGGGTGCGCGCTGAGCCAATGCAGCAAACGCAAATATCCAAGTCTCGACGGTCAACCCTACGAATTTTACGTAGCAATGCTGAACTTGTTCTCTGTTCTCCTGGCAGCAGAACGGGAGAATTCCCAGTTCTGTGACCAAGGGCGTAGTCACACTAGTCAGGAAGGACGAGAATAAGGGGGATGACATAGGCAACTTCCGGCCCATAACTCTGCTAAACACAGAGTTACAGATTTTGGCCAAGGTGTTGGCAAAGAGGCTGGCGCTTGTCATCGAAAACCTGGTGGGAGAAGCGCAGACATACGCAATCCCAACCAGGTCCATACACGACAACCTCCACCTCATGCGATACACTGTAGAGAGGGTTGGGTGTAAACCCGGCTTCGGTGGGGCCCTGAGCAACTTGGATCAGTCTAAGGCTTTCGATAGGGTTGACCATCGTTACATGGATGCGGTGCTCGAGGCGGCAGGCTTCGGACCCTTGTTCAGGGGCTGTATTGCTGCAATGCACAGCAGCAACATCTGCTCAAGGGTCAAGGTGAACGGCTACCTCTCGGAGCCGTTCCATATCACACGATCCATCCAACAGGGATGCCCTCTCTCCTCCCTTCTGTACATACTGACTCTCGAGCCACTACTGCGGAAGTTGGAGCTATTGCAGGGCATCCCTCTGGAACCGGGACTGCGGAAAGCGGCGTTGGCCTACGCCGACGATGTTACAGTAATGGTGTCGAGCACCTCACAAATCGAGGAAGTCGGCATCCTACTGAAGGAATACGAAAGTTTCACAGGAGCAAAGATGAACCAGGACAAGTCCATCGGTTTACAACTCGGATCATGAAGAGGCAGACCAATGCCTTCTGATGATGTCGTCGGACACTGGACGGAAGGACCGGTGAAGCTGCTCGGGGTCTTTTTTGGTCCAGACCTCCAGGTGGAGAAGAACTGGAATGAGGTGATGGCCAAGGTGTTTGCACTCACCCAGAAGTGGGCTGAGTGCAAACTATCCTTGAAAGGTCAAGCGGAGGTGGCGAAAGACTTTTGTAGCGTCCATCATCTACTACCGCTTGACCGTCGTGCCTTGTCCAGCCAAAACGCTCACCAAAATGGAGCGCGCGCTCTTCCAATTCCTTTGGAAGAAGCGGGCGCCTTTGGTGAGAAGATCCATCTGCTGTCAACACCCTTCCAACGGAGGGCTGGGGATGCCGTGGCTGACGATGCGCTCAGGCTACGGCACCTCCACGTATTCCTTACTGGACAACCGGTGTGGGCCCCGTTCGTGAGGCGAGCCCTGCCACGACTCGTCTTGCTGACCGAGCTGCAGTCCTGGGTAAAGCAAAGACCGAGGAAAATGGGCGACTGGCACATCGAATGTGCTCAGGCGCTCACAGCCCTCTGGCAAGCAGAACTGGCGATCAATGGAGACTCCACTCCGTCATTCTATAGAGGGTTGGTCCGCAGCAAGTGCGACGATGCGCTCGGAGAAACTCTAGGCGTAGAGGAAGACGAACTGGCCAGTCTGTTCGTTAGGACCTTCCGCTCGGGACAAAATGATCGTAAATCAATATTTAATGTAAAAACGTATTTGGTAATTACTTTAATGAATCATCATTATCATCACCGTTTTACGTCCATTGTTCCACGCTAGCATGGGTTAGATGGGTTGTCCTGTTGTGGGCTATGCCATGTCAGGTGACCATGTCTTGCTCATACAGAACTGATTTATATATATATATATATAATTGTTTCTACGTTAGGCACAAGGCCAGCAAATACCCAGTGCATTACTGGTACTTTATTTTATCGACCCCCATAAGGATGAAAGGCAAAGTTAACCTCGGCGGGATTTGAACTCAGAATAGCAAGGGCCGTAACTCTATACGTCAAAGCATGGCGTCTGACCCTCTACCAATACTGCCAATCCATTATATATATATAATGTTATTAATTTTTTAACTCAACAGTAAACTAGTTAATTTGTTTTAACTCAGAACAGCTGTAGACAGTAAAGGTAACTAACTATACTGTCTACATCTATATTTGATTTAGAAAATGAATAACTTGATAGTATTTAGTCATGAAAGCAAGAATTTACAATAGTTGAATATTAATTACATACAACCCAACAAAGAGAGCCTGTGTGTTGTCGTGCATTCAACAAGAAATAACAGTCAAATCTCTCTTAAATCACACCCTGTCTTAAAAAAGTACATTTGTAATACTTATTTGGTAGTGGTGGTTAGACCACCATCTTTTTTGTTTCCTGTGTTTTCCGTAATCAGTAGAAATCCAGTGGTGGGTGATTAGCCCTACCATCTTCACCAGAGCCCTTATTGGCCTACTGGGAAGATGACCCAGCCTCTCCACCAACTGCACCACATTGTACAACTGATTACTGTTGAATAGACTAAAAGGAAGCCTCAATAGTGACATTGGCAACACTCAAAGTGGGTTTAGGCCATCTCGCAGCTACACTGAACCGATACATACTTTAAAATGTTTACTTGAAATGCATGAAGAATGGTGTCTTCCACTAGTTGCAGTATTCATCGATTTCCAGAAGGCTTTTGACACTGGACAGAACTGCAATTTTTAAAATCTTGTAGGCACCAGCCTCCCAGAGAAAATCATTGCTGCAATCGAATGCCTATATGTTAATCAAACGACTGTAGTAAGTATCAATGGAAAACAATCCTCCAAATTTAATATAACGAAAGGCATATTACAAGGAGATAATTTAGCACTGTATACATTTGTCATCATTATCGACCATATTCTACAAGCAGCAGCAGCCCATCCTGAAGATGGCATTGAGCTCACATCTGGTATCAAGTTATCAAACCTGGCATTCACAGATGACATTGTTTTAATTACGCCTTCAATACAGAAAGCACGTCATTGAAATCACATAATATACGAAGCAAACACTGTTGGTCTGGAACTAACTAAACATCACAAAAACTGAGTACATGTGTTTAAACATTGATAACGATAGAATATTTGCAAATAATGCTAAACTCAGAAGAACAGTTAGCTTTATCTACTTAGGCTCAAAGGTCATCAGCTGTAATCGTACTGGTGAGGAAGACATACTTCACAGGAGAGCATTAGCCTATAAGGAAATGAATGACCTTCGATAGATTTGGAAAGTGAGCATCATTATTCATCTGAAGTTGCAGATGTATAATACACTATGGCTGCGAGACATGGATCGTCATGCTCAAAAACAAAAATGAGCAGTGAACACATTTCACATAAACTGTCTGCGCATTATCTGTGGCGTAACATACCAAGATCGCATAACAAATGCAGAAATTTTCACACGTGCATTATTAAATGATGATGATGATGACAGAGCAGTTACTTCTCTATGCTCAGGTTCAAAACCAGCGATTGACATGGATTAGTCATCAAATCCGGCACCCAATTAGTAACTTCCATGCTGTGCCTCTTCTGCTAAGATCACTGAAAGAGACAAAGACCACATTCCAAAGAATGGTCACAAAAGAATTGAATGCAAAAGTCACCACAATTCAGCAAAAAGCCAATGATAGAAACACTTGGGCAGCTTTTATTTTATCTCCCTCGATACTCTTTGCAGCATAGAGTTACGGCCCTTTACATTCGGAGTTCAAATCCTGCCGAGGTTAACTTTGCCTTTCATCCTTACAGCGTCAATAAAATAAAGTACCAGTAATGCACTGAGATAATTGCTGGCCTTGTGTCAAAAGTAAACAATTATTTTAATAAGGTTTATGTATGTGCACATATTTTCTGTGTTCTATTATTTCATTTGAAATAATGAATATTGATTGGGTGATTGTTTGATTGATAATACTTATAAAAAAGAAGTTCATCTGTTTGTATGTTGACCAGTAATAACACTAAATAAAATTGGTAATAATTAAGGTTTTTCATGTGTTTTCAACTAATCTGACCTTTGGCATGCTCGCAATCGCCTTTTTTTCGAAAACGGAATGGAGCGGGGGTGGGGGATTGTCTCAACTGAAACCCCTGTGATTAGGCCTGCTCTATCAGGGCTAATCTGGTTTAAACAACATTAATTATGAATTACTTCTCAATATAGATGTAGCTCCATTGTGTAAAGTTTAATCAGAGATGAACAGTGATAATTATCAAGTTGTGTGGGTTTCGTTGTATATAATATGGGTGTATATGAAAACACATACGATATGTTTATGTACAATAAACACATGATAGCCTCACTATAAAAGAAAAACATATTTCTTTCATTATGAAAAAATGTTTTTTTTCTCTTTTGTTCTGTGAATATGTCACCGATATCTCAGTGGCTGTTGAGAATGCCAGACAGCTGTTTCAAGATTTGCTAATCTCATCAGTGACATTCACTCAACTGGTATGAAAATACGCTAGATATAGATTTTGCATATTGAACATTTGCTAGATGTGCTCATTTGCAAATAGCAAATAAAAAAAACATCAGCTGGAAATACTTGTTTTTGCATATAGTGCAAACTTGGTTGGTTATAATTAATTGGCAGTAGCACTAAGATAGCGTTGTGCATAATAGGGGTGTAAGGAAGTTGATGTTTGTTGTGTTCAAGAGACCAGGTGGAGGGGTGGGTCTGCTAGATTCATTGTTGGCAAGAAACGATGCTATAAGCTTTTCTGGATGGGATGTGATAGTGAGCTGGGTGGTGTTGGAATTATGTTAGCAGAAAAATGGGTAGATAAGGTAATTGCCATAAATAGAGTGAATGACAGGATAATTAAAATAAGACTAGTTCTAAATAGGACAAACGAGACACTCACTTGATCACTTATAGATCAGGGGAGCACACCAGCCAGTTAGATTTATCCTTATTAGAAAACGAGACAGAGTATCTGTTATGAACACTAAGTCCCTTCCTCACGGAGAATGCGCCTCCCAACATAACTTAATAGTTAGTGACCTCATAGTCAGGGCCAGACGTCCTTGAGGAGAAGATTATGGAAGTTGAAGAACCCCACAGCCAGTAACAAATTTAAAAGCATATTACTCGATGCTTTTGATATAGGAAGAGCAATTAGAGACATACAATATAGAGGAACAGTGGGAATTCCTGAAAGATAACCTGTTGAAGGCAACTGATGAAATCTGTAGCTGGAGCAGACCGTTAGGCAGGAGGAAAGTGACATGGTGGTGGAACAGTAAGGCGGAGGAGTCCATCAAGGGCAAAAAGCAGGCTTGGAAAGAATCGCAGGATGGGGGTAGTAGAGAACTATCGGGTAGCTAGGAGAGAAGCTAGACAACAAGTGTACTTTGCAAAGAGGGAAGCAGAAGATTGTAGTTCAAGCATATTCTACAACGCGAGGACTAAAGATGTGAGGTGTTCAGGATTGGGAGGCAATGTGTCAGGGAGAAATGTGATATTGTCGGGGAGATGTGTGTCCGTAATGACGATGGTATACTTGCCTTCACTGATACTGATAAGAAGGTAGCTTGGAAGTGTCACTACGAGAGACTACTGAATAAGGAGAATGAATGGAATAAAGATAGTCTGCCTCACATCGATCCAACAGAAGGACCAGCTGTGCAAGTTAATGGTAGTATAGTAAGTAAAGCAATCAGAAATATGAAGACAGGCAAAGCAGCTAGGCCTTTGGGGATAGTTGCTGAAATGTTGAAGGCATCTGGAATGGTGGGATGCACTATGGTCACCCGGATAGTAAACCAAGTAATACAGAATGGGGTCATACCAAATGACTGGCGTAGCAGCATCATCGTCAACTCTTACAAGAGCAAAGGAGATGCCCTGGATGGAGGAAACTATAGGGTCATTAAGTTAGTTGATCAGGTCATGAAAGTCACAGAAAGAGTTATTACTCAACTGATTAGAGATCGAATTGATATAGATGAAATGCAGTTTGGGTTTGTGCCAGGTAAAAGCACCACGGATGCTCTTTTCCTTCTACGGCAATTACGGGAGAAGTACCTAGCTAAAAGTAAACCCTTCTACTTAGCTTTTGTTGACTTGGAGGAAGCCTTTGACAGAGTCCCATGCACTTTAATCTGGTGGGCTCTTAGAAAACTAGTAGTAGATGAATGGCTTGTGAGAGCTATACAAGCCATGTATAGAGGAATAGTCAGCAAGATTAGAATTAACAATGAATATAGTGAAGAATTTAGTGTAAAAATAGGTGTTTACCAGGGCTCCGTCCTTAGCCCTCTCCTGTTTATTATTGTCCTACAGGTTATAACAAGAGTTTAAGACTGGCTGCCTATGGGAACTTCTATATGCAGATGATCTAACTCTCATAGCTGAATCTATGGCTGAACTAGAGAAGAAGTTCCAAATATGGAAACACGGCCTAGAATCAAAAGGCCTTAGAGTCAAATTGTCTAAGACTAAAGTTCTAGTATGTAGAAAGGAGAATAGGGTACAGGTGCCCTCTGGGAAATGGCCATGCTCAGTGTGTAAGAAAGTAGTAGGTTGAAATTCCATTCTATGCCCCAAATGCAAACTATGGGTACATAAAAGATGTAGTGGGATCACAGGTAAGCTATCTAAGATATGTAGATTTTGTATGTGGCCAATGCTCAGGTGCAGTAAGTAGCAAGGACCTACTGGATGCTATCTCCTTCACTTGCCCAGATGGTTCCATAGAAATAGTGGACACTTTCCGTTACCTGGGTGACAAAATCAATAGTGGTGGAGGGTGCTCTGAAAGTGTAGTAGCCAGAATTAGAACAGGATGGAAAAGGTTCAGAGTGCTAATACCGCTGTTGGCCACAAGGGTTTTTTCTCTAAAAGTGAAAAGCAGATTGTATGATGCATGTATACGAACAGCGATATTACATGGTAGTGAAACCTGGGCATTGTGTGCTGAAGATTTGCGTAGATTAGAAAGAAATGAAGCTTGCCTGCTCCGATGGATGTGTAATAGTAATGTGCGCGAACGGCAAAGCATAAACGAATTAAGAGAGAGATACTAAGCATAAGAGGTATCAAATGTTGTGTTCTGGAGAGGAGATTGCATTGGTATGGCTATGTGATGCATATGAAGGACGACAGCTGTATAAAAAAGTGCAGAGCAATGAAAATTGATGGAAGCTATGGAGTGGGTGGACCAAGAAAAACCTGGGACGAGGTGATAAAAACTAACCTTGTTCAATTACACCTCTCTAAGACAATGTCACTGGATCGAGATCTTTGGCACCATGCACTTGTACAGAAGACCCCCCTTCCCTTGCATACAAACCTACAGTCAGTAGGCACCTCTTAACCCAATATACACCCCACCTCACACACCCTACCCCATCTTCCCATTTCCGTCCACTGTGTCAGTGACACAACAAAAGACACTCAGTCCAAACTGTAAAAGATCAGGTAATAAGAGTTCACATTTTTGTAGCAGGCTTTCACCATTGGATTTCGTTAAGTATTCGAACAAGTTACAGTCTTATATATGTTGAACGATGAAAACAAAAGGTGAAGTTAAGTCCTTAATTAGTTCATTGTTTTATGATCGTTTCAAATTGTTAGTTTACGATAGTATCAAATGAGTTGCAAATGGTTAGTTCTGTCATGCAAATGAACTAACAATTTACAACACAAATTTCAGAAAACTAGTTCGCCATCTGATCACATGCTAATTAGGTGAGCACACAGGCCATATTGATTTCTTACTTGTAAGATGAGATAAATGAACTGTAGTAAATACTAAGGCTTTCCTTGGGGAGGAATGTACTGCCCAACACAAGTTAGTTATTGGTGACATCAAAATAAACACAAAACAGAACAAGATGCACAGAAAAATATGGAGACATGGGGGTTTGGAAGCTAAAGAACCTTTTGGTTAAATGTTGGATTAGAAAGGCCTAACGGGATACATTTGATGAGAGCGGTGACGAGCTAGATACATGTAACATAGAGGACAATTGGAAATTTTTGCGAACTACTGATGAAACTTGTGGCTGGAGTAAAGCACCAGCCAGACAAAGGGTGACTTGGTGGTGGAACAGCACAATGGATAGAGTCATTAAAGCCAAGAGATAGGTGTGGAAATACTGGAAAATGGGGGTAGCAGAGACTGGTATCAGGTAGCTAAGAGAGAAGCTAGATGACAGATATACACAGCTCAGAGAGAGGCTGAAGAAAGAAAGTTTGCCAATATCTTGTGATGTGAGGATCAGAGATGTGAATTGTTCTGCATTGCAAGACAGTGTGTCAGTGTGAATCATGATGTTTATGGGGAAAAGTGTGTTAGAAATGACACTGATGTATCTAGCACCACTGATGTACAAAAGAAAGAAATGGAAATTATACTATTTGAGGGTGATGATGGGAAGAGGAGAGACTACTCCCAAATTACCCAACAGAAGGACCAGATATTGAAATTGACAATTATAGGGTCAAAAGCAATCAAGGAGATAAAGAATAGTAAAGCTGTGGGAGCGTTTGATGCCAAGATACCAAAAACATCGGGAGAACTAGGGGCCGAACTACTAACCTGCATAGTCAATCAGGTAATACAAGACGGAGTTGTACCCAACGACGGGTGCAGCAGTACAATCATAAATTGCTACAAGGGCAAAGGTGATACTCTAGAAAGGAGCAATTATAGAGGAATTGACCAAATTATAAAGGTGATGGAAAGACTTATAGTGCATCTAATTAGGAAAAGGGTCAAATTAGATGAGAAGCAGTTAGGTTTCATGCCTAGGAAAAGTACTACAGATGCACTCTTCTTATTGAGACAACTACAAGAGAAGTTCCTAGCGAAGAATAAGCCACTATATTTACCTTTTGTTGATCTGAAAAAGGCCTTTGACAGAGTACCTTGGTCTATTATATGCTGGTCCTTGAGGAAATTACGTGTAGAAGAATGGCTTGTGAGAGCAGTATAAGTCATATACAGAGGGGCTGTCAGTAAAGTGAGAGTAGGAAGTGAGTGTAGTGAGGAATTCAAGATGCAAGTAGGTAGGAGTTCATCAGGGTTCAGTTCTCAGCCCACTGCTATTAATCATAGTTCTCCCCGCCTTAACAGAGGAGTTTAAAACTGGCTGCCAATGGGAACTTCTCTATGCAGATGCGTTGGTCCTTAGAGCTGAAACCAAAAAGGAACTAGAAATTATTTTCCAATCGTGGAAACTGAATTTGAAATCAAAAAGTCTGAGTGTAAAGTTAGCCAAAACTAAAGTGCTAGTGAGTAGGAAAAAAGATAGGACCCAGATTCCCCCAGGAATATGTAGAAAAGGAGTGGGCATAAACTCCATACAATGTACACAATGTAAATCTTGGTTACACAAAAGATGTAGTGTGATGAGTAGCCTAAAAGAAAGGGAGAACTTTGCATGTGGAAGATGCACAGGAGAAATCGAGAGGAATAGTGCCAATGATATAAACCTTTTCCAGTCACAGGAAGGGTCCATAGATGTGGTTGATAGCTTCTGTTATCTAGGTGACATAATTAGCAGTGGAGGAGAGTGCTTTAAGAGCATAATAGCTAGAAGGAGGATAGGCTGGAAGAAGTTTAGAGAGTTATTCCCACTGTTGACAACAAAGGTTTCTCTCTACATGCAAAAGGACAACTGTATGACACCTGTGTGAAAAGTGTGATGCTGCATGGTACTGAAACATGGGCAGTGACTGAAGAGGACATGCATTGGCTGGAGAGGTGCTGTGCTGAAAAGGATCCATCCAAAGCCATGCAAAAGTGGAATAACGTACTTAAAATGATGATGTAAAAGAAAACCAATTAGCAAGCAGTATTAACTACATAATAAATTGTTTCTACTTTAGGCACAAGGCCAGCAATTACCCAGTGCATTACTGGTACTTTATTTTATCGACCCCGTAAGGATGAAAGGCAAAGTCAACCTCGGCAGGATTTGAACTCAGATCGTAAAGGGACGTAACTATGCTGGAAAGCATGGCGTCCGACCCTCCACCGATACTGCCAATAACTACATAATAAATGTTATCAGCAATTGATATTATATATATATGGAAGATAGATGTTAAACAATGATGATATATATATGATAATTTTATATAACAATTTTGAATTTCGAATTTTTTTTTTTATTTTCTTTCTTTAGTACGTGAAACCTTAAAGAAATTGAAAAAAGAAAATAAGGAGTTTGACAGTAAATTACTAAAACTTCAGAATGTTAGAGAGGTAAAAAACTATGACAATGTTTCCTAAGAATACATCAACTAATTACTGCCTGTAGTTAGATTTAAACTAATGATCTTGAAACAGTGCATTATCCTATCTGCTCATGCATTTTGTTGTTAATCAATGAAATTCCACATAAACAAACACTCCAAACCACTTATTTTTGCATTCCTGGAATACTGAGATTTAGAAGCTATTCCTAAATACTTGATCAGTGACTAGGACTATTTAACATCACAATTACTGTAGAAAATTTAAAAAAAATTGTGGGTATATGATATCAAATATGATTGATCTAGTACACCTATGCTAAGGATGCACAATCATTTTCAGAAGTTGATTCATAGAATTCATATGGAAAACTCCATGGACCAATTCTATTTAGAAATATAATTTTAATTGCATTATGCAACATAGGACATAAAAACTCACTGGTCCATCAGGACTGTGTTATGTTTAATTTTTTAGGCAGTAAAAACAAACATTTATGGGTGACTGCTGGTATTCCACAAAAAAATCTTACCTGAACTTGTGCCTTGAGGGGGGTACTTTCCTGGTGCAGATCCAGTGTCTCATGTATCATACAGAGGCCCAAACACCTATAAGATAATGACTTTTCATCTCCATAGGTGTAATCTTTATCATATATTTTTGGCTCATACCATGTATGTTAGCACCCACTTAACCTCATGATACAATGTTTGTTTTTGTGTTAATTTCTACAAAACTTAAACCAACAATTCATTACTGATATCAACCTCCTTCTTTCTTACAGATTGTTGGTGAAGTGCGCAAACAACTTACAGAGGAGAAATGTAAGATTTTATTTTTATCATTACTTATTAAAGAAATTATGTTTTCTACTATTGCCAGAAGATGGTGAATTAGCATGGTTGTTAGTGTAGGGTTAGATTGCTTTGTGGTATTTGTTCTGGCTCTCTTCATTCTGAGTTGAAATCAGGGTTGATAAAGTATCAGTCAAATATTCTGGTTGATTTTGTCTTCTGATAGAATCAGCTATACTGTGTTGTGACAAGAGTTTTGGAAGAGCACTGATAGTTCCTTTTCTTCAGAAATAGAGAAACGTTGAGTAAAGGGCTAGCACCCTCTTATCATAGATAAACTTATATGCTACTGGAACTATCCAAAAATGGGTCAATGTACATTGTCATACAGAACAAAAATACAGAAGGGAAGCTATTGTTAGAAGGGATTATACTGAAGTTGAAGCCTGTACTTTAATGGTATCTAAAATATTTGTATTTGATTGTTATAAGTTCAAAACACTTATTTGTTATTGTTTTTCTTCAATTTATCAAACCAGTTTGGTTTGTCATTTAAATCAGTTCCAATTCCACTGCAGTAGGAAAGTCTTGAAAGGAGAATTGTCACAGTCAGAAATAGCTGAACATATATGGTACATGAAAGGAAACATTCTGCCATGAAATACTATTTCCATTTTGAATAAAGAATTACAGAACTAAAAAAGTGGGGAAAATGCAGTATATGTGTTGGTATTTAGTTACATTGTTTTGAATTCGGATTTCTATAACTGATGAGGTCAATTTTATTTTTATCTTTCGAATAAAATAACTATTAACACTAAGCCATTAATTTGAGTGGACAATATACTTTGCAGTAGTTATGTTCTGGGTCTTTCACAGAAGAAGAGAATGATAGTGAGGAAGTGAGAGATATAGAGAAAGAATTGACACCAGTACATGACTGGCCCTTTTTTATTTACTTTGAAAAGATGAAAGGCAAAATAGACCTCTGTAGGATTTGAACTTAGGGCACAGAGAGCTGAACGAATGCTGCAAAGCATTGTTTCTAATGACCTTATCAACACACCTTATATATGTATATATATTTATTATTTGCTTTTTCCCAACGTATATTTCTCGCCTATTTTCAAAATAAATCATGTTGGTATATTCTCTCTCTCTCTCACCATCTACCTATTCGAAATCATCTCCAAACCACACCATTCTACCCTTTCGCTCATTCATTCGGTGGTTGCCTACGAATGAAGACAGCTTTTGGTTTTCCTCTATGAATCTGTAAAGATTTCAACTTATCCCAGCCATCCATAGGATATTTCATTTCTTTCAGGTACTTCTATCCACACTTTGAAAATGTTCTGCATACATTATTATTTGCTTATTTTTCCTAATGTATATTTTGCCTATTTTTGAAATAAACAACATTGGTATATTCTCCAACTCTCTACATATTTGAACTCATCCCAATCAATCTATCATTTAGTTGGTGACTGTCTTCAAAATTCTTGTACATTCACCTTGTCGAATATGCCTATTTGTATCTGCTTATTTCCTCCATATCTTCAGCCACATGGTTATGGTCACATCATAACCATGTGTATTATTAACCAAGTAATACTAAAGGGCATCATACCAAATGATTGGTGCAGCAGCATCATTGTCAACTGCTACAACGGTAAAGGAGATGCACTAGATAGAGGAAACTATAGAGGTATAAAGCTGATGGACCAAGTCATGAAAGTAACAGAGAGAATTATAGCATAGCTGATTAGAAAACTAAGAGTAGATGAATGGCTTGTGGAGGCTGTACAAGCCATGTATAGGGGAGCAGTTAGCAAAGTTAGGGTTAACAATGACTATAGTGAGGAATTTAGCATACAGGTTGGTGTCCACCAGGGCTCTGTTCTTAGCCCTCACCTGTTTATTATTGTATTGCAGGCTATAACAGAGGAGTTTAAGACTGGATGCTCATGGGAACTTCTGTACACAGATGATCTTACACTTGTAGCTGAATCTATGTTGGAACTAGAGAAGAAATTCCAAACAAGGAAGTAGGGCCTAAAAAGAAGGGGTCTCAAAGTCAACCTGACAAAGACTAAGGTCCTAATAAGTAGAAGAGAAAACAGAACCCAGATCCCCTCAGGAAAATGGCCTTGCTCAGTATGTAGCAAAGGTGTAGGTAGAAATTCCATCCTCTACCCCAAATGCAAATTATGGGTGCACAAGAGATGTAGTGGGATCTCAGGAAGTATAACTAAGAATGTAGGCTTTACATGTAGCAGTTGCACTGGGACAGTAAGCAGCAAATGTCCACAGGAAAAAAGCAGTACCAAATTCTGAGAGGGCTTGGTAGAAACAGTGACTGAATTAATAGCGGGGGTGGGTTTTCTGAAAGTACAGTAACCAGTGTAAGAACGGGGTGGAAGAGGTTCAGGGAGCTACTACCACTGCTAGCTGCAAAAGGCTTTTCTCTCAAAATGAAAGGCAGACTGTATGATACATGCATACAAACAACAATGTTGCATGGAAGTGAGACCTGGGCGTTGTGTGCAGAAGACATGTGTCAATTAGAAAGAAATGAAGCTTGCATGTTCCGATGGATGTGTAATAGTAATATACGCGAACGGCAAAGCATAAACAAATTGAGAGAGAGACGCCATAAGCGAAATCAAATACTGTGTGCAGGAGAGGAGATTACGTTGGTATGGACATGTGATGCATATGAAGGATGACAGCTGCATAAAAAGGTGCAGAGCACTAAAAGTCAATGGAAGCCGTGGAGTAGAGAGACCCAAGATGACCTGGGATGAGGTGATAAAAGCTGACCTTACCCAATTGCACCTCTCAAAGGCGATGACACAGGACCTCTGGCATTACGCAGTAACACTGAAGTCCCAACTTTCCACGTGTACAAGCTGAAACATATAGAGAGTATTCCCCAACCCTCTCCCACTGTAAAGTGCTCATATAGGTGTCATGACAAAAAAGCACCCAGTCCACACTGTAAACTGGTCGTGTAGGCGCCACAGTAAAAAGCACCCAGTACTTACTGTAAATGAGGTTGGTGGTAGGAAGGGCATCCAGCTGTAGAAATCAAGCTAAAATCAGGTCTGTATGAGCAAGACATGGTCACCTGCCCTAACATTGCCCACAAGAGGACAACCCATCTAACCCATGCTAGCTTGGAAGAATGGATGTAAAATGGCGATGATGATGAAAGTGGCAATAAGAATTGCAGCTTTTTGTAAACTTTATTTTAGATATTACAATTTGTTTCCATATAGATCAGCTTTGGTTTGATCATGTGATCAGATCCCAACTCTTACTCTACACTTCTTCAGATATGAGAGTTTACATGGGTGGTCCCATCCAAACTGTTGACATATGTCCAGTTATTGGGTTATGGTGGGTAGGTGGGTTGGAAATGGGAGTGGGTAGATGGTGAATAGTGGTTTTCAATATGACAGAAGTGGTGAATTGTAAAGAGTTGTAATTGGGATGGGCATAATATTTTCTTTAGATGAAATTATAAAAATCAAAATTGGGAAGAATGAAAGGGAAAAAAGAGAAGCAGCTGTTAAGTATAATGACTGACCAGTATAATGATGACAAGAATGACAGGTAGGACCATATTGCTATGAAGGATAATGGTAAGCATACAAGTGAGGAGGAGGAGGAAGGGGTTGTGTTGTTTATGGTGATGATGGTGGTGGTTATGATGATGGTGATAGTAAAGTAGAAAATGAAGAGGAAGGTAGAGATGGTCAGAGAAAAATTAGTGTTTGAGTTTTGGTGTTTTAGGAATGGGGTTGTTTTGAAGTTAGGAGAAATGAGGTAATAAGGAATAAAATGAAATGAAATCAGGTGAAATACATGGAAACTGGTTGTTTGGGATTGATGTATGAGGTGAATATATGAAGTAAAATGGATTGAAACAATATTACTTGGTTGGGGTAGTCCATTATTGGTAGATAGCATTTGTTGGGTTGGTATTCCTGAATGATAGAGCCGATACAGTAATACCTCGTAGTACAAATTTAATTCATTCTATGACTGAGCTCATTTTAGAATTTACTCGTTTTAAAATCAATTTTTCCCATTAAAATTAATTAATATATAATTGATCCGTTCCAGCCTCAAAAAACCACCCAAAATCAGTTTTATGGGTTTTAAAACAGAAAAGGTGCAGTCACAAGGAAAATGACAATTATGAAAACATAATAAATAAGAATGCAAAAGAAATATGTAAACTGGTTTTATTAATTTAATTACCTTAAAGATGGGACTATTTGTGCACAAGGAAGACGATGGAGTGGGGAGGAGGAGGAGGATTATTGTTTGGAAGGAAAATCTTCCATTAAGACTTCAGGAAGAACAATTTCTGGTGTTTTCTTTCTCACTTTGCTTAATTTAGGCTTTTTAAACACACTTTCTTCACTTTCCTCACTTGCAGGTCATTTCATTAGAAACCTATCAAGATAAGTCTGCTGTTTTCTGCCTTTCAAAATGTTACAAAAATACACCAGAACAGTGTTGTTAAATAAAGCAGCTGCACATCATGTAGGATGATTTTTTTCTACAAATTCAGAAACATCCTGCCAACACTGCCTTTATATCACTTGTAGAGATAGCCTTCTCTGCTACAATGTTCTCCTCTGAGGAGCCAATCTCCCTCCACCACACCCGAATGCTGCTGCTCCTGAAACTGCAGAAGTTCCTCTGTTGTCAGCTCCTCTGAGTGTTCCTCGATGAAATCATTAATGTCGCCACCGTCAACCTCGAGGCCCATGGACTTGCCAAGAGACACTATCTCCTCGACTACAGGTGTCTCAAACTTAAACCACTCAAAGTCTCTTTCGGATACTCAGTCAGGCCACAGCTTCCCCCATGCAAAATTTAGCTTTCTCCTTGTAACACCCTGCCAGGCCATATCAATGATTTTCAGGCAGTTAACAATTTTGTAGTGCTCCTTCCAAAACTCATGAAGGGTTAGATTTGTATTTTCGGTGACTTCAAAGCACCGACGAAACAGGTGTTTGGTGTACAATTTCTTAAAATTAGAAATCACCTGTTGGGCCATGGGCTGCAAGATAAGGGTGGTGTTGGGTGAAAGGTCCAGAACTTTTATGAATTTAAATTCATCCAGGATATAATCTTCAAAGTTAAGAGCATTGTCAAGGACGAGGAGGGCCTTGAGTGGAAGATCATTCTCCAGAAGGTAGTTTTTCACTGGTCTGAAGACAAGGTAGACCCACTCGTTGAAGAATTGCCTGGTGACCCAGGCCTTAATATTTGCCCTCCACATAACCTGCAGCTTCTTCTTCAGGATTTTATGCAACTTGAATGCTCATGGGTTTTCGGAATGGTAGACAAGGAGTGGCTTTATCTTCAAGCCTCTATTCACATTGGCACAAAGTGCAAGAGTTAGCCTATCTTTCATAGGCTTGTGGCTTGGCATTTTCTTCTCCTCTGAAGTTATGTAGGTTCTACTGGGCCTTTTTTTCCAAAAAAGGCCAGTTTCATCACAGTAAAATACCTGTTGTGTGATGTACCCATCAGCTGCGATGAGGTGACGGAATTCACGCATGAAATACTCAGCTGCCTTCATGTCAGAACTCGCTGCTTCTCTATGCCTGACAACGCTATGAACACTAGACCTCTTCTTGAAATTATCGAACCAGCTGCGACTGGCCTTAAATATGTCTGCTGATGTCTCCTCCATCGATATTCCAGGGTTCTGCTTCAGGAGATCCCCATACAACGCTCGTGCTTTCTCACAGATGATGGTCTCTGTAATCGTATCCCCTGCAAGTTGCTTCTCATTGATCTACAGGAGAAGCAATTTTTCCATCCCTTCGAAGACAGATATGCATTGCTTGGAGAGCCTGGAGACACCTTTTGCTGTTGTAACGGCCTTGATATCATCCTTTTGCTTCAGGATGGTGCAGATTGTTGACGTACACTCCTCTCTCATGTTTATCAATGATTTCCTTCTTCAATTTTATCGTAATCAGCATTTTTTTCTTCTCAGCATTGTCCTTTGCACAACCTTCTTAGGATCCATGGCTAACAACTGATTATTATAAAATAATAGCAAAAAACACACAAAACTAAAAAAAACAATAGGGATGCTGCCACAATGAGATAAACATGTGACTGAGCAAGCAGAGGCTTCACTTGTTGGGAGAGCATATGTGAACTCAGTGCCAACTAGCGGTGACTTGTATGAAATTCGCTTGTACTGCGGATTTCCATTTGACAAAAATTCACACAAGCATCGGTAAATTACTCGTACAATGGTGCATGCATGCTGCGAGGTTCTACTTTGGTTTATACTTATTTTTATTTCTCTTGTTTATATAGTTATTGTTAAAGCTACCAATGGACCTCGATATGTTGTTGGGTGTCAAAGGCAACTTGACAAATCCAAGTTGAGACCTGGTACTAATGTGGCCTTAGATATTAGCACTCTAACTATCATGAGGTAATATATCTTTTTTTTTTGTTAATTCCTAATCTTGTTGGAATTTGGAAGTTGTTTATGTTCTTTCTATCTTTTTCACTAAGATTTTCTTTGATCTTAGCTTAGTTTCATGCTGTGACTGTGAGAGTGTGTATATGCTTTGAGGGGCAATGGTTTACAATCTACAAATATCTTCATTGATTTTCTTTCTTATTCTCTGACTGTGAGAAATGTAGATTTTTAGAATTGTTAGAGCATTGGGCAAAAGGACTTGCAGTATTTGTTTTGGCTCTTTATGTTCTGAGTTTAAATTCTTCTGCCAAAAACAACTTTGCTTTTTATCCTTCTGGGTTTGATAAAATAGAGTACTAGTCAAATGCTGTGATTGATTTGACGACCAACATGCAATGGACTAGAATGCTACAGTAGAGCTGCTAAATCCCAGCCTAACCATGGGTCTCTGACAACAGGTAAAGTGACACACCAATCGGACTACACTGTTGTCACATCAGTAGTTTGACTGGAATGTCCTGTAGTAGTGTCAATATACACACACCAATTGAAGTACACTGCTGCCACACTTTCAAGTGATATGAATTTTATAAATACACTTGAATCAACTTAAATCTACATTTTTGATTGTCATGAAATATTGTTAGCTTCTTAAGTTTTGCATTTAATATTTTTGAAGAGAAACTGAGTTTCATTGACTGAATATGCATTGTGACCTATTGTGTTTTGGGTGTCTGTAAGATGTTTCAGTGTTGTGTTTTATCATTTAGATATCTCCCAAGAGAAGTAGATCCTTTGGTTTACAATATGTCAGTTGAAGATCCTGGAAAAGTTAGTTATTCTCAAATTGGTGGGCTTGCAGAACAGATCAGAGAACTCAGAGAAGTAAAATATTTTAATACTTTTTTTTAACATATATATCTCAAATTATCTCACTTTATAATCAATGTTTTCAATGTATGTGTGTATACACATATATTTTTGTGCTTACACTGAAGCATATATACTCTGTAAAATGGTTAGTGAATGGATGGAGATAATGTAGGGTTGAGAGAAAACTTTAGTGTTACCAAGGACATGACTACCTCTAGTGTTAGTGCCACAATAAAATGTACCCGGTACACACTGTAAAGGGCTTGGTGTTTGGAAGAGCTTCCACTTATAGAAACTATGCCAATGGTGGAATGACATGTGAAATATGGAGACTTTTTTAACCTGTACCAGAAAAAAGAAGACCTAAAATGATGCAAATAACGGTGATGATGGTGTATGCATATGTATGTTTTTTTTTATATATCTACATGGGCATTTATATGTCTAAATCTATTAACTTGAGAAGAAACACTTTGTATAAGAGGAATCGGGTGTAGTGTGCAAGGGAGAAAAATCTGCTGGTACAGATATGTGATACATATTGAAAATGACAGCTGTATAAAAAAGTACAGTGGATGGGACCTGTGGAAGAGGCAAATTCAGGAAAACATTAGATGAATTGTTGAAGATTAAACTTAAGAAGCTGAACAACAGAGATGACAGTGGAATATAATGGTTGGCAGCATGTAGTACCCCACCCACCAGTATAAAAGGAAGACGTCCAATATGTCCCGACTCCACCATTTACCCAATTTCTACTATAGTATCTGCATCACCTTTATAGATTCCTCCCTCTCTGTGATGCAACGATATATTAGGATGTGTTAACCATTAACAACAGCATAATGTAGTGAGGGCCATGACAACCTCTCTGGTGCTGGTACAATAAAATAGTTGATGTTAAGCAGAGCATTCAACTGTTGAAACCATACTATAAATGAGATGTGGACCCTGATGTATCTCAGAGGACAATAGTTCTGATTAAGTACTGGCTTGGTTGGTGACAACCTGTCAAACCAATGCGAGAATGGAAGAACTGATGTTAAATGATGATGATGTCAATACTATTACTATTTAATACACCTGCTCTCTCAGCTCCCTTACACTTCATGTCAGTTGGTAAATCCTCTAATTAATCTTGTAACATGGTAGATAATCTGTCTCCAACTTAGTCGCTTCGGCCACAAATCCCAGTACTGCGGCCCGTAATACAGAGGAAAGGAAAAGAAACAGATATTGAGGATTGTCTGGCTGCTTCCTCTTCACACCAGTCACAGTTGAGATCTCAAACAACACTGCCACACCTTAGGCCCAGAGCTCATCTCCCTCTCGTTCTTCTGTGACCCTAAAGCCCTTCCCTTTCCCTTTTTTTTCTGTTTTTAAATATTTGTAGTGTTTTTCTAATTATGTTGAAACTGGTTTGTATCCAATATTCTTTAAATTACTTTTCAGGTTATTGAACTGCCTCTGATGGAACCTGAACGCTTCCAGCGTGTTGGTATAACCCCACCCAAAGGATGTCTGCTTTATGGACCACCTGGCACAGGCAAAACCTTATTAGCTCGAGCAATTGCAAGCCAGTCGAATATAAATTTTCTTAATGTAAGAGTTTTTATCTTTTCCTCGAGTCAGGACAACAAACTTTTAAAGTTGCTTTTTGTCTTCAATCTAGCAAGTGAATTTACAAAGTCATTTAAGTGTAGAGCAAAATGTCTTATAGTATCAAATCTGCTCTTTGTGATTTGAGTTCAAATCCTGCCACAGTCAACATTGTTTTTCATCATTTTGTAGTCAATAAAATTAAGTGCTAATTTAGGGAAATGAATTGCTAGAATTGTTAGAACATCAGACGAGATGTTTTGATGTATTTATTCTGAGGCTTTGAATACCAGATTCACGTTCTGCTGTAGCCTACTTGGGTGGTAGGCATAATCCTTGTCTGGTTTAACATCATCACCTGGTCTTTGGGTACCTTTAGTAGATTTCACTCCATTGTAATCATTCAGGTCAGGTCTCTGTTGTAATGATAACTCCCTTCTTTCCGCCCACCTTTCTTAAAAACATTAACAAGGGTTATGGGAAATACCCTTCTCTCTCTGACTAAACTGTTAAAAAATTATTCCTACCAGTTGTTGCAGTTAACCGTACTTACCCTATGGAATCAAAAACATTATTATGTATTTGTTATTAACATATTATAATATATATATCATTGGCACAGTCATTAGAGCCCCAGCTGAAATGCCTTGTGGTATTTAGTTGTAGATATGTTGTGAGCTCAAATCCCATCCAGGTCAGCTTTGCTTTTTATTTTTCTGGTATTGAAAACATGAAGTATCAGTCATATACTCGATATAATCAACTGCCCCCCCCCCCCTCCTCAAAAAGGAATCTTTGTTTTTATACCTGTCAGATATATATATTAATATATTATTTTTTAAAATCTATATCCCATCATGGGTGCCTACTGGCTTGAACCAGTTAAAATATTAAAAATGTGTTATTTGACTATTGTTTCCTCAGGTTGTTTCCAGTGCAATTATTAGGAAATACATTGGTCAGAGTGCACATGTGATTCATGAAATATTTGAATATGCCCGAGACCATGAGCCATGCATTGTTTTCATTGATGAAATAGATGCTATTGGTAGCAAATATTTCAGTCAGATTTCATCAGCTGACAAAGAAATGCGGAGAACTCTGTTGCAGGTAAATATCACTTTAGTCAGCCATCTATATTCATTGTTTTATTCATGTTCTTTAGAAAATGGAAATATGTACTAATTAATGTGTGTTTCTTCATAAAATAAAGTTCCATTCATGTACTGTGTCAATTTAATAAACCTCTCCCTACCACCACTTGCTGGCCTTGTGCTTAAATTAGGAATTATTAAAGGTGGTTGATTGCTAGAATCGTTAAAGGATTAGACTGTTGTTTCCCAAAGTGGGCGGTACCGACCCCTGGGGGCGGTGCTTTGATATTGGGGGGCGACAGTGTAGTATTAAAAAAAGCAAAAAAAAAGCTATTTATTGTTTAAATTTTAAACAATAAATAACTTTTTTTTTTCTTTTTTTTACAAATATATTGCATATATATATTAAGCATTTATATAGACATCTATAATAAAGACATATAGACATCTATAATAAAGACATCTATGAGATTGTGTAGATTCTACACAATCTCATAGATGTCTTTATTCTTATTGGCAAAATCACATTCTTTTTACATCTATGTTACTAATGATAAACTAACATCATCACCATCATTGTTTAAAGTCCACTTTCTCTGCTAGTAAGGTTTGGATGTGTCATCACAGACTGATGGGGGGGGGTGGGGGCTGAGGGTATTACGTGGCCATGAGGGGGACGGTGGCCCCAAAAGTTTGAGAACCTCTGGATTAGACAAATGCTTTGCATCATTTGTTTTTGTTCTTTCTTTACTTTATGAGTTTAAATCCTGTCAAAGTCAACTTTGCTTTTCATCCTTTCAGAGTTGATGAAATAAAATATCAGTCAAGTACTGGGGTTAATTGACTAATCTGTCCCCTCAAATTTCTATCTCCACGCTTATGTTAGAAACAATGATAATTATAATTATTGATACCAACTTTGCTTTTAATTCTTCTGAGGTCAATAAAATCATATACTAGTAAAGTATTGGGGTTGATTTGATTAATTCCCCCTCCTTCTCTGTTATTACACTCTTTAGACAAAAAAAAACCTACTCTGTATCGTCTTGTGCTGTCCTTAATATTTTCTTCATGTCAGTCTTTTATAGCTAATAAAGAAATTTGAACAATATGCTTTATGGCATAGAGTTACAGCCCTTTACGTTCAGTTAAAATCCCACCGGGGTTAGCTTTGCCTTTCATCTTTACAGGGCTGATAAAATTAAGTACCAGTAATGCACTGAATCGATTTTTCCTCCTCCGCTTCAAATTGCTGGCCTTGTGCCAAAAGTAGAAATAATTATTATTATTGTTCATTATGATCAATGAATATTTTTCACTTTTATTTAGCTGCTGAATCAGATGGATGGTTTTGATGATCTAGGTAAGGTGAAAATTATTATGGCCACGAACAGGCCAGATACTTTAGATCCAGCTCTGCTACGTCCTGGCCGTTTAGACAGAAAAATTAGTAAGTTGGCAGACTTTATTTATTTATCATTATTTCAGAGCTTGATATTTTGATTGTGTTTACTGTCTCACATCTATAATCTGAGTTTGCATTGCCTATTTAAAGTAGCCAACACAATGTACCTAATAGCATATAAGAGTGTAGGTAGGCATGACCTTGTTGCTAAGAAGTTTGCTTTACTATCATGTATATATGTCTGTATATATATGTGTGTGTCTGTGTATATGTATATCATGCATATTATATATTTGCCTTCTTTATTGCAGAAATTCCCCTTCCAAATGAACTGGCTCGACTTGAAATTCTGAAAATTCATGCACAGCCTCTTGCGACACATGGGGAAATTAGTATGTTACCATAGTTAATTATTTTTATTTTATTGTTTTCTAAATGTCTTAACCCCATTGATATCAACCTTATGGTTTTGTGAAATGCAAACTTCCATTTTATATGGGTTACTATTTATATTAAAACCTTCTGATATAATTTTATATGAACTTTTTATTATGCTACAAATACTGTCTTAATACTGAAACATTTAATAATGTCAGTATAGCTCTCTGAATTCTTCATTAATACAAATTCGGGTATTTCATTAAAAATATGGTTATGAAAGTGTTTACTGATTTCTTTTGATGTAGAATGAAACTTTGTTGTGTTTACATCAAATTCAGAAAAACGAGACCTTGAAGTAATAATTCAAAGGCCAGCAATTTTATGAAGGGAAAAGTCAATTAAATCAACACTAGTACATGACTGCTACTTTATTTATTGACTCTGGATGAAATGCAAAGTTAACGTTGGTGGAGTTTTAACTCAAAACAATAAGAACCAGAAATAGTTCAGTGAAGCATTTTGTTTGACACTAACAATTCTACCAGTTCACCACTTAATAACAAATACTTTGATTTTAAACCTTTGATTCAGACAGACTACATTATTATTGGTCAATCAGTGGCTGTTGTATAAGATATGTAGTTGAACAGTGAATTCCTTAACCATACATTTTTGCTTGTGGTCACAATGATTATTATTAAATGTCTTCTTCAGATTTCAAAACTATTGTAAAACTATCTGATGGTTTTAATGGAGCAGATTTAAGGAATGTCTGCACGGAAGCAGGTATGTAAAGAATCTTGTATAAATATTTAAATAAATCTTGAGAAAAAATATTTGTCTGAAAGTTTATAGTGACTTCATTCTTCACTTTTTAGATTTCAGTTTCCTCTTAATTGTGTATTTTTAAATGTCTATATCTGATTGCTGTTTGTGTGTCTAGTTTAGAATAGGTATACTCTATCACTGCATGGCATAAGAAGCAAGTAAAAGAGTTGGCACCAAAAAGGGCATCTGGATGTAAAACATTGGTTCAGGTAGGACCCCACGATATGTATGAGGCCTACCATAGGGCTCACAAGTCTAACCTCTGCTTTAAAATGTGTGTTGTAGCTGCTGCTATGTATGGTGTATAAGTGGTTGTCTGTTAGAAACTGAAATAGTTTATGATATTTTAGTTTTGATTAAGTGCAAGCATAGAAAAATGGATGTAAAAGGATTATAATGATGATGTGTGTAAGTGAGATGTTGTCTTCTGATCCATCTAGGATGGTAGTAACTTCATACAGGAATTTAATCCCTTGGACTGTGTTAACTGTCTAACTAATAGCAACAGGAAAAGCTGTCTTAAAATGATAAAGATGGTAATATGTTTTAAGTTCAAATCCAGGGTGCTGTTTGATTTGGCTTACCTTTCTCCAGAGTCACTAGAACATGTACCTGGACGGTATTAGGGTGGGGTCAAGGTTATTCAGATGTCTGGCCTTGTGCAAATGTAAGACACTGTTTATATATGCCCTACAGGTTGAAATGTCTGCTAATTTTTATAGCAATATCAATAACATTTAAGTATAATAATCATCATTGGTCCAACTCATGCTATCACGGAAAAGCAGATTTAAAAACGATAATGGTGATGGTGGTCATTATGAACTTTAGCACATATTCACAAATATTTTCAGTAGGAATCAGTATTTAATTGAGCTCAGTACTTAACTGTTATTTATTTGGAGGAATGAAAGACAAAGTCCCAACTCCTTTGGATTTTGAACAGTCTGTGAAATAGAGTGTAATACTAAATACTGTATTGTATTTAGTATAACAATACCAATTCTAACATTCTACCATCTTTAGTGACAATTGCAAATGGGGAAGCATTTATGTGGTTTTTGATTTGCTAGAAATAACAGCCAAATCTCGCATAAATCATACTCTACCGCTCTCTTTAAGAAAAGGAGGATAATGTACATCTTAATAGATTATGTCTTAAGATAGGATGGTTAATTACAGATGGAATGCTTTTCATCATGTATCTGCTTGATTAGAGCTAATCTGGAGCTAAACAACAAAGATAAACTGTTTTACTTATTCTAAGGAGTTTTATGTCTGGATGTCTTTTCTGACATCAATCCATACTTATTTTAAGTATTCTATGTCTGGATGTCTTTTCTTACACCAGCCCATACTTGTTTTAAGTGTACTACTTTCTCCACCGATCTTCAACCATTGAACTACTTCACAGTGAGACATAAACTGACATCATTAGTTGTTGTTAAGTGGTGAAGACATACAGTGACAAATTGTCTTCCACACAATTTTTGTCTTCCGAATTTCAGCCACAAGATATTGGTGAGAACATGGCTATGGTAGAAGACACTTGTCCAAGTTATCACATAGTTATGAAGCAAACTTAACTACACAGCCATGCTTGCACCTATGATTTTTGTATAGAATTAATGAAAGCATTACAGAACAAAAAAAGAGAACTGACATATACAATAGTTAAATTATTATTAACATATTTATGCAGTAAGAAAAAAATTAGCCAATAGAGTAATATTGTTTTTTCCTCACCACATTATTATTTGTAGTTCCCTTTTACTGCTCTCTGCATTAAATATGCTAACACTAACTTAACAATTGCTTTTTGTGTAAATGGTGATGAGTTATCTATTCTCACATCAAAAAAGCTTTCAGTTGATAAAGCTGATATCTGTCTTCTTTTACTATGCAGGTATGTGTGCCTTAAGGGCTAAACGAGATTATGTTGAAGAAGAAGACTTCATGAATGCTGTGCGAAAAGTGGCTAAAAAAAAGTTATTTGTATCTTAGGTAGTCTACAAAATAAAGTAAAATATGTTCCCAAGCCATATTCTAAAAACACTCATGAGAATATTGTAGTTGTGTATTTTTTCTACTTTATTTCCTCTTTAAAATAAATGAATTCTTTCTTTCATTCTTGGTTTGAAATATTTAATTCAGCAGAGTTGCAGGTGGTGTGTTTGAAATACTCAATTCAGCAACATGTGGTTGTGGAATGACAAATAGTATTTTAGCAGATGTTTATAATAATAGATATCACCAAGACTCACGTCGAGTCACCATTTTAGCAGAAAGATATAATAATGATGGATATATCAACACGGATAATTATGATGAATGTATGTTTATTTGTTGGAGTGAGAAAGAGATAAAGTTATCCACAAAGTATATTGTTTGTTGAATTGGATAGTTAAAGTTAACAATATAAAGGTTATAAAAAGAATGTGGCATTGTGCCAGGCCCAAGGAAGGCCGACAGGCCAAAGTGTAAATCTCACCGTTACATATTGTTTGTGCTTGCAGAGCAAAAGAAGAAGTGGTGTTTACCTTAGCATGGTCAAGCTGCAAGAGAGAGATTTCTGAATTGACGCGGGGAATTTTTCCCTCGCGGTGTGTCGAGATACATTCTCCTACGGTGGCGGTAATTGGCTGAACTGAGCCAAACAACGCACAGAGAATGTATCTATGAGTCCTCGGAATGTAGGTCACTACAATACCCCCTTCCTAGTCGCAAGACGATATATAAAATTGAATCAGCAGGAAAAATGCTGAAAGAGAGCATATCAATGAAAAAAATTGAACAAAAGAATGCATGCAAGAAGAAAAATGAGGCGCTAAGGGCCGTGTTGAGCCAGTGTCAAATGACTAGCTGTTTTGCTATTTATGCGTGACCACCAGGGGTCTAACAGAAAACGGATAAAGTCTGACATGGGAAAAGTTGCTGTTCTTGCATTAAATGTTAGCTGTTATGGTAAGTGTTGTACCAGAGCTGTGGATGAAGTTGTTATGGTAGTTTACCAGTAGCTGTTGTCAATGATGGTGCTGTTCATGCTTTACCAGAGCTGTATAGCTGTTATGGTAAGTGTTAAACCAGAGCTGTTATGGTAAATGTTATACCAGAGCTGTTATGGTAAATGTTGTAGCAGAGATGGCAAGAAGATAATAGGTAGGCAAGAAATTGTCAGCCTCCCGGATGATTTGCCGGAAGTGCTAGGCAGCCAGGAAAAAATGGCTAGTTGCTTTGAAAAGAAAAAATTGAGTTGAATCTGTAGGTAGGTAGCAGTTGAAGTGGTAATTCCATAATTCTGGCGAATCCATTGGAGAAATGGTAGAAATGCTGACTGGTCTAGTTCCATTTGTTGTTTTCCCAGTGAGTCGGGTAAAGTAACAAGATGGAGGTTGTTACGCTTGAAGATCATATACTATAGACAACAACATGTTGGTGTATGACAAAGAAATGTGTGTGCATATGTAGGCATGTAATACAACAAAGAAAATGCATGCAGTCATATATACAATGATAGAAAAAAAATGAATTTTCATATAATACAGTTTAAAAGAAATAAATATCCAAACATTGCCTGTAAAAAAAAAAAGAAAGAAAGAATTATTTTTTAAGCGGTTGTTGTCTCTCGCAGCCTTTTAAAGTTGTTCTAAAGGAAACAACTCGTTCAGAGTTAGAAGATCCAAAAAGAAGGGTGCGCAAATTTTTTTTACAGAAATTTCAGCCAAGATGTGTTGATCAGTGTTGAAAAAATAAACAGTTAAGCGCTATGATCTGAGTAAGTCCAGATAAGTTTGTTTTAAGTAGTTGACCGCAGAACGAACGTGTATACAAATGCCCAGCAAGTGACGTCAATTTACAACGCATGACATCGCAATTTTTTTACTGGCATTAATAAAGTAGCTCGTGGCCGAACTATTCTTTGAGATGAATAGCAATGAGTGTGTTGGTAAAATCCGCCGCGCTGGAAAATGACGAAACGAAGAAGACAAGATAGCTGCTCGAAAATGAAAGAGGAAGGCAGCAGTCGCCATATTGGTTGTTGGTCTTAAACAAAAGCTTGGTTGAACGAGAAAAACACGAGGTGTAATTTTCAGAAAAAGAAATATGTTCAAAAATGAAAGTCCAATTTAATAAATGGTTCGTAGTAAGATGTAGCGAAAGTGTAAACAGCCAAGTGAGAAGCATTTGAACGTTGTCACCACGTGAGATGGGAATAGAAATTTTTGTGTTCGTTTTTGTTTCAACGGAGATGTTGCCACTTTAGGTGGAATGGTTCATTGCATGTTGCAACGAAAGAGTCACCACGTGAGTTTGGTGTTTTTAAAGGAATATTTTGTACTTAAATATTCCTCCGTCGGAGGTCACCATTTTAGCAGAGGTTTATAATAATAGATATCACCAAGACTCACGTCGAGTCACCATTTTAGCAGAAAGATATAATAATTGTTTCTACTTTAGGCACAAGGCCAGCAATTACCCAGTGCATTACTGGTACTTTATTTTATCGACCCCGTAAGGATGAAAGGCAAAGTCAACCTCAGCGGGATTTGAACTCAGATTGTAAAGGGACGTAACTATGCTGGAAAGCATGGCGTCCGACCCTCTACCGATACTGCCAATCCACCGCCTTGAAAGATATAATAATGATGGATATATCAACATGGATAATTATTATTTGTTGGAGTGAGAAAGAGACAAAGTTATCCACAAAGTAAATGTTTGTTGAATTGGATAGTTAAAGTTAACAATATAAAGGTTATAAAAAGAATGTGGCATTGTGCCAGGCCCAAGGAAGGCCAACAGGCCAAAGTGCAAATCTCACCGTTACATATTTGCGGAGCCAAAAAAGTGGTGTTTACCTTAGCATGGTCAAGCTGCAAGAGAGAGATTTCTGAATTGCCACGAGAATTTTTCCCTCAGGGCGTGTTGAGATACATTCTCCTACAGTGGCGGCGATTGGCTGAACTGAGCCAAACAACGCACGGAGAATGTATCTATGAGCCATCGGAATGTAGGTCACTACAGTATTTATGGCAGTGAATTACCAGTGTTGTTAGAGTATGCCTTGTAGTATTTGCTTTGGTTCTTTGTGAGGTGTTTAAATCCCCCCCGGTCTACTTTGCTCCTTTCAGGCTTGAGGTAGTAGTCCTGGGTAGTAGATTGGTGGAATTGTTATAACATCAAATGAGATGTTTGCATTTATTCCAGCTCTTTATATTCAGAATTTAAATCCTCTAAGCCATAAACAGAGTAGTTGAAGCTTTACTGTCTATGGGAATTCCTGCATACTGATGATTCCAAATTAGTGGAAGTAGAATGTAGAATCTTGACAGATTTTACGAGGGAAACCAGCCCTCCCAGGAATTAATAATAATATGAAGAAGTAGGAGGAGAAAACTATTCTAGATTCTCAATGGTTATTGTGATCAGTCAGAATGTGATGACCAATTCATTAACAGAATCTGGCCTTTGACCTCACCAACAGTCAGAAGTTTTCGTCTGAACTAAATGATTCTCATTTAAGTTCAAGTTTTCCAGAAGGCCTTTCTCATAGTGACCAGCTTGTTAATCTTGATAGCTATTGTGGCAATAGTGAAGACATGGTACCTCTTGAAGAGATTTCCACAACCAACCCCACAAACAGCATTGAAATCACAGGCACAAGTGGTCAGGACAAACTTGGAGGAAATTCTAGCAGCAACTGCAACAAAATTTCAAACACCATCAGTAATTTCGATGTAAAACTATCCCTACCAAATGATTGTTCAGAGCTTTCTCAGAGTAACTTAAAAAATAACAGTGGCACTTTCCTAACCATAGACAAATCTCAAGAACTTTCTCAAAAAGATATTGTATCAAGAAAAGAGCTGTGTGATAAAGACATCAGTTTTATGATGCACAATGTAAATTTTGATGGCCAAACAGGAGCAGCTTATGTGAATGAGAGTGCTTACACCAATGGTCAGTCAATGAACCAACTGACCACCACATCATCATCATTAGCAGCAACACAAAATGAAATCACTGGTGACATTACCGTAGATCTGAATAAGTTTCCAATGACAAGTGAATCCAATAATGACTTGCAGCAAAACTTCTTTTGTATCGACCAATCTGAAAATGACCATGATTCACCTCTGGTCATAACATCTGTATCCTCAGGAAACTTTGCTGATACTGAAGACTCAGCTAGTAATACCGAACATACTCTGTACACCTTTTGCCAATTCTATATTACTTGCTGTCGACTTAGAGCAAGAATTTAGTTTTTTGTAGGTTTCTTAACAGGTATAGGAATGAGTCTTGTGTTCATGTATTAACACATTGCTCACCTACTTTGTGGCTAACTTGGTTCAAACCAGAATACAAAAAGTAAATTTAAACATTTTATTGTTGTTGGTTTTGACTGTTTTCTCATATTTTTAGTCATAGTGCATCTCATGTGTTGACAATTGCAAACCTTGTCAGACATTGTCTGTTTTTCAAATTAGTCAAGCAGTTAAGCAGAAAAGAATACAGAATGCTACAGCTATCAGGAAAAAAGGACATGCTAGACATTCAGAGAGTAAGAACTATGTACCCAATACAAACAGGTTCATTACACATTTGATATGCAGAATGTAGGTATGAACTCTGTGTACCCAATACAAATGGCTTCAAAATATATGTTTGGTATACAGAGAGCAGATATAAACACTACTGTGTACCTCATACAAACAACTATTCAAAAGGTACAGAGATCTCATGCTAGCAGAAAAGAATTCTATATGTAATTAATAAAATGCACAGAAGTGGCTAGGGTGTTGTATTCAGTCATGGGTACTATTCATGGACTATGTTCTTGAGTAAGTTGCTTTAAATGAATATCAGCATCAGCTGGGAGTTAACCCTTCTTACTGGCAACTGGTATGAGGTCCCTACAATTAAAACATCTGAGAAACCTAAGGAATGCAACCTCATAGAAGACCAGCTAAACTTACAGAAAATGAAGACTCAATTGCTCAGAAGTCTCTTTACAGTTAGTTGATAGGTTCTGGAGGTAATTATTTCTGTTGATACAAAAGAGTTTTCTCTCTCTCTGAGGGAAGGGCAGATTGTATGATACTTAAATATAAAGTGTGATATTGCATGGCTGCAGGATATGGGCATTTTGCCCTTTATCCACCTGGGTTGATAAAATACCAGTAAAGGACTAGGATTGATATAATTGACCCACCCACCCCCGCTATATCGTTGGCCTTGTGTCTAAATTAGACACCATTACTATAGAAGTTACTTGAAAGACAAGCATAATGTTAGAAATTGGGTCAAAAAAGGTGTTTCAGTGATATCTGTGAGAGTTGTCTTAGCTGTTTAACCCTAGGTGAATCCTAATTGAGCATGCCTATGATCAAGACCAATCCATTCTGTCTTTTTGTTATGTGAAATGAACCCAGAACAACATTATTCAATGTATACTTTCCTAAGATGGTAGGATATAAAATGAGGGTGATTTTGCTGTTAATTCTGGCAGGTTCAATGATCATGTAGAAGCTCACTTGTTGGCTCCTGTGTGTTGTGTGTCTTGCATGTTGATTTCCATGTCAATTGTAGATTTCTCAAGAATAGTTCAGAAATACCAACTACTTACATGAACAAATCAAATTTGAAAAAGAGACAATGTCTGACAAGGTTTGCAATCAATTGTCAACACATGAGATGCACTATGACTAACAATATGAGAAAACGGTCAAAACCAACAACAACAAAATGTTTAAATTTACTTTTTGTATTCTCGTTTGAACCAAGTTGGCCACAAAGTAGGTGAGCAATGTGAACACAAGACTCATTCCTATACCTGTTAAGAAACCTACAAAAAACTAAATTCTTGCTCTAAGTCGACAGCAAGTAATATAGAATTGGCAAAAGGGAAATATTTAGGAAAAAAACATTTTTACAGAAAAATAAATATACTGTGTTAAGTGACATGACTGGGCGAAGGATTTATCACAGTACTGATAAGCAAATGATTTCGCAACATTGTGAGTTAAAATGTGAGCTTTGAGTAGGCTCGAATGTATAAATGTCTTCCGACAAACAGGGCATTGCAAAGGTCCTGTGTGGATTTTCAGATGATTGATAAAATCTTTGTACAGAGTAATTTCCTTTTGGTAGAAGCGACAGACAAAAGATTTGGTTTTTCTGTGCATAGCCATATGTCTCAATAGTTGATGCATATGACTAAACACCTTGTTGCAGTGTTTACAACTGTACATCTTGTCATTCTGTATATGGCTTATATTTTCAACAGTTGTTGGGGAATTGTCTAGATTTCTCAAACTGCTGTTCAGTATCTGCTTGTTTCCAATGTGTGTTATTAAATGTTTTACAAGATGCAAACGCTCAGAAAATAACTGGTTACAAACATTACACAAATAAGAGCCATCAGTAGTATTGCTATCAGCTGTAGTGGATGCAGTAGCTAAGGAACTCTCTTGGATTGTTTCAGGTTTGAGTTCTTTACAGTTTAAAGGATTTGTTTCGGTGGGTTCTGTGTATTCTTCTTTACATTTCTCAGTGAAATACATGGTGTCTGCATTTTGAAAATTGCTGGCTCCCTCAGCTTGGCTATATGCCAATCTTGAATTATCAATGTGGGTTTTCAAATGGAAAATGAAATCATTTTTGTGTTGAAAAGTAGACAAACATTGCTCACATTGGAATTGGTTAACTGTAGCAGCTTGTGACTGAGCTTTTTCTGAGGAAGATTCTGATCTTTGAATATCTTGATTCAACTCTTTGCAGTTCTTCAAACTGGAAGAGGATAGCAAATCAGAACTGGGTACAGATATTTGTTCTGTATGATTCTTCAGATGGACTTCCAATTTGTTATAATTATCAAAGTCTTTATTACAGATTCTGCACTGAAAATAGCCATCTCTATTGAAATGCTGGAGGCTTTGTTTGGGGAATGTTGTTGGTCTATGGTCTCCAGGTTTGTTTCAAGTTGCTTCTGAAAATTCTTCTCCAAACCATCCATTTTAACAGAATTTAATTTTAAATTTGGTCTAGGTGTGTGTCTTCTGAAGTGGGTTGAGAATGAATCAACAGTGGAGAAGTAGATATGACACATCATACATTTGAACAATCTTTTATCTTCGTGCACTGACATATGGTTGACAAAATTGTTGGCAGTTAAATAATTAACCTTGCAAAACTCAGAGGTGTACAGAGTATGTTCGGTATTGCTGGCTGAGTCTTCGGTATCAGCAAAGTTTCCTGTGGATACAGATGTTATCTCACTGCTCTTTTCTTGATACCATGATATCTTTTTGATTAGGAAAGTGTTACTGTTATTTTTTAAGTTACTCTGAGAAAGCTCTGAACAGTCATTTGGTAGGGATAGTTTTACATCGAAATTACTGATGGTGTTTGAAATTTTGTTGCAGTTGCTGCTAGAATTTCTTCCAAGTTTGTCCTGACCACTTGTGTCTGTAATTTCAATGCTGTTTGTGGGGTTGGTTGTGGAAATCTCTTCAAGAAGTACCATGTCTTCACTATTGCCACAATAGCTATCATGATTAACAAGCTGGTCACTATGAGAAAGGCCTTCTGGAAAACTTGAACTTAAATGAGAATCATTTAGTTCAGAGTTCAGACGAAAACTTCTGACTGTTTGTGAGGTCAAAAGCCAGATTTCTGTTAATGAATTGGTCATCACATTCTGACTGATCACAATAACCATTGAGAATCTAGAATAGTTCCCTCCTCCTACTTCTTCATATTATTAATTCCTGAGAGGGCTGGTTTCTCTCGTAAAATCTGTCCTACATATTGAATGTCTTCGAAGGTTTGATAATGACTGAAAAAATATGATCATGAATACAAGCAGCCAAAATGGGGATCCTCCAAAGTGTCTATGAAGTAACATTACTCGATAGAATGCACAGCTCAGAGATCAGAGTGTTGCTCCAGGTAGAGCTGCTACTTCTCTGAATTGAGAGATAAGAGCTTTGATATTATATGCATGTGGTTAGAATGTCTCAGGAAAGAATTGCTGGAGAGATTTTACAGGCAAAACCAACAGCAGGAGACCCAGGAATAGACCCCAAGCAAGATGGTTGGATAACATCCATGATCTTGGCTGGTCTTATTGGAGATCCAGCCAGATCAACAGGACCTGCTGGAAGGAGTGTTTAAGGACTCTGACCCCATGACCCTCTCAGGAATAAGGGGGTAAAGAAGATGTATATAAGTTTTTTAAAGCTATTTATACATTTTGCATAAATGCTGCCACACAGTCTCTTTCTTTCATTACCATATTTCTAATAAAAGATATGAGTTTCAGATACTTTTGAAGATAATCAAGAATTTGAAGGGTTTATTTATATAACTTTCTCGTTATTATATTAGTATTTGGAACATAGCAGGTTCTTACATAAAATTATGATGAAAGATTTTTAGATAAATGTAATCTCCCCAAGAATTTTATTTCTGTTGATAGATAAATTCACCTCCTGTCTCTGGACGAACATGCAAGCACTCCTCTTTATTTCAGACATGGACGTCCAAGACCAAAATAATTTCACCTCCCATACCCCTCCCTGTGCTCCCATCACATCCCTTCCTCCAAAACTTCAGAGTTGGTACCATAAACGTAGGCACATTGAAAGGTCGCTCAAATGAGGTTGTAGAGATGATTGAACATAAGGAAATTGATGTTTGTTGTGTTCAAGATAACGGGCTGGGTGGAGTAGGAATTATCTTAGCAGAAAAATTGGTAGATAAGGTAATTGCCATAAATAGAGACAATGATAGAATAATTAAAATAAGACTAGTTCTAAATAGAACAACTGTGTCAATAATGCACCCCAATCTGGTCTACTAGACGTTATAAAAGACGGGTTCTATGAGTCGCTAATGCTCACTACCTCCCAAATAACCAACAGTGACTACATAATTATTGCTGGCGACTTTAATGGTCATGTTGGACAACATTGTGATGGCTATGATGGAATCCATGGAGGTTATGGGTTTTGTACTAGAAATGTGGAAGGCTTCAGGATCCTGGAATTCTGTGATGCTAATAACCTAACTATCTGTAATACAAACTTCAAAAAATGAGACAATTACTTGATCACTTACAGATCAGGGAAGCACACAATCCAGATAGATTTTATCCTTAGTAGAAAACGAGACAGAGTGTCTGTTATAAACACTAAGTCCCTCCCTCCTGAAGAATGCACCTCCCAACATAGCCTAATAGTTAGTGACCTAATTGTCAGAGCTAGACGTACTTGACAAGAGAGGAATACCTTGAGGAGAAGAATGTTGATGTTGAAGAACCCCACAGCCAGTAACAAATTTAAAAGCATATTACTTGATGCTTTTGACAGTAAGGAAGAGCAATTAGAGACGTACAGTATAGAGGAACAGTGGGAATTCCTGAAAGTTAACCTGCTGAAGGCGACCTATAGGCAGGAGGAGAGTGACACGGTGGTGGAACAGTAAGGTGGAGGAGTCAATCAAGGGCAAAAAGCTGGCTTGGAAAGAATGGCAAGATGGGGGTAGTAGAGAACACTATCAGGTGGCTAGGAGACAAGTATACTTTGCAAAAAGGGAAGCAGAGGATAGAAAGTTCAAGCATATTCTATGTGAGGTGTTCTGGATTGCGAGACAATGTGTCAAGGAAAATTGCGATATTATCAGGGAGAAGTGTGTCCGTAATGATGATGGTTTACTTGCCCTCACTGATACTGACAAGAAGGTAGCTTGGAAGTGTCACTACAAGAGACTACTAAATGAGATGAAAGAATGAATGGGATAAAGATAATCTACTCAAAATTGATCCAACAGAGAGACTAACTGTGCTAGTTAATGGTAGTATAGTAAGGCAATCGAAGATATGAAGACAGGCAAGGCAGCTTCGAAGATAATTGCGGAGACGCCCTAGATAGAGACTATAGAGGCATTAAGTTAGTTGACCAGGTCATGAAGGTCACAGAAAGAGTTATTACACAACTGATTAGAGTCCTAGATCTAGATGAAATGCAGTTTTGGTTTGTGCCAGGTAAAAGTACCATGGATGCTCTCTTCCTTGTACCGAAACTACAGTAGAAGTAACTAGCTAAAAGTAAACCCCTCTACTTAGCTTTTGTTGACTTGGAGTCACCTGCACTTTAATCTGGTGGGCTCTTAGAAAACTAGGAGTAGATAAGTGGCTTGTGGGAGCTATACAAGCCATGTATAGAGGAATACTCTGCAAGATTAGAATTAACAATGAATATAGTGAAGAATTTAGTGTAAAAGTAGGTGTTCACCAAGGCTCCGTCCTTATCTCCCTCCTGTTTATTATTGTCCTACAGGCTCTATAACAGAAGAGTTTAAGACTGGCTGCCCATGGGAACTTCTATATGCAGATGATCTAACTCTCATAGCTGAATCTATGGCTGAACTAGAGAAGAAATTCCAAACATGGAAGCATGGCCTAGAATCAAAAGGCCTTAAAGTTAACTTGTCTAAGACTAAAGTTCTAGTATGTAGAAAGGAGAATAGGGCACAGGTTCCCTCTGGGAAATGGCCTTGTTCAGTGTGTAGGAAAGGAGTAGGTAGAAATTCCATTCTATGCCCCAAATGCAAACTATGGGTACATAAAAGATGTAGTGGGATCACAGGTAAGCTAAGAATGTAGGTTTTATATGTGGTCGATGCTCAGGTGCAGTAAGTAGCAAGAGCCCACTAGATACTAACTCCTTCGACCACCCAGATGGTTCTATAGAAATGGTAGACACTTTCTGTTACCTGGGTGACAAAATCAGCAGTAGAGGAGGGTGTTCTGAAAGTACAGTAGCCAGAGTTAGAACAGGATGGGAAAAAGTTTAGAGAGCTAATACCGCTGTGGCCACAAAGGGCTTTATCTCTAAAAATGAAAGGCAGACTGTATGATGTGTGTATACAAACAGCAATGTTACATGGTAGTGAGACCTGGGCACTGTCTGTAGAAGACTTACGTAGATTAGAAAGAAACGAAGCTTGCATGCTCCGATGAATGTGTAATAGTAATATATGCAAACAGCATATAAACGAATTGAGAGAGAGACTGAGCATGACAGGAATCAAATGCTGTGTGCAGGAGAGGAGATTGCGTTGGTATGGACAACAGCTGTATAAAAAAATTGATGGAAGCTACGGAGTGGGTAGACCAAGAAAAGCCTGGGACGAGGTGATAAAAGCCGACCATACCCAATTGCACCTCTCAAAGGCGGTAACACACAACTGTGACCTCTGGCGTCACGCAGTAATACAGAAGACCCTACTTCCCACGGGTACAAACCGAAGCTGAAGTATATAGACAATATGCCCTCACCCCCTCCCACTGCAAAAAGCACCCAGCCCACACTGTAAAGTTGACGTGTAGGCACCACGGAAAAAAAAGCACCCAGCACTCACTGTAAATGAGGTTGGTGTTAGGAAGGGCATCCAGCTGTAGAAATCAAGCCAGAATCAGTTCCCATATGAGCAAGACAAGGTCAGCCGACCACACACTGCCCATAGCAGGACAACCCGTCTAACCCATGTTAGCGTGGCGGAATGGACGTAAAACGGTGATGATGATGATATATATAATAATAAACAAGAAAGACGGTTTCATTTGTCCATCCCTATTTATTTTGTTATACGCATTTCGAAGATGTATGGTAGTTGTATAACAGCTGCCCTATGTGTTCTCTTCCGACAAAAATCCACACGAGATGTAAATATCCATTGATGTTACCAGACATACGAGTTATTCCCTTCGCCGACCAACAAGCGTATGTCCGAAAAGTTTCAAGTAGTATTTCTATGTGTGGGAGATAGATATTCCAATTGGTGTTGCTGCTTGTGAACTGGCTAGGGTATCAAGTTACCAGATTGGTTGCTCAATTCCTAGTGAGGCATGTATGAACTGTTAGCCTATTTTAATTTTTTTTTTTTATACCGGATTCTATTCACTTAGATACTAATTCTAATTTTAGATATTTGTACTTTGATGCTGAAGTTATAATGTATCTATATATTAATGAATGTTGAATTACTTATTTGGTTGTCTATTTAACATTATTTAAGTTTTAACTATAGACTCTATGAAATGTCTTATTAATTTTGTGTAAACAAGAATAAAAAATTTCAGAGTGTTTATTAATAATTTTATGTCTACTATTTATGATGTGGAGAGTCTCTGTAGTCAGAGGACACAGCCCCTAGATATAGATCCATTTATGTATGGAAAAGCATGTGAGAGTTTTGGCCAAGAAAGGGAGTATTCCACTTCTTTATTTTTTAGCAACAAAATCAGTTCCGACAGGGCCGTGCTAGATCTTTTATCAGCTCTTTTAAATGAGTGGCGATGGTTGTAGCACCTTTTCTTAAATCTAGTAGAAGTTGCACCAATATATCTACTTACTACTTGTTTTTACTTCACATTCATAAAAAATATTATCCTTTAAACAGTTATTATTCATTGGGCAAATATTACAATTTCTGCAATTGCAATTATTTACATTACAATTCATTGTTCCCTCCCTGTGTCTGTGTGTCCGTAGGTTTATCTCACTTATGGTAATGGTGTTATCCCTGTTATTCGAGTTGCTGTTAACTCTATCAGTGTTTCTACGCTTGCTATTGTGAGTTATCTCCTTATGTTTAATTCCCTAAATTTCTATTGTTAATTTTCGCTATATTCTGGGCTATGCTTTTGGTAGTCGAGTAAGAAAGTTTAATTGTGTGCCAGTTAAAGATTTGACTGTATTTATGTGATCTAGGAAAACACTTATCTAATGCGTTAAAAAAATGAAAACCTCAATTATTTTAGGTACTTCTCAAACCACCCTAGAAACGTTAAGAAGGCCATAGTCAAAAGTGTAGCACAGAGAATCTAACAGGGAAATATTCCATGGTAAGGCTAGATACAATAATAATGCATTAGCTAGAGCAGGTAACCAGGATGATGCATATAGATAAAAATAATTACACACCCTCTTATAGACACAAACAAACCATAGACATAAACACTATCATACACACAATTAATGGTAATGGAAATAATAGGGATACTCGAACCCAAAACAATAGAGACAAGTCAGATCCAGTTCCAAATAGATATAACTCAAATACGACCAAAAAGTTATATAAAGAAGGTTAGATCCCGCTCCGTTCTATGATATAATCCACCCCACTCCTTTGGACTACAAAAAAAGGGTATCTTGTAGTTGCCTGCGTTAACTTTTTTTTTTTTTTTAAATGTAATTAAGAAAGTTATTATTTAAATTTCAAATTATTTAATTATTTTTATTTTTGTTAATTTAAAAAAAAAACAATTTTAAGAAATGTAAATAAGAAACAAATTATAATTAAACATTTTATTTTTGCTAATTTTTTAATTTTTTAAACATAAATTATAATATTCCAAAATGTCTATTATACATCATAATTATGTCGTATCCAATATATAATATTGCCGAAGATGTTTTTCTGAATAGCACGGCGCCAAAGGTGAATGCCGAAAAGTGCCTCGCTTGTTCCTCTCATGACACGGAATTTGACTTTGCAAAGCCCCAGCTGCCTTCCACACCGTTTGTGTGGATTGTAGGGTTCACAAAAATAAAAAATAAAAAAAAATAATTTGTTTCTTATTTACTTTTCTTAAAATTATTTTTTTAAAAATTAACAAAAATAAAAAAAAATTAAATAATTTAAAATTTAATTAATAACTTTCTTACCTAATTACATAAAAAAAAAAAAACAATATAACGGGTGCAACTACAAGATAACCCCCCCCCCCCCAAAAAAAAAAAACATAGCTAGGCAAATAATTCCTAAGTATAAAAAAACCTTGGTGAGGCTCAATGACTTCGAGGTTTTTTAAAAGTTGCTTGAGGGTTAGCCAACTTAGATAGATGGACTCGAAGTCTTGGTCAGTAATTGGGGGCCCGAGGGAGCACCACGTTGATGGTGGGTGGAACGGCGATGGAGGGGAAGGACTCTGTAAAGAGGTCTGGGTGGTTGAGGATCCAGAGCTCGCATTTGGAAATGTTGACATGAAGGCCCCTACGACCCAGCTTCTCAATCATCGTCTTCGCCTGCCTTAAACTATTTAACCCCCAAGATGAGATGTGCGTCCGATTGTCGAGCGTAGTGGTTAATTGACCCCCCGCCCCTTTTATCTCTTTTACGCGTTTATATTTGAATATATCATGTCTTTCTGTTTTCGTTTTGTAAGCATTAGTAATGCACTGGGTAATTGCTGGCCTTGTGCCTAAAGTAGAAACAATTATATTATTATACAACTGTGAATAAAAAAAAACGTTCTATCTTTTTTATTTTTTAAAGAAATTGCATTATTTTTGTTATACTTATCGTAATGTCTACAACAGTTTATGCATCAAGCTAATTCTCGTGTTTAAAGTACATCCGTAATTTTAACGTTTAAAAATCTATGGTAATAGAAGTGTATAAATATAGTAACATACAACTCAAAAGTAGCTAAAAACTATAAAACAGCTATTGTAATTCGTTATTTTTTTTTTCACACTATTTTCCTAACATTTACTACCATTGTCCAGCATTTCTGCAAAGTTTTTCCAGCATTCTCATTCAAGTTAAGTTCTAGTGCACCTGAGCACTGTACACAATAATTTCATTATATATATATTAATTGTTTTTATTAACATAGCACAAGTGAAGAAACATTTCATACTATGGTTAGGCTTGTTTGCAGCACCAGATCATTTCCAGGTTGAATCTGTATACTGATAATACTCTAAAGAGAGGCCTGAATACAACTCACATTTTACACAAAACTGTTGTTCATTTATTGGACTTTCGTTCTATAAACTTTAAAAAAAAAAAAAATAATAAATACACAAACCGGAAATTTATTGAATGCGAGACTACTATATGATAATAACGGTTGTTTTTTTGGTTTCTTTTTTTTTTTTAAAAGAAGAAATATATATAAATATATATATAGGTATAATAAAAAATTTATTTCCTTATTCAATTAAATTATGCCTATCATTGTATCAATTCTGGGAAATAAACATCTAACGCGAACAATAAATGTATAGCAATTATATCGGTTTACACCGGTTTGCATGACTAGCTAAAAATGTCGACCACAGGCGGTATAGATAGTGCCCGAGAAAAAGCTCTTACTGATTATAGAAAAAAGCTTACAGAACATAAAGAAATAGAAGATAAACTTAAGAAATGTAAGTATCTTATATTTTATTAGATTTGTTAACTTCTTTACATAAGCATATATTATTTCCACATGTGGTTAAAAACTTCGTGTCTCGGAAGATTTAGCTTACTATTCATTTCGTTTGTGTAATGGTCTGCCATAATACCGTATTTGTGAGCCATTTCTGTATCAAATATATTCTCTACTCTCAGTGTTTGCCGTAATTCCTTTTACTGATTAACATTACAAATGCGTAAATAACATTATAAATTTAAGAACACTCAGGTGTATATATATATATATATATATATATAAATGCGTAAATAACATTATAAATTGCTCGCAATTCGTTCAGAAGAACATTACAAATATAATGTTGATAAACACAAATATAAACGCATAAAAGAGAGAAAAATAACAAAAGAAGAAAAAAAAAGGCGGGGTGAGCAAAAACGACCATCAATTCACCACCAAGTGCTACAATCGGCCGCACATCATCACATCATAAGGGTCAGCTAAACACTTCGAGGCAAGCCAATAGGCTCGCATCATTGCCATAGGCTATGGCGTGGCTAAGGCGCTGAAACAACCAGGCACCTTCATGGACATTTTCTGTAAAGCGATGACAAGAGCTTCGCTGTCAGCGGCCCAACTCCACCAAACGGCTCGAACGCAACAAACTGGAGAAAATGATTACTAGATATATCCAGGTATTTACGAATTTTATTCCGTTCAGCAATGGAAGCAGTGACCCCACATTCACTGCGGTGACCATGATGTGGGAGGGAGCAAAAGAGTCACTGACTGTAGTGTCCCAGATGAGATACCTACCTCTTACCCAGTGACAAAGGGTAAGGCAGTCTGGTCTCTTCCTATTACTTCTGGATAATCCAACCAACTCCAGAACTGAGGGGATATATACCTGAGCCAGGGACTGTTTGATGATTAGGTTTAGCTTGGTGTGGTTTGGCAAAGCGACCAGCATTCAGGTGGCAGGACAACCCATGTAAACTTGTGGAGTCGAGGGACCTACCACAGCGACATCTCAGACTCCCACTTGAAGTGCAATGGAGATATGGAGCTAGTCCTAACTAAGAATGCCACCAATGTTGGCCACAGGCAAGGCATCAATTCAGTCCCCCGAGAACTTTGCGCTTGCAGAAAGTAAGCAGCACCTAGAAAATTGATCAGAATGATCAAAGAGAGAGCTAAAGGTTTCCCTCAAATGCAGATTGTCCCATACTCTCTGCTTCCGTCTATCCTCTTCAGTTATGGGAACTGACAAACCCAGCTCTCTCCACTGTAGTAAAGCTTCATCAAGTTCCCTTGTGGAACTAGTCTAAGTTGGAAAGGAGCGGATGTCACCCACTAAAGTTTACTGAACAGCGGATGACATCCCAACGAATTGAATTGAAAGCATTCCTGAGATTTAGTTTGAGGATGACCTTGAGGGTTTCAGAAAGCAAGTTGGTAAATGCTCTGATGGCATGAGTGGCAGCCTAACAACCCAGCTTGGTACACACCCCTAGCTGAATAGGAGAAAATTTGGCGGATAGGTTGTCTGAAATTGAAGACATACTTTCACAGTGTGCAACCAACTACTATGAGGCGAAGCTCACCGTTGGGCTTTGAGAGGCCAAACAGTGTAGCCCCAAAGAACAAAAGGCAAATATAATAAAGGACATTCTCAGATGAGAACAGGTTGATGGAATGGGTGAGGTTCTCCAAGAGCTCTAGACTGGCGTCTCTGGCCGACAAGGAGACGCCATCCTTGAGGTGCTGAGGTCAAAGACCATCAATCCCTGCACCAGAACCTACTGGAAAGGATGTTATCATCTTCCTAACGTTAACTGGGGTGAAGACAGGTTGCAAATAACCTGGTGGATCGTTCTAGTGTAAGTGGTCATCCGGAGGAGCCAGAAGATGTTTCACTGTCAGTTGAGTGAATCTGTAGTGCACTGGGTGAGGGATGACAGAGAAGAGGCAAACAGCCCCTTTAATGTCAAATTCATTGAGTTTGGCGTTGACAGCTGTCTTTAAGTTCAGTGATCATCACCAACCTGAGATAAACAGTAGTTGGGGTTGAATCAAACAACTCGAACTGTCATTTAGGGAAGATGTGGGGGATTCAGATTTCACGTTGGACACGTGGAGAGAGACTAAGGGGAACAAGTATAGTTTCTGCCAATCCAAGATGTTGTTGGATAGGCAGACATTCTTCAGCAGCTTGGAGAGAACATGGGCGAAACTGGTCCAAGCTCCCTTTGGGATCCTGTTGATGAGTTTCAACTTAGACAAGTCCTGGTGGGCAGTAGCAAAATCCTCAACGGAGATCTGAATGTCAGAGCTGGGATCTGATCTGCAAAGTGAATCGGAGCTGAAGTGACATTAGGTACATGTCCAGTTTGAGAAACTGGATATAATGAAGAGATCCTCTCTGTTGTACATCCAACAAGAAATAGCAGTCAAATCACACTGTCTTAAAAAAAGTACATATTGGATAATGTTGTCCTAATGTCTAAAAATATAGTAGGATTGTCTCAACCGAAACCCCTGTGATTAGGCCTGCTCTATCAGGGCTAATCTGGGGTTAAATTATGAATTACTTCTCAATATAGATGTAGCTTCATTGTGTAAAGTTTAACCAGAGATGAACAGTGATAATTATCAAGTTTTGTGGGTTTCGTTGTATATAATATGGGTGTATATGAAAACACATATGATATGTTTATGTACAATAAACACGAGAGCCTTACTATAAAAGAAAAACATTTCTTTCGTTATGAAAAAATGTTTTTTTTTTCTCTTTTGTTCTGTGAACATGTCACCGATATCTCAGTGGCTGTTGAGAATGCCAGACAGCTGTTTCAAGATTTGTTAATTTCATCAGTGACATTCACTCAACTGGTATGAAAATACGCTAGATATAGATTTTGCGTATTGAACATTTGCTAGATGTGCTCATTTGCAAATAACAAATAAAAAACATCAGCTGGAAATACTTGTTTATGCATATAGTGCAAACTTGGCTGGTTATAATTAATTGGCAGTAGCACTAAGATAGCATTGTGCATAATAGGGCTGTATATTGAAACAAATATATTTATCTACAGATGAAGGCGCATGGCTTAGTGGTTAGAACATTGGGCTTGCAATCGAAAGGTTGTAAGTTCAATTCTCAGACCTGGTGATGTGTTGTTTCCTTGAGCAAGACACTTTATTTCACATTTCTCCAGTTTTCTCAACTGTAGAAATGAGATGATTGGACTGGGGTCCCTATCATTCCACTGCAAAGTGGTCGTGGAGGTGCCACAGCAAAAAAAGCAACCAGCCCACACTGTAAAGTGGACGTGTAGGTGCCACGGAAAAAAAGCACCCAGCACTCACTGTAAATGAGGTTGGTGTTAGGAAGGGCATCCAGCTGTAGAAATCAAGCCAGAATCAGTTCCCGTCCCACCCTTGTAAGCAGGGAAAACCGGACGTAAAATGATGATGATGAATATACTTTTATCTCAGTACTGGTTGAGTAAATGTCACTGATGAGAGAATAACTAACCTTGAAACAGCTGTCTGGCATTCTCAACAGCCACTGAGATATGTGACATCTTCACAAAATAAAAGAGGAAAATAATTTTTTTTTTCATAATGAAAAAATGTTTTCTTTCAAAGCAAGGCTCTCATGGGTTTATTGTACATAAACATACCATATATGTTTTTATATATGCCCCTATTATGATACCTTAATGCTACTGCCAATTAATATATATATATCATCATCATCATGGTTTTTATGTTCGCTTTTCCATGCTTGCATGGGTTGGACGGGTCCTTCTCATCATCATCATCATCGTTTAACGTCCATGTTCCACGCTTGCATAGGTTTGGACGGGAGTTTTCCCACTTGAGGCAAGAGTGGTTGTCTTGCTCGCATAGGACTGTCTGGCGGGTTTTCTACAGTTGGATGCCCTTCCTAATACCAACCACATTTACAGTGTGGGGCTGGGAGGTTTTTACCGTGTTGCCTACATGGCCACATTACAGCGTGGACTGTCTGGCGGGTTTTCTACAGCTGGATGCCCTTCCTAACACCAACCACATTTACAGTGTGGGGCTGGGAGGTTTTTACCGTGTTGCCTACACGGCCACATTTACAGCGTGGACTGTGTTTTTTTTTTTTTTTTTTGTCGTGACACCTACACGATCTCATTTGTTTCGGCCTGGATGTTGTGGCACCAACATAACTTTACATTGAAAGGGGCGGTGTGGATGGGGTGGGGTGGGTGGGACGGGGGTGTATTTTGTTAGAGATGCCTACTGACTGTAGTAGGTTTTACTTTGTATTTAGGTAAGGCGGGTCTTCTCTATTACTGAGTACCGCCAAAGGTCTCGGTCCAGTGACATTGTCTTGGAGAGGTGTAAGTGTGTGAGGTCGGAATTTATCAGCTCGTCCCAGGTTTTTCTGGGTCTGCCTACTCCGTGGCTACCGTCTATCTTTATTGCCCTGCACTTTGCTATACAGCTGTCGTCTTTCATGCGCATCACGTGACCATACCAACGTAGCCGTCTCTCGAGTAAACAACATCTGATCCCTCTTATTTCTAATTTTTTCCTTAGTTCGTTTATGCTTTGCCGTTCGCGTATATTACTATTACACATCCAGTGGAGCATGCAAGCTTCGTTCCTCTCTAGTCTGCGTATATCCTCTGCACACAATGCCCAGGTCTCACTGCCATGCAACATTGCTGTTCGTATGCAGGCATCATACAACCTGCCTTTCATTTTTAGGGAGAACCCTTTAGCGGCTAATAGTGGTATAAGCTCTCTGAACTTTTTCCATCCAGTTCTGACTCTAGCTACTGTACTTTCAGAGCACCCTCCCCCACTGCTGATTTTGTCACCCAGGTAACGGAAGCTGTTCACTATTTCTATAGAACCCTCTGCGCAATTGAAAGAGCTAGTATTTTGTGGGCACTTGCTGCTACTTATTGCACCAGAGCACCGGCCACATGTAAAATCTGTGTTCTTAGTTAGCTTACCTGTGATCCCACTACATCTTTTATGCACCCATACTTTGCATTTGGGACATAAAATGGAGTTTCTACCTATGCCTTTCCTACACACTGAGCATGGCCATTTCCCGGAAGGGACCGGCGCCTTATTTTCTTTCCTACAAACTAGAACTTTAGTCTTAGCCAGGTTAATTTTAAGGCCTTTTGATTCTAGGCCGTGCTTCCATGTTTGGAATTTCTTCTCTAGCTCGGCCATTGATTCAGCTATGAGCGTTAGATCATCTGCGTATAGGAGTTCCCATGGGCAGCCGGTCTTGAACTCCTCTGTTATAGCCTGAAGGGCAATAATAAATAGTAGGGGGCTAAGAACAGAGCCCTGATGGACACCAACTTTTACGCTAAACTCTTCACTATATTCGTTGTTAATTCTAACCTTGCTCACTGTTTCTTTATACATGGCTTGTATAGCTCTCACAAGCCATTCGTCAACACCTAGTTTTCTAAGAGCCCACCAGATAATGGAACGGGGGACTCTGTCGAAGGCTTTCTCCAAGTCGACAAAGGCTAAGTATAGGGGTTTACTTTTAGCTAGGTACTTCTCCTGTAGTTGTCGTACAATGAAAAGAGCGTCTGTGGTACTTTTGCCTGACACAAACCCGAACTGCATTTCATCTAGATCGATTCTCTCTCTGATTAGTTGCACTATTACTTATGCCTCTATAGTTACTCCTATCTAGGGCGTCTCCTTTACCCTTGTAACAGTTAATGATGATGCTGTTACGCCAGTCCTTCGGAACAACCCCATTCTGTATGACTTGGTTTACTATCCGGGTGACCATGGTGTGTCTCACCGTTGCAGAGGCTTTCAGCATCTCAGCAACTATTTCCGAAGGCCCAGCCGCCTTACCCGTCTTCATATCTTTGATTGCCTGACTTATTATACTACCTTCAACTAACACTGCTGGTCCCTCTATTGGATCGATCTGGGGGAGACTATCCTTCTCCCATTTATTCTCCTCATTTAGTAGCCTCTCGTAGTGACACTTCCAAGCGACCTTCTTATCAGCGTCAGTGATGGCGAGTACGCCATCATCATTTAGTACACACTTCTCCCCAACAATATCACGGTTTTCCTTGACACATTGCCTAGCAATCCTGAACACCTCACGTTTTTGGTCCTCGCGTTGTAGAACATGCTTCAACTTTCTTTCTTCTGCTTCCCTTCTTGCGAAGTACACTTGTCTCCTAGCTTCCCTCCTGGCCACTTGATAGTCTTCTCTACTTCCCCCATCCCGCCATACTTTCCAAGCCTGCTTTTTGGCCTTAATCGACTCCTCCACCTTACTGTTCCACTACCATGTTACTCTCCTCCTGCCTATAGGCCTGCTCCGGCCACAGACTTCGTCTGCCGCCATCAGCAGGTTTGCTTTCAGGAATTCCCACAGTCCCTCTATATTGTCCGACTCTAAATGTTCTTCCTTACTGTCGAAAGCATCAAGTAATATGCTTTCTTTGAAATTTATTTCTGGCTGTGGGGTCCTTTAGCTTCCATATTTTTCTCCTGAGGATAGTCCTCTTCTGCTGTCGAGTACGTCTCGTCCTGACTATGAGGTCGCTAATTATCAGTCTATGTTGGGAGGTGCATTCTTCATGGGGGAGGGATTTAGTGTTTACAACAGTCACTCTGTCACGTCTTCTGGTAAGGATATAATCTACCTGGCTGGTATGTTCCCCTGATCTGTAGGTGATCAAGTGATTGTCTCGTTTTTTGAAGTTAGTGTTACAGATTGTTAGGTTATTTGCGTCACAGAATTCCAGGATTCTGGAGCCTTCCTCATTTCTAGTACCAAACCCATAGCCTCCATGGATTTCATCATAGCCATCACAATGTTGTCCAACGTGACCATTTAGGTCGCCAGCAATAATTATATAGTCACTGTCGGTTATTTGGGAGGTAGTGAGCATCAGTGTCTCATAGAAAGTGTCTTTTATAGCGCCAGGCAGTCCGGATTGGGGCGCGTACGCAGATATTATCGTCACAGTAGTTCTATTTAGAACAAGTCTTATTTTAATTATTCTGTCGTTTACTCTATTTACGTCTATTATCTTATCCACCCATTTTTCTGCTAACATGATGACTACCCCACGCAGCCCATTGTCATTTCCCACCCAGAAAAGCTTATAGCATCGTTTTTTACCCACAATGAATCTAGCAGACCCTCCCCTACAACAAACATCGACCTCCTTACGTTCAAGCATTTCTACAACCTCGTTTGAGCGGCCTTTTAAGGTCCCTACATTCATAGTACCAACTCTGAAGTTTTGGATTGCGTTTGGTGGGTGGGGTGCAGGGAGGGGTGAGGTTGATGCATGGCATCTCTTCACATGTGATCCTTTGTCATCGCCTCTCTGAGTCTCAGTGATTTGAAGTCAGTTCTCACAACCTCCTTCTTGGTCTATCTCTACCGCAGCTTCCTTCCACTGGCATTTTCTTGCACTTTTTCACCCAATGATCATTGTTGTTGTGCATCACATGAACAAACCAATGCAGTCTTCTCTCCTCCACACCACCTCCGGTCCCTCTTAAACCCAGCTTCTCCCTCAATTTGTCCAAGCTTTGCCTATCTCTCTCACTTACATTGCACATCCAACAGCATGGTTCCTTCATTTCTTTCCCATCTACGCATGTCCTCTGAAGTCACAGCTCATGTTTCACTACCATGCAACATCGCACTTCACACACAGTCGTCCTTTTGTACGTAAGGAGAAACCTTTTGTGGTCAGCAGTAGGAGTAGTTCTCTAAACTTTTTCCATCATATCCTTATTCTAGCTATTATACTCTCAGAGCACACTCCTCCATTGCTAATTACATTGCTTAGATAGCAGAAACTATCAGCCACTTCTATGGGTCCTTCCTGTGACTGGAATAGGCTTATATCTCTGGCTATCTTCCCCTCGGTTAACCCAGTGCATCTTCTACAAAAAAAGTCTTCCCTTCCTGTTAGTCTGTCCATTATCCCACTACATACATCTCTTGTGTACCAAAGATTTACACTGTGTGCATCGTATGGAGTTTATGCCTACCCTGTTTCTACATATTGAGCAGCGCCACTTCCCTGAAGGTATCAGGGTCCTATCTTTCAGGCATTTTGATTCTAAATTCTGTTTCCATAGATGGAACCTATTTTCTAGATCTTTAATAGATTCGACTATAAAGCCCAGATCATCTGCATAGAGAAGTTGCAATGGGCAGCCAGTCTTAAACTCCTGTTATAGCCTGGAGGCTCCTACTTGTACCTTGAATGTATTCATTAAACTCATTTCCTACTCGTACTTTATATACTCTGTACATAGCTTGCACTGCTTTCACCAACCATTCTTCTACACCTAATTTCCTTAAGGACCACCAGATACTCTGTCAAAAGCTTTTTCTAGGTTCTAGAACTTCTCTTGTAGTTGCCTCACTAAAAAGTGGGTGTCTGTGGTACTTTTCCCATGTATGAAACCAAATTGCATCTCATCTAATTAGACTTTCTTTAATTAGTTTTGCTATAACTCTTTCCGTCACTTCATAACTTGGTCCATTAGTTTTATTCCGCTATAGTTGCTTCTCTTTTAGGCATTACCTTTGCTCTTGTAGTAATTTATGATTGTTCAACTGTCAGTCATTGTGTATGACACCGCCCTGTATTACCTGATTAACTATATGGATTACTAGTTGACTCCTACTTCTACCAATGCTTTTAGCATCTCAGTAGCTATCTCTGATGTTTTGTAGCTTTACCATTTTTCATCTCTTTAATTGCTTCTTTAACCCTATAACTATCAACTTCAATGGCTGGCCCTTCTCTTGGGTAGGTTGGGGGTATTTCCTTTTCCTCCCAGTCATTCTCTACATTTATCAGTCTCTCATTGTAACATTTCCAGGCCTCTTTCTTTTGAGCATCAGTGGTGCTAAATACACCGATGTTGTTTCTGACATACTTTTCCCCAACATCTCGATTCCCACGACACAGTGAAACACTGCCTTGCAATGCGGAACATTATATATATATATACACACACACACACACACACACCAGTATCTACCTGTCTATGGTAAGGCCAATAACACTGTTAGGAGTTCATGTAGTATACAAGTAATAATTCCAAGATCAAGTGATAAGAGTTCTTGTTTTTGTAGTAGGCTTTCATCATTAAATTTCATTGAGCATTCAAACAAGTTACAGAGTTATATATATGTTGAATAATGAAAACAAAAGGTAAAGTTAAGTGCTTTATCAGTTTATTGTTTTACGATCGTTTCAGAAAGTTAATAAATCTGTTTTGTGATTAATCAGTAGTAGTTATGTAACACCATGTTATTTGTCTTGATACTATAGATCCATCTCACGGTTTGTGTCAGAAACAATGAACGAGAATCTTTATTTTGAATATATATTTAGAGTTTGAAATACATTAATTGGATACTGTGACAAAGAATAAATGAAAAGATTCGCAGTCAAAGATGAAAAAAATACTATAATTTTTTCAATAAAAAATAATATAACAAATGAGAAAAGGAATTTAATGTTTCTTTTGCACAGCATATAGGTATGGTAAAAGAAAACCAACATAAAACAGTATTCTTCTGCAGTTGGCAGCAGTATTAACTACACAATAAATGTTATCAGCAATTGATATTTCGATATTAGATACTATATATATGTATATATGCTGATTGTATATGATAATTTTATATAAAAATATTGAATTATATTTTCATTTACTTTCTTTAGCTCGTGAAGACTTGAAGGATTTGACAAAACAATATGATAAGTCTGAGAATGATTTAAAAGCCCTTCAGAGTGTTGGACAGGTAAGAAACTATGATGAATACATCATCTGACAACTGCCTGTAGTTAGATTTAAAATAATTGTTTCTACTTTTGGCACAAGGCCAGTGTATTACTGGTACTTTATTTTATCGACCCCGTAAGGATGAAAGGCAAAGTTAACCTCGGTGGGATTTGAACTCAGAATGGCAAGGGCCGTAACTCTATGCGTCAAAGCTTGGCCTCCGACCCTCTACCGATACTGCCAATACACCGCCTTAGATTTAAAATAATTTTCTTGTTTTTGGCACAAGGCCAGCAATTACCCAGTGCATTACTGGTACTTTATTTTATTGACCCCCGTACGGATGAAAGGCAAAGTTAACCTCGACGGGATTTGAACTCAGAATGGCAAGAGCCGCAACTTTATGCGTCAAAGCATTGCGTCCGACCCTCTACCGATACTGCCAATTCACCATGATCTTGAAACATCTACTCGTGCATTTTGTTGTTAATCAATGAAATTCCACATAAACAAACACTCCAAACCACTTATTTTTGCATTCCTGGAATACTGAGATTTAGAAGCTATTCCTAAATACTTGATCAGTGACTAGGACTATTTAACATCACAATTACTGTAGAAAATTTAAAAAAAATTGTGGGTATATGATATCAAATATGATTGATCTAGTACACCTATGCTAAGGATGCACAATCATTTTCAGAAGTTGATTCATAGAATTCATATGGAAAACTCCATGGACCAATTTTATTTAGAAATATAATTTTAATTGCATTATGCAACATAGGACATAAAAACTCACTGGTCCATCAGGACTGTGTTATGTTTAATTTTTTAGGCAGTAAAAACAAACTTATTTCAATTTGGACTGTATTATAGTTTTTAAACAATTTAGAACTTTTCACTAAATTTACTCTTGGTTTACAATTTGCTCTCCATTGCTGTTGAGAATATATCAAAGTTTGATGTGTATGTATATTAGTGAGCAGATCCAGTTTGATAATATATATTTTCAATATAAAGTAGACTGTATGCAGCATACAAATGTCTTGTGGTATCTCTTCCAGTCCTACGATGTCACTGGTACCAAGTTGTATCAGCCTTTGCCTTTCCTTTGGATATCATAAGTGGCGTGGATAGGGCAAAGTTACATGTATAGGTGACTGCTGGTATTCCACAAAAAAATCTTACCTGAACTTGTGCCTTGAGGGGGGTACTTTCCTGGTGCAGATCCATTGTCTCATGTATCATACAGAGGCCCAAACACCTATAAGATAATGACTTTTCATCTCCATAGGTGTAATCTTTATCATATATTTTTGGCTCATACCACTTAACCTCATGATACAATGTTTGTTTTTGTGTTAATTTCTACAAAACTTAAACCAACAATTCATTACTGATATCAACCTCCTTCTTTCTTACAGATTGTTGGTGAAGTGCTCAAACAACTTACAGAGGAGAAATGTAAGATTTTATTTTTATCATTACCTATTAAAGAAATTATGTTTTCTACTATTGCCAGAAGATGGTGAATTAGCATGGTTGTTAGTGTAGGGTTAGATTGCTTTGTGGTATTTGTTCTGGCTCTCTTCATTCTGAGTTGAAATCAGGGTTGATAAAGTATCAGTCAAATATTCTGGTTGATTTTGTCTTCTGATAGAATCAGCTATACTGTGTTGTGACAAGAGTTTTGGAAGAGCACTGATAGTTCCTTTTCTTCAGAAATAGAGAAACGTTGAGTGAAGGGCTAGCACCCTCTTATCATAGATAAACTTATATGCTACTGGAACTATCCAAAAATGGGTCAATGTACATTGTCATACAGAACAAAAATACAGAAGGGAAGCTATTGTTAGAAGGGATTATACTGAAGTTGAAGCCTGTACTTTAATGGTATCTAAAATATTTGTATTTGATTGTTATAAGTTCAAAACACTTATTTGTTATTGTTTTTCTTCAATTTATCAAACCAGTTTGGTTTGTCATTTAAATCAGTTCCAATTCCACTGCAGTAGGAAAGTCTTGAAAGGAGAATTGTCACAGTCAGAAATAGCTGAACATATATGGTACATGAAAGGAAACATTCTGCCATGAAATACTATTTCCATTTTGAATAAAGAATTACAGAACTAAAAAAGTGGGGAAAATGCAGTATATGTGTTGGTATTTAGTTACATTGTTTTGAATTCGGATTTCTATAACTGATGAGGTCAATTTTATTTTTATCTTTCGAATAAAATAACTATTAACACTAAGCCATTAATTTGAGTGGACAATATACTTTGCAGTAGTTATGTTCTGGGTCTTTCACAGAAGAAGAGAATGATAGTGAGGAAGTGAGAGATATAGAGAAAGAATTGACACCAGTACATGACTGGCCCTTTTTTATTTACTTTGAAAAGATGAAAGGCAAAATTGACCTCTGGCATTTGAACTTAGAGCACAGAGTTGAACGAATGCAGCAAAACATTCTAATGATATTATCAACACACCGTTTATCATCATCATCATTTTACGTCCGCTTGTCCCTGCTTGCAAAGGTGGGGCGGGTCCTATTCAGCACAGCATCTCTCTACTTGTCACGTTCCTTCGTCATCTCCAAGTTTGAAATGTGTGCAGCCTACTGCTTATGATCATAATAATAGTCAATTATTTTATAGTTAAAAAAATGGGTCATTAGCATTGGAATGCACACATTTCAAATTTTCCTAATACTTCTTAACCATTTAGCATTTAAAAACTGGTCATATTTGGCCAGAATTCTCTCACCTCTTTCTGTTCAAACCAGCCATAACTGGTCACTCATACTTCATATTAAGGTATTGTTCTCAAAATAAATAACATCAAAATCTTGTAGATTCAATTATGAGATAATTATGTAAGATAAAGCCTTTACCACAAAACTACAATAGTAAATATAGAGTAATGTAAATGCTAAGGGTTAAATCAGCTTTGGTTTCTACTTATTTTTATTTCTCTTGTTTATATAGTTATTGTTAAAGCTACCAATGGACCTCGATATGTTGTTGGGTGTCGAAGACAACTTGACAAATCCAAGTTGAGACCTGGTACTCGAGTGGCCTTAGATATGACCACTCTAACTATCATGAGGTAATATATCTTTTTTTTTTGTTAATTCCTAATCTTGTTGGAATTTGGAAGTTGTTTATGTTCTTTCTATCTTTTTCACTAAGATTTTCTTTGATCTTAGCTTAGTTTCATGCTGTGACTGTGAGAGTGTGTATATGCTTTGAGGGGCAATGGTTTACAATCTACAAATATCTTCATTGATTTTCTTTCTTATTCTCTGACTGTGAGAAATGTAGATTTTTAGAATTGTTAGAGCATTGGGCAAAAGGACTTGCAGTATTTGTTTTGGCTCTTTATGTTCTGAGTTTAAATTCTTCTGCCAAAAACAACTTTGCTTTTTATCCTTCTGGGTTTGATAAAATAGAGTACTAGTCAAATGCTGTGATTGATTTGACGACCAACATGCAATGGACTAGAATGCTACAGTAGAGCTGCTAAATCCCAGCCTAACCATGGGTCTCTGACAACAGGTAAAGTGACACACCAATCGGACTACACTGTTGTCACATCAGTAGTTTGACTGGAATGTCCTGTAGTAGTGTCAATATACACACACCAATTGAAGTACACTGCTGCCACACTTTCAAGTGATATGAATTTTATAAATACACTTGAATCAACTTAAATCTACATTTTTGATTGTCATGAAATATTGTTAGCTTCTTAAGTTTTGCATTTAATATTTTTGAAGAGAAACTGAGTTTCATTGACTGAATATGCATTGTGACCTATTGTGTTTTGGGTGTCTGTAAGATGTTTCAGTGTTGTGTTTTATCATTTAGATATCTCCCAAGAGAAGTAGATCCTTTGGTTTACAATATGTCAGTTGAAGATCCTGGAAAAGTTAGTTATTCTCAAATTGGTGGGCTTGCAGAACAGATCAGAGAACTCAGAGAAGTAAAATATTTTAATACTTTTTTTTAACATATATATCTCAAATTATCTCACTTTATAATCAATGTTTTCAATGTATGTGTGTATACACATATATTTTTGTGCTTACACTGAAGCATATATACTCTGTAAAATGGTTAGTGAATGGATGGAGATAATGTAGGGTTGAGAGAAAACTTTAGTGTTACCAAGGACATGACTACCTCTAGTGTTAGTGCCACAATAAAATGTACCCGGTACACACTGTAAAGGGCTTGGTGTTTGGAAGAGCTTCCACTTATAGAAACTATGCCAATGGTGGAATGACATGTGAAATATGGAGACTTTTTTAACCTGTACCAGAAAAAAGAAGACCTAAAATGATGCAAATAACGGTGATGATGGTGTATGCATATGTATGTTTTTTTTTATATATCTACATGGGCATTTATATGTCTAAATCTATTAACTTGAGAAGAAACACTTTGTATAAGAGGAATCGGGTGTAGTGTGCAAGAGAGAAAAATCTGCTGGTACAGATATGTGATACATATTGAAAATGACAGCTGTATAAAAAAGTACAGTGGATGGGACCTGTGGAAGAGGCAAATTCAGGAAAACATTAGATGAATTGTTGAAGATTAAACTTAAGAAGCTGAACAACAGAGATGACAGTGGAATATAATGGTTGGCAGCATGTAGTACCCCACCCACCAGTATAAAAGGAAGACGTCCAATATGTCCCGACTCCACCATTTACCCAATTTCTACTACAGTATCTGCATCACCTTTATAGACTCCTCCCTTTCTGTGATGCAACGATATATTAGGATGTGTTAACCATTAACAACAGCATAATGTAGTGAGGGCCATGACAACCTCTCTGGTGCTGGTACAATAAAATAGTTGATGTTAAGCAGAGCATTCAACTGTTGAAACCATACTATAAATGAGATGTGGACCCTGATGTATCTCAGAGGACAATAGTTCTGATTAAGTACTGGCTTGGTTGGTGACAACCTGTCAAACCAATGCGAGAATGGAAGAACTGATGTTAAATGATGATGATGTCAATACTATTACTATTTAATACACCTGCTCTCTCAGCTCCCTTACACTTCATGTCAGTTGGTAAATCCTCTAATTAATCTTGTAACATGGTAGATAATCTGTCTCCAACTTAGTCGCTTCGGCCACAAATCCCAGTACTGCAGCCCGTAATACAGAGGAAAGGAAAAGAAACAGATATTGAGGATTGTCTGGCTGCTTCCTCTTCACACCAGTCACAGTTGAGATCTCAAACAACACTGCCACACCTTAGGCCCAGAGCTCATCTCCCTCTCGTTCTTCTGTGACCCTAAAGCCCTTCCCTTTCCCTTTTTTTTCTGTTTTTAAATATTTGTAGTGTTTTTCTAATTATGTTGAAACTGGTTTGTATCCAATATTCTTTAAATTACTTTTCAGGTTATTGAACTGCCTCTGATGAACCCTGAACTCTTCCAGCGTGTTGGTATAACCCCACCCAAAGGATGTCTGCTTTATGGACCACCTGGCACAGGCAAAACCTTATTAGCTCGAGTAGTTGCAAGCCAGTTGAATGCAAATTTTCTTAAGGTAAGAGTTTTTATCTTTTCCTCGAGTCAGGACAACAAACTTTTAAAGTTGCTTTTTGTCTTCAATCTAGCAAGTGAATTTACAAAGTCATTTAAGTGTAGAGCAAAATGTCTTATAGTATCAAATCTGCTCTTTGTGATTTGAGTTCAAATCCTGCCACAGTCAACATTGTTTTTCATCATTTTGTAGTCAATAAAATTAAGTGCTAATTTAGGGAAATGAATTGCTAGAATTGTTAGAACATCAGATGAGATGTTTTGATTTATTTGTTATGACTCTGTATACCAGATTCAAATCCTGCTGTAGCTTACTTGAGTGGTAGGCATAATCCTTGTCTCGTTTAACATCACCACCTGGTCTTTGGGTACCTTTAGTAGATTTCACTCCATTGCAAGAATCCAGTTCAAGTCTCTGTTGTGAAGATAACTCCCTCCTTTCTTCCCACCTTAACAAAGGTTTTGGGAAATACCCTTCTCTCTCTGACTAAACTGTTAAAAACGAAAAAAAGAATGATTACTACCAATTGCTGCAGTTAACTGTGTTTTCCCTATGGTATCAAAAACATTGTTATGTATTATATATCATTGGCAGAATCACTAAAACTTCTTCTGATTACTGCATGCTGAAGCTGGCACATTACTTGCACTAGCTCCTGCAATTCTTGCATTTAATTCAACCTCCTGCCTTCCATCAGTCATGAACATGGCTCCGATATACTTGAACTTCTTCAGTGTAACTCCATTTATATGTAGAGTGCACTGCACAGGCTTCCTTGAGAGGATGAGTGTCTTAGTATTTGCAGCATTGATTTTCATTCCGGCCATGCAGCCCTCAGCATCGAACCTATAAAGTCGGAGATCACCTTCTGTCAAGTAAAGTAACACCATATCGTCTGCAAACTCCAGCTGACTGATTTTATACCCGCCAGTTGTGATACTTCCACTTCCAACCCCGCTGCGCATGTCAATCCTGTTCATAAAAATAATGAACAGGAGAGGTGACATTATGCAACCTAGGCAGAGTCCAACTCCCACATTGAATGGTTTTGATTTAGCACCATTTATACAAACACAAATATAGAGCCACTGCTAAAATGCCTTGTGGATATGTGAGCTCAAATCCCTTCAAGGTCAGCTTTGCTCTTTATATTTCTGGTGTTGAAAAAATGAAGTATCAATCATGTATTGGGTTTGATATATTCAACTGCTTCGCTCAAAAAGGAATTTTTGGCTTTATGTCTGTCAGAAGTATATATTAATATATTATTTTTAAAAATCTGTATCCCATCATGGGTGCCAGCTGGCTTGAACCAGTTAAAATATTAAAAATATGTTATTTGACTATTGTTTCTTCAGGTTGTTTCCAGTGCAATTGTTGATAAATACATTGGTGAGAGTGCACGTCTGATTCGTGAAATGTTTGCATATGCCCGAGACCATGAACCATGCATTCTTTTCATGGATGAAATAGATGCTATTGGTGGCAGGCGTTTTTCTGAAGGTACATCAGCTGACAGAGAAATCCAGAGAACTCTGATGGAGGTAAATATCACTTTAGCCAGCCATCCAAATTCATTGTTTTATCATGTTCTTTAGAAAATGGAAATATGTACTAATTAATTAAGATAAAGTTCCATTCAAGTACTGTGTCAATTTAATAGACAGTTGCTGGCCTTGTACCTAAATTAGGAATTATTAAAGGTGGTTGATTGCTAGAATTGTTAAAGGATTAGACAAATTCTCTGTATCATTTGTTTTTACTCTTTCTTTACTTTATGAGTTTAAATCCTGTCAAAGTCAACTTTGCTTTTCATCCTTTCAGAGTTGATGAAATAAAATATCAGTCAAGTACTGGGGTTAATTGACTAATCTGTCCCCTCAAATTTCTATCTCCACGCTTATGTTAGAAACAATGATAATTATAATTATTGATACCAACTTTGCTTTTAATTCTTCTGAGGTCAATAAAATCATATACTAGTAAAGTATTGGGGTTGATTTGATTAATTCCCCCTCCTTCTCTGTTATTACACTCTTTAGACAAAAAAAAACCTACTCTGTATCGTCTTGTGCTGTCCTTAATATTTTCTTCATGTCAGTCTTTTATAGCTAATAAAGAAAATATTATCATATTGAACAATATGCTTTATGGCATAGAGTTACAGCCCTTTACGTTCAGTTAAAATCCCACCGAGGTTAGCTTTGCCTTTCATCTTTACAGGGTTGATAAAATTAAGTACCAGTAATGCACTGAATCGATTTTTCCTCCTCCGCTTCAAATTGCTGGCCTTGTGCCAAAAGTAGAAATTATTATTATTATTGTTCATTATGATCAATGAATATTTTTCACTTTTATTTAGCTGCTGAATCAGATGGATGGTTTTGATGCTCTAGGTCAGGTGAAAATTATTATGGCCACGAACAGGCCAGATACTTTAGATCCAGCTCTGCTACGTCCTGGCCGTTTAGACAGAAAAATTGGTAAGTTGGCAGACTTTATTTATTTATCATTATTTCAGAGCTTGATATTTTGATTGTGTTTACTGTCTCACATCTATAATCTGAGTTTGCATTGCCTATTTAAAGTAGCCAACACAATGTACCTAATAGCATATAAGAGTGTAGGTAGGCATGACCTTGTTGCTAAGAAGTTTGCTTTACTATCATGTATATATGTGTGTGTCTGTGTATATGTATATCATGCATATTATATATTTGCCTTCTTTATTGCAGAAATTCCCCTTCCAAATGAACTGGCTCGACTTGAAATTCTGAAAATTCATGCACAGCCTCTTGCGACACATGGGGAAATTAGTATGTTACCATAGTTAATTATTTTTATTTTATTGTTTTCTAAATGTCTTAACCCCATTGATACCAACCTTATGGTTTTGTGAAATGCAAACTTCCATTTTATATGGGTTACTATTTATATCTGATATAATTTTATATGAACTTTTTATTATGCTACAAATACTGTCTTAATACTGAAACATTGAATAATGTCAGTATAGCTCTCTGAATTCTTCATTAATACAAATTCGGGTATTTCATTAAAAATATGGTTATGAAAGTGTTTACTGATTTCTTTTGATGTAGAATGAAACTTTGTTGTGTTTACATCAAATTCAGAAAGACGAGACCTTGAAGTAATAATTCAAAGGCCAGCAATTTTATGAAGGGAAAAGTCAATTAAATCAACACTAGTACATGACTGCTACTTTATTTATTGACTCTGGATGAAATGCAAAGTTAACGTTGGTGGAGTTTTAACTCAAAACAATAAGAACCAGAAATAGTTCAGTGAAGCATTTTGTTTGACGCTAACAATTCTACCAGTTCACCACTTAATAACAAATACTTTGATTCAGACAGACTACATTATTATTGGTCAATCAGTGGCTGTTGTATAAGATATGTAGTTGTACAGTGAATTCCTTAACCATACATTTTTGCCCGTGGTCACAATGATTATTATTAAATGTCTTCTTCAGATTGGGAAGCTATTGTAAAACTATCTGATGATTTTAATGGAGCAGATTTAAGGAATGTCTGCACGGAAGCAGGTATGTAAAGAATCTTGTATAAATATTTAAATAAATCTTGAGAAAAAATATTTGTCTGAAAGTTTATAGTGAATTCACTTTTTAGATTTCAGTTTCCTCTTAATTGTGTATTTTTAAATGTCTATATCTGATTGCTGTTTGTGTGTCTAGTTTAGAATAGGTATACTCTATCACTGCATGGCATAAGAAGCAAGTAAAAGAGTTGGCACCAAAAAGGGCATCTGGATGTAAAACATTGTTTCAGGAAGGACCCCACGATATGTATGAGGCCTACCATAGGGCTCACAGGTCTAACCTCTGCTTTAAAATGTGCGTTGTAGCTGCTGCTATGTATGGTGTATAAGTGGTTGTCTGTTAGAAACTGAAATAGTTTATGATATTTTAGTTTTGATTAAGTGCAAGCATAGAAAAATGGATGTAAAAGGATTATAATGATGATGTGTGTAAGTGAGATGTTGTCTTCTGATCCATCTAGGATGGTAGTAACTTCATACAGGAATTTAATCCCTTGGACTGTGTTAACTGTCTAACTAATAGCAACAGGAAAAGCTGTCTTAAAATGATAAAGATGGTAATGTTTTAAGTTCAAATCCAGGGTGCTGTTTGATTTGGCTTACCTTTCTCCAGAGTCACTGGAACATGTGCCTGGACGGTATTAGGGTGGGGTCAAGGTTATTCAGATGTCTGGCCTTGTAAGACACTGTTTATATATGCCCTACAGGTTGAAATGTGTAATTTTCATAGCAATATCAATAACATTTAAGTATAATAATTATAATAAAAATAATAATTGTTTCTACTTTTGGCACAAGGCCAGCAATTATCCAGTACATTACTGGTACTTTATTTTATCAACCCCGTAAGGATGAAAGGCAAAGTTAACCTCCGGGGGATTTGAACTCAGAATGGCAATAAAAATAATAATCACCATTGGTCCAACTCATGCTATTATGTAAAAACGATAATGGTGATGATGGTCATTACGAACTTTAGCACATAGTCAGGAATCAGTATTTAATTGAGCTCAGTACTTAACTGTTATTTATTTGGAGGAATGAAAGACAAAGTCCCAACTCCTTTGGATTTTGAACAGTCTGTGAAATAGAGTGTAATACTAAATACTGTAATGTATTTAGTATAACAATACCAATTCTAACATTCTACCATCTTTAGTGACAATTGCAAATGGGGAAGCATTTATGTGGTTTTTGATTTGCTAGAAATAACAGCCAAATCTCGCATAAATCATACTCTACCGCCTCTCTTTAAGAAAAGGAGGATAATGTAGATCTTAATAGATTATGTCTTAAGATAGGATGATTAATTACAGATGGAATGCTTTTCATCATGTATCTGCTTGATTAGAGCTAATCTGGAGCTAAACAACAAAGATAAACTGTTTTACTTATTCTAAGGAGTTTTATGTCTGGATGTCTTTTCTGACATCAATCCATACTTATTTTAAGTATTCTATGTCTGGATGTCTTTTCTTACACCAGCCCATACTTGTTTTAAGTGTACTACTTTCTCCACCGATCTTCAACCATTGAACTATTTCACAGTGGGACATAAACTGACATCATTAGTTGTTGTTAAGTGGTGAAGACATACAGTGACAAATTGTCTTCCACACAATTTTTGTCTTCCGAATTTCAGCCACAAGATATTGGTGAGAACATGGCTATGGTAGAAGACACTTGTCCAAGTTATCACATAGTTATGAAGCAAACTTAACTACACAGCCATGCTTGCACCTATGATTTTTGTATAGAATTAATGAAAGCATTACAGAACAAAAAAAGAGAACTGACATATACAATAGTTAAGTTATTATTAACATATTTATGCAGTAAGAAAAACATTAGCCAATAGAGTAATATTGTTTTTTCCTCACCACATTATTATTTTAGTTCCCTTTTACTGCTCTCTGCATTAAATATGCTAACACTAACTTAACAATTGCTTTTTGTGTAAATGGTGATGAGTTATCTATTCTCACATCAAAAAAGCTGTCAGTTGATAAAGCTGATATCTGTCTTCTTTTACTATGCAGGTATGTGTGCCATAAGGGCTGAACGAGATTATATTGAAGAAGAAGACTTCATGAAAGCTGTGCGAAAAGTGGCTGACAACAAGGTTCTTGAATCTAAGCTAGACTACAAACCAGTTTAAAATATGTTCCCAAGCCATATTCTAAAAACACTTGTCATCTACTCAAGATTTTTACATCTCATGAGAATATTGTAGTTGTGTATTTTTTCTACTTTATTTCCTCTTTAAAATAAATGAATTCTTTCTTTCTTTCTTTCATTCTTGGTTTGAAATATTTAATTCAGCAGAGTTGCAGGTGGTGTGTTTGAAATACTCAATTCAGCAACGTGTGGTTGTGGAATGACAAATAGTATTTATGGCAGTGAATTAACAGTGTTGTTAGAGTATGACTTGTGGTATTTGTTTTGGTCCTTTGTGAGATGTTTAATCCCCCCCCCCCCCCCCCCCCCCCCGGTCCGATTTGCTCCTTTCAGGCTTGAAGTAGTAGTCCTGGGTGGTGGAATTGTTATAACATCAAATGAGACGCTTTCTGCATTTATTCCAGCTCTTTATATTCAGAATTTAAATCCTTACTGTCTATGGGAATTCCTGCATACTGATGATTCCAAATCAGTGGAAATAGAGTGTAGAATCTTGACAGTTAAGCAGAAAAGAATACAGAATGCTACAGTCATCAGGAAAAAAGGTCATGCTAGAGACATTCAGAGAGTAAGAACTATGCACCCAATACAAACAGGTTCATTACACGTTTGATATGCAGAATGTAGGTATAAACTCTGTGTACCCAATACAAATGGCTTCAAAATATATGTTTGGTATACAGAGAGCAGGTATAAACACTGTACTGTGTACCTCATACAAACAACTATTCAAAAGGTACAGAGATCTCATGCTAGCAGAAAAGAATTCTATATGTAATTAATAAATGCACAGAAGTGGCTAGGGTGTTGTATTCAGTCATGGGTACTATTCATGGACTATGTTCTTGAGTAAGTTGCTTTAAATGAATATCAGCTGGTATGAGGTCCCTACAATTAAAACATCTATGAGGTTGCATTCCTTAGGTTTCTCAGAAGACCAGCTAAACTTACAGAAAATGAAGACTCAATTGCTCAGAAGTCTCTTTACAGTTAGTTGATAGGTTCTGGAGGTAATTATTCCTGTTGATACAAGAGTTTTCTCTCTCTGAGGGAAGGGCAGATTGCATGGCTGCAGGATATGGGCATTGCTAGTCACAGGTATAGTCCATCTGCCAAGTCTTTGATTGACCCAAAACTCTAGCAAAAGATACTTGCCCAAGATTGCAAAGCAAACATGCCTGCATTCACAATATATCTCTAAAAAATTACATCAAATTTTCCAGGAAAAGGTAACTTGATAGAACACATAACTTTTTTTGTTGTACAAAGTATATGTGTGGAGTAGACTTGAAATGCGAACTTAACTTTGGAAATATTCAAGCCAGAAAATCTTGCCAACAAACTATTGAAAATGCAGAGGCACAATGAACTGTTTGATCAACTGAATGCACTACACTTTAAATTAACATAAGTGGTTGAGTGTTACACAAATGTGTACCTGTTAGATAATTCTCAGCAGAATCTGTGCGGCACATTGACAAGGCTGGATGTTCGAAATACAGTTATATTCTGAGGACCTGCCACACTGTTTCTATCTGTACAGTTTCACTCACAGGTTTGGGTTGAATGATGGCGATGGTAAAAGATGCTCCAGATGCCATATATCATGCAGTAGAATTGAACCTATTAACCACTCAGCTTTTGATTAAGTTAAACACAATGGATTGGCACAATCATGTCCGCTTTTTCCCTGCTTGCAAGGGTGGGACGGGAACTGATTCTGGCTTGATATCTACAGCTGGATGTCCTTCCTAACACCAACCTCATTTACAGTGAGTGTTGGGTGCTTTTTTGCCGTGGACCCTACACGTCCACTTTACAGTGTGGGCTGGGTGCTTTTTTCCCGTGGCACCTCCACGACCACTTTGCAGTGGAATGATGGGGACCCCAGTCCCTATCATCTCATTTCTACAGCTCAGTAAACTGGAGCAATGTGAAATAAAGTGTCTTGCTCAAGGAAACAACACATCACTCGGTCTGAGAATTGAACTCACAACCTTTCGATTGCAAGGCCAATGCTCTAACCACTAAGCCATGTGTCAGATGAAAATCATTGCAGTATTTCATTACGGCCTTTTATCCACCTGGGTTGATAAAATACCAGTAAAGGACTAGGATTGATATAATTGACCCACCCACCCCCACTATATTGTTGGCCTTGTGTCTAAATTAGACACCATTACTATAGAAGTTACTTGAAAGACAAGCATAATGTTAGAAATTAGGTCAAAAAAGGTGTTTCAGTGATATCTGTGAGAGTTGTCTTAGCTGTTTAACCCTAGGTGAATCCTAATTGAGCATGCCTATGATCAAGACCATTCCATTCTGTCTTTTTGTTATGTGAAATGAACCCAGAACAACATTATTCAATGTATACTTTCCTAAGATGGTAGGATATAAAATGAGGGTGATTTTGCTGTTAATTCTGGCAGGTTCAATGATCATGTAGAAGCTCACTTGTTGGCTCCTGTGTGTTGTGTGTCTTGCATGTTGATTTCCATGTCAATTGTAGATTTCTCAAGAATAGTTCAGAAATACCAACTACTTACATGAACAAATCAAATTTGAAAAAAAGACAATGTCTGACAAGTTTTGCAATCAATTGTCAACATATTGAGATGCACTATGACTAAAAATGAGAAAACAGCCAAAAATAACAACAACAAAATGTTTAAATTTACCTTTTTGTATTCTGGTTTGAACCAAGTTGGCCACAAAGTAGGTGAGCAATGTGTTAATACATGAACACAAGACTCATTCCTATACCCGTTAAGAAACCTACAAAAAAACTAAATTCTTGCTCTAAGTTGACAGCAAGTAATACAGAATTGGCAAATGGGAAAAATTTAGAAAAAAACATTTTTAAAGAAAAATAAATATACTAAAAAAATTTTTTTTTCTCATAAAGAATTTAAAATTCCTGCCTTATATGGTATGGTGTAGCAAAATTAAGTGTTCATCATGTTAATATGATTTCAGTTTTGTGTGTGTTTTTATGTCGAGTTAAGTCCCCCTTTAAAGCAAAAGCTTTTTCACATAGTGTGCATTTGTACGGTTTTTCACCAGTGTGTGTACGAATGTGTCTATTCAGGTCACCACGCAGTGAGAAGGCTTTGTGGCAATATGAACAGGCAAATGGTTTTTCTCCTGTGTGTGTGCGTATATGCTGTGTTAAGTGACATGACTGGGCGAAGGATTTATCACAGTACTGGCAAGCAAATGCTTTCTCAACATTGTGAGTCAAAATGTGAGCTTTGAGTAGGCTCGAATGTATAAATGTCTTCCGACAAACAGGGCATTGCAAAGGTCCTGTGTGGATTTTCAGATGGTTGATAAAATCTTTGTACAGAGTAATTTCCTTTTGGCAGAAGCGACAGACAAAAGATTTGGTTTTTCTGTGCATAGCCATATGTCTCAATAGTTGATGCATATGACTAAACACCTTGTTGCAGTGTTTACAACTGTACATCTTGTCATTCTGTATATGGCTTATATTTTCAACAGTTGTTGGGGAATTGTCTAGATTTCTCAAACTGCTGTTCAGTATCTGCTTGTTTCCAATGTGTGTTATTAAATGTTTTACAAGATGCAAACGCTCAGAAAATGACTGGTTACAAACATTACACAAATAAGAGCCATCAGTAGTATTGCTATCAGCTGTAGTGGATGCAGTAGCTAAGGAACTCTCTTGGATTGTTTCAGGTTTGAGTTCTTTACAGTTTAAAGGATTTGTTTCGGTGGGTTCTGTGTATTCTTCTTTACATTTCTCAGTGAAATACATGGTGTCTGCATTTTGAAAATTGCTGGCTCCCTCAGTTTGGCTATATGCCAACCCTGAATTATCAATGTGGGTTTTCAAATGGAAAATGAAATCATTTTTGTGTTGAAAAGTAGACAAACATTGCTCACATTGGAATTGGTTAACTGTAGCAGCTTGTGACTGAGCTTTTTCTGAGGAAGATTCTGATCTTAGGATATCTTGATTCAACTCTTTGCGGTTCTTCAAACTGGAAGAGGATAGCAAATCAGAACTGGGTACAGATATTTGTTCTGTATGATTCTTCAGATGGACTTCCAATTTGTTATAATTATCAAAGTCTTTATTACAGATTCTGCACTGAAAATAGCCGTCTCTACTGAAATGGCTGGAGGCTTTGTTTGGGGAATGTTGTTGGTCTATGGTCTCCAGGTTTGTTTCAAGTTGCTTCTGAAAATTCTTCTCCAAACCATCCATTTTAACAGAATTTAATTTTAAATTTGGTCTAGGTGTGTGTCTTCTGAAGTGGGTTGTGAATGAATCAACAGTGGAGAAGTAGATGTGACATATCATACATTTGAACAACCTTTTATCTTCGTGCACTGACATATGGTTGACAAAATTGTCGGCAGTTAAATAGTTAACCTTGCAAAACTCACAGGTGTACAGAGTATGTTCGGTATTGCTGGCTGAGTCTTCAGTATCAGCAAAGTTTCCTGAGGATACAGATGTTATGACCAGAGGTGAATCATGATCATTTTCAGATTGGTCGATACAAAAGAAGTTTTGCTGTAAGTCATTATTGGATTCACTTGTCATTGGAAACTTATTCAGATCTACGGTAATATCACCAATGATTTCATTTTGTGTTGTTGCTAATGATGATGATGTGGTGGTCAGTTGGTTCATTGACTGACCATTGGTGTAAGCACTCTCATCCACATAAGCTGCTTCTGTTTGGCCATCAAAATTTACATTGTGCATCATAAAACTGGTGTCTTTATCACACAGCTCTTTTCTTGATACAATATCTTTTTGAGAAAGTTCTTGAGATTTGTCTATGGTTAGGAAAGTGCCACTGTTATTTTTTAAGTTACTCTGAGAAAGCTCTGAACAATCATTTGGTAGGGATAGTTTTACATCGAAATTACTGATGGTGTTTGAAATTTTGTTGCAGTTGCTGCTAGAATTTCCTCCAAGTTTGTCCTGACCACTTGTGCCTGTGATTTCAATGCTGTTTGTGGGGTTGGTTGTGGAAATCTCTTCAAGAAGTACCATGTCTTCACTATTGCCACAATAGCTATCAAGATTAACAAGCTGGTCACTATGAGAAAGGCCTTCTGGAAAACTTGAACTTAAATGAGAATCATTTAGTTCAGACGAAAACTTCTGACTGTTGGTGAGGTCAAAAGCCAGATTTCTGTTAATGAATTGGTCATCAAATTCTGACTGATCACAATAACCATTGAGAATCTGGATTAGTTCCCTGTTTTTCCTAATTGCTTCAGTCAAATTATTGCTTGATGAATAAATATCTGACTTACTCTGGGCTGTGTGAGTTTTCAGATGGTTCACCAATTCTGTAGAACCAACAAACTGCAGTGGACACTGGTCACAAGAAAATGTCTTGGATGGCATATTGTTTTTTCTTCGGCTACTTAATACATTCAGCTTGTTACTGGTTCGAGGTTGTTCTTTGTCTAACGATAATCTGTTAGCATTACTTTTTCCACTATTTAAGTCTGAAATATCATAGTTTAGGAAATCAGTCCTTTCCGTCACCAACTCGTTCAGTCTAGGAGCAGCTGAGTTGGGATTATTAGAATGATCTGAATTCCCTTCCAAAGTGGGTGGGTGAGCTAAATTTAGCAATGAAAACGTGTTGAAATCAATGTTCATGGATAACTCATTGCATTTCTCACAGTAAAACATCCACTGACCAGTTTTTGTTCGGCAATGCACAGCAACATGTTTTAGATCAGCACTTTCAATATTGTTCTGTATAAATTCCATTTTTTTCTTATCTATGTCTCTTTCGGTTTGTATTGCAACACTTTTTGATATTGTTCGAACATCCTTATCGATAACTCCTAGCCGATTTCTCCCAACAATGGAATTTCTGCTGTTATTTACAAACAATTGGAACTGCTTCCGGGCATGATCTTTTCTTGGAGTTGATGAATAGCTTGACTTCAAGAAGTTTCGGCTGTGGATCAACAATCTCTTAGAGTCTCTTTTTATACCATGTTCCTGATTGCGAATTGTTTTAATTGGAAAATTCATCTTACTAGAACTTCCAGACGTTTTTGGTCGATCTTTTCTATGATCTTTGCATAGACCAGTTGATGTTCTCTCATCTAATGGGTCATCATCAAGAATGACTACTTCTTCAATTTCAGGCCGCTTGTGTATTTTAGCAGCAGCTGCAGCACCCTGTTCCACAAATGTGTGCTTGCTGTTTTTACTGCCAAGATGCTGGTTGTTTGAAACATTTTTAACTTCTTTATCTGAGATGTTCCGACATTGAGTAGTTGAAAAATAAGTAGGTGTTACAAGAGGCTTGTCTAAGTTATACTTGTTTCCCTGCATGTTAGTTAATTCCCTCGACTGGCTGTTAAACCACACCGAAGAGTTTTGCAGAACTTTCTTGTTCTGTTCCTGAGCTAAAACTTGGTTATTCACCAGATTACGGACAACATTGCTTCTTCTAATCTTCAGTGGCTTGTTCAAGCCAGCTTCACCTGTAGTAAACACTCTATTTGTTGAAACATTCCCGTGACCCACTGAATGGAGTCTCATGTGTTTTATCAGATGACTCAATGCAGGAAATGACTCAGAGCAGTATTTGCACCGGTAGCGTTTCTCTTCAAAATGAACATTCCGGCAGTGCATGGAGAGGGTACGAAGACTGGCAAAGCGCTTCTCACATTTGTTACACTTGAACACCTTGTCTGTACCCAGGTGTATTTTGACATGTCGGGTAAGGTCACCACGAAGTGTGAATGCTTTTGGACATTGTGGACAGTGAAATGGTCTTTCTCCTGTGTGAATGCGAATGTGTCGGTTGAGGTCACCGCGGAGAGTGAAAGCTTTTTGGCAGTAGTCACATTTGAAAGGCCTCTCACCTGTGTGAGTTCGAATGTGTTGAGTAAGGTGACAGGCCTGTGAAAACATCTTCTTACAGTATTCACATTTGAATGGCTTATCTATCTTTGACAGAGAAATGCTACCAGGGAGAGGATCAGAGGTTTTTTCCAACTGCTCTGGCTGGCCGCTTCCTCCTGCAATAACGTTTGCTGCCTCAGTGGGAGGGCAAACCTGTTGTTGACCTGGAAGACTGGAAGCATTGGTTAGGTTTTGTTGAGATGCAGAAGAATTTTCATTGCTTTGCACTGGCTTCGTCAGTGCAAGACTAATGGAATTTGTGTTTTCTGATGATGTCTCGGAGGTAATTTGTAGAGAGTTAGGGGGACCTTCACCAACAATCATAATAGAAGATGAAGCCTGAGACTGAGGTTGTTGGTTGGAGGATGACAATGATGATGGTATTGTTGTTGTTGTTAATGATAAAGATGATGACAATATGGGTGATGATAACTCACTTGCAGTTGATGTTGGAGTCTCCTCAAAGAAGTTTGATAATGATACATCACTGGATACTGACTGAATAGCCAGATCTGTATTGGAGGTGACCAGCTGAGGAGCTTCATCATAAATAGAAACAGATCCAAAGGAGGGTTCGTCCATTTCGGAGAATAATCTGGCTTCAATTTGGTTCATATCCATAATAATGAGAGCCAGCAATTTTCTTAAGTTTAATTATTATTTTTGTTGCTGTTGTAAGCTACCAATCTTATATTGAGATAAGAAAGATCATAGAATGAACCAAACATTGTGGGTGGTTGTGGATGAACTCAAAGGAATTTTAGAGGAGTGTGACAGAAATTACTTCTTGTCATGATAAATTTATGTCTCAAAATTTCATGTTTCCTTTCTTTAATCTAACTTTAAAAATTAATTTTTCCTTGTAATATTTCTTTTAATAAGGATGATAATGATGACAAGGTAACTATAGATTTCTAAGAATTAAGTAATTCTATTTAGCTAATGCTGGTTGGTTGAGGTGGTTATTGCTTACTGAAATATTTTCAAACATTTTATATGTCAGCAGAGAATAAAAATAAATTTAAACTGTGTATATTGAAGGTGATGATATCACATCAGCAATAGATAAAGTGATAGCAGAAATCCAATGCTCAATCGCTCCACAGTACAAAAAAGAATCTGGAAAAAATAAATAAATAAAGGAAATAATAAAAAAAATAATATAAAAAATATAAGTCACACTCCCATTTTAAATAATAACATTTATAATGTACCATATATTTTGAATAGAGGTTTTGTAAGCACAGTAGATAAGTTGTAAACTGGTTTTCCACATATCTTCATGGAAAAAACTGTGTCCTATACACAAGTATATATGGTATACTGATTTGTTTTGTTGCTGTTGTTTTTCAGTCTCGGATAAGTCTGAGAGAATTCCTTTGCAGCAGAAGTAATAATTCCCTGAACTTTTTTGTGTCATCCTTACATTAGCTACCATGCTTTGATAACATTCACCTTCAATGCTAATCAAATCACTTAGGTAACAGAAGCTTTCAAATATTTCTACAAAGCCTTCTAAACATCTGAATGAATTTATTTTATGGGTACTTCTGTGCATCTGCTACATACAAAATCAACCTACCAGTGGTTCCACTACACCTCTTGTATACCCATAGTTTATATTGGGTACAGCACATGGAATTCATATCTAACTCTTTTCTGCATATTGAACCTGGCCACTTTCCAGATAGGAGGAGAATCCTGTCTTCTTTCCTGCAAACTAAAACATTTGTCCATGCTAAGTTTATTTTGCAGCTCTCAACTCTAGGTTTTGCATCTACACCTCTCTAAATCTTTGACAAATTTGTCATTGGCATACAAGAGTTCATACAGACAGCCAATCTTAAAATTTTTTTAATGGCCTGGAGATGAGGCTGAGAACAGAGTCCTAAGAGACACCTACCTGTATGTTAAATTCCTTGTTAAACTCATTGCTAACTCATACCTTGCTAATAGCATCTCTTTACATGGCTTGTAAAGCTGTCACAAGCCTTTTTTAAAATCTGGTTTTCTTAGTAACTACCAGACTACTGATCATGGAATTCTGTCAAAGGTCTTCTCTATGTTGATGAATACTAAGTAGTGTAGCTAAACAACAACCATCAACAGCAGAATGCTTGAACACAAGGTCTTAGGTACTTGTAGTGAAAGATTTTCATTTCATTTCCACATTTCTCTTCTGTGGTAACTGAAAAATACCTAGTAGTAGTAGTAGTTGACTTCAAGCTTTGTTGGGTCAATGAGGATCAAACATTCCTCCCATCAAATGCAAATGATTGTAATGAATTTGAACTCTACTTGTAGTCTAAAAAATATCTGAAAAATCACTTTATTTCACTTCCATATTTCTTTCATGTGGTGACTGCTTCACAAAGGATGTTTAATAAGACCAAAACATTTTCATTGTTTTCACCAGTTGGCTTTATCACTGTCTATAAATGGGTTTGTTAATTGAAATGTTTACAGTTCCTTTACTAGTACATGGATCATTATGAAAATTTGAAGTATTAGAAGAAATTGATTGCTATTTTAATGTGCTAAAATTATGTTGTGTATGATTGGTTGTTAATTAAAAAGAAAACAGGTGCACTCACAAAATATAATGTAAAAAAACGTAAATAATAAATCAAATGCTATTAGTAACAGACATTAACATACATACATCAGAAAACATCTCCAAAAACAAAATATTCTTATCCACTAGTAATTCGTCAATTAAATCATCAATATTCATCATAATTGATAAAAAGTACTGAGTTCATTTTTTAAAGTTCATATTTGGAAAAAAGTCGATACAATTTTATAAAATGCAAACCATGGATTATTGAAATTTGTTGAAAAACATGTGTTGTTGAAAAACAAAAAAAGCAATAGGGTTAACTGACTTACATTAGAGAGTATATTGTTTCTTTTAAAATTCATGTAAAGATTGTGCTATTTTATACTTTTAAAGAATATCTTGATAATGTGGTTTTGTGCTTTACAGGACATTAAAAGTTAAACACTTAAAATCTGCATTAAAAAAGAATAAAGAAAAATCGAATGTTGCTTTAAGGTTTTAAATATTTACTGAGGGAGCTTTTGCTTACTAATTGTTTGGATAATATCTATTGATTGAAGTTTTTCAATTCACTATATTACATATGTGACAATCTATTATATGTGTATTTAGTGTACAGAAAACTCTTCTGCAGTATTTTCTCACAACCATATGAATAGTCATAACCAGTATCACTAAAAGGTCTGTCAAAAAAGTATCCGACCTTAAGTTGAGTAAAAAAAAAAAAGTATGTACTTGGTGGGCTTCAACAGCAATTCCCCCCTAGCCCAGAAATCCTTCCACTCTTTGAAGTGCATTGGGAATGCTTATTATGGAATAGCTCTTAGCTCCACCATCACAGTCCGTACAATGCATTCTCAGTTCTCAAAGTGAGAGCCTTTCAGTGGCTTCTTCATTTTTGGGAACAACCACAAGTCCTGAAGGAGCCATGTCTGGAGATTAGGAAACCTGACAAATGAATGAAATGCCTTTCTTTGCCAAGAAACCTTGGATCAACTGATCACAGATCCAGTCCTTTGCATCAAACTGCATCACGAAGATGCCAGAGGTCTTCCTGATAGTACCAGTCCTTCTGGTGCATATTTGTGATACACAACACCTTTGTAGTTGAAGAAAACAGTCAGCATCACATGTTTCCACTATGATGGCTGAGTTTGGTTTCTGGGTTGTATTCGGACACTCACATCTCATCTCCAGTTATTTCATTATTTAGGAAACCAGGATTCTTGTAGCCAGTATTGAGTGAAATGAAAGCTGTATACTACTATATTCTGCAAACTTTTGTCTCCCTAACATTGATATTTTCTATAGGAAAAAATAAAGTCAGATACTTTTTGACAGACCACATCCATTCTATTTATTTCTATATATACCAATAACTCTTAGACTTGACAATTGAGTAGAACCTACTTCCCTGAGGAGATCTAATCAATCAATAATGTCTGGTTTTCACCCTTTAACTTTAAACACCACTCAAATTTGGATTGTTTATATTGTTCCCAAATTTTAATCAATTAATTTACTTGGTCTTATGTCTCTAGCTTGTTTTGAAACTTTAAAAGACTGACTAATTCCTTGAAAAATCTCAGTTGATTGAAGATTTTTCAACTAACTATATTACACATATGACACTACCATATTTCCCTGGTTAATATTTGCCAAGTATTCATGCTACTACCATCACCTCCAACACATACCAAACACCACCAGCAGCTGTTAAGGCCCAACAACAATTATTTGTCTGTATATGTAAAGAAAAGGACTAAAATGTATTGCATATTCAAATAAATACAATTTGACACAATGAATAGGTGAAGAAATGTTTTGTGATTAGAAAATAATATATGATATATTTTCCTTACTTTTCTACCTGTGGATGAAATGACATACTGCTCCTATCACATATTTAAACACATAATAATACTGAGGTAATAGGTGGTTGCCTGTTAGATTACATGATTAACTATCTTCAGAATCGAAATACCTTACTTTACATTTAGGTTTGTTAGTATACAATGAAATTAACAAAATAAATAAAGCATTACGGGCCATGAAATTAGATTTTACACACACTCATCCCTGTATGTCACACAAGTTGACTAACACAGGCTGATGTCAAGGAGGGCATCCAGTTATGAAATCCTGTAGCCAAAAATATATATAGACACCCACATTTCAAATTTTCCCTGTGCTTCTTAAGTCAACTGTTTTGTTTACACTTCTAGTTACAGGCTGAAAATCTAAAAAGACAGCAATTGGTGGCCAGTGGTTCTTTAGTGCAGAGGTTAGTGCACTCGCATATCATGAGATAAACAGCGAGGCAAAATATTGATATCTTGAAAAGTGGTTGGTGGATTCCTATTTATTGCCTTTTACAAAACAAATAATTATGCGTCTCAACATTCACATTTATCTACAACCTTTTTCTGATGCTTTTTGTTTCCCCATCGAAAATTGTTCTGTTTGCAATCTTGATATTGAGTAAGGTCCTTCTAGTCTGATCCACGATCATAATAATGTACGAAATGACAACAAACATCGTTGGTGGTGGAGTTGGCCACCTGCAGGAGTGAACCCCAATGTATTGGAATAGCTATTCCAACGAGTCACTCTTGCCTTTCTCTGGGGCAACGTTTTCTTCATTTTGTCAACTGAGACTACGAGGCAGCCTATGCCTGGGCTCCTACACACTGCCCGGGGAAGTAATGTTGAGATGTACTGTTGTTGAAGGAGTGTCACTGACCCCCCCCCCCCCAGATCTACTTAGCGATCCTCATAACAACACTAAATGAGGTTCTCCTTTCAACTATAACAACCATCACCACAAACGATGTTTAACACAGGCGTCTTGTTTTTCCCACGTCCACTTGATGCTACTATAAAAAATACCTAATAGAAAAAGTAATTTAACTGTGCAGCACTAGTGTAATGATTTTAGAAGCTGTACATGCACTCCGTCAGATTTTATCAATACAAATTTACAAAGAAAACAAGCTATACAGGGGAAATAACTCACTTCATTACTTTTGGACTTCATGAAAATCATTTTTTGTCTTGTTCTGTTTCTTTTACACAATTATAACATCGTATTCGCAGACTGATAACGTTTTCCCCTCTGAATGTTCACTAAGTGAAGATAAATTACTTTTGGCAATTTAAATTAAGCACGTTTAAGTGAAATGTATTCACAAACACTGCAAGCTGTAAGTTTAAGGCCACATGAAGCATTGGAGATGGGAGAGGGGCACTAGTTTGCATTCTTACAATCACATGAGGTAATATAAGGTTTTTTGGTAGTGGTGGTGGAGAGAAAGTTTCCTAGTTGCAGACACAAAGTCACAAATTTTAGGAGAGGGTGTTAGTTAATTGAATTGACCCTATTAGAGGACTGATATATATTTTATTGATTCTATAAAGGTGAACTCGATGTGATTTGAAATTAAAACTAAAGGGATATATCTAAATACCGTAAAAGTATTTTGTCTAGTTTTCTAATATTTACATCACTATCACAATAATAATTATTAGTTGGCTCTGTGGAAATTCCAGTCGTTGGCAACTAAGACACAATAATTACTCTGACATATATGTGTTATTTCATCATTGTATTACTTAAATTATTAGACTATTGATTTAATAGTTCCTTCTTACTTATTGGTATTAACTACTCTAACAAAACATCAGTTAATTTTCTAGCTTCAGAGAATTTAACATATGTTCATGACTAAAAACTGGTTGCGGTAAATAAATCCACATTTTATTAACTGTTTCACTCTGTGCTTTATCAATTGCCATTGAATAAACTGGAAACTTAGTTCTTTGTAAAAGGTTCAGTTTAGCAGACGACATTTAATTACACTAAAGCGCATGCGCCAAATAATTGACAATTGAACAAATATATTTTTTAAATATACACTAGTATTCACCTTACTATAGCCACCACCAGCTTCTATTCTGAAGTATATCATATATGTGTATGCGTTTATGTCAGTAATATACTGAAACTAAATGGCGTTTTCTCTTTCTTGTGGCATAGCGTTGCTACATCCCCCTTCCAGAAACACAAATTCGTCTTCTCTTAGCGTTACTACATCCCCCTTCTCATTAAGACTCGAGTAAATGACATTCCCTTCCCTTTTCGCTTCATAACGTTACTGCTTCCCCCATCCATCAATACAAATAAATAGCCTTCTCTTTCTTTTGCCTCACACCATTACTATTTCCCTTCAACATTCTTCACTCTCTCTTATTTCTCCCTCACATCATTGCTATTCTCCTCCCATCAAAACATTTTCTCTCTTTTTACTCATCCCCTTTCATCGTCGCATACAAGCGTAATAATTGTTTCTATTTTTGGCACAAGGCCAGCAATTACATCAATGCATTACTGGTACTTTATTTTATCGACCCCCGTAAGGATGAAAGGCAAAGTTAACCTCAGAGCATTAGGGAAAAATGCTTTCCGGTATTTGATCCGGCCCTTTACTTTTTGAGTTCAAATCCCACCGAAGTTAACTTTACCTTTCATCCTTCCGGGGTCGACAAAATAAAGTACGAGTCAAATACTGGAGTCGATTTAATCGACTTTCCCTCTCTCCAAGTTGTAAGTCTTGAGCCTAAATTAAAAACATTTTAAAGTTACGCTGAGTTTAAGTTTTGACTTTCATATCTCTATGATCAACAATAACTTCTAGTATAGACTCAAAGCCAGAAATTTGGAGATAGAAGTTAGTTGATTAAATCGACTTTCAGTACTTGACTAGTAGTTTATTTTATTAATTACAGAAAAAAAAAAAATATATATATATATATATATACGAAAGGACAAGTTGACCTCAGCAGGATTTTGAAAAAGTTAATCAAGGTCTCACTCTCTACCCTTTCAACCGCATCCACCACACAACTGCCTACCTTTCCAGACTAAAGGAAAATGGCAGCGCTATCTTCATGATGGATCAGTCTAACATGCGTGAGCAGCTGTTCGACATAGCTCCACAAGTTAGTAACGCTTGGACACAGGACAAGTGCATGCAGAACAGTGTGTATCTCATATAGGCTCAGTTGACGGCACTTCAGTGCATATAGAGCTTATTTCAAACCAGCAAAGCCTCCTGGTAGCACTGCTAACCTAACGATTTCTGGAACTTATCTGCCGGCCCCGGGCTGAAAGTTCTTCGCAAGAGGGTGGCTAATTGATTGTCTTCAATGCCCAGAGTCTCCCCAACAACATTGTCACTTTTCTCCGCCAATAATTTCTATAGAAATTGGGGACAATACAATGAAAACAATGGGATTTACATCGAGTAAAGGAAAAGGGACATCATTGAAGAGAATTTTTTTTATATATAACAACAATAACAATTGTAATAAATATTCATAACAATAGAAAACTATTACAAATATCAACTAAGATAATACATATATATAGTATTATTATAGAACACCCAACACGGTTTCAATGGGAGAAGAAAAACATTTCCTCGTGTTTTTTTTTCGTGTGTTATCAACTAATCTAACCGCCAAGATTCCGGTTATCAAGTTTTTTTCTTCGGATAACCCCTGTCCTCGGAGTTTTGCCTACGGATATTTTTTTCGCGGGTTATCAACAAATATGACCTACAAACCAGTCGGAAACGACTAGATTTGTAGAGAAGGAGTTTCGCAGATCCCACACCTCTCGCGTTTGGTGGGAAATAATCATCTGTTTTTTTTCTGGACCTCTTAGGTGCTTGCAATCGACTTTTTTTCCAGGATAAGGGTTAGGGTTACAGTTAGGGTTTCCGTTTTCCGGAAGCACCTAAGACAGGCATGGGCAACCTTTATCGAGCAGTGGGTCGCAATAGGATGTATTTCTTACATAGCGGGCCGCATTACTAAAATATTCAAGGCAGTTTTTAAATTAGGCGTGACATTCAGAAAGCCAAACGGGCCGCAGTTTGCCCATGACTTATCTAAGAGGTCCAGAAAACAAAAAACAAACCAAGGAAAGATAATTATTTCCCACCAAGCGGGAGAGGTGTGTAGATCTGCGAAACATTCGCACCCTTTTACCACCCTACTTTTTCTACAAATCTAGTCGTTTTCAACTGGCTTCGAGGTCCTACTCGTTGATAACACGCGAAAAAAAAAAGTCATAGGGAAAACTCCGAGGAGGTGGGGTTATCAGAGTGGGGCACGGGAACCCCCTCCCCTGTTCTCCTGGAAAAAAGTCCTTCGAGGTTAGATTAGTTGATAGCACACGAAAAAAAAAAAAAAAAATTGTTTTTCTCCACCGAAATCGAATGGGGTGTTCTTTACATAAATTTACCACACACATATATATATATATATATATATATATATATAGACTTACCTCGGCTTAACTAGTCGTCCGTTCTATTCAGTTCTATGTACTAGGGTGTCTATTTGTGTCCGACATATCAAATAAGGCTCATAATGTCTGTCGATTAGCAATAGTAAAGTCCGATTTCAGGTTGAAAAAACAACAAAACAACAACAACGTGATGAAAGACAGTGAAGAAGGAAGGGGAGGAGGGCAATCTTTGACAGTCTCCGTTGTTCCCCGAGTCATGTGTCACATATTTCAGCAAAGGCGCAGCACGTCCTACTATACACATACGCACACAAACAATAAACAATACGCTCACTGCATCACTTACACTAACATAAATATACACATACATGCATACATAGAAACTCATTCCTTGATATACAGATATCCTTATGCACATAAACTCATATACTCATATACACACTTAAACAATTACAGAGAAGCTATACATACACACTCAAACAATTACAGAATCTCTCTCTCTCACATGCTCATAACCCTTCGTATAGTACATAGTAAAACAATTAAGACAGAAACTCATAATCCCCTCCCAAACATACAGTCATTATAGAGAAAAACAACCTCATATACACAGATATAAACTCAGACATCATATCGAAACACACGCACAGTCAAATATATCCCTTCAAACAAATATTTACATACAAACATGAAGCAAACGCACACATATAAACACAGCTTCAAACATACTAATATAATACACATAAACTAAACTATCGCACATGGTTTCACTTACACAATCATACAAAAGACACTCAGTCAACTACAAATACGCACCTGGACATGCACACACAATTTCATTCTCAAACACAACTCATATTTTCAGACATAGACACACCTACAATCTCACAAAGATACGAGACTTGTCCTTAGAAAGACACGAGAACTACAAACTCATATACACACCTACATCGTCTCTCTAACATGAGACACCCACACCCAAGTATACATAAAGGTGTATTTACCTTACACACACATACTATATATCTCTCTCACTTTCTGTCACATATACACTAAGGCATGACATCACCACAAACATACCAATCCCTTCCCCGTCGCTTTCTGTCACTGACACTAGGATAGGGAGCCTCTACGCGGCCGTTACAGCTGCTAGAGATAGCAGCCAAATTTCTCCCACTCCACATTTTATATTCTTAAAAATAGTAAGGTCATATTAGACAATGTAGTTTTAGATTACAAAAGAGACGGTGAGGTCACGGTTGGAACAGATCAGGACTGACTAGAGACTAAGTCACAACATTTATCACGCACACTATACATAAATTTCATTCTGATTGTTTTTAAAGTATCGTATAATCAATTGAATAATGGTCTTATTAATCGTTTGTCTAGTAACAATGTTTCCTAACTGGGTGGACTGGAGCAATGTGAAATAAAATGTCTTGATTGCTCAAGGACACAACGCGTAGCTGGGAATCGAACTTACGATCGTGAGCCACACACCATAACTACTAAGTCACGTGCCTTCACACACTTATACTTACTTGCACACATACATATACAGTGACCAAGATATAAAAGTATAAGTAAACAAAAGTCCCTCTATTGTTCTGTAACAACAAATTATTTCAGTAATTTCACGTTAAACCAAGGGAGTGTCTGGTGAAAACAGGTTGGAAAGAGAGAAAAGAAACTTAACGATTTTTTGTTTACTTTTAGTTTTTCTTGACCACATAAAGATTAACTTTACAACACTAAATCATAAACACTTAGAAAAAGTTAATGCTTCTAAATGATTGAAAACATTGCGCAGGTAGTCATTAAGTTTACAACATTATAAAGCCAAGAATACATAAAAAATTAAGGAATGATTCTTCTTTCCCCACCATCACAACTATTACCGCCCAGTCAACCACCATCATCGCCACTAACACAATTATCATAGGTAGTTCTTAAGTAAAAGGGGAAAAAGGAAAGAAACCCCCACATAACCAGGTAATACACACATCTTGGACCACATACAACAAAAGGCAGAGGAGGAAAGGGTGAACAAACGAACTGCTGCCAGAACAAAAGATAACAATATCGCGAGGAGCACTGGAAAACCTCTCTAATAATTTTTAAGGCAAGCCAGTAGGCTGGGACACCCAAGCGCCTTCACAAACATCACTGGTTACCTCAGTTAGGTGAACCGCCAGTGATGACAAGAACCTCACAGTCAGCGGCCCAACTCCCCCAAAAGTATCGAACACTACGGGCTGGAAAATGTAGTTAACAGACAGATCTTGGTATTTCAGAATTTTGTTGCTCTTGCCCCAACCGCAGCATCCAGGATGTGGGAAGAAGCAAAAGAGTCACTGATTGTGACGTCCCAGATAAGACACCTGCCTTTTATCCAGGGGACAGGGTAAGACCATTAGGCCTTTTCCCATCAATTCTGGACAACCCAGACGGTTCCAAAATTGAGGGGATGTTTGCCCGGACCAAAGCTCTCTTGATGATGAGGTTTAGCTCAGTGTGAAGCGCAAAGCGACCAGCATTCAGACGGCAAGATAGACCATGAAGGCTTGTGGAGTTGAGGAGCCTACCACACTGACATTTCAGACTCGTACAGACATCGGCACCCACTCTGAGGGCAATGGGAACATGAAGATCGTCCCAGCTGTGTAGGCCTCTGATGTTAGCCACAGGTAGGGTATCAGCCCAGTCACCTGAGTATTTGATGCTAGCAGACAGTTAGCAGATTCTTGAGAACTGGTTTGACTGGTTGAAAAGAGAGTCAAAAGTGGCCTTCGAATGTATGTTGTCCTAAACTCTTGGTCTCCGTTTGTCCTCTACTGTGTCAGGAACAGACAAACCCAGCTCTCTCCATTGTCAAAGATCTTCATCCACCTCCCTGTTGGAAACGAGAGGATGTTTCCCACCAGGGTGGAGAAAAAGAAGCAAGGGAGAGAGATGGACGAACATTTACGTAGACCAAGGCCTCCAAACCACTTGGGTAATGCAGCCTGACTACGGGGCTCTAGAGAGAATCTGACATTAACCAAGCACTCGAAACTCTTGAAGATTAGGTCATCAAAGAGTTGGAGACAAGACGAGAATCTGTGAGATGGGCTAACCCTGAGCATATATATAAGCTTAGGAATTGATAGGTAATTCCTGAGTATAAAAAACTTTGATGGGGCTCAATTGCCTCAATGTTCTTCAATAATTGCTCAAGGCTAACCATCTTGGATTGGAAATTTGACTCAAAAGGTCTGTAATTGGGGCTCCCAAGGGGAACCATGCCAACAAGCGAGAGAGCGCAATGAAAGGGAAGGACTCAGCAAACAAATCTATTGTCTGATGTTGAGAATCTAGAGCTCACATTTGGAGCTATTGACTTGGAGACCCCGGTGGCCAAGCTCTTCAATCATTTTTAAGATGCTAAACCTAAATGACTACAAGAGAGAGAGAAAGAGAGCAGAACAGATTAAGGATAAAGAAATGACCCCCACCCTTTTCTCAGCTATCAAAGGTAACTCTTCATGATAGAATAATAAATCTAAATGAATGCCAGAGCAGAGAAAATATATAAACAATATATAAACAAACAAGATTAAACCTAAATGACTGCAAGTGAACCATAGACACATTAAGGATTAAGCAATACACCCAACATCACATCTACCTCAGGTAGCCCGTAAGTTTAAGATGCTAAATATATATGAACACAATAGAGTTGATAATATGTGGGCCGTAAACAAATGGCACTGATTGTTCTTTTAAAATGGTGCCAAAGTGAAGACACATGCAGAACGAAATACACATAGAGACATATGGAGGACTTTCACAAGACATTAGTCAGCATGAGGCTATAGTGGAGGATAATTTTTGCAGGTGCCAGGCAGTGGGATTGGAGCTGCAAAGTGAACTTCTTAACCATACATGTATGTGTGTTGGACATCCATCGGTTTTGATGCTAAGTGTTTAATTTATTTGATCAACAATGGCTGAGCATCCCACAGATATTAGTGCCCTTAACATAGTTCCCAGTGAGATTCAGCATGACATAGGATGTGTGTGACAAGGCTGGTCTTTTGAATTACAGGTAAACTCATTTTTTTCAAATTTTCCACCTGAATGGATTAGAGTAACATTAAGATATATTGTCTTGCTCAAAAACACAACGCACAACTAGGAATTGAACTCTCAATCATATTAAACACCCTAACAACAAAGCCATATACTTACACAGTATACAGCTATACCTGTACTTACATAGACACATTTTTCATAATTGTTACAGGCAGTCCTTAAGTTTATCACACTAAACCATGAGTGCAGTTAATATCATCATCATCTTCGTTTAACGTCCGTTTTCCACGTTAGCATGGGTTAGATGGGAGTTATCCCACTTGAGGCAAGGCTGGTCGAGTGACCATGTCTCGCTCATATAGGACTATCTGGCAGGTTTTCTATGGCTGGATGCCCTTCCTAACACCAACCACATTTACAGTGTGGTACTTTTACCTGACACAAACCCAAACTGCATTTCATCTAGATCAATTCGCTCTCTGATTAGTTGCGCTATAACTCTTTCTGTGACCTTTATGACCTGGTCAACTAACTTAATACCTCTATAGTTTCCCCTATCTAGAGCATCCTCTTTACCCTTGTAGCAGTTAATGATGATGCTGCTACGCCAGTCTTTCGGTATGACCCCATTCTGTATTACTTGGTTAACTATACGGGTGACTATAGTGTGTCCCACCATACCAGATACCTTCAACATCTCGGCAACTATCTCCGAGGGCCCAGCTGCCTTGCCTGTCTTCATATCTTTGATTGCCTTACTTATTATACTACCTTTAACTTGAATATGTAGTTAGTTATTTTGTCACAAGTCAACCACCATCAAATAGACTTATGCTTAAAGGTTTTCCAACCATGACCACTTCATCTTTTGGTTATCTACAACTAAATTGTGCAATCATCATCATCATCATCATCGTTTAACGTCCATATTCCTTGCATGGGTTTGGACGGGGGGTTTTCCCACTTGAGGCAAGAGTGGTTGTCTTGCTCGCATAGGACTGTCTGGCGGGTTTTCTACGGTTGGATGCCCTTCCTAACACCAACCACATTTACAGTGTGGAACTGGGAGGTTTTTACCATGTTGCCTACACGGCCACATTACAGCGTGGACTGTGTGTTTTTTGTCATGACACCTACACGACCTCATTTGTTTCGGGCTGGATGTTGTGGTACCAACATAACTTTACATTGAAAAGGGTGGTGTGGATGGAGTGGGGGTAGTGGGACGGGGGGGTGTATTTTGTTAGAGGTGCCTACTGACTGTAGTAGGTTTCACTTTGTACTTAGGTAAGGCGGGTCTTCTCTATTACTGTGTAGCGCAAAAGCTCTCGGGCCAGTGACATTGTCTTGGAGAGGTGTAAATGTGTGAGGTCGGAATTTATCAAGTCGTCCCAGGTTTTTCTGGGTCTGCCTACTCCGTGGCTACCGTCTATTTTTATTGCCCTGCACTTTTTTTTATACAGCTGTCGTCTTTCATGCGCATCACGTGACCGTACCAATGTAGCCTTCTCTCGAGTAAACAACATCTGATCCCTCTTATTTCTAATTTTTTCCTTGCAATGCTTTCTTCAATTTTTACAATGGAAGGATATGATTAGAAATACTTGTGGTTGCTATTTTTAGCAAACTGAGTGATCATCTAGAGCAATTATGGCCAACCAGTGACACTCATGATGCATGAGACACTTGATAACTTGTATGTCACGCATAATATCAAGATTTACATAAACATAGTGATTTTTTTAATTAAAGTTTTGTAACCTAATCTTTAGGTTCAACTCTTTTTGTGATTTGTTTAAAGCAATATATAGTGTAGTGTGTCCTACATGTATAATATATAGTGTAGTATGTCTTACATGTATAATATATAGTGTAGTATGTCCTACATGTATAATATATAGTGTAGTATGTCTTACATGTATAATATATAGTGTAGTATGTCCTACATATGTAACATATAGTGTAATAGGTCCTACATATATAATATATATTGTAATAGCTCCTACATATATAATATATAGTGTAATAGGTCCTATGTATGTAATATATAGTGTAGTATGTCCTACATATATAATATATAGTTTAATAGGTCCTACATATATAATATATAGTGTAATAGGTCCTATGTATGTAATATATAGTGTAATAGGTCCTACATATATAATATATAGTGTAATAGGTCCTATGTATGTAATATATAGTTGTAATAGGTCCTATGTATGTAATATATAGTGTAATAGGTCCTACATATGTAATATATAGTGTAATAGGTCCTATGTATGTAATATATAGTGTAATAGGTCCTACATATATAATATATAGTGTAATAGGTCCTACATATATAATATATAGTGTAATAGGTCCTATGTATGTAATATATAGTGTATGTCCTACATATGTAATATATAGTGTAGTATGTCCTACATATATAATATATAGTGTAGTATGTCCTACATATGTAATATATAGTGTAGTATGTCCTACATATATAATATATAGTGTAGTATGTCCTACATATATAATATATAGTGTAGTATGTCCTACATATATAATATATAGTGTAGTATGTCCTACATATATAATATATAGTATAATAGGTCCTATGTATGTAATATATAGTGTAATAGGTCCTATGTATGTAATATATAGTGTAATAGGTCCTACATATATAAAATATAGTGTAATAGGTCCTATGTATGTAATATATAGTGTAGTAGGTCCTACATATATAATATATAGTGTAATAGGTCCTATGTATGTAATATATAGTGTAATAGGTCCTATGTATGTAATATATAGTGTAGTATGTCCTACATATGTAATATATAGTGTAATAGGTCCTATGTATGTAATATATAGTGTAGTATGTCCTACATATATGATATATAGTGTAGTATGTCCTACATATATAATATATAATGTATGTCCTACATATGTAATATATAGTGTAATAGGTCCTATATATGTAATATATAGTGTAGTATGTCCTACATATATAATATATAGTGTAGTATGTCCTACATATATAATATATAGTATAATAGGTCCTATGTATGTAATATATAGTGTAATAGGTCCTATGTATGTAATATATAGTATAATAGGTCCTATGTATGTAATATATAGTGTAATAGGTCCTATGTATGTAATATATAGTGTAATAGGTCCTATGTATGTAATATATAGTGTAGTATGTCCTACATATATAATATATAGTGTAATAGCTCCTATGTATGTAATATATAGTGTAGTATGTCCTACATATATAATATATAGTGTAATAGGTCCTATGTATGTAATATATAGTGTATGTCCTACATATGTAATATATAGTGTAGTATGTCCTACATATATAATATATAGTGTAATAGGTCCTATGTATGTAATATATAGTGTAGTATGTCCTACATATATAATATATAGTGTAGTATGTCCTACATATATAATATATAGTGTAGTATGTCCTACATATATAATATATAGTGTAGTATGTCCTACATATATAATATATAGTATAATAGGTCCTACATATGTAATATATAGTGTAATAGGTCCTACATATGTAATATATAGTGTAATAGGTCCTATGTATGTTATATATAGTGTAATAGGTCCTACATATGTAATATATAGTGTAATAGGTCCTATGTATATAATATATAGTGTAATAGGTCCTATGTATGTAATATATAGTGTAATAGGTCCTATGTATGTAATATATAGTGTAATAGGTCCTACATACATAATATATAGTGTAGTATGTCCTACATATGTAATATATAGTGTAGTATGTCCTACATATATAATATATAGTGTAATAGGTCCTATGTATGTAATATATAGTGTAGTATGTCCTACATATATAATATATAGTGTAGTATGTCCTACATATATAATATATAGTATAATAGGTCCTACATATGTAATATATAGTGTAATAGGTCCTACATATGTAATATATAGTGTAATAGGTCCTATGTATGTAATATATAGTGTAATAGGTCCTATTTATGTAATATATAGTGTAATAGGTCCTATGTATGTAATAGATCCTATGTATGTAATATATAGTGTAGTATGTCCTACATATATAATATATAGTGTAATAGGTCCTATGTATGTAATATATAGTGTAATAGGTCCTATGTATGTAATATATAGTGTAATAGGTCCTACATATATAATATATAGTGTAGTATGTCCTACATATATAATATATAGTATAATAGGTCCTACATATATAAGATATAGTGAAGTATGTCCTACATATGTAATATATAGTGTAGTATGTCCTACATATATAATATATAGTGTAATAGGTCCTATGTATGTAATATATAGTGTAGTATGTCCTACATATATAATATATAGTGTAATAGGGCCTATGTATGTAATATATAGTGTAATAGGTCCTATGTATGTAATATATAGTTGTAATAGGTCCTATGTATGTAATATATAGTGTAATAGGTCCTACATATATAATATATAGTGTAATAGGTCCTATGTATGTAATATATAGTGTAATAGGTCCTATGTATGTAATATATAGTGTAGTATGTCCTACATATATAATATATAGTGTAATAGGTCCTATGTATGTAATATATAGTGTAGTATGTCCTACATATATAATATATAGTGTAATAGGTCCTATGTATGTAATATATAGTGTAATAGGTCCTATGTATGTAATATATAGTTGTAATAGGTCCTATGTATGTAATATATAGTGTAGTATGTCCTACATATGTAATATATAGTGTAGTATGTCCTACATATGTAATATATAGTGTAATAGGTCCTATGTATGTAATATATAGTGTATGTCCTACATATGTAATATATAGTGTAGTAGGTCCTACATATATAATATGTAGTATAATAGGTCCTATGTATGTAATATATAGTGTAATAGGTCCTATGTATGTAACATATAGTGTATGTCCTACATATGTAATATATAGTGTAGTATGTCCTACATATGTAATATATAGTGTAGTATGTCCTACATATGTAATCATCATCATCATCATCATCAACGTTTAACGTCCGTGTTCCACGCTTGCATGGGTTTGGACGGGGGTAGTCCCACTTGAGGCAAGAGTGATTGTCTTGCTCGCATAGGACTGTCTGGCAGGTTTTCTACAGTTGGATGCCCTTCCTAACACCAACCACATTTACAGTGTGGGTCTGGGAGGTTTTTACCGTGTTGCCTACACGGCCACATTACAGCGTGGACTGTGTGTTTTTTTGTCGTGACACCTACACGATCTCATTTGTTTCGGCCTGGATGGCGCGGCACCAACATAACTTTACATAGAACGGGGTGGTGTGGATGGGGTGGGGGTGGTGGGACGGGGTGTATTTTGTTAGAGATGCCTACTGGCTGGAGTAGGTTTTACTATATATTTAGGTAAGGCGGGTCTTCTCTGTTACTGAGTACCGCCAAAGGTCTCGGTCCAGTGACATTGTCTTGGAGAGGTGTAAGTGTGTGATGTCGGAGTTTATCAGCTCGTCCCAGGTTTTTCTAGGTCTGCCTATTCCGTGACTACCGTCTATCTTTATTGCCCTGCACTTTGTTATACAGCTATCGACTTTCATGCGCATCACGTGTCCATACCAACATAGCCTTCTCTCGAGTAAACAACATCTGATCCCTCTTATCTCTAATTTTTTCCTTAGTTCGTTTATGCTTTGCCGTTCACGTATATTACTGTTACACATCCAGCGGAGCATGCAAACTTCGTTCCTCTCTAGTCTGCGTATATCCTCTGCACACAATGCCCAGGTCTCACTGCCATGCAGCATTGCTGTTCGTATGCAGGCATCGTACAACCTGCCTTTCATTTTTAGGGAGAACCATTTAGCAGCTAATAGTGGTATAAGCTCTCTGAACTTTTTCCAACCAGTTCTGACTCTAGCTACAGTACTTTCAGAGCACCCTCCCCCACTGCTGATTTTATCGGCCAGGTAACGGAAGCTGTCCACTATTTCTATAGAACCCTCTGCGCAATTGAAAGAGCTAGTATTTTGTGGGCACTTGCTGCTACTTATTGCACCAGAACACCGGCCACATGTAAAATCTATGTTCTTAGTTAGCTTACCTGTGATCCCACTACATCTTTTATGCACCCATACTTTGCATTTAGGACATAAAATGGAGTTTCTACCTACGCCTTTCCTACACACCGAGCACGACCATTTCCCAGAAGGGACCGCCGCCTTGTTTTCTTTCCTACAAACTAGTACTTTGGTCTTAGCCAGGTTAATTTTAAGTCCTTTTGACACTAGGCCGTGCTTCCATGTTTGGAATTTCTTCTCTAGCTCGGCCATTGATTCCGCTATGAGTGTCAGGTCGTCTGCGTATAGGAGTTCCCATGGGCAGCCTGTCTTGAACTCCTCTGTTATAGCCTGAAGGGCAATAATAAATAGTAGGGGGCTGAGAACAGAGCCCTGATGGACGCCAACTTTTACGCTAAACTCTTCACTATATTCGTTGTTAATTCTAACCTTGCTGACTGTTTCTTTATACATGGCTTGTATAACCCTCACAAGCCATTCGTCAACGCCTAGTTTTCTAAGAGCCCACCAGATAATGGAGCGGGGGACTCTGTCGAAGGCTTTCTCCAAGTCGACAAAAGCTAAGTAGAGGGGTTTACCTTTAGCTAGGTACTTCTCCTGTAGTTGTCGTACTATGAAAAGAGCGTCTGTGGTACTTTTGCCTGACACAAACCCGAACTGCATTTCATCTAGGTCAATTCTCTCTCTGATTAGTTGCGCTATTACTTTTTCCGTGACCTTCATGACCTGGTCGATTAATTTAATGCCTCTATAGTTACTCCTATCTAGGGCGTCTCCTTTACCCTTATAACAGTTAACGATGATGCTGCTATGCCAGTCCTTCGGAACAACCCCATTCTGTACGACTTGGTTAACTATGCGGGTGACCATGGTGTGTCCCACCGTGCCAGATGCCTTCAGCATCTCAGCAACTATTTCCGAAGGCCCAGCCGCCTTACCCGTCTTCATATCCTTGATTGCCTTACTTATTATACTCCCCTCGACTAACACTGCTGGTCCCTCTATTGGGTCGATATGGGGGAGACTGTCTTTCTCCCATTTATTCTCCTCATTTAGTAGCCTTTCATAGTGACACTTCCAAGCTACCTTCTTATCAGCGTCGGTGATGGCAAGTGTGCCATCGTCGTTTAGTACACACTTCTCCCCGACAATATCACGGTTTTCCTTGACGCATTGCCTAGCAATCCTGAAGACCTCACGTTTTTGGTCATCGCGTTGTAGAACATGCTTGAACTTTCTTTCCTCAGCTTCCCTTCTTGCTAAGTACACTTGTCTCCTAGCTTCCCTCCTGGCCACTTGATAGTCTTCTCTACTTCCCCCATCCCACCATACTTTCCAAGCCTGCTTTTTGGCCTTAATTGACCCCTCCACCTTACTGTTCCACCACCATGTTACTCTCCTCCTGCCTACAGGCCTGCTCCAGCCGCAGACTTCGTCTGTCGCCAACAGCAGGTTTGCTTTCAGAAATTCCCACTCTCCCTCTATATTGTCCGACTCTAAATGTTCTTCCTTACTGTCGAAAGCATCAAGTAATATGCTTTGAAATTTATTCCTGGCTGTGGGGTCCTTTAGCTTCCATATTTTTCTCCTGAGGATAGTCCTCTTCTGCTGTCGAGTACGTCTCGTCCTGACTATGAGGTCGCTAATTATCAGTCTATGTTGGGAGGTGCATTCTTCATGGGGGAGGGATTTAGTGTTTACAACAGACACTCTGTCACGTCTTCTGGTAAGGATATAATCTACCTGGCTTGTGTGTTCCCCGGATCTATAGGTGATCAGGTGATTGTCACGTTTTTTGAAGTTAGTGTTACAGATAGTTAGGTTATTTGCATCACAGAATTCCAGGATTCTGGAGCCTTCCTCATTTCTAGTACCAAACCCATAGCCTCCATGGATTTCGTCGTAGCCGTCACAATGTTGTCCAAGGTGACCATTTAGGTCGCCTGCGATAATTATATAGTCACTGTCGGATATTTGGGAGGTAGTTAGCATCAGTGTCTCATAGAATCTGTCTTTTATAGTGCCGGGCAGTCCGGATTGGGGTGCGTACGCAGATATTACTGTCACCGTAGTTCTATTGAGGACAAGTCGTATTTTAATTATTCTGTCATTCACTCTATTTACGTCTATTATCTTATCTGCCCACTTTTCTGCTACCATGATTCCTACTCCACCCAGCCCATCGTCGTTTCCCACCCAGAAAAGCTTATAACATCGTTTTTTACCCTCAATGAACCTAGCAGACCCACCCCTCCACCTGGTCTCTTGAATACAACAAACATCGACCTCCTTACGTTCAAGCATTTCTACAACCTCGTTAGCGCGACCCTTTAGGGTGCCTACATTTATGGTACCAACTCTGAAGTTTTGGATTGCGTTTGGGGGTTGGGGGCGGGGGGCGATGGGGTTATGTTAGCCGTCCGCGGTCGAAACAATGAGGAGTGCTCGCAATATAGTGTAATAGGTCCTATGTATATAATATATAGTGTATGTCCTACATATGTAATATATAGTGTAGTATGTCCTACATATGTAATATATAGTGTAATAGGTCCTATGTATGTAATATATAGTGTATATCCTACATATGTAATATATAGTGTAGTATGTCCTACATATGTAATATATAGTGTAATAGGTCCTATGTATGTAATATATAGTGTATGTCCTACATATATAATATATAGTGTAGTATGTCCTACATATGTAATATATAGTGTAATAGGTTCTACATATATAATATATAGTGTAATAGGTCCTACATATATAATATATAGTGTAATAGGTGCTATGTATGTAATATATAGTATATGTCCTACATATGTAATATATAGTGTAATAGGTCCTACATATATAATATATAGTGTAGTATGTCCTACATATATAATATATAGTGTAATAGGTCCTATGTATGTAATATATAGTGTAATAGGTCCTACATATATGATATATAGTGTAATAGGTCCTACATATGTAATATATAGTGTAATAGGTCCTATGTATGTAATATATAGTGTAACAGGTCCTATGTATGTAATATATAGTGTAATAGGTTCTACATATATAATATATAGTGTAGTATGTCCTACATATGTAATATATAGTGTAATAGGTCCTATGTATGTAATATATAGTGTAATAGGTCCTATGTATGTAATTTATAGTGTAATAGGTCCTACATATGTAATATATAGTGTAATAGGTCCTACATATGTAATATATGGTGTAATAGGTCCTATGTATGTAATATATAGTGTAGTATGTCCTACATATATAATATATAGTGTAGTGTGTCCTACATATATAATATATAGTGTAGTGTGTCCTACATATATAATATATGGTGTAATAGGTCCTATGTATGTAATATATAGTGAAATAGGTCCTATGTATGTAGTATATAGTGTAGTATGTCCTACATATATAATATATAGTGTAGTATGTCCTACATATATAATATATAGTGTAGTGTGTCCTACATATATAATATATGGTGTAATAGGTCCTATGTATGTAATATATAGTGTAATAGGTCCTATGTATGTAATATATAGTGTAATAGGTCCTATGTATGTAATATATAGTGTAATAGGTCCTACATATGTAATATATAGTGTAATAGGTCCTACATATGTAATATATGGTGTAGTGTGTCCTACATATATAATGTATGGTGTAGTATGTCCTACATATATAATATATAGTGTAGTGTGTCCTACATATATATGTAGCGTAATAGGTCCTATGTATGTAATATATAGTGTAGTATGTCCTACATATATAATATATAGTGTAGTATGTCCTACATATATAATATATAGTGTAGTATGTCCTACATATGTAATATATAGTGTAATAGGTCCTACATATGTAATATATAGTGTAGTATGTCCTACATATGTAATATATAGTGTAATAGGTCCTACATATGTAATATATAGTGTAGTATGTCCTACATATATAATATATAGTGTAATAGGTCCTATGTATGTAATATATGGTGTAATAGGTCCTACATATATAATATATAGTGTAATAGGTCCTATGTATGTAATATATAGTGTATGTCGTACATATGTAATATATAGTGTAATAGGTCCTATGTATGTAATATATGGTGTAATAGGTCCTACATATGTAATATATAGTGTAGTATGTCCTACATATGTAATATATAGTGTAATAGGTCCTACGTATGTAATATATAGTGTAGTATGTCCTACATATGTAATATATAGTGTAATAGGTCCTACATATGTAATATATAGTGTCGTATGTCCTACATAGATAATATATAGTGTAATAGGTCCTATGTATGTAATATATGGTGTAATAGGTCCTACATATATAATATATAGTGTAATAGGTCCTATGTATGTAATATATAGTGTATGTCCTACATATGTAATATATAGTGTAATAGGTCCTATGTATGTAATATATAGTGTAGTATGTCCTACATATATAATATATAGTGTAGTATGTCCTACATATATAATATGTAGTATAATAGGTCCTACATATATAATATATAGTGTAATAAGTCCTATGTATGTAATATATAGTGTAATAGGTCCTACATATATAATATATAGTGTAGTATGTCCTACATATGTAATATATAGTGTAATAGGTCCTATGTATGTAATATATAGTGTAATAGGTCCTATGTATGTAATATATAGTGAAATAGGTCCTATGTATGTAGTATATAGTGTAGTATGTCCTACATATATAATATATAGTGTAGTATGTCCTACATATATAATATATAGTGTAGTGTGTCCTACATATATAATATATGGTGTAATAGGTCCTATGTATGTAATATATAGTGTAATAGGTCCTATGTATGTAATATATAGTGTAATAGGTCCTATGTATGTAATATATAGTGTAATAGGTCCTACATATGTAATATATAGTGTAATAGGTCCTACATATGTAATATATGGTGTAGTGTGTCCTACATATATAATGTATGGTGTAGTATGTCCTACATATATAATATATAGTGTAGTGTGTCCTACATATATATGTAGCGTAATAGGTCCTATGTATGTAATATATAGTGTAGTATGTCCTACATATATAATATATAGTGTAGTATGTCCTACATATATAATATATAGTGTAGTATGTCCTACATATGTAATATATAGTGTAATAGGTCCTACATATGTAATATATAGTGTAGTATGTCCTACATATGTAATATATAGTGTAATAGGTCCTATGTATGTAATATATAGTGTAATAGGTCCTATGTATGTAATATATAGTGTAATAGGTCCTACATATATAATATATAGTGTAGTATGTCCTACATATGTAATATATAGTGTAATAGGTCCTATGTATGTAATATATAGTGTAATAGGTCCTATGTATGTAATATATAGTGAAGTATGTCCTACATATGTAATATATAGTGTAGTATGTCCTACATATATAATATATAGTTTAATAGGTCCTATGTATGTAATATATAGTGTAATAGGTCCTATGTATGTAATATATAGTGAAGTATGTCCTACATATGTAGTATATAGTGTAGTATGTCCTACATATATAATATATAGTGTAGTATGTCCTACATATGTAATATATAGTGTAGTATGTCCTACATATATATTATATAGTGTAGTGTGTCCTACATATATAATATATAGTGTAATAGGTCCTATGTATGTAATATATAGTGAAGTATGTCCTACATATATAATATATGGTGTAGTATGTCCTACATATATAATATATAGTATAATAGGTCCTATGTATGTAATATATAGTGTAGTATGTCCTACATATGTAATATATAGTGTAGTATGTCCTACATATATAATATATAGTGTAGTGTGTCCTACATATATAATATATAGTGTAGTGTGTCCTACATATATATGTAGCGTAATAGGTCCTATGTATGTAATATATAGTGCAGTATGTCCTACATATATAATATATAGTGTAGTATGTCCTACATATGTAATATATAGTGTAATAGGTCCTACATATGTAATATATAGTGTAGTATGTCCTACATATGTAATATATAGTGTAATAGGTCCTACATATGTAATATATAGTGTAGTATGTCCTACATATATAATATATAGTGTAATAGGTCCTATGTATGTAATATATGGTGTAATAGGTCCTACATATATAATATATAGTGTAATAGGTCCTATGTATGTAATATATAGTGTATGTCCTACATATGTAATATATAGTGTAATAGGTCCTATGTATGTAATATATGGTGTAATAGGTCCTACATATGTAATATATAGTGTAGTATGTCCTACATATGTAATATATAGTGTAATAGGTCCTACGTATGTAATATATAGTGTAGTATGTCCTACATATGTAATATATAGTGTAATAGGTCCTACATATGTAATATATAGTGTCGTATGTCCTACATAGATAATATATAGTGTAATAGGTCCTATGTATGTAATATATGGTGTAATAGGTCCTACATATATAATATATAGTGTAATAGGTCCTATGTATGTAATATATAGTGTATGTCCTACATATGTAATATATAGTGTAATAGGTCCTATGTATGTAATATATAGTGTAGTATGTCCTACATATATAATATATAATGTAGTATGTCCTACATATATAATATATAGTATAATAGGTCCTACATATATAATATATAGTGTAATAAGTCCTATGTATGTAATATATAGTGTAATAGGTCCTACATATATAATATATAGTGTAGTATGTCCTACATATGTAATATATAGTGTAATAGGTCCTATGTATGTAATATATAGTGTAATAGGTCCTATGTATGTAATATATAGTGTAATAGGTCCTATGTATGTAATATATAGTGTAATAGGTCCTACATATATAATATATAGTGTAATAGGTCCTACATATGAAATATATAGTGTAATAGGTCCTATGTATGTAATATATAGTGTAATAGGTCCTATGTATGTAATATATAGTGTAATAGGTCCTATGTATGTAATATATAGTGTAATAGGTCCTACATATATAATATATAGTGTAGTATGTCCTACATATGTAATATATAGTGTAATAGGTCCTATGTATGTAATATATAGTGTAATAGGTCCTATGTATGTAATATATAGTGAAGTATGTCCTACATATGTAATATATAGTGTAGTATGTCCTACATATATAATATATAGTTTAATAGGTCCTATGTATGTAATATATAGTGTAATAGGTCCTATGTATGTAATATATAGTGAAGTATGTCCTACATATGTAGTATATAGTGTAGTATGTCCTACATATATAATATATAGTGTAGTATGTCCTACATATGTAATATATAGTGTAGTATGTCCTACATATATATTATATAGTGTAGTGTGTCCTACATATATAATATATAGTGTAATAGGTCCTATGTATGTAATATATAGTGAAGTATGTCCTACATATATAATATATGGTGTAGTATGTCCTACATATATAATATATAGTATAATAGGTCCTATGTATGTAATATATAGTGTAGTATGTCCTACATATGTAATATATAGTGTAGTATGTCCTACATATATAATATATAGTGTAGTGTGTCCTACATATATAATATATAGTGTAGTGTGTCCTACATATATATGTAGCGTAATAGGTCCTATGTATGTAATATATAGTGTAGTATGTCCTACATATATAATATACAGTGTAGTATGTCCTACATATGTAATATATAGTGTAATAGGTCCTACATATGTAATATATAGTGTAGTATGTCCTACATATGTAATATATAGTGTAATAGGTCCTACATATGTAATATATAGTGTAGTATGTCCTACATATATAATATATAGTGTAATAGATCCTATGTACGTAATATATGGTGTAATAGGTCCTACATATATAATATATAGTGTAATAGGTCCTATGTATGTAATATATGGTGTAATAGGTCCTACATATATAATATATAGTGTAATAGGTCCTATGTATGTAATATATAGTGTATGTCCTACATATGTAATATATAGTGTAATAGGTCCTATGTATGTAATATATAGTGTAGTCTGTCCTACATATATAATATATAGTGTAGTATGTCCTACATATATAATATATAGTATAATAGGTCCTACATATATAATATATAGTGTAATAAGTCCTATGTATGTAATATATAGTGTAATAGGTCCTACATATATAATATATAGTGTAGTATGTCCTACATATGTAATATATAGTGTAATAGGTCCTATGTATGTAATATATAGTGTAATAGGTCCTATGTATGTAATATATAGTGTAATAGGTCCTACATATATAATATATAGTGTAATAGGTCCTACATATATAATATAGGTCCTATGTATGTAATATATAGTGTAATAGGTCCTACATATGTAATATATAGTGTAATAGGTCCTATGTATGTAATATATAGTGTAATAGGTCCTATGTATGTAATATATAGTGTAATAGGTCCTATGTATGTAATATATAGTGTAATAGGTCCTACATATATAATATATAGTGTAGTATGTCCTACATATGTAATATATAGTGTAATAGGTCCTATGTATGCAATATATAGTGTAATAGGTCCTATGTATGTAATATATAGTGAAGTATGTCCTACATATGTAATATATAGTGTAGTATGTCCTACATATATAATATATAGTGTAATAGGTCCTATGTATGTAATATATAGTGTAATAGGTCCTATGTATGTAATATATAGTGAAGTATGTCCTACATATGTAATATATAGTGTAGTATGTCCTACATATATAATATATAGTGTAGTATGTCCTACATATGTAATATATAGTGTAGTATGTCCTACATATATAATATATAGTGTAGTGTGTCCTACATATATAATATATAGTGTAATAGGTCCTATGTATGTAATATATAGTGTAGTATGTCCTACATATGTAATATATAGTGTAGTATGTCCTACATATATAATATATAGTGTAGTGTCCTACATATATAATATATAGTGTAATAGGTCCTATGTATGTAATATATAGTGTAATAGGTCCTATGTATGTAATATATAGTGTAGTATCTCCTACATATATAATATATAGTGTAGTATGTCCTACATATATAATATATAGTGTAATAGGTCCTATGTATGTAATATATAGTGTAGTATGTCCTACATATGTAATATATAGTGTAGTATGTCCTACATATATAATATATAGTGTAGTGTCCTACATATATAATATATAGTGTAATAGGTCCTATGTATGTAATATATAGTGTAATAGGTCCTACGTATGTAATATATAGTGTAGTATCTCCTACATATATAATATATAGTGTAGTATGTCCTACATATATAATATATAGTGTAATAGGTCCTATGTATGTAATATATAGTGTAATAGGTCCTACATATGTAATATATAGTGTAATAGGTCCTATGTATGTAATATATAGTGTAGTATCTCCTACATTTATAATATATAGTGTAGTATGTCCTACATATATAATATATAGTGTAATAGGTCCTATGTATGTAATATATAGTGTAATAGGTCCTACATATGTAATATATAGTGTAATAGGTCCTATGTATGTAATATATAGTGTAATAGGTCCTATGTATGTAATATATAGTGTAGTGTGTCCTACATATATAATATATAGTGTAATAGGTCCTATGTATGTAATATATAGTGTAATAGGTCCTATGTATGTAATATATAGTGTAGTATGTCCTACATATGTAATATATAGTGTAATAGGTCCTACATATGTAATATATAGTGTAATAGGTCCTACATATGTAATATATGGTGTAATAGGTCCTATGTATGTAATATATAGTGTAATAGGTCCTATGTATGTAATATATAGTGTAGTATGTCCTACATATGTAATATATAGTGTAGTATGTCCTACATATATAATATATTGTATAATAGGTCCTATGTATGTAATATATAGTGTAGTATGTCCTACATATATAATATATAGTGTAGTATGTCCTACATATATAATATATAGTGTAGTGTGTCCTACATATATATGTAGCATAATAGGTCCTATGTATGTAATATATAGTGTAGTATGTCCTACATATATAATATATAGTGTAATAGGTCCTATGTATGTAATATATAGTGTATGTCCTACATATGTAATATATAGTGTAATAGGTCCTATGTATGTAATATATAGTGTAGTATGTCCTACATATGTAATATACAGTGTAGTATGTCCTACATATGTAATATATAGTGTAATAGGTCCTATGTATGTAATATATTGTGTAATAGGTCCTACATATGTAATATATAGTGTAGTATGTCCTACATATGTAATATATAGTGTAATAGGTCCTACATATGTAATATATAGTGTAGTATGTCCTACATATATAATATATAGTGTAATAGGTCCTATGTATGTAATATATAGTGTAATAGGTCCTATGTATGTAATATATAGTGAAGTATGTCCTACATATGTAATATATAGTGTAGTATGTCCTACATATATAATATATAGTTTAATAGGTCCTATGTATGTAATATATAGTGTAATAGGTCCTATGTATGTAATATATAGTGAAGTATGTCCTACATATGTAATATATAGTGTAGTATGTCCTACATATATAATATATAGTGTATTATGTCCTACATATGTAATATATAGCGTAGTATGTCCTACATATATAATATATAGTGTAGTGTGTCCTACATATATAATATATAGTGTAATAGGTCCTATGTATGTAATATATAGTGAAGTATGTCCTACATATATAATATATGGTGTAGTATGTCCTACATATATAATATATAGTATAATAGGTCCTATGTATGTAATATATAGTGTAGTATGTCCTACATATGTAATATATAGTGTAGTATGTCCTACATATATAATATATAGTGTAGTGTGTCCTACATATATAATATATAGTGTAGTGTGTCCTACATATATATGTAGCGTAATAGGTCCTATGTATGTAATATATAGTGTAGTATGTCCTACATATATAATATACAGTGTAGTATGTCCTACATATGTAATATATAGTGTAATAGGTCCTACATATGTAATATATAGTGTAGTATGTCCTACATATGTAATATATAGTGTAATAGGTCCTACATATGTAATATATAGTGTAGTATGTCCTACATATATAATATATAGTGTAATAGATCCTATGTACGTAATATATGGTGTAATAGGTCCTACATATATAATATATAGTGTAATAGGTCCTATGTATGTAATATATGGTGTAATAGGTCCTACATATATAATATATAGTGTAATAGGTCCTATGTATGTAATATATAGTGTATGTCCTACATATGTAATATATAGTGTAATAGGTCCTATGTATGTAATATATAGTGTAGTCTGTCCTACATATATAATATATAGTGTAGTATGTCCTACATATATAATATATAGTATAATAGGTCCTACATATATAATATATAGTGTAATAAGTCCTATGTATGTAATATATAGTGTAATAGGTCCTACATATATAATATATAGTGTAGTATGTCCTACATATGTAATATATAGTGTAATAGGTCCTATGTATGTAATATATAGTGTAATAGGTCCTATGTATGTAATATATAGTGTAATAGGTCCTACATATATAATATATAGTGTAATAGGTCCTACATATATAATATAGGTCCTATGTATGTAATATATAGTGTAATAGGTCCTACATATGTAATATATAGTGTAATAGGTCCTATGTATGTAATATATAGTGTAATAGGTCCTATGTATGTAATATATAGTGTAATAGGTCCTATGTATGTAATATATAGTGTAATAGGTCCTACATATATAATATATAGTGTAGTATGTCCTACATATGTAATATATAGTGTAATAGGTCCTATGTATGCAATATATAGTGTAATAGGTCCTATGTATGTAATATATAGTGAAGTATGTCCTACATATGTAATATATAGTGTAGTATGTCCTACATATATAATATATAGTGTAATAGGTCCTATGTATGTAATATATAGTGTAATAGGTCCTATGTATGTAATATATAGTGAAGTATGTCCTACATATGTAATATATAGTGTAGTATGTCCTACATATATAATATATAGTGTAGTATGTCCTACATATGTAATATATAGTGTAGTATGTCCTACATATATAATATATAGTGTAGTGTGTCCTACATATATAATATATAGTGTAATAGGTCCTATGTATGTAATATATAGTGTAGTATGTCCTACATATGTAATATATAGTGTAGTATGTCCTACATATATAATATATAGTGTAGTGTCCTACATATATAATATATAGTGTAATAGGTCCTATGTATGTAATATATAGTGTAATAGGTCCTATGTATGTAATATATAGTGTAGTATCTCCTACATATATAATATATAGTGTAGTATGTCCTACATATATAATATATAGTGTAATAGGTCCTATGTATGTAATATATAGTGTAGTATGTCCTACATATGTAATATATAGTGTAGTATGTCCTACATATATAATATATAGTGTAGTGTCCTACATATATAATATATAGTGTAATAGGTCCTATGTATGTAATATATAGTGTAATAGGTCCTACGTATGTAATATATAGTGTAGTATCTCCTACATATATAATATATAGTGTAGTATGTCCTACATATATAATATATAGTGTAATAGGTCCTATGTATGTAATATATAGTGTAATAGGTCCTACATATGTAATATATAGTGTAATAGGTCCTATGTATGTAATATATAGTGTAGTATCTCCTACATTTATAATATATAGTGTAGTATGTCCTACATATATAATATATAGTGTAATAGGTCCTATGTATGTAATATATAGTGTAATAGGTCCTACATATGTAATATATAGTGTAATAGGTCCTATGTATGTAATATATAGTGTAATAGGTCCTATGTATGTAATATATAGTGTAGTGTGTCCTACATATATAATATATAGTGTAATAGGTCCTATGTATGTAATATATAGTGTAATAGGTCCTATGTATGTAATATATAGTGTAGTATGTCCTACATATGTAATATATAGTGTAATAGGTCCTACATATGTAATATATAGTGTAATAGGTCCTACATATGTAATATATGGTGTAATAGGTCCTATGTATGTAATATATAGTGTAATAGGTCCTATGTATGTAATATATAGTGTAGTATGTCCTACATATGTAATATATAGTGTAGTATGTCCTACATATATAATATATTGTATAATAGGTCCTATGTATGTAATATATAGTGTAGTATGTCCTACATATATAATATATAGTGTAGTATGTCCTACATATATAATATATAGTGTAGTGTGTCCTACATATATATGTAGCATAATAGGTCCTATGTATGTAATATATAGTGTAGTATGTCCTACATATATAATATATAGTGTAATAGGTCCTATGTATGTAATATATAGTGTATGTCCTACATATGTAATATATAGTGTAATAGGTCCTATGTATGTAATATATAGTGTAGTATGTCCTACATATGTAATATACAGTGTAGTATGTCCTACATATGTAATATATAGTGTAATAGGTCCTATGTATGTAATATATTGTGTAATAGGTCCTACATATGTAATATATAGTGTAGTATGTCCTACATATGTAATATATAGTGTAATAGGTCCTACATATGTAATATATAGTGTAGTATGTCCTACATATATAATATATAGTGTAATAGGTCCTATGTATGTAATATATAGTGTAATAGGTCCTATGTATGTAATATATAGTGAAGTATGTCCTACATATGTAATATATAGTGTAGTATGTCCTACATATATAATATATAGTTTAATAGGTCCTATGTATGTAATATATAGTGTAATAGGTCCTATGTATGTAATATATAGTGAAGTATGTCCTACATATGTAATATATAGTGTAGTATGTCCTACATATATAATATATAGTGTATTATGTCCTACATATGTAATATATAGCGTAGTATGTCCTACATATATAATATATAGTGTAGTGTGTCCTACATATATAATATATAGTGTAATAGGTCCTATGTATGTAATATATAGTGAAGTATGTCCTACATATATAATATATGGTGTAGTATGTCCTACATATATAATATATAGTATAATAGGTCCTATGTATGTAATATATAGTGTAGTATGTCCTACATATGTAATATATAGTGTAGTATGTCCTACATATATAATATATAGTGTAGTGTGTCCTACATATATAATATATAGTGTAGTGTGTCCTACATATATATGTAGCGTAATAGGTCCTATGTATGTAATATATAGTGTAGTATGTCCTACATATATAATATATAGTGTAGTATGTCCTACATATGTAATATATAGTGTAATAGGTCCTACATATGTAATATATAGTGTAGTATGTCCTACATATGTAATATATAGTGTAATAGGTCCTACATATGTAATATATAGTGTAGTATGTCCTACATATATAATATATAGTGTAATAGGTCCTATGTATGTAATATATGGTGTAATAGGTCCTACATATATAATATATAGTGTAATAGGTCCTATGTATGTAATATATGGTGTAATAGGTCCTACATATATAATATGTAGTGTAATAGGTCCTATGTATGTAATACATAGTGTATGTCCTACATATGTAATATATAGTGTAATAGGTCCTATGTATGTAATATATAGTGTAGTATGTCCTAAATATATAATATATAGTGTAGTATGTCCTACATATATAATATATAGTATAATAGGTCCTACATATATAATATATAGTGTAATAAGTCCTATGTATGTAATATATAGTGTAATAGGTCCTACATATATAATATATAGTGTAGTATGTCCAACATATGCAATATATAGTGTAATAGGTCCTATGTATGTAATATATAGTGTAATAGGTCCTATGTATGTAATATATAGTGTAATAGGTCCTATGTATGTAATATATAGTGTAATAGGTCCTACATATATAATATAGGTCCTATGTATGTAATATATAGTGTAATAGGTCCTACATATGTAATATATAGTGTAATAGGTCCTATGTATGTAATATATAGTGTAATAGGTCCTACATATGTAATATATAGTGTAATAGGTCCTATGTATGTAATATATAGTGTAATAGGTCCTATGTATGTAATATATAGTGTAGTGTGTCCTACATATATAATATATAGTGTAATAGGTCCTATGTATGTAATATATAGTGTAATAGGTCCTATGTATGTAATATATAGTGTAGTATGTCCTACATATGTAATATATAGTGTAATAGGTCCTACATATGTAATATATAGTGTAATAGGTCCTACATATGTAATATATGGTGTAATAGGTCCTATGTATGTAATATATAGTGTAATAGGTCCTATGTATGTAATATATAGTGTAGTATGTCCTACATATGTAATATATAGTGTAGTATGTCCTACATATATAATATATTGTATAATAGGTCCTATGTATGTAATATATAGTGTAGTATATCCTACATATATAATATATAGTGTAGTATGTCCTACATATATAATATATAGTGTAGTGTGTCCTACATATATATGTAGCATAATAGGTCCTATGTATGTAATATATAGTGTAGTATGTCCTACATATATAATATATAGTGTAATAGGTCCTATGTATGTAATATATAGTGTATGTCCTACATATGTAATATATAGTGTAATAGGTCCTATGTATGTAATATATAGTGTAGTATGTCCTACATATGTAATATACAGTGTAGTATGTCCTACATATGTAATATATAGTGTAATAGGTCCTATGTATGTAATATATTGTGTAATAGGTCCTACATATGTAATATATAGTGTAGTATGTCCTACATATGTAATATATAGTGTAATAGGTCCTACATATGTAATATATAGTGTAGTATGTCCTACATATATAATATATAGTGTAATAGGTCCTATGTATGTAATATATAGTGTAATAGGTCCTATGTATGTAATATATAGTGAAGTATGTCCTACATATGTAATATATAGTGTAGTATGTCCTACATATATAATATATAGTTTAATAGGTCCTATGTATGTAATATATAGTGTAATAGGTCCTATGTATGTAATATATAGTGAAGTATGTCCTACATATGTAATATATAGTGTAGTATGTCCTACATATATAATATATAGTGTATTATGTCCTACATATGTAATATATAGCGTAGTATGTCCTACATATATAATATATAGTGTAGTGTGTCCTACATATATAATATATAGTGTAATAGGTCCTATGTATGTAATATATAGTGAAGTATGTCCTACATATATAATATATGGTGTAGTATGTCCTACATATATAATATATAGTATAATAGGTCCTATGTATGTAATATATAGTGTAGTATGTCCTACATATGTAATATATAGTGTAGTATGTCCTACATATATAATATATAGTGTAGTGTGTCCTACATATATAATATATAGTGTAGTGTGTCCTACATATATATGTAGCGTAATAGGTCCTATGTATGTAATATATAGTGTAGTATGTCCTACATATATAATATATAGTGTAGTATGTCCTACATATGTAATATATAGTGTAATAGGTCCTACATATGTAATATATAGTGTAGTATGTCCTACATATGTAATATATAGTGTAATAGGTCCTACATATGTAATATATAGTGTAGTATGTCCTACATATATAATATATAGTGTAATAGGTCCTATGTATGTAATATATGGTGTAATAGGTCCTACATATATAATATATAGTGTAATAGGTCCTATGTATGTAATATATGGTGTAATAGGTCCTACATATATAATATGTAGTGTAATAGGTCCTATGTATGTAATACATAGTGTATGTCCTACATATGTAATATATAGTGTAATAGGTCCTATGTATGTAATATATAGTGTAGTATGTCCTAAATATATAATATATAGTGTAGTATGTCCTACATATATAATATATAGTATAATAGGTCCTACATATATAATATATAGTGTAATAAGTCCTATGTATGTAATATATAGTGTAATAGGTCCTACATATATAATATATAGTGTAGTATGTCCAACATATGCAATATATAGTGTAATAGGTCCTATGTATGTAATATATAGTGTAATAGGTCCTATGTATGTAATATATAGTGTAATAGGTCCTATGTATGTAATATATAGTGTAATAGGTCCTACATATATAATATAGGTCCTATGTATGTAATATATAGTGTAATAGGTCCTACATATGTAATATATAGTGTAATAGGTCCTATGTATGTAATATATAGTGTAATAGGTCCTATGTATGTAATATATAGTGTAATAGGTCCTATGTATGTAATATATAGTGTAATAGGTCCTACATATATAATATATAGTGTAGTATGTCCTACATATGTAATATATAGTGTAATAGGTCCTATGTATGTAATATATAGTGTAATAGGTCCTATGTATGTAATATATAGTGAAGTATGTCCTACATATGTAATATATAGTGTAGTATGTCCTACATATATAATATATAGTGTAATAGGTCCTATGTATGTAATATATAGTGTAATAGGTCCTATGTATGTAATATATAGTGAAGTATGTCCTACATATGTAATATATAGTGTAGTATGTCCTACATATATAATATATAGTGTAGTATGTCCTACATATGTAATATATAGTGTAGTATGTCCTACATATATAATATATAGTGTAGTGTGTCCTACATATATAATATATAGTGTAATAGGTCCTATGTATGTAATATATAGTGAAGTATGTCCTACATATATAATATATAGTGTAATAGGTCCTACATATATAATATATGGTGTAGTATGTCCTACATATATAATATATAGTATAATAGGTCCTATGTATGTAATATATAGTGTAGTATGAGCTACATATGTAATATATAGTGTAGTATGTCCTACATATATAATATATAGTGTAGTGTGTCCTACATATATAATATATAGTGTAATAGGTCCTATGTATGTAATATATAGTGTAATAGGTCCTATGTATGTAATATATAGTGTAGTATCTCCTACATATATAATATATAGTGTAGTATGTCCTACATATATAATATATAGTGTAATAGGTCCTATGTATGTAATATATAGTGTAATAGGTCCTACATATGTAATATATAGTGTAATAGGTCCTATGTATGTAATATATAGTGTAGTATCTCCTACATATATAATATATAGTGTAGTATGTCCTACATATATAATATATAGTGTAATAGGTCCTATGTATGTAATATATAGTGTAATAGGTCCTACATATGTAATATATAGTGTAATAGGTCCTATGTATGTAATATATAGTGTAATAGGTCCTATGTATGTAATATATAGTGTAGTGTGTCCCACATATATAATATATAGTGTAATAGGTCCTATGTATGTAATATATAGTGTAATAGGTCCTATGTATGTAATATATAGTGTAGTATGTCCTACATATGTAATATATAGTGTAATAGGTCCTACATGTAATATATAGTGTAATAGGTCCTACATATGTAATATATGGTGTAATAGGTCCTATGTATGTAATATATAGTGTAATAGGTCCTATGTATGTAATATATTGTGTAGTATGTCCTACATATGTAATATATAGTGTAGTATGTCCTACATATATAATATATTGTATAATAGGTCCAATGTATGTAATATATAGCGTAGTATGTCCTACATATATAATATATAGTGTAGTATGTCCTACATATATAATATATAGTGTAGTGTGTCCTACATATATATGTAGCATAATAGGTCCTATGTATGTAATATATAGTGTAGTATGTCCTACATATAATAATATATAGTGTAATAGGTCCTATGTATGTAATATATAGTGTATGTCCTACATATGTAATATATAGTGTAATAGGTCCTATGTATGTAATATATAGTGTAGTATGTCCTACATATGTAATATATAGTGTAGTATGTCCTACATATGTAATATATAGTGTAATAGGTCCTACATATGTAATATATAGTGTAGTATGTCCTACATATATAATATATAGTGTAATAGGTCCTACGTATGTAATATATAGTGTATGTCCTACATATGTAATATATAGTGTAATAGGTCCTATGTATGTAATATATAGTGTAGTATGTCCTACATATGTAATATATAGTGTAGTATGTCCTACATATATAATATATAGTGTAATAGGTCCTATGTATGTAATATATAGTGTAATAGGTCCTACATATGTAATATATAGTGTAATAGGTCCTATGTATGTAATATATAGTGTAATAGGTCCTATGTATGTAATATATAGTGTAATAGGTCCTACATATATAATATATAGTGTAGTGTGTCCTACATATGTAATATATAGTGTAATAGGTCCTATGTATGTAATTTATAGTGAAGTATGTGCTACATATGTAATATATAGTGTAGTATGTCCTACATATATAATATATAGTGTAATAGGTCCTACATATGTAATATATAGTGTAATAGGTCCTATGTATGTAATATATAGTGTAATAGGTCCTATGTATGTAATATATAGTGTAATAGGTCCTACATATATAATATATAGTGTAGTGTGTCCTACATATGTAATATATAGTGTAATAGGTCCTATGTATGTAATTTATAGTGAAGTATGTGCTACATATGTAATATATAGTGTAGTATGTCCTACATATATAATATATAGTGTAATAGGTCCTATGTATGTAATATATAGTGTAATAGGTCCTATGTATGTAATATATAGTGAAGTATGTCCTACATATGTAATATATAGTGTAGTATGTCCTACATATATAATATATAGTGTAGTATGTCCTACATATGTAATATATAGTGTAGTATGTCCTACATATACAATATATAGTGTAGTGTGTCCTACATATATAATATATAGTGTAATAGGTCCTATGTATGTAATATATAGTGAAGTATGTCCTACATATATAATATATGGTGTAGTATGTCCTACATATATAATATATAGTATAATAGATCCTATGTATGTAATATATAGTGTATTATGTCCTACATATGTAATATATAGTGTAGTATGTCCTACATATATAATATATAGTGTAGTGTGTCCTACATATATAATATATAGTGTAATAGGTCCTATGTATGTAATATATAGTGTAATAGGTCCTATGTATGTAATATATAGTGTAATAGGTCCTATGTATGTAATATATAGTGTAGTATCTCCTACATATATAATATATAGTGTAGTATGTCCTACATATGTAATATATAGTGTAATAGGTCCTACATATGTAATATATAGTGTAATAGGTCCTACATATGTAATATATGGTGTAATAGGTCCTATGTATGTAATATATAGTGTAGTATGTCCTACATATGTAATATAAAGTGTAGTATGTCCTACATATGTAATATATAGTGTATGTCCTACATATGTAATATATAGTGTAGTATGTCCTACATATATAATATATAGTGTAATAGGTCCTATGTATGTAATATATAGTATAATAGGTCCTATGTATGTAATATATAGTGTATGTCCTACATATATAATATATAGTGTAGTATGTCCTACATATATAATATATAGTGTAATAGGTCCTATGTATGTAATATATAGTATAATAGGTCCTATGTATGTAATATATAGTGTATGTCCTACATATATAATATATAGTGAAGTATGTCCTACATATGTAATATATAGTGTAGTATGTCCTACATATATAATATATAGTTTAATAGGTCCTATGTATGTAATATATAGTGTAATAGGTCCTATGTATGTAATATATAGTGAAGTATGTCCTACATATGTAATATATAGTGTAGTATGTCCTACATATATAATATATAGTGTATTATGTCCTACATATGTAATATATAGCGTAGTATGTCCTACATATATAATATATAGTGTAGTGTGTCCTACATATATAATATATAGTGTAATAGGTCCTATGTATGTAATATATAGTGAAGTATGTCCTACATATATAATATATGGTGTAGTATGTCCTACATATATAATATATAGTATAATAGGTCCTATGTATGTAATATATAGTGTAGTATGTCCTACATATGTAATATATAGTGTAGTATGTCCTACATATATAATATATAGTGTAGTGTGTCCTACATATATAATATATAGTGTAGTGTGTCCTACATATATATGTAGCGTAATAGGTCCTATGTATGTAATATATAGTGTAGTATGTCCTACATATATAATATATAGTGTAGTATGTCCTACATATGTAATATATAGTGTAATAGGTCCTACATATGTAATATATAGTGTAGTATGTCCTACATATGTAATATATAGTGTAATAGGTCCTACATATGTAATATATAGTGTAGTATGTCCTACATATATAATATATAGTGTAATAGGTCCTATGTATGTAATATATGGTGTAATAGGTCCTACATATATAATATATAGTGTAATAGGTCCTATGTATGTAATATATGGTGTAATAGGTCCTACATATATAATATGTAGTGTAATAGGTCCTATGTATGTAATACATAGTGTATGTCCTACATATGTAATATATAGTGTAATAGGTCCTATGTATGTAATATATAGTGTAGTATGTCCTAAATATATAATATATAGTGTAGTATGTCCTACATATATAATATATAGTATAATAGGTCCTACATATATAATATATAGTGTAATAAGTCCTATGTATGTAATATATAGTGTAATAGGTCCTACATATATAATATATAGTGTAGTATGTCCAACATATGCAATATATAGTGTAATAGGTCCTATGTATGTAATATATAGTGTAATAAGTCCTATGTATGTAATATATAGTGTAATAGGTCCTATGTATGTAATATATAGTGTAATAGGTCCTACATATATAATATAGGTCCTATGTATGTAATATATAGTGTAATAGGTCCTACATATGTAATATATAGTGTAATAGGTCCTATGTATGTAATATATAGTGTAATAGGTCCTATGTATGTAATATATAGTGTAATAGGTCCTATGTATGTAATATATAGTGTAATAGGTCCTACATATATAATATATAGTGTAGTATGTCCTACATATGTAATATATAGTGTAATAGGTCCTATGTATGTAATATATAGTGTAATAGGTCCTATGTATGTAATATATAGTGAAGTATGTCCTACATATGTAATATATAGTGTAGTATGTCCTACATATATAATATATAGTGTAATAGGTCCTATGTATGTAATATATAGTGTAATAGGTCCTATGTATGTAATATATAGTGAAGTATGTCCTACATATGTAATATATAGTGTAGTATGTCCTACATATATAATATATAGTGTAGTATGTCCTACATATGTAATATATAGTGTAGTATGTCCTACATATATAATATATAGTGTAGTGTGTCCTACATATATAATATATAGTGTAATAGGTCCTATGTATGTAATATATAGTGAAGTATGTCCTACATATATAATATATAGTGTAATAGGTCCTACATATATAATATATGGTGTAGTATGTCCTACATATATAATATATAGTATAATAGGTCCTATGTATGTAATATATAGTGTAGTATGAGCTACATATGTAATATATAGTGTAGTATGTCCTACATATATAATATATAGTGTAGTGTGTCCTACATATATAATATATAGTGTAATAGGTCCTATGTATGTAATATATAGTGTAATAGGTCCTATGTATGTAATATATAGTGTAGTATCTCCTACATATATAATATATAGTGTAGTATGTCCTACATATATAATATATAGTGTAATAGGTCCTATGTATGTAATATATAGTGTAATAGGTCCTACATATGTAATATATAGTGTAATAGGTCCTATGTATGTAATATATAGTGTAGTATCTCCTACATATATAATATATAGTGTAGTATGTCCTACATATATAATATATAGTGTAATAGGTCCTATGTATGTAATATATAGTGTAATAGGTCCTACATATGTAATATATAGTGTAATAGGTCCTATGTATGTAATATATAGTGTAATAGGTCCTATGTATGTAATATATAGTGTAGTGTGTCCCACATATATAATATATAGTGTAATAGGTCCTATGTATGTAATATATAGTGTAATAGGTCCTATGTATGTAATATATAGTGTAGTATGTCCTACATATGTAATATATAGTGTAATAGGTCCTACATGTAATATATAGTGTAATAGGTCCTACATATGTAATATATGGTGTAATAGGTCCTATGTATGTAATATATAGTGTAATAGGTCCTATGTATGTAATATATAGTGTAGTATGTCCTACATATGTAATATATAGTGTAGTATGTCCTACATATATAATATATTGTATAATAGGTCCTATGTATGTAATATATAGCGTAGTATGTCCTACATATATAATATATAGTGTAGTATGTCCTACATATATAATATATAGTGTAGTGTGTCCTACATATATATGTAGCATAATAGGTCCTATGTATGTAATATATAGTGTAGTATGTCCTACATATAATAATATATAGTGTAATAGGTCCTATGTATGTAATATATAGTGTATGTCCTACATATGTAATATATAGTGTAATAGGTCCTATGTATGTAATATATAGTGTAGTATGTCCTACATATGTAATATATAGTGTAGTATGTCCTACATATGTAATATATAGTGTAATAGGTCCTACATATGTAATATATAGTGTAGTATGTCCTACATATATAATATATAGTGTAATAGGTCCTACGTATGTAATATATAGTGTATGTCCTACATATGTAATATATAGTGTAATAGGTCCTATGTATGTAATATATAGTGTAGTATGTCCTACATATGTAATATATAGTGTAGTATGTCCTACATATATAATATATAGTGTAATAGGTCCTATGTATGTAATATATAGTGTAATAGGTCCTACATATGTAATATATAGTGTAATAGGTCCTATGTATGTAATATATAGTGTAATAGGTCCTATGTATGTAATATATAGTGTAATAGGTCCTACATATATAATATATAGTGTAGTGTGTCCTACATATGTAATATATAGTGTAATAGGTCCTATGTATGTAATTTATAGTGAAGTATGTGCTACATATGTAATATATAGTGTAGTATGTCCTACATATATAATATATAGTGTAATAGGTCCTACATATGTAATATATAGTGTAATAGGTCCTATGTATGTAATATATAGTGTAATAGGTCCTATGTATGTAATATATAGTGTAATAGGTCCTACATATATAATATATAGTGTAGTGTGTCCTACATATGTAATATATAGTGTAATAGGTCCTATGTATGTAATTTATAGTGAAGTATGTGCTACATATGTAATATATAGTGTAGTATGTCCTACATATATAATATATAGTGTAATAGGTCCTATGTATGTAATATATAGTGTAATAGGTCCTATGTATGTAATATATAGTGAAGTATGTCCTACATATGTAATATATAGTGTAGTATGTCCTACATATATAATATATAGTGTAGTATGTCCTACATATGTAATATATAGTGTAGTATGTCCTACATATAAAATATATAGTGTAGTGTGTCCTACATATATAATATATAGTGTAATAGGTCCTATGTATGTAATATATAGTGAAGTATGTCCTACATATATAATATATGGTGTAGTATGTCCTACATATATAATATATAGTATAATAGATCCTATGTATGTAATATATAGTGTATTATGTCCTACATATGTAATATATAGTGTAGTATGTCCTACATATATAATATATAGTGTAGTGTGTCCTACATATATAATATATAGTGTAATAGGTCCTATGTATGTAATATATAGTGTAATAGGTCCTATGTATGTAATATATAGTGTAATAGGTCCTATGTATGTAATATATAGTGTAGTATCTCCTACATATATAATATATAGTGTAGTATGTCCTACATATGTAATATATAGTGTAATAGGTCCTACATATGTAATATATAGTGTAATAGGTCCTACATATGTAATATATGGTGTAATAGGTCCTATGTATGTAATATATAGTGTAGTATGTCCTACATATGTAATATAAAGTGTAGTATGTCCTACATATGTAATATATAGTGTATGTCCTACATATGTAATATATAGTGTAGTATGTCCTACATATATAATATATAGTGTAATAGGTCCTATGTATGTAATATATAGTATAATAGGTCCTATGTATGTAATATATAGTGTATGTCCTACATATATAATATATAGTGTAGTATGTCCTACATATGTAATATATAGTGTAATAGATCCTATGTATGTAATATATAGTGTATGTCCTACATATGTAATATATAGTGTAGTATGTCCTACATATATAATATATAGTGTAATAGGTCCTACATATATAATATATAGTGTAATAGGTCCTACATATGTAATATATAGTGTAATAGGTCCTATGTATGTAATATATAGTGTAGTATGTCCTATATACGAAATATATAGTGTAATAGGTCCTACATATATAATATATAGTGTAGTATGTCCTACATATATAATATATAGTGTAATAGGTCCTATGTATGTAATATATAGTGTAGTATGTCCTACATATATAATATATAGTGTAGTATGTCCTACATATATAATATATAGTGTAGTGTGTCCTACATATATAATATATAGTGTAATAGGTACTATGTATGTAATATATAGTGTAGTATGTCCTACATATGTAATATATAGTGTAGTATGTCCTACATATATAATATATAGTGTAGCATGTCCTACATATATAATATATAGTGTAGTATGTCCTACATATATAATATATAGTGTAGTAGGTCCTACATATATAATATATAGTGTAATAGGTCCTATGTATGTAATATATAGTGTAGTAGGTCCTATGTATGTAATATATAGTGTAGTATGTCCTACATATATAATATATGGTGTAGTATGTCCTTTATATATAATATATAGTGTAGTGTGTCCTACATATATAATATATAGTGTAATAGGCCCTACATATGTAATATATAGTGTAGTATGTCCTACATATATAATATATGGTGTAGTATGTCCTACATATATAATATTTAGTGTAATAGGTCCTATGTATGTAATATATAGTGTAATAGGTCCTATGTATGTAATATATAGTGTAGTATGTCCTACATATGTAATATATAGTGTAGTATGTCCTACATATATAATATATAGTGTAATAGGTCCTATGTATGTAATATATAGTGTAGTATGTCCTACATACGTAATATATAGTGTAATAGGTCCTACATATGTAATATATAGTGTAGTATGTCCTACATATATAATATATAGTGTAATAGGTCCTATGTATGTAATATATGGTGTAATAGGTCCTATGTATGTAACATATAGTGTAGTAGGTCCTACATATGTAATATATAGTGTAATAGATCCTATGTATGTAATATATAGTGTAATAGGTCCTATGTATGTAATATACAGTGTAATAGGTCCTATCATCATCATCATCATTTTACGTCCGCTTTTCCCTGCTTGCAAGGGTGGGACGGGTCTTATTCAGCACAGCATCTCTCCACTCGTCACGGTCCCTCGTCATCTCCACCGTGAGCTTCAATGATCTGAGGTCTGTTCTCACCACCTCCGCCCATGTTTTTCGTGGTCTACCTCTACTACGTCTTCCTTCAACTGGCATTTCCTGGCACTTCTTCACCCATCGGTCATCCTCCATGCGCATCACATGTCCATACCACCTCAGTCTCCTCTCCCGTACACTACATTCTATCCCTCTCAGACACAGTTTCTCTCTCAACACATTTATGCTGGGTCGTTCACGCACATTTACACTGCACATCCAACGGAGCATGCTTGCCTCATTTCTCTCCAGCCGTCGCATATCTTCTGCGGTAGCTGCCCATGTCTCACTACCATGTAGCATCGCGCTCCTCACACAGGCATCATGCAACCGGCCTTTCGTATGCAGGGAGAAACCCTTCTTCATCAACAGAGGAAGCAGCTCCCTAAACTTCTTCCAACCCGTCCTTATTCTAGATACTATGGCCTCGGAACACCCTCCTCCCATGCTAATCTGATCTCCTAGGTACCGGAAGCTATCCACCACTTCTATAGCGCCCTCTCGCATTTGAAAAATGTGTCTATCAGTGCGACTTCTACTGTCTAATTTCCCTGTACATCTACTGCATACATATTTCTCCCTACCTGTTAGTTTGCCTGCTATCCCGCTACATCTCTTGTGTACCCAGGACCTACATTGTGTGCATTTTATAGAATTTATGCCAGTTCCTTTTCTGCATATCGAACATGGCCATTTCCCTGACGGAATCAGGGTTTTGTCCTCTTTTCTACTCATCAACACTTTTGTCTTAGCTAGATTTACTCTCAGTCCTCTTGCTTCCAACTGCTGTTTCCATAGCCGGAATTTATTCTCTAGCTCCTCTACTGATTCTGCCATAAGAGCCAGATCGTCAGCATAGAGAAGTTCCCATGGACAGCCAGTCTTAAACTCCTCTGTTATGGCTTGGAGGACTATAATGAACAAGAGCGGGCTGAGGACCGAACCCTGATGTACTCCTACTTGTATCTGGAATTCCTCACTAAACTCCATTCCTACCCTGACTTTACTGAGAGTACCTCTGTACAAAGTTTGCACTGTCCTTACAAGCCATTCCTCAACACCCAGCTTCCTTAGGGACCACCAGATGACAGATCGGGGTACCCTATCAAAGGCCTTCTCTAGGTCAACAAAGGCCAAGTATAGTGGCTTATTCTTCTCTAAGAACCTCTCTTGCATTTGTCTCACCAAGAAGAGGGCATCTGTTGTACTCTTCCCAGGCACAAAACCAAACTGCATCTCATCTAGTTTGACCCTTTCTCTAATTAGTTGTGCTAAAATCCTTTCTGCCACTTTCATAACCTGATCTATCAGTTTTATACCCCTATAATTGCTCCTCTCCAAAGCATCCCCTTTACCTTTGTAGCAATTTATGAGAATACTGCTGCACCAGTCTTTGGGTATGACACCACCATATATAGCCTGATTGATTATGCGTGCAACCAGTTTAGTGCCTACGTCCCCTGATGCCTTCAGCATCTCAGCAACTATTCCCGATGGTCCGGCCGCCTTACCATTTTTCATTTCCCTAATCGCCTCTTGGACCCTATATTCGTCAATCTCAATAGCTGGTCCCTCTGTCGGATCTACCAAGGGTAATTTCTCTCTCTCCCATTCGTTCTCCACATTCATCAGTCTCTCATAATGGCATTTCCAGGCCTCCTTTTTCTGGTCATTCGTGACACTAAGTACACCGGCATCATCCCGGACACATTTATCACCAACAACATCCTGATTTGCATTGACACACTGCCTTGCAATGTGGAACACCGCACGCCTCTGATCTTCCCATCGCAGAACATTGGCAAACCTCCTACTCTCTGCCTCCCTGCGTGCTAAGTACACCTGACGTCTAGCTTCTCTCTTAGTGGCTGTATATTCTTCCCTACTCCCACCCTTATTCCAAGCCTTCCATGCTAGTCTTTTGTCTCTAATAGCCTTATCTACACTGCTGTTCCACCACCAGGTCACTCTCTGTCTGGTTGGGGCTCTGCTCCAGCCACAAGTTTCATCAGTAGCCTTCAGCAAGTTGTCACGTAAAAACTTCCAGTTATTATCTATGTCATACGTCTCTAAATCGTCTTCTTTTTCGTCATATACATCTTGAAGGGCTTTCCTAAATTTGAATTTTAGTGAAAGGTCTTTTAGCTTCCAGACCTTTCTTCTCCACACCTTCCTATATGGCTCATTCCATCTCTTGTTTACTGAGATATCACTAACAACTAACCTATGCTGTGGGGTACATTCTTCCCCAGGGTATGCCTTGGTATTAGACACTATCTGCCTGTCCCGCTGCCTAACTAGCAGGAAGTCAATCTGGCTTATGTGCTCACCAGATTTGTAGGTTATTAGGTGATTGGCAGGTTTCTGGAAGTTTGTGTTGCAAAATGCATGTATGTAATATATAGTGTAATAGGTCCTACATATGTAATATATAGTGTAGTATGTCCTACATATATAATATATAGTGTAGTATGTCCTACATATATAAGATATAGTGTAATAGGTCCTATGTATGTAATATATTGTGTAGTATGTCCTACATATATAATATATAGTGTAATAGGTACTATGTATGTAATATATAGTGTAATATGTCCTACATATATAATATATAGTGTAATAGGTCCTATGTATGTAATATATAGTGTAATAGGTCCTATGTATGTAATATATAGTGTAATAGGTCCCATGTATGTAATATATAGTGTAATAGGTCCTACATATATAAGATATAGTGTAATAGGTCCTATGTATGTAATATATAGTGTAGTATGTCCTACATATGTAATAAGTCCTATGTATGTAATATAGTGTAGTATGTCCTACATATATAATATATAGTGTAATAGGTCCTACATATATAATATAGGTCCTATGTATGTAATATATAGTGTAATATGTCCTACATATGTAATATATAGTGTAGTAGGTCCTACATATATAATATATAGTGTAATAGGTCCTATGTATGTAATATATATAGTGTAATAGGTCCTATGTATGTAATATATAGTGTAGTATGTCCTTCATATATAATATATGGTGTAATAAGTCCTACATATGTAATATATAGTGTAATAGGTCCTACATATGTAATATATAGTGTAATAGGTCCTATGTATGTAATATATAGTGTAATAGGTCCTATGTATGTAATATATAGTGTAGTATGTCCTACATATGTAATATATAGTGTAATAGGTCCTATGTATGTAATATATAGTGTAGTATGACCTACATATATAATATATAGTGTAATAGGTCCTACATATGTAATATATAGTGTAGTATGTCCTACATATATAATATATAGTGTAATAAGTCCTACATATATAATATATAGTGTAATAGGTCCTATGTATGTAATATACAGTGTAATAGGTCCTACATATGTAATATATAGTGTAATAGGTTCTACATATATAATATATAGTGTAGTATGTCCTACATATGTAATAGTGTAGAATATCCTACATATATAATATATAGTGTAGTCAGTCCTACATATGTATTATGTAGTGTAGCTTGTCCTATAATATAATATTTGTAAAAGTTTTACTTTATGGTATATTATCTCATATGACCTGCTGTAAGAAAATGGTTGCCTGAATCAGATGCCCCACAATATGCTGTCAGCCACACCTCATTTCCTTTAGGACCACTTTCATAACTTAACACTTTCCCAGCAAGCAGCATGTAGCTTGCTTATTCTCAATTTTACACTTCCACTCTCATCTATGCCTCTTCTGACTGCCCAAGGACATAAAGAGGACCCTAGTGTTGTAATGTGGTTGGTTGTTAAGAAGGGCATCCAGCGGTATAAATCAAACTGAAATACAGTTCTGTATAATCAAGACATGGTCACCTAACCCGACTCATAATGTCACAATCCGTCTAACCCATGCAAGCTTGGAAAATGGGCGTTAAACATTGATGATGAAGATGAAGATGATAATGATATACATATATTCTATAGGAATGCATTTCACTTTATAACATGAGAGTCAGTGTGATTTGAAATCTTGGGGCTTGGTTGTCACTCTTATGAATATAGATACACTTCAGCACATTCATCATCACAGGTGAAGACTTGCTCTTAGCAACAGCCGTTTCCTTTGATTTCGTTTTTGAGACTGGGCACTCTAATACTGCTTCTGTATCAGCCAATACTGATTCTCTCATGATTGAGGTTTTTGATGTTGCAATCTATCAATATACTACAAAACTTTGTGATTGTGCGCTTGTCTGTTGTAATGTAATACAGCCAAAACAGCGCATAATGGGAAAATACTTTGAAAGGAAGTTGCCCCTGAAATGGGAATACAAATGGAATAAAACAAGTTTCGCGTAAATTGGAGTACAGGTTCCTGAGATACAGGGTTTTTCCGGGTGCCTTCATAGAGAGAGAGAGAAAGATAGAGACAATGAGACAGTAGTTGTGAGAGAGTAGATTGAAAGAGAGAGAGGACAGAGAAGGAAAATGGAAGGGACACACACACAAATATATATGGGCCTTCAATTTCATTTTACATTATATATGTCTGTATATTTTAATTATTCAAAAATTATTTTTAAGAGTACATGATTAAAAAAAAAATATTTTCAAGTGAACGTCACCGAACAGGTCTAGTGCTTTATAAAGCCATAGATATTCCTTGCTAGCTTTAAACTCCATTTCATCTTTCTTCTCAACCCACTCTGATGTTTATATAGATTAGGTGACTTTTCACACAGAGACATGCTTCTGTACAATGTTGTCTAGTCATATACCTAAAGCTTTCTTGGTCTTCAAAAGAAATTTATCGCAAACCCGAGACACCATTTTCACTACCGCAGGTGAAACACTAACACATCTGCAAATTTCATAGTATCTGACCTTAAGCTGCAAAACTACAATTACGTACTTGGTGGGGTTCAGTTACTAACCACTTTGAAGGCCCCTTATGCCTCCACACACTTTGCCCAGTGATCCTTCCATTGTTCAAAGCATGCCTGGAATGCTCTTTCTGGAGTGGCTCTCAGCTCAGCTGTTGCAGTCTGCATGTCCTCTTGCCTCTCAAAGTGGGAGTTTTTCAATAGTATCTACACTTTTGGGAACAACCAGAAGTAAGAAGGGGCCATGGTTGGAGAGTAGGGAGCTTAGCGAATAAGTGAAATACCTTTCTTTTCCAAGAAACCTTGGATCAACTGCAACGAACGAGCCACAGCATTATCTTGATACAGATGACAGTTTTGTGAGGCCCACAGATCCAGTGTCTTGCATTGAACTGCATCACAAAGACATAGTACTTATTTGTAACTATTTGTAGTTACAATCACCTTTTGACATATTTTTTTAACCTTGGTGACGCTGAATGAGTTTGGTTTCTAGGACATATCTGTATACCCATGTCTTGTCTCTAGTTATGATATTCAGAAACTCAGGATCCTTGTATGAAATGAGTATGTAGTACAGCACCTCACATGTTGACTGTCTGACAGTGACTGACACACCCAGAGAGCTCGCTAAAAACCATGCATATGCAGCTCCACATTGTACACTTCTGTCTCCCTAACGCCATTACTTTCAACAGACTTGTATATGTATTTATTGTTGTCGTTTCTTTGCAAAAGCACCTTTGTACGTTCAAACCCTGCTGCGAGTCAGTCTTTTCAACCTTTTTGGGGTCAATAAAATAAGTACAGAGCAAGTTCTACGGTGTCTAGTGAGCAAATTGTAAAAAGAGTCGGACCCCATCACTTTGCTTGTACTGTGAGCTGATCGATATGGAAACAATAGTAATATGCAAATAAAGTTTGTACATAAGCTGCAACACTGAATTCGACTTGGACCGTCGTAGATATTGCATGAATTTTATCATAGTGGTCTATTTTTGTAGACAATCCAGACATCACCGAGAGAGAAAATAGCCTATAAATGATAACCTACGAGAAATTGCAGTCGAGTCTCGATCAACTCACCCCTTGCGTCCTTTAAAAAATAAAAAAATTCAAGGAAAGATACATTGGATATATGTGATTCTAGATAAATATATACTTAAAAGACAAATCAAAAACAAATAGGATGTTCACAACTGGAATGCTTTTCGATTAGAACTGACTAAGGGGGTAAACAATAACAACATGCGGAATAGCAAATGTTTGCTTGTTTATTTGTTTCAATAGGATATAAAACAAAAAGAAAGAATATAAACTTAAAACAAATGCAACCGAAATTATTTAGAAATATTTTAGGAAGTTTCGACTTCTATGAATAAATTGGATCAGTGATGGTCAAATAACGAGATTTCGTCTCGCACGAAATCTCATAACTACAACCAAATATATATGGCTAAAAATAAGAGGTCAGTCTGAGACTTGGTGAGATTAGTTGGTCAGTTATAATGGACTTTGAAGGGAAGAAGTATAATAAAGCAATCAAGATCTTATATATATATATATATATATATATATATATATATATATATATATATACACGCACATGTATATATATATATAAATATATATATATCTCATACAGATACATATATATATATATATGATACAAATGTGTGTATGCACGTATAATTAAAAAATAAACAATACAACAAAGAAAAAATGATGCTCCTAATTAAATAAATTTAAGAATCAATGCCTATGAGTTACGTTTGTTTTCCTGATGATAGAAATATATAAAGAGAGAGAGAGCCCAACTCTATTTACCTTTGGTTCCATGACATTATAAGGATTTATCAACAAATCATCTGTCTTTCCTATGTGTATGTGTGCGTGTTTGTTATGTGTGTATTGGTGTGTACTTAATCTTTTTTATATGCCGGTGTATCGCTGCAATAAGTCCCGCCAAATAAAAATGGACAATCACCCCAGTTTATTATATCATTGATGAGCTGCGAGTTTAATGATGTTGTATGTGTTTTACACACACACATATTTATAACTCATCAACAAACTTATTGATTGCTATGTTCATCTTCATCTCAGTGACATTCAGTCCTTTCAGTTTCTTTGTACTATTTCTATCATTTCTGTGTATTATTTCTCGGTATATCTAAATCAACGCTTCGTATTTCATAGACTATTTATAAAGGTTGGTGTAACTTGTCATAGCTACATTGATTTATCTACTAGTAGAGAATGTAAATAAATCCATTGCTAAATATCCTGTAGTTTTGTTTATAATGGACTGAATTTATAATTCTTACACTTACATTTATTTGTCATCAAACAACAGCACATTATAAAAAAGTGTTACAAGATTTATGAGGATGTACTCATTAAGACATTAAATATTTTGATAAAATGAATATATGAATATATAAATATATAAATAAAATAAATATAAATGAGACAGAAATAAAATAAACAACAAATAAAGACAATCTGCCCTCGCAGGGGTGAGAAACCACCACTAAATTGGATCAAAGTACCCTTATTGTCTTAACTGTATTCCTTTCTGCTATTGGAAATTTGTACGTCTCAAAATGTCCGTTAACATCTGCTGTGTTGGATGAGGGAAGAATTATTTCATGTTTTCTGAGCATTCTTCTTTCATATGATGAGAAAATATCTGTAGTTGTCACTAACAGTTCATCATATGAGTGTCTTTTGAACTATGGTCTTATTTTCCCTCTTTAATCAGTACATCGTCCTTAATGTCTTCCATTTGATATATGAGGATCTCATTGATATTTCTAACCATAAACATGTAATTTCGATGGTGAGATCCTCTCTGAATATCTTATATGCAACTTTGGGTTAATTCGTGGTCCTCGGATTCTGGTACTGAGAACAAGATGATTTTCCCCTCTATTCTCATAACAGACCAATGGTGCTCTGGAAATAGCAGTTTATGTGGCCTACTGTTAATGTTGCTGCATGTGCTGTTGGCTACTGCTTTCTTTCTTACTCTGCTTCTCCAGCTCATTAGAGCAGAAAGCTGTCAAGTAGCCCTTACTCTTACACATATAAGAATTGAACTTTGTGCCTGGTACCACCAGTTTAATTGTTTTTCATTTTTTTAAATGACACAATGATGTGCAGCTCCAGAATAGCTTTGGAGTTTTTTTTACGAGTCATCAGTCTTACATGGCTATACAGATCCCATCTGACCACATGTTATTGTATACATGGAGTTCACCAACTCCTTGTATTATGTCACAAGGGTTAGAATGAATCAAGGGGCAACATGACAAACATGTCCTTATGTGTCTCGGGCTATGACACCCGTGTTTTGTATCCCCATATATTGTGGAACCAGCCTGTGGACAAGTGAATGGTTCACTAATTCTGCTCATCACCGCCCTTGATCACTTCTGTAAGTCCTATCCTGGTTGATAGAGCATGCATTGGGACACACATCCATCAAAGTTTCTTCCAACTTTTATTTAACTGGGCTGTACTGTTGTTTGTAACATACCTTTCCTATATTCTTTTCTTCTGGGAACCATCCTATATCAGATTCCTCTATTTGATTAGTAATGGCTGCCAAATTGCTGCTATTGCACTTCTACTAATCTTATTTGAAATATGCTTATTAAAAAAAAATGTTGAAAAAAAAACAAACAAAAATACCAAAGAAAAATTAGAAATGAATATTTTAGATTCCATAGATTAATCCTTTAAAACTGTCAAATGCCAAAAATGTGACATTATAATTATCACCACCACCATCACTATCACCATCATCCTTGTCATCATCTTCATCACCATCATCATTATCATTTAATGCCTGCTGGAACAAATACCAAGGCATTTTTAATCTGACATCGTAACAAACCTGCCAATTCACTGCCATAGTGTAGAAATATATATGAAGAATATTCAGTCTGTGACTGAGGAGCAATGGACATAAGCTTAGATTGAAGGTTTTTTTAATTTATTGCAGCACAAGACCAAAGGTGAAATACAAACCTCCTCCTCCTTCTTCTTCCACTTATTTCTGTGAGGGTTGTGGTGGCAGAGCCCTCAGAGGGTCCTATCAGAAGCAACTGACTCCAAATAATCTGACTGGATACCCATCATCATTATCATCATTGTCATCATCGTTTGACGTCCATCTTCCATACTAGCATGGGTAGGATGGGCTGTCCCTTTGGGAGAGATCAGGTCAGAGGACTGTGTTTTGCTCACACAGGGCTGATTTTTGCTTGGTTTCTACAGCTGGATGCCCTTCCTAATGCCAACCACATTTACATCATCATCATCATCATCATCATCATCGTTTAACGTCCATCTTCCACGCTTGCATGGGTCTGGATGGGAATTGTCCCACTTGAGGCAAGATTGGTTGTCTTGCTCAGACTGTCTGGCAGGTTTTCTACGGCTGGATTCCCTTCCTAACACCAACCACATTTACAGCGTGGACTGTGTGTTTTTTTGTTGTGACACCTACACGACCTCATTTATTTAGGACTGGATGTTGTGGTATCAACATAGCTTTACATCGAAAGGGGTGGTATAGATAGCGGTGGAGGTAGGGGTAGTGGGACGGGGGTGTATTTTGGTTAAGAGGTGCCTACTGACTGTAGGTTTCGCTTTGTACTTAGGCAAGGCAGGTCTTTTGTATTACTACGTAGCGCCAAAGATCTTGGTCCAGTGACATTGTCTTGGAGAGGTGTAAGTGTGTGAGGTCGGATTTTATCAAGTCGTCCCAGGTTTTTCTGGGTCTGCCTACTCCGTGGCTACCGTCTATTTTTATTGCCCTGTACTTTTTTATACAGCTGTCGTCTTTCATGCGCATCACGTGACCATACCAACGTAGTCTTCTCTCCAGTAAACAGCATCTGATCCCTCTTATTCCTAATTTCTCACTTAGTTCATTTATGCTTTGCCGTTCGCGTATATTACTATTACACATCCAAAGGAGCATGCAAGCTTCGTTCCTCTCCAGTCTGTGTAGATCCTCTGCACACAAGGCCCATGTCTCACTGCCATGTAACATCGCTGTTCGTATGCAGGCATCATACAGCCTGCCTTTTATTTTTAGAGAGAAATCTTTAGCGGCCAATATAAGCTCTCTGAACTTTTTCCATCCCATTCGGACTCTAGCTACAGTACTTTCAGAGCACCCTCCACCACTGCTGGTAACGGAATGTGTCCACTATTTCTATAGAACCATCTGTGCAATGGAATGAGCTAGTATTCTGTGGGTATTTGCTGCTACTTATTGCACCTGAGCACTGGCCACATATAAAATCTATATTCTTAGTTAGCTTACCTGTGATCCCACTACATCTTTTATGTACCCATACTTTGCATTGGGACATAAAATGGAGTTTCTGCCTACTCCTTTCCTACACACTGAGCATGGCCATTTCCCAGATGGGACCAGTGCCCTATTCTCCTTCCTACATATTAGGACTTTAGTCTTAGACAAGTTAACTTTAAGGCCTTTTGATTCTAGGCCATGCTTCCATGTTTGGAATTTCTTCTCTAGTTCAGCCATTGATTCGGCTATGGGTGTTAGATCATCTGCGTATAGAATTTCCCATGGGCAGCCGGTCTTGAACTCCTCTGTTATAGCTTGGAGGGCGATAATAAATAGGAGGGGGCTAAGGACAGAGCCCTGATGAACACCAACTTTTACGCTAAACTCTTCACTATATTCGTTGTTAATTCTAACCTTGCTGACTGTTTCTTTATACATGGCTTGTATAGCTCTCACAAGCCATTCATCTGCACCTAGTTTTCTAAGAGCCCACCAGATAATGGAGTGGGGGACTCTGCCAAAGGCTTTCTCCAGGTCTACAAAAGCTAAGTAGAGGGGTTTACTTTTAGCTAGGTACTTCTCCTGTAGTTGTCGTACAATGAAAAGAGCGTCTGTGGTACTTTTACCTGACACAAACCCGAACTGCATTTCACCTAGATCAATTTGTTCTCTGATTAGTTGCGCTATTACTTTTTCTGTGACCTTCATGACCTGGTCAATTAATTTAATGCCTCTATAGTTTCCCCTATCTAGGGCATCTCCTTTACCCTTGTAGCAGTTAATGATGATGCTGTTACGCCAGTCCTTTGGTACGACCCCATTCTGTATAACTTGGTTTACTATTCGGGTGACCATAGTGTGTCCCACCGTTCCAGATGCTTTCAGCATTTCAGCAACTATTTCCGAAGGCCCAGCTGCCTTGCCCGTCTTCATAATAATAGGTGTTTTGGGAATGATTAAAATACATAAAGGCAAATACTTGATACACCACCCCAGACCTTACACACATTCATAGTATACATAAGATAGCTTTACTAAGCATTGCACACACATTGCATAGAGTACTCTAAATACAGTAGCACTAAGTTTTGCACATATAAATATATAGAAGCAAAATACTGCTTATACTCAAAGAACAGAAACTGATAGTTAGTTGTGTCAAAGTACACCAAACAATAATACTAATGAAATTATATTAATGGTTCTTGTTGTTATTGTTGTTGTCTTGGATACAGCCTGTTTATTTTCAAGTTCTGATTAGATACATTAATTTCTTATGATACAATTAGTACTAAGAACATTATTAATGGTGGATTAGAGGGCCATTGCTGAAGAATTCATCCTCATGTATAATGCATATTGGATAATTGTTTCTACTATTGGCACAAGGCCAGCAATTATCCCAGTACATTACTGGTACCTTATTTTATCGACCCCATAAGGATGAAAGGCTAAGTTAACCTTGGCGGGATTTGAACTCAGAATGGCGAGGGCCATAACTCTATGCATCAAAGCATGGCGTCCGACCCTCTACCGATACTGCCAATTCAATCTGTTTTACAAGTATACATAGAGATGGAGTTGATCTCACTGCTACAAACTAACAAAACAGTTGTTAATCTTACTGTTTTGTTGCTACTGACTTGGGGATTTGAAAACTAAGTTTCTTGGTGGTCACAAATCTATTGTAGGTTTGTTGATTAAACATAAGTGGTGAAATACCTTTCACCGAGCCATTTTCTATATATTGCATGTCTGTGAAAGGTATCTTGTGCAATAATAAATATTTGACTTCAGCACTTTAAACATTTGTGAAACATCTCTCTCTCTCCCTCCCCACTACCTCTTTCTCCCCCTCTCCTTCCCACTCTCTTTATCCTTCCCCTCTCTCTGTGTGGATAGGATCATCTGTTTATCACCCTTCTATAGAAGGGTTTGGAATATAATATGTAAATAAGTAATACATAGAACCTAGAATATCATTTCCCCATGAGTAGAATTGAATGCAACACTTAAAGCCAACAGTCTTATATTTGTGTTACTGTTCTGATTTCTATCAGAACTTAGGTAAAGGTTGTTGTCATTAAATGTTTCAGTATAAGTTGTTTGATTTTTGACATTTAGTAGTACTGGTGACATCACAAGAATCAATGATATACTATAAATTAGGTTGTCGGGAAGAGGAGATCCCACTATCGGTCATGACTGACCATGAGATTGCACATAGAGTGCCAGCCTAGGTAAGGTGCTTTGTGGAAGACTAGCAGTCTCTCAGTCATGCTAATCTCCATCTCTATGCTACCGATGTTATCCAAGGAATATAATGACATATGAACAAAATAATAAATAGTCAAGTGGTAGTTTCAAATCCACTACTTATTACTTTAACACTACCCGAGCTTGACCAACTGATTCTTTTTTGCGCCAGTCGCCATCAAACCCTCATGTGTCCCTAGTTTCCAAATTGCTGTTTTTTTCCACAAAATTGGTAAAACTGCAGCCCGCCTGTCGCTGGCCATTCTTCGCAGCAAGACCTTTGACATTCTGTCCGTGTGGCACAGCTGAAACTTATCGATCAGTCTGTCACTCTGTCCCTACTTTCCCTTTCTTTCGTTGCTTAATTTCTTTTTTCTTTTTCTTCCTTTTTCTCATTCGTTTTTTTTTTTGCTTCCTTATTGTTTTTTTTTATAGTACTGTTTATATGTTTAATAAACTATTCGCCTTTGACTGGGTAAAAGACAGAAACGTAAGAAAATTAACAGAGACGACAAGATAACAAATGGAAACAAAACAAAACAAAACAAAAAAACAATTTTTTAAGGGGAAAAATATAAAAAAATAATACAAACGAAGGACACAGAACTCCATGGTCATCGGCCGTTGAGATTGACTTGGGCAGTTTCGATCTCTACTAACGGTACTGCTGTTTCATGTGGGGTCACAGCGCCTGACATAGCCAATTGCTGTCCAGTGGAGTGAGAGACGAGAGACAAAACATTAATTTATAGCAATTAAGCAACAAGTACACATAAGATTTTGAGTGATGTCAGGGGAAAATGTGGTGCCTCATAGCACGAGAGACATGAATGAAATAAAGAAAATGTGTGTGTGTGTATTGGGGGGGGGGGGGGGGGGGGGGGCTAAACACGTTCGTCACGTTAGTATTGATAAACTTGAGAACATTAACAGAGGACAAGACAACGAACGGAAACAAAACAAAATGAAAAATAATTTTTTAAGGGGAAACCTTAAAAAAATAATAAAAAAAAAAATACAAACGAAATACATGGTCATTGGCCGTTGAGATGGACTTAGGCAGTTTTGACCCATCCCAACCGCACTGCTGGTCCATCCGGGGTCACAGCATCTGACATAAGCCAAACGCTGTCCAAATAGAAAACTGTTTTAATAGACCACATATCAACATACAAGTAAAAACAAGAATTACCCCCCTCTACTTATGAAATTATTTCCCTTCGATTTACTCACACGGGTAAAACCGATGCCAAATAACTTGCAACCAAATTTATTAATTTTCTCTTGTTTATATATATATATATATATATATATATATATATATATATATATATATATATATATGTATTCACCTATTTATGCACTAAATAGGAGCCAGTAATTTTCTGCCTATTATGCTCTTCCTTGATGTATATCAATGCAGAGGATAAAACTATTGTCGTTAGAGCTATTGTCGTTAGTTGATAGTCGGCGTCATTAAGAATCGGATTGAAATATAAACGGAATAACTAACTGTTGTTATTTACCCTCAATGTTAACTTTGCCTTTCATCCTTACGGGGTCGATAAAATAAAGTACCAGTAATGTACTGAGTAATAGCTGGCCTTGTGCCTAAAGTAGAAACAGTTATTTACCCTCAATTCAACCCTGTCCCAATACATCTATGTAAGACCAAAGACGTTCCAGTCGTGACCATCCCGTGCCTTTATTTTAGGCATTGTATTTCTAGCACTACGTTTCCAATTCCTTATTCAAGACGGTACGATGTTATTTGAAGGAGGTTTGGTTATTATTTATAGCACGGTGGATTGGCAGTATCGGTAGAGTCGGACACCATGCTTTGAAGCATAGAGTTACGTCCCTTTATGATCTGAGTTCAAATCTCGCCGAGGTTAACTTTGCCTTTTATCCTTACGGGGTCGATAAAATAAAGTACCAGTAATGTACTGGGTAATTGCTGGCCTTGTGCCTAAAAATAGAAACAATTATTATATATAGCACACCGGTTTTTATGTTTTGTTAGGGGAAGAAACTTTAGGAGATTAGTATCGGTGTACATATAAAATTATTACAAAAGACAATAAATGCCGATGTGTGTTGTGATAATGTTTTTACTTCATAGAAGTCAAAGGGATTAATATAAATGAATCATTACCCGTGGATCAAAGCCCTAAATCTTTTTTCTGAAGACTGTTCTATCCGGCTGAGTATTTCAGCCTTCAGAGACGTATACGTTGAGTCTGTGGGTGTCTCTAACACCAGGTCCTTAATCGCTGGGAGAATTGCCGGCGGAATTGCGCTAAGGACCACAGGACGTTGTAGTTCCTCGTCAACTCTGTTCGCCTTGAAAAATGCTTCTAGCTGGGCGAACCATAACCTTATGTCGCCCGTGTACGTTGGCAGAACAGAGTGAGTAGCCATTGGTATACCGTAGGCAATTTACCGTTTGGAAAAATGTCTCTAACGCAACAGAAAAGGAAAACAAAATCGCTTATTTTTCCCTGTCAAACCACTGGACCGGAAAAATAATGCATCCGGGACAATATGCAAAGAAGCGATTAAGTGAATGCTGTTATTACTAAGGTATGGGCAAGGAACTTAAAAAAAAAATCCAACATGGCGGACTATTTCGCGCCCAAAACACTAATGATGGAGAAGAGAGACTCCATCTTGTCATCCTCAAACATTTTTAGCCAGAGAAGAGAAGGGCAGAAAAGGAGAGAAAAAAAAAGGCAAAAACATTCATACAATTGCTGTTTGTTTGTGTGTCAATAACTGTAGGTGTTCGTTTTGTATTAAATTGTTGTTTTTTTTCCTTTTTCTTCTGTTTTTTTTTTCTATATACACCTTACTACTATTTCCCATTTCTTTTTTTTTTTTTTTTAAATCACGTCGGGGGGTCACCACTTTAGGAGATTAGTATCGGTGTACATATAAAATTATTACAAAAGACAATAAATGCCGGTGTGTGTTGTGATAATGTTTTTACTTCATAGAAGTCAAAGGGATTAATATAAATGAATCATTACCCGTGGATCACAACTCCTAGGCTGAAGTGTGTAGAGAAGAACAGAGATCTTCTCTAGGAGGTGTTAACATCTTCTTAGGCTCTTAGGCTGCCGGTTGCGTTCTTCTTGGTGGCGAAGGATTATGAGAAAGGAATCATCTCATGATAAGGTCGCAGGTGTTACCACCTTGGAATTCAGGAGGCGAGAGAGAAAGATTGTCCTGACCTGTTCCTTTTATAGGGTCTCTCCGGAAGTGACCAACAGGGAGTCTGTCACCCCCAAAGGGAAGCAACTCCAGCTACTTCCTGTCTAGAGAGCGGTGATGAGATTGTCATGACAAGGGAGGCAACTCTTGCTACATAATCCCCCGCCAGATTTTAAAAACATAAAAATCGAATGAAACGCATGGAGTAAGAATACGAGCATGTAAGAGGCATGAAAATTATGATAAAATGTAATCAAAGGAAGAGAAGAGGTGAAAGTTCAAAATACAGTTCACATGTGTGCAATCACATGACAGCAGGAAAGAATGTGTTCCAGAGAATGAATGCAGGTGGTTTCTGGTCTGTGGTATAACGTGAAATTTCCAACTTCCGAAGGGAATTTCTCACAGGAAGAGTGCTGCAGAAATAAATTCTCTGGCTTGTTCTGCTGGTTTTGGTTTTGGTTGATGGTGAAGCTGTGTTGTTGTTGTTGATGTTGTGAATGCGTTGACCTGGAAGGGTCAAGAGGCCAGCGACCAGAGAAATAAGCAGTTTTCAACGGCAAATTTACGTGGTAAATTTTTAAACGGGCAAATAGAAGAATATAGCTTAAAATGTTCGTTGTAAAAGGAAACGAAAAACATATATATACATCCAGTGAAATGGTAATGAGAGGTACATTGTAATACAATAAATCAATAAATAACAAGAACAGCAAAAAAAGAAATAAGGCTCCAGTGGCCAGTTCACATAAAAATAGTTTGGCAGAACTTTTTGGGCCAGTGGACTCTCCGACCGGAACGGGTCGTAGTCTTGTATGTAGGTGAAGGTGGGGTAGAAGGAGCAGGTGTATGCACAAGAGAAAAAGATTGGGGTATTTGTGGCTCGGGTGTATGAGCGTCATTGTGTGCCCTTTTCAGTCTATCCAACGAAATTGTCTCTCTGGACCCCTTAACGTCTACAGTGAAATGTTTGTCAGTACGGGCTAACACACGGTAGGGTCCAGAGTATGGTTGTGTGAGGGGTGGTCTCACAGCATCGTTCCTTACGAACACATGGGTCCACGAGGCAATATCCCTCGGGACCGCAGGTTTTACAGTTTGTTTCCTCGTATCCATCGGCGGCAGGTCCTGAAAATAAGAACGCAGACGGGATACGTAGGAAAGCGGATCTAGGAAAGCAAGATCAACAGGGGCAAGCATTTGCCCAGGCAACGCTAGAGGAGCACCGTAAAGCAATTCGGCCGGGGAGAACCCAAGGTCCTCCTTTATTGATGACCGAATTCCTAATAACACAATAGGAAGGTACTCGCTCCAACGTTGAGAGTTTGGATAGGCGCAAAGAGCGGCCTTTAATTGGCGGTGGAATCGTTCCACCATTCCATTTGACGCAGGGTGATAGGCTGTGGTCCGAATCCGTTGAGCTCCAATTATCTTTGTGAGCTCAGAGAAGAGATGGGACTCGAATTGTCTACCACGGTCTGTGGTGAGTGTAGTTGGTACCCCAAAGCGAGTAATCCACCCTGATACCAGGGCACGTGCTACAGTCTCAGCAGTCATGTCTTGTAAAGGGATGGCTTCAGGCCTCGCGAAAAACGATCGACACAGGTCAATATGTATGAATATCCACTGCTGAATGGCCAAGGTCCAACGATGTCAATGTGGATGTGTTGAAACCGAGCATCTGGAGCACTGAAAGTACCAAGTGGAGTCCGGATGTGTCTATGGATTTTCGATTTCTGGCAAGCGATACAGGAACGGCACCAGGCAGCAATGTCGCGCCTCATATTTGGCCAGAAGAATCTGGCTGTTATGAGCTTTACTGTGGCAGCAGATCCTGGGTGAGAAATGTTGTGCAAAGCCAGGAACACAATTCGACGGTGAGTCTCAGGAACAAGTGGTCGTGGTGAATCCGTAGATACATCACATAGAATCTGCCTGTCGGTGGTGGACAAGGGCAGATATTTGAAAATGCAAGTCGCAAATTCAGCAGAAAGAGTGTCCAACGATTGGAGTGCAGGTTGGTCTGCAGCTAAACGACCTAAGTCGATCTCCTGGGATGACGAGATGGAGCTAATTGGCAAACGTGACAATGCGTCTGCAGCTATGTTGTGCGAGCCGGCAATGTGCTGGATATCGTTTGTAAATTGTGAAACGCAGTCCAGGTGCCTTGTCTCTCTGGGCGAATATCTGTCGGTTTTGGCCCTCAAAGCGAAGGTCAACGGTTTGTGGTCGGTAAAAACTGTAAAATTTCTCCCCTCAAGAATATGAGAGAAATGTTTCACCGACAGATATATGGCTAATAATTCCCGCCCAAACGTGCTATAACGCGTTTCTGCTGGTTTCAACTTCCTCGAGAAAAATGCCAAAGGTTGTTGGTTTTCAGCGTAGGACTGCTGTAAAACTGCTACCACAGCGGTATCAGATGCATCAACACAAAGCGAAAGCTTGGCCTCTGGTACCGGGTGGGCTAGCAAAGATGAACTAGCGAGTGCTGTCTTGGCAGTCTGGAAGTCTTGAAGCTGTCCTTGTGTCAAGGAAATGTCTTCATTTTTCTTACGACGATTTTTTTAAATGTCAGTAAGGGAAGATAGCAAATTAGCACAATGAGAAACGAAACGCCTATAGAAATTGATTAGGCCTAAGAAGTGACGCAACTGGTGAAGTGTAGTAGGCGGAGGTAACTCCTGTATGGCTTGAACTCGCTGAAGGAGCGGCCTAATACATTCGGCGTCGATGAGGTGGCCTAAAAAATTTAGGGAAGTGGAACCGAAAACACACTTTGCAGGATTCACGCGAACGCGGTAATCCTGAAGTCGCCGAAATAAGAGAAGCATGTGGCGCATATGCTCTTCCGGAGAGGAACTAGCGACGAGAATATCATCTATGTAAGCATAAACGAAGTCCAGACCACGCGTGACCTCGTCTATAAACCGCTGAAAAGTGCTAGCGGCGTTCCTGAGTCCGAAAGCATGGTCAAAAATTCGAAGGATCCGAAAGGGGTTGTAATCGCCGTTTTCGGAATATCCTCCTTCCTGACCGGAATTTGGTGGTAGGCTCGCACTAAATCTAACTTAGGAAAAATCTTACACCCCTGCAGTGAAGATGCAAAATCATGGAGATGGGGAATGGGATACCTATCCGGGACGGTCATGGCATTTAACCTCCTATAATCCCCAGTGGGTCTCCAGTCGCCGGAAGTCTTGGGCACCATGTGTAACGGTGAAGCCCAAGGACTCGTAGATGGGCGAATAATGCCCAGCTGCAGCATATGGTCGAACTCGGACCGTGCTGCCTTTAATTTTTCCGCCGGTAAGCGGCGTGGACGCGAAAACACTGGAGCACCGGTGGTGGAAACGAAATGTTCGGTCGAGTGTGTTGGGTCAGTGACTCGAAAATTTCCATCCGTGAGCTCCGGGAAAGAACCCAGCAACGAATGGTAGGCGTCTCCAGCGGCAGCGACGAAGAACATGGGGCTAACTATTGGAGCATTGGCTTCCTGGCCATGAATTGAAAAGCCGGTGATGTTATCCACCAGGCGTTGGCCACGGACGTCCACAGTTAAAGAGAAGTTGTGGAGGAAATCCGCTCCTAAGATGGGGTATGGCAAATCGGCAACCGTAAAAATCCACTTAAAATCCCTTCGAAGATTTAGGAATTTGAGAGGAAGCGAGATTTGCCCGTACGTCTTTATAGACGAGTGGTTAACTGCCTGCAGCGTAACAGATGACTCTAAGGGGTTATCTTTCAGGCAATGGGCCGGCCAAATACTACAGGAAGTTCCTGTATCCACGAGGAAACCTCTTCCGTACATGAGGTCCTTAATGAAGAAATGGCGGTTTGGTGGCTTTATGTTGAGGTCAGCTGTCCCCATCAGCGGACCTCTTAGGCGTTTCCCGCCTTATGAAAGGAGCAAGGTTGCACGCAGTGATTCGCGTTCTCAGCAAATCGCTCGTGGTACCAGCATAAAGATGAAGCTGGTGATTTAGAACGCCGTCTAAAACTTTGCGATCTCCCGCGACTGCGGGGGCGCGAACGGGCACCACACAAGGCCTTCATCTTGTGGAGCTCTATGGTGAGTTCCTGAATGGACCTTTGCATCGCCATAATGGTTGAACTGTCTATTGGCGCTGCCGCGTAGATCGCATGGCCGTGTGTGGCCCGAGCTGGGTGGTGAACAGCGGCAAGGGGGTCGCTGCCTCCGGCATTCGTCACCTCGAAAACTTTGTCCGCAGATGCGGCAAGCTGATCCACCGTGCTTGTATCCCTAATGGGGGCCAAAATTGCTTGTACGTTGGTCGACAGGCGCGAGAAGAACAACTGCTTCAGCAGGGCAGTTTCCGCTACCGACCCCTCCGTTAGGTCCTTCATTCGCCTTAGGAGGTTCGATGGGGTGCCATCTCCTATATGCTCCAGATGGACCAAAGCCCTAAATCTTTTTTCTGAAGACTGTTCTATCCGGCTGAGTATTTCAGCCTTCAGAGACGTATACGTTGAGTCTGTGGGTGTCTCTAACACCAGGTCCTTAATCGCTGGGAGAATTGCCGGCGGAATTGCGCTAAGGATCACAGGACGTTGTAGTTCCTCGTCAACTCTGTTCGCCTTGAAAAATGCTTCTAGCTGGGCGAACCATAACCTTATGTCGCCCGTGTACGTTGGCAGAACAGAGTGAGTAGCCATTGGTATACCGTAGGCAATTTACCGTTTGGAAAAATGTCTCTAACGCAACAGAAAAGGAAAACAAAATCGCTTATTTTTCCCTGTCAAACCACTGGACCGGAAAAATAATGCATCCGGGACAATATGCAAAGAAGCGATTAAGTGAATGCTGTTATTACTAAGGTATGGGCAAGGAACTTAAAAAAAAAATCCAACATGGCGGACTATTTCGCGCCCAAAACACTAATGATGGAGAAGAGAGACTCCATCTTGTCATCCTCAAACATTTTTAGCCAGAGAAGAGAAGGGCAGAAAAGGAGAGAAAAAAAAAAGGCAAAAACATTCATACAATTGCTGTTTGTTTGTGTGTCAATAACTGTAGGTGTTCGTTTTGTATTAAATTGTTGTTTTTTTTCCTTTTTCTTCTGTTTTTTTTCTATATACACCTTACTACTATTTCCCATTTCTTTTTTTTTTTTTTTTAAATCACGTCGGGGGTCACCACTTTAGGAGATTAGTATCGGTGTACATATAAAATTATTACAAAAGACAATAAATGCCGGTGTGTGTTGTGATAATGTTTTTACTTCATAGAAGTCAAAGGGATTAATATAAATGAATCATTACCCGTGGATTACAACTCCTAGGCTGAAGTGTGTAGAGAAGAACAGAGATCTTCTCTAGGAGGTGTTAACATCTTCTTAGGCTCTTAGGCTGCCGGTTGCGTTCTTCTTGGTGGCGAAGGATTATGAGAAAGGAATCATCTCATGATAAGGTCGCAGGTGTTACCACCTTGGAATTCAGGAGGCGAGAGAGAAAGATTGTCCTGACCTGTTCCTTTTATAGGGTCTCTCCGGAAGTGACCAACAGGGAGTCTGTCAACCCCAAAGTTACGGCCCTTTATGGTCTGAGTTCAAATCCCGCCGATGTTAACTTTGCCTTCCTGTCTAGAGAGCGGTGATGAGATTGTCATGACAAGGGAGGCAACTCTTGCTACAAAACCTTTTCAACGCAATACTGAACCGTTTGAGAATATAACTTGTAAAATCTCTTTCATATATACGGTTCCATACAGATTTAGAACATTTTGAATTAAACCAGGCCTCGAAGAAAAATATTAATACGTTTAGTTTAATCGAATTTGGATTGTTAAACAATTTTTGAATATAGAAGAATGAGAAATTTTCGTATAGCAGATGACCATAGTGCACAATTGAACATGCGGTGATAAATCGTGTAAGATGCAGTGTGATGGTCTGGACACATTGTACTTTCCCAATAGTCCAGTCTATTTCTGTATGTCTGTAGATTTTGGTAGTCTCCACAGCAAAGATGGACACAGTGGACTCAGTCAGTGTAATAGTTGTTGTTTCTTTGCATTTAATGTTGGTGATGTGCACCCAGCACAGTGTATGGAGTTAATGTGGATATTGGTTTTGCAGCTATTTCTGTGTATTTATTACACTTGTATAAATTTACAGTAGAATAACATTGTAAATATGTTTTAAATATATACATGTGTATGTATTCTGTTTTATTCTAAGCTGAGTGGGCGAGATACGTTGTTGTAACTTCATAGCGAGACTCTCGTATGTTTATTCAATGGCGGTGGATTGGCAGTTTCGGTAGAAGGCCGGATTCCATGCTTTGCAGCAAAGAGTTACGGCCCTTTATGGTCTGAGTTCAAATCCCGCCGAGGTTAACTTTGCCTTTCATCCTTACGGGGTCGATAAAATAAAGTACCAGTAATACACTTGGATAATTGCTAACCTTGTGCCAAAAGTAGAAATAATTATACATAAACATATCGTATATACTTACACTCCCATAACTTCCAATATGTTTGTCTTTTATGGGTGTGGAATGTTTATGTAGTTGAGTGTGATGGTTGGTTGAATTTGATTTCTTCTGACATTAAGTGGACGCAACATTGTTGAATGGTTAAGACGTTCGCTTTGCAATCATTAGGTCGCGTGTTCGATCCCATTGCGAAACATCTTGGGTAAGGGAAATTTACCATAACCTCAAGTCCTACCATGCCTTGTCATGAGCAGGCTGTTCTGTTGATCGAACAACTGGAACTCTCGTCAACGAAACCGGCGAAGGTTCAACTTCTGGTATTGCTGATAAAAAGTGAGATGGCAAATTTTATAGTTATTACAAGTCTGTTGTGTTGAAGCCAGTTGTTTTTTTAATGTGATTTATATTATAAAATTGGAACAGTTGTGCTCTGGTATCTGGATATAGGAGGATGTGAATGTGGTGTAATCTATGTATAGGATTGAGTGTGTATGTTGTGGAGGCACGTAAAAAGGCATATTAGAAGTGGAAAAGAGTGGGGGAGAGGATGGATCCTCGTGGTACTCCAGTCCAAAAATTGTTTGGTCTGGAAGTATTATTCCTGTTTACTACATGATTTTATTTTGTATTACTTTTTTAAGGGGATGTTGAGTCTTTGCTGTATGCATAGATAGAAGGGGATGGAATCAAAAGCTTTGCTGATGTCGATGGTAGTTAGAGTAATATGTGTGGGATATATTTTGTTAGTGAAAATGTTCATGTATTTTCTGCGTTAGGCTTTTGAGCAGTGTGGTAGGTGATAGTAGTGGCCTAAACTCGTACTGTAATTTTGATAGGAGGGTATGTGGGGTAGTGATATCAAGTATTAGCCTTTCTAGAAGTTTTGAGGGTGTACATTAAAGGACGCTAAATTTTTATTGACCTTTTGGAATTGTTATAATTTTGTACGAATAGTTGTAGATGTTGACAAGTACAGTATTCATTCAAGCCTCAAGTGTTTTAGATGTATGTTTGTGCTAATGTCTGGCCCGGAGGCTTTTCTGGTTTCAAATTTCTTTATTGCTGTTTGTGTGTCTGATAGGAAGGAAGTGTCAAAATTGTGGTCTAGGTAGAAGATGAATATTTTATATTTGAAGTTCCCATCTTTTTTGTTTTATATGTTTTTGGGGACTGGGCTACTTTTTGAGAGATGTCTGAGAAGGGGATGTGCTGGGTGTTGCAGTATGGATATGTTATTTGAACTTTTTATTGTGATATTCAGTGCGACTGTATCATATAATATCCATATTTACAGACACATAACGTACATAGTGGCCGTCAACTCGTTGAACGAGTAAGACCATCACTGACAAAAAATATATCTTTATCGGTGGTTGTGAGCCTTTAAAACCTGCTGGGGACTTGCATGTTTTATTGTATAAATGCATTGGAATTCACTTCTTCCATCATTGGGTTCATCAGTCTGATCTGGAATATGATTATATATTTCTGAATATATAGTGAGCTATATATACATACATGCATACATACATGCATGCATGCATACATACATGCATGCATGCATACATACATGCATGCATGCATACATACATGCATACATATATACATACATACATATATGATGGCTTTCCCCTCGTTATCGAGTATAGCCATTGCATGATATGAAATTATTAGTAATTATCAATTAATGCTATCGTGAAATGCCTGTGCGTGAAGATTTTTTAAAGTGGTTTAACCGCGCGATCGGGTATCCAGCTCAATTATTTCTATGTCCCCGCGCATATACATACACATACATACATGTTTATACATATATATACATCCATACACATGTATATACATATTTACACATTTTTGGATGGCCGTTGACTCTTATGAGTTCTGCTCTTTGTCAGGTTTTGTTTTTTGTCCTGCAGGGTGTCCAAAAACACCCTCATACATACATACATACATACATACATACATACATACATACATACATACATACATACATACATACATATATGATGGCAGGCACCCCGTGCATCAAACGACATCAGTAAGGCTATCAAACGACATCAGCTTGAGTTGTGGGTTCTGCGAAAGGATGTGGCTTTTTAGGCCTGCAAGTGACTTACAGTGTTTTGTGCAGAGTTGGCAGGTGTGTAACACTCTCGATATAATACTCTTGAGGCTCATTATGTATTTTGATGTGCCTTTTTAGGCCGCCAGCAGACCTGGATTCTTTCTCACAGGTTCTGCATATATAAGTTGTATTTTAGGTCCAGGCAATTCGAAAGGAGCTTTATATTCATGACTACGAAGATGACTTTTCGTACCAGCCATGCTGAAGCAGAATCTGTTACAAATTTTGCATGTTAAACTATGGTCCTCACCAGTTTGTTGTGGTGAAACGACAGCAAGACCCTTTCTGACATCCTTTTTAAATTTCTCAAGAACCTCGGTCTCATTTACATGGTGTCTCCAGTCAATTCCAGCAATCATCCTGAGACCCATTTAATGAAACCTCTCAAGTTGTTTGTAATGATGCCTGTAAGTTACTCATGTTTCACAAGTGTACAGTAACGATGTGACAACACTTGCATTGAACACTTTTACTTTCGTCTGCAGTGAGATCTCATGCTGGGGCCATTGACGCGCTTCAAACTTTCCAAAAGCATGACTTGCTTTTTGAATTTTGAGATTCACTTCATCATCCAGTTTGCAAGACCTATTCACAGTGCTTCCAAGATAAACAAACTTTTTAACTATCCCAAGTCACTTTCCATACACAAAGATATTAGGCTCCCTGTATTGGTTTTCAGCCGTTCCCTACGAAAACCAAATTGGGATTCTGGAAGAGCATCTCTGACAATATACGTAAGCGACCGATCCAACAAAATCCCGCACAAAACCTTCCATACCACAGAGAGCGAAGATATGCTTCAATAGCTGCCACATTCGTCTTTATTACCCTTACCCTTATATAATTTGATTTCGCCAATCAGGGGAAACAGTTTCATTGTTCCAGATGCCATGTATGATGACATGAAATTGTTTCAGTAGGTTCTCACCTCCATATTTCAGAAGTTCTGCACTAATTCCAGAAGGTTTACCACTGTTTAGTTTAGTCACTGCTGTATCCACTTACTCCATTGGCCAAGGCATACATCACAGAGTTGTCAGGAAGGCTGTTTATAGACTCCTCATCAATATTCAAAGGCAGATTAAGAAGATCATCAAAATGTTGTTGCCACCTCCTTAGGATACCCAATCCCGGACAAGCTCATTTCCGTCCTTATTGCGAAGAGGTGCAATCAGGCAAGAAGCTGGTCTTTAAATCGCACGAAGGAGTATACATTTGTTTTGTGTTATGAGAATCTGATGTAGCTGAATTTCATCGGTCTTCTTATTCCACCATACATCCTTCATCTGACGAAGCGTTCTTCTTGATTCACACCTTGATTGCCTTTCAAGTTGCCTATCAACCTTTTATATTCCATAGCATTATGTCTGTCATTAAGAAGGCTCAACAAAACCGTTCTTTTCTCTTGCAAGATCTTTTATATCTCCATATGATTCTCCTTGAACCAGTTCTGATGGCTTTCCTTCACATAATTGATAATCTCAGCACCAACACTGTAAAGTGCCTCTTTAAAAGACGGCCAGTTGTCCTCACACTCGAGATGGTTAGTGGCATTCTTGTACTCTTCCAGAATACTTTTGTTCCTCAAACATGAGACATTCAATCTTTTGGGTACAGTCACAGGGAAGATTTTATTCTTGCTTTACATACAAGTTTAAGTTATACACGAACTAAGCGATGGTCCGTACAACATTCAGCCCTATGAAGGACCCTGATCGACCAAGCGTCACGAACATCACACTTCCGCATAATAATTGTTTCTAATTTTGGCACAAGGCCAGCAATTACCCAGTGTATTACTGGTACTTTATTTTATCGACCTCGGCGGGATTTGAACTCAGAATGGCAAGGGCCGTAACTCTGTACGTCAAAGCATGGCGTCCGACCCTCTACCGATACTGCCAATCCACACTTCCGCATAATAATATAATCCAACAAGTGCCATTGTTTAGGTTCTGTTTGCATCCAAGTAGTTTTAAACTTATCCTTTTGCCGGAACATAGTGATAGTTATGCATAACCCCATCTCCTCGGACATTTGTAACAATAGCTGCCCATTACGGTTGTAATGACCAACACCAAGCTTGCCAATCACACTCCATGTTTCGGGGTCTTTACCTACCATAGCATTAAGGTCACCAAGAATGACAAATGCAGATACTGCAGATACTAAAGTCACATAAGTATCTTTTTGCAGTAGAATTCTCATGGTCATCAAACACTCGTTTATAGCTAATGGGAATGCCTCAAGCCTGGGCATGTTCTGATTTTACTGCAAAGGCCATTCCAACTTTCATTTTGACCCCCCCCCCCCCCCATTCCCACTCCACCTTTCCAAAAGAAACTGTAGTTACCAACGTATTCCGTTCTTTAACTTCCACTCTGCAAACGAGTTTCCGATAGATTAACAATGTCCAGGTTGTAGCGACGTAGCTTTTTGATCTCATCTCAGGATGTTCTGAAGAAATAGTGTCATGCAGCCTCCTCATATTCCAGCAACCAATATTTAAAGGTTTCAAAGGTTTCAAGGGTTTCACTGTAGTATTGAGATGTTGACTGGGGCTTAGGCTGCAGTGTCCCAGGACACCTGCCGGGCCAGATCCTGTCACTAGATGCTGTTCCAGAGCCCTTATTGCTATTTACTTCGAAATTTCGAGCGTTCATTTTCATCAGGTCACCTTTTAAGGCAACAGTCAGCCATTCACATCATTTAAAGATCCTATGATATTGAGTGATGCCTGTGCATGAAGCTTTTTATAGTGCGGAAAGGCCTTGCACTAGACCAATGCCACTCAATGAGCAACAATATATATAATCCGAAAACAGATCAACATCATTGGTTACTAATGAGCCGCAGGTTATGTATCAGAGTTTTTACTCTCCTAGAGAGATTCCTAACAAGGACCAGAGGTCTCTCACTCCCAGTGGGATAACTACGCACTCAGCACTCAGACACCAACCCGAGTATTTCTATGTCCCTGCGCATAGTTTATGTATATGTTCACACACACACATATATGTCTACATACATATGTACATACTTTAGCAGCATAGTATATTAATGTTATTGATACACGAGTAACATAATAATTGTTTCTACAATAGGCACAAGGCCAGCAAACATGCCAGTGTATTACTGGTTCTTTATTTTATCGACCCCCGTTAGGATGAAAGGCAAAGTTAACCTCGACGGGATTTGAACTCTGTCAACAGCAGAAATTAGAGATGAAATGTATGTTTATTTTTGTTGCAGCACAAATAATGTTTGTTAACTTGTATGGTTGAAGTTACACATAAAATGAAGTTACAAAAGGGAATGTGCCATTGTGCCAGGCCCAAGGAAGGCCGGCAGGCCAAAGTGCAAAATCTCACCGTTACATGTTGGCTAGTGATTTCACGACGAAAGAAAGTTAATTGTTTTCCTTTTCACAGTAAGGAAGCGAGAGACTGATTCTTCAAATCAACGCGGGAACTTTTCCCTCGGGGCGCGCTGAGATACATTCTCTTCTACTGGCGCTGATTGGCTGAGCTGAGCCAAATCACGCACAGAGAATGTATGTGAGCCCGCGGAACGTAGGTCACTACAATACTCCCCCTCTAGACGTAAGACGATACGGATGATTGAATCAGCAGAAAAAAATGCTGAAAGAGCACATCAGTGAAAAAAAAAAAATTGAACAGAAGAATGCATGCAAGAAAAAAAATGAGGCGCTAAGGGCCGTGTTGAGCCGCTGTGTCAAATGACTAGCTGTTTTGTAGTTTATACGTGACCACCAAAGGTCTAACAGAAAACGGATAAAGTCTGACATGTTAATGGTAAGTGTTGTACCAGTAGCTGTGGATGAAGCTATTATGGTAGTTTACCAGTGCTGGCAAGATGATGGGTAGGCGAGAAAATGTCGGCCTCCCAGATGTATTACCGAAAGTGCTAGGCAGCCAGGAAAAAATGGCTGGTTGCTTTGAAAAGAAAAAAAGAAAGTTGAATCTGTAGGTGGGTAGTAGTTGCAGTGTAAATTCCATAATTCCGGCGAATCCACAGCAATGGTGGAAATGCTGACAAGTCCAGTTCCATTTGTTGTTTTCCCAGTGAGTCGGGTAAGGTAACCAGATGGAGGTTGTTTTGTTATGGACGGTGAGTGTGCAATGAGATGCGAAGCTGTTTGAATCCAGCTGCAATTAGCAGTTCTCGTGTTGCGGTGCATGTTTGAATCCAGGTGAATTAAGCTCTATGAGTCGCTAGCATGTTTTTATACCTCTACCAGGTGAAAAGGGATCTCGCAGAATATTACGACGCTTGGAGATCATATACTATAGACAACAACATGTTGGTGGGCGACAAAGAAATGTGTGCATATGCAGGTATGTAATACAGCAAAGAAAATGTGTGGGTGCAGTCATATATACAAGGATAAAGAAAATGATGCAGTCATATATACAATGATAGAAAAAAATAAATTTCCATATAATCCAGTTTAAAAAAACTAAATGTCCAAACATTGCCTGAAAAAAAAAAGGAAGAAAGAAAGAATTGTTTCCTTTCTTTTAACAAAAAGTTCGCTTTTCTTTTCTTTGAAATTTCTTTGGGATCGCTCTTACTAGGAAGCTAGTAGAATTGTTGTTGTTGTTAAAGCAAAGTCACAATGAATCTTCTGTAGAATCGAAGTCGAGCGTTGAAGAGCCTAGAGTCACCAATATGGCAATCACGTCTGACGCCATAGTGGTGAGAAGACTGATGTCTTAATATCTCGAGTCCCTGTGGTAACGAGACAGAAGGTATGGTGGTTGCGTCGGTTAAGTTACAAGCTGCCACATCACCATTCCCTGGTGTTGGTTAGTAGTTAGCCATGTGTTGCTGCTGATGGCTGGTAGTAGAGAAGTACTTGGTGGTAGCCATTTTGAAATTTACTCGTGGCGTAAATGTTTTTTTTTATACATACACTGCCAATTTTAATTTTATTTCAAAAGGAATATTTTGAACTGAAAATATTCATCACGTCGGGGTCACCACTTTTAGCAGCATAGTATATTAATGTTATTGGTACACGAATAACATAATAATGATGTCAACAGCAGAAATTAGAGATGAAATGTATGTTTATTTTTGTTGCAGCACAAATAATGTTTGTTAACTTGTATCGTTGAAGTTACACATAAAATGAGGTTACAAAAGGGAATGTGCCATTGTGCCAGGCCCAAGGAAGGCCGGCAGGCCAAAGTGCAAAATCTCACTGTTACATGTTGGCTAGTGATTTCACAACGAAAGAAAGTTAGTTGTTTTCCTTTTCACAGTCAGGAAGCGAGAGACTGATTCTTCAAATCAACGCGGGAACTTTTCCCTCAGGGCGCGCAGAGATACATTCTCTTCTACTGGCGCTGATTGGCTGAGCTGAGCCAAATTACGCACAGAGAATGTATGTGAGCCCGCGGAACGTAGGTCACTACAATACTATTGGATGACCATTGACTCTCATGAGTTCCTCCACCCTCTTGTTGGGTATTGTTTTTCATCCCGCAGGGTGTCCAAAGCTTAGTGGGTTGCTGGTTTAGTTGCCATCGACCCGACTGTTTGACAAGGTTACATGTTACCAGTAGCACTCAAGAGTGACCTGACATACATACATGCATACATACATAATACATACATACATACATACATACACATATATACACCTACATACGTGTCCCCCCCCCTACACATTTGGATCTGTTGTATACACTTGAGTATATAGGGGAACCGGAAGACAGAAGGCAAATTGAAGTAGCTTCGCTACTGCTGTCTATTTATTTAACTCCCCTCCATCTTCTACTTTTCATATGCATGTGTGTCTGTGTACGGCTCCGTACATATTAACATGTTTTGTGATAAAATTATATTATCTGTAGACAATTGTTGAGTATGAAATTAGAGATGATATTTGGAAAATGATTTGTAGTCCATAATAAAACACATACAGGTCCTCTTTCTCTTTCTCTTTTGTACACACCTATGCATACACATGGACACACACACATACACACACACACACACACACACACGCATGCACGCGCGCGCGCGCGCACGCGCGCACACACACACACACACACACACACGTAACAGTTAAGAAATAACATCGCATTCCAAGAACATTGTAACATAATTACATAATATCTAAGGGAGATAACTCATGTGAGACAATATACGGCAGGCTTCTGCAGTTGCCCGTCTTCCAAATCCCACTTACAAGACGTTGGTCAACTTGAAGTTATATTAGAACACACTTGCCTGAGATACACGCAGCAGGACTGAACTCAGAACTAACTGGTTGTGAAGCGAATTACTTATAGAGCCTATGTAAATAATTTTTAATGAATTGAAATTTGTTTCTTACTTGGAGAAAGAAAATATTGCACAGGTTACATACTTTTAGCACTAACACAGAATTAAAAACATAGAATCTTGATGTTAACGATCCTTTCACCTTTCATTTTGTTGCTTATTTCCTTTTTTCTTACTTTTTCCTTTTTTTGTTTCCTTCTTACCATGTGTATTGTACAGTTTTTTAATCACATTTTCTATATTCTTAGTAGCAGATTGAAAAAGTATTAATAAATAAATATGTTCTCTCCATTTGTAAAAACAATGAAATATTGTGAAGAAAACTCTCTTTAGTCCAAATTCATGAACCAGGTGGCGTGATATAACCAGAGTGGAGTTGGAAATGGAGGAAATGAGGGTAGTAGTGAAATATATGTATGTGAGCGTGTGTGTGCCAGCTAGTCAGTTGCGATGAGTTATTTAGAGTACCTCTGTGGGCCTGGAGCTTTGCCGGAAGTATAAGGGCCAGTTACATCATGTTCCATGAGGGTCTTGTACCACAGCCATCAAGCATGAATATGTTTTAAAAATATTAGTGTGTATATATGTGCATTTAAATACATGTAAGTACACACAACACAACAAACACACACGCATACACCCCCAGTGTGTGAGATGAGATCGAAAACTTATAAGCCCCAGGTGGAGTGATTAGGGGAAAACGGAAGTGGTGGGTGGCCGAAGTATTATTTTCCAGTCAGATATCTCTCAGGTGCTCTGCGAATCGGTCCACGAGACAGCGGCCTGTTTGTCCGATGTAAATGGAACCGCAAAGCGATCACTGAAGGGTATAGACGACTTTAGTGGAGGTGCCGACGAAAGAGTGATAACGGAAGAAGGAATAATTGTTAGAACTGGCGAGGGTGGTGGTATTGGCAAAACATAGACGTCTGTGGCAACAATAGCGAAAGCAGTGAAGAAAGCCGAGTAGGGCCTAAGTAGTGAGGGAAAAGCTACAATATCTTGCCAAAGTTGGCACCAACTATAAAGAAATTAAGGCCGGGTCATAAGAAGGACAGAGAATGATAAGGGATTTGGATAAAAACATCTAAACGATGATGATGACACAAACACATATATATATACAAACACACATATATATATACATACAGACACACATATATATACACACATATACACACC